>CM077153.1:245940106-246540106 GCA_039583875.1 Platanthera guangdongensis
TGGGAGCGAAGATGAACTGAAGAAGAGCATGATTTACTTATTTGTGATGATACTTACTGTTTCATTTGTGCTGTGAGATTTAATTCAGCAAATCACCAAGAAAACGCCTTCCCTGAAGACTTCCAGCCCCCTCTTCCTAACAATTCTGAGGATGATGCCGACGACGCCGAAGACGAGGAGAGCGAAGGCTAGGGCTATTTCTTTAACCGGCGGATGGTTGTGCACCACGTAGGAGCTCTCCATCATGATATCCTCGTCGGAGATCGAGAAAGCGTGGTCCACGTATGCCATGGCAGGCCTTGGAGCTTCGCGGAAATACGCCATTGCAGGCCTTGGAGCTCCGCGGAAAGAAGAGAGGAAGAGATCGCATAGCAGAGGATGAATTCGGGGAGAGCTTCGCGGAAATACGCCATCGCAGGCCTTGGAGCTCCGTATCGCATAGCAGAGGATGAATTCGGGGAGAGCGAAGCTTCGATTTTAGTAAACTGTCGGGGCCTTGGGGGTAAAATGGGAATGGCGCATATTCAGTCCGATTCAGTTATACGGGAGTGAGGCCCGACCGGGGGGGGGGGGGAGGTGGGTGACAAAAGAATGGGGTGAGAGGGTATCGAGAGAAAGAGAGAGGAGAGAAACTAGAGAGAGAAAGAGAGAGGAGTGAGGGGTGGGACCCACTTCAATAAATAAAAATAAAATTTAAAACATTAATGCAGTGTGAATATGCAAGCGCTGCCCGCATTGATGCGGCCGAAGGTCGCCAAAGATTGAGAGACTGGGATCCTCTCCAATTCATTAGAACTAGATAGTATCCAGATAATGCTCCTGATTTGCTCTCCCATATCCTATGGCTCAAATAAAAGACGTTTAATAATAAAAAAAATTCTTCCCTTTCTACCCTCCCAGGCATCCCCGCTGCTTTCCTCTTCCTTCCCAACAGCTTATTTTTCCACCTTCCTCTTTCCAGTTATTTCAGGGACATCTGGTTAGATTTTTTTAATTCCGTTACAGGAAATAAGTGCTTTTGAGCTTTGAAAGCTGGACCGAGATCCACTCCAGTTTATTTGAACCGGATACTATCCAGTTCATGGACTGGATTCCCCCTCCCCAATCCTACGGACCAAAATAAAAAACCTTTAATTAGTCTTTTTCATCCCCTTTTTACTCTCCCGCATGTTATTCTCCCGCCTTCCTCTTTCCAGTTTATTTTGCATCCTCGCAAGAATTCTCCTTCATCAGTGATTTTTCAACATCTCGTCTGATTTCCCTTAACTACGGGATAATAGTCTAAATAAAGGATTCAACTATTTGCTGAACAAAACTATATCGCTATCACAATCTTACATAACGCCGCAAAACATAAAAATTACAGCTGTAAAGAGAAACTTGAACTGTTTTTTTTTCTTTTTTTCAATTGTCTGTACTTCAAGGAAGCATAAGGAAACTCTGATAAATGGATATGATCATTTATCCTTGATGTTGTCAAAACATACTTCACTATTTATCATGCAACTAATAATTTAGGCTCTGTTTGGGACAGCTCTGGCGGCTGGAGAAGCTCTTTTCCAGCCGTCAGAGCAGCTATTGGATCTGTTTGGGACAGCTTCCCAATAAAATCACTTTTTAAAAAACAGCTCTGGGAGCTATTTTTCGGAAGCAGCGCCCCCTGCGTTTCAGCAAATCCCGATTCTCCTTCCGCGAAATCCCGCGTCTGCCCCATTCCCGATTCTCCTTCCGCCTCTTTCCCGATCCCGATCCCGATCCCGCGGCTACTCCGCATTCCCGATCGCAGTCGCCTCTCCTTCCGCCTTCTCCCGATCGCAGACGCCGCCTCCTTCTCCCGATCGCAGACGCCGACGCCTTCTCCCGATCGCAGACGTCGCCGCCGAACCTCCAGCTCGCAGCAGAAGCCGCCGCCTGTAACCGATCGCATGAACCCTAGCGTTTCCAGCGACGGAATCCAGCCTCTCCTCCTCCCCCAGCGCCGGCAAGGTGGTACTCCTCTGCCGCTCCTTCTTCCTCCTCTCCGGAGACAACAACGAGGAGGTTCTTCCTCCAGCGTCTACAAGACTTTCTTCCTTCTCTGTGGCCCATTTTCTTCTTCCGGTTAGGTATACCAAATTCCTTCTCTCATACCAAATTTCTTTATATGATTTGGGTATGTATATGAATGTGTGTGTGTGTGTGTGTGTTTTTTTATTGGTTTAGGGTTGTATGTATGTGTGTTTGTGTGTATGTGTGTATGTATGTATGTTTGTTTGTGTGTGTGTGTTGTGTGTGTGTGTGTGTGTGTGTATGAGTGTGTATGGTTGTATGTGTGTGTGTGTGTGTGTGTATGTGTATATGAGTGTGTATGGTGTGTGTGTGTGTGTGTGTGTGTGTGTTTTTTTGGTTTGTGTATGTATATGAAAAGTGTATGGTTGTATGTGTGTGTGTGTGTGTGTGTATTATGTGTGTGTGTGTGTGTATGTGTATATGAGTGTGTATGGTTGTGTGTTTTTTTTTGGTTTGTGTATGTATATGAAAAGTGTATGGTTGTATGTGTGTGTGTGTGTATTATGTGTGTGTGTGTGTATGTGTATATGAGTGTGTATGGTTGTGTGTGGTTGTGTGTTTTTTTTTGGGTTTGGGTATGTATATGAAAAGTGTATGGTTGTATGTGTGTGTGTGTGTGTATTATGTGTGTATTATGTGTGTATGTGTATATGAGTGTGTGTGGTTGAGTGTTTTTTTTGGGTTTGGGTATGTATATGAAAAGTGTATGGTTGTATGTTGTTTGTGTGTGTGTATTATGTGTGTGTATGGTTGTGTGTGTGTGTGTGTGTTTTTTTTTTGGGTTTGGGTATGTATATGAAAATTGTATGGTTGTATGTGTGTGTGTGTGTATTATGTGTGTATTATGTGTGTATGTGTATATGAGTGTGTGTGGTTGTGTGTTTTTTTTGGGTTTGGGTATGTATATGAAAAGTGTATGGTTGTATGTGTGTGTGTGTGTATTATGTGTGTGTGTGTGTGTGTATATGTGTGTGTATGGTTGTGTGTGTGTGTGTGTGTGTTTTTTTTTGGGTTTGGGTATGTATATGAAAAGTGTATGGTTGTATGTGTGTGTGTGTGTGTATTATGTGTGTATTATGTGTGTATGTGTATATGAGTGTGTGTGGTTGTGTGTTTTTTTTTGGGTTTGGGTATGTATATGAAAAGTGTATGGTTGTATGTGTGTGTGTGTGTATTATGTGTGTGTGTATGTGTATATGAGTGTGTATGGTTGTGTGTGTGTGTGTGTGTTTTTTTGGGTTTGGGTATGTATATGAAAAGTGTATGGTTGTATGTGTGTGTGTGTGTATTATGTGTGTATTATGTGTGTGTGTGTATGAGTGTGTGTGCTTGTGTGTTTTTTTTTGGGTTTGGGAATGTATAAGAAAAGTGTATGGTTGTATGTGTGTGTGTGTGTATGTGTATATGAGTGTGTATGATTGTGTGTGTGTGTGTGCTTTTTTTTTGGGTTTGGGTATGTATATGAAAAGTGTATGGTTGTGTGTGTGTGTGTATTATGTGTGTATTATGTGTGTATGTGTATATGAGTGTGTGTGGTTGTGTGTTTTTGGGGTTTGGGTATGTATATATGTGTATATCAGTGTTTGTTTGTCTATGTGTGAATGTGTGTGTGTGTTGTGTGTTTGTTTTTTTTGTGTACATGTGTATTATTAGTAGTTCTTATTTTAATTTGATTAGTTTATAGTACAATGGTAAAATTAAAGGAAGGAGGAATCGTAGCGAGTTGGGAGTCAGGTGAAGTGACTTTATTTTGTGATCTCTGCATAAAAGAGATTGGTTTGGGGAATCGGCCAACCACCCACTTCAGCAAGGAAGGGTGGAAAAATCTGATTGCAGGGTTTAAAGAACGCACGGGGAAAAGCTACGATCGAATGCAAATGAAAAATAAATGGGATCATCTGAAGAAGGATTGTAAGTTATGGAAGGAACTGAAACATGGTGAGATTGGTTTAGGCTGGGATCCAGAGAAGAGAACTATTGATGCCTCAGAGGAATGGTGGGCAGAGAAGATTAAGGTCCGATCAAATTCAAGTTTCATTTCAATAAATTAGTTCATATTTTTCCATATTTTAACATTGATACATTGATTACAACAGGTTGTTCCAGCGGCGAAAAAATTTCGGTGCGGAGGTATTGCACCGGAGTTGGAGGAGAAATTGAATACTATGTTCAGTCAGGTAGTCGCAACTGGAGAAGACTCTTGAGCTCCTTCAATTGGGAGTTTGCCACCTGATGTGGGGAGGATCCAGTTGGAAGACGATGATGTGGCAGATAACATGGAGAACAATCAAGGTGGACCTGCAGAGTACGGGGGAGCTACAACACCTCCTGGGAATGCGTCCTCCTCGGCGAGTAAAAAAAGGAAGATATGGAGGAACAAAGGAATGACATTTTCTCTGATGTCAGATTTACATCAATCCACTCTAGCATTGAAGCCGCCGCCAGTTGTCACGGTCAAAGAGGTTGTGGAGTTGATTTCCAGCAGCCCAGAGCTACGGGCAAACCTGGATCTATATTACTTTGCTCTCGAGCACATCAGGGACAAGACCACTAGAGAGATCTTCATGAGTATCCCAGAAGATATGAGGGTTTGGTGGATTATGAAGGCGTACGAGAAGAGGGCTCAGTGATACGAGCTTACCTTGATCGAAATCTCCTTTTATGTTTTGCATGTAAAACACTATAATGTTTATGTTTACTTTTTAATGTCGTCCATCTATTTTGAGTACTACTAGATTACATTGTAATAGTTTTTTTGTTATCATCTTCGCATATATATAATGTTTATGTTTTATTATGCTTCAAATGCAGGTACTAATAATGGAAGCGCATGACTCCTCCCTGAAGATTCTGGGGATTCAACCAGTCTTTCGCCAGAGCGGAGACAATATATAGAATACTGCAGTGTAGTTATGTCATCGATCGAGAGGATGAATTATCATGTTCGAGATACACGTCCATGCACGACATCTACCCAAATTGGTTCGAAATGGATCAAAGAGTTACTAGAAGGAAATCCAGATAGAATACATGACGCATTTAGGATGTCTAAATGCATTTTCGTAGATTTACTCCATAAACTAGAAGCAGATGCTGAACTTCAAGGATCACAGCGGACGTCTTCATGAGAAATCCTAGGGATTACATTGTATATCTTAGCACAAGGCGGTTCCGTTAGATTGACGAAAGAACGGTTCCAGCACTCGACCGAAACAATAAGTAGATATTTTTCGAAAGGGCTTAGATCTCTTTTGTTACTGTCAGTTGATGTTATAAAGCCTACTGACTGTCAATTCAGAGAGATTCCGGGTGAGATAAGGTATGATCCTCGTTACATGCCATTTTTCAAGGATTGCGTTGGTGCCATTGACGGTACACATGTTGATGCGAGGATACCCGTAGAAGATCAAGTACGATACATAGGACGTCATGGCACGACGACCCAAAATGTAATGGCAGTCTGTGATTTTAACATGTGCTTTACATTTGCCCTCGCTGGATGGGAAGGATCTGCTCATGATAGTCGCATCTTTGCACGGGCATTGGCCGACGATAGATTGCACTTTCCGCATCCCCCACAAGGTATCATAATCAATATGTTTACATTCATTCAAATTGTTTGTATTTCATAATGTTTACATGCTTAACAAACCAAATAAATGCAGGTAAATATTATTTAGTGGATGCTGGTTACCCGTTAAAAAGGTTATCTGAAGCCGTATCCAGAAACAAGATATCACTTGGCTGACTTTGCCCATGGGAGTCGGCCTGTACAAGAAAGGCAAGAACATTTCAATAAGGCGCATTCATCTCTTCGTAGTGTGATCGAGCGAACGTTTGGAGTGTGGAAAAAGAGGTGGCACATTTTGAGCAAAATGCCACAGTACAACTTCAAGAAACAACGTTCCATTGTGCTAGCGACAATGACCCTACATAACTTCATTCGGAGACATCCTTCTCACTGGGACCCTGAGTTTAATGCTTGTGATGCTGATGAGTCTTCTTTCGTTCCCTCAGAGGCTGAGGAACCTGCGGCAGATGATGAAATTGAAAGCGATATGCATGATGCTACTGGAGAAGAACATATGTCTACAGTACGAGATAACATTGCCGAAGAGATATACAGCGCGCGCAGGTAAAAATTCGATCCAACGCTTACTAAAAATTGAAAGGGTTAAAAATATCAAAAGTTTGATTCATATCAATTTATTTTCGAACAGATGATGGAAAGGATTGAAAAAAGGAGTCGCCGGACGTTGCAAGATCTTTTTTTTCTATTTGCTACAACTATGTAAAAGACACATGTTATCAGTTATTTTTAAATATTTATGTATTTTCGTTTTTTAAAAAACAGCTTCCAAAAGCTGTTTCTCCAAACAGAAAAAAAGAGAAAATCACTCTTCAAAGCGCACTTCTGCACATAACACCCAAACACTCTGCAGCTTTTCAAAACTGCTCCCCAGAAATCTATTTCAAAACAGCTCTATCCGGACAGCAGTTTTTCAATCCGCCAGAGCTGTCCCAAACAGACCCTTAATCATATGCAGAGAGATATTTTGATCATTCTGTTAGTGTTGGAGTTACCATGGTGATCTAGAAGTGGTCAAACATGTAATCTCACTGCCAACGCGATATGAGCCTGCAGGGTCGCACATAAGAGATGTGGAGAAGTTGGATGATTGACTGTGTTGGTAAAGGTTACCAATCACCGACCTGAATGGGGTTGTGGGCAAAGTGTTGCCTTAAAGGAGAGTCGGGTTGGGCAAAGTGTTGCCTTGGTGGATTGGTGCTCGGATTCTCGCCGATCGACGAGAATCGTCGAGTAGTGTACTCAGATTCTCGCCGATCGATGAGAATCGTCGACCCTGTTCGACGTGTATCGTCGGTGATTCTCGACGATCGACGAGAATCGTCAACCTACGATTCGACGTGAATCATCGGGCATTCTCGCCGATTGATTCTCGCCGAATCTGCTGGTGATTCTCGCCGACCGATTCTCGCTGACTGGTTCTCGCCGATCCTAGCCGATACTCGCCGATCCCTAGTGATTCTCGACGATCGATTCTCACCGATCGGCTGGTGATTCTCGCCGATTCTAGAACCCTTATTCTTGGGTGGTCTGCGGATAGCGACACTCCTAAGTCTATTTTATACTTTAGGTATAAATAGAATACTTAGGGTTTTCGGGGATGAGTTCTGTTCCTTGCATGCTGATCGAATCGCGCGACGGAAGCGTTCCGCTCGTTCCGCCGATCCCGAATCCCGCCGTCGACGGAAGTGTTCCGCCGCCGCCGTGTTCGCTCCGTCGACCTCCTCCTCTTCGGCGATCGTCGCTGGTGTTGCTCTTCCTGGCGCGGACCTAGCAGTCTGTGGAATAGCAAGGTGCGGTCATCGTTCTTCCCGATCTTCCGTGCGACGAAAAGCTCGGCATTCTCCCGCTCGTGTGGATTTCTGCAGAGACGTGGATATTATTCCACGTAGAACACGCCACCAGCAGGAATACGAAGTTTGGAGCATCTCCGTTGAGTTGTGACTCAACGCCACCGAGGTAATTTTGCATAGTTGTGTGTTTACTTCTTGATTCAACTGTCATGGCACAATCCCATCTCTTTTGGGTTTTCTTGATGTTTTATTCTTCCGCTGCGTGCACAAGCGTTGTGCCATCCTCATAGAGAAACCCAACAGTGGTATCAGAGGGAGGTTGTCGGCCATGATTGTTGTATTGGAAGTTATGTTATTCCAGTGCGTGTAAACCTAGGGATTTAGAAGTGTTCTAAATGTCTAGATTTAGTCTTGGTTCCCCGCCAAGAACGTCTAGGATTTCGTGTGAATTTCTAATTGTTAGAAATTATCGTCTCCTTAGCAGTAACCATCCCTCAGTTTTGTTTTGGATTTTGAATCCAACATAGAGAGATGAGCTTGTCTACTGCTTTAAGTTGAGTTATCTTTGCCTTTGTCTAATGCATGTGAATCTGGGGATTTGGAAGTTTCCGGATGTTCAGATTTAGCCCTTCCTTCTATTAAATGTTGATGGTGTCAGGTTGTGCACATGAGAGATGCATGTGGTATTAGATAAATTGTTTTTCCTTGGATGTGCACATTGATCAAATGTTGATCATGGTTAACTGTTAACCTATAATTAAAATCCCTTCATCAAATATTAAGTGTTCGGATGCCTTCCGATGGATGACACTCTTCCTGCCTCGATCGATGAAGTGTGGGCTTGCCAAAGCAAGGTGCATTAATCTATCTTGGTAAGGGTGCGAGCGGATAATTGTGATATCCCACTGTCGACATCGGGTCCATCTTAACTAGGTGATCTCAAAGGTTGAGTGCCTAGAGGCATAGGGTTGGCATGCACCATATGATGGATGCGAGTAAGGAGTTATTCACCAACCATACAAGAATTGCATGAGGATGCAATTGGCAAGCGTTGCCTACCTAAATAACCGCATCATGAGAGGAAAGCCAAAGCTGACTCATTGTGTTGGTGAAATACGGATCTTGTCCACTAAGAGAGTAGCTCGCATGAACTCTCCTAATTGTTAGCGAGGGCTATCATTTCGAATAAAATAGTGGGAGTGTTTTAATTGAAGTCCAAATTTTTAAAAAAATAAAAATAAATTGTATTTGAAATTTTGGTACTGATTTTATTCTTCATAAATTCTTGTAGAATTCCATGGCAAGTGTTTCACACTCCACATTGTCTCTGAGAGCCATCCTTGAGAAGGATAAGCTCAGTGGGACAAATTACATGGACTGATATAGGAACCTGAGAATTGTTCTCAGGCAAGAGCGAAAGCTCTATGTCTTGGAAGAAGAAGCCCCCGAGGTGCCGACCGGGAACTCTTCCCGTGCTGAGAAGGATACTTATAAGAAGTATATTGATGATGCTTTAGATGTCGAAAGCCTTATGCTTGCCACTATGAACTCTGAGCTTCAGAAGAAACATGAGAGCATGGGGTGCAAGGAGATTGACGAGCATCTCAAGAAAATGTTTCAAGGGCAGGCTCGTCAAGAGAGGTTCGACGTCACAAAAGCGTTGTTTCAGTGCAAGATGGGAGTTCGAGACTCAGTAGGGACTCACGTACTCAAGATGATTGGGTATATAGAGAACCTTGAAAGGCTGGTTTTCCTCTTGGTTAAGAGTTGGCCACAGATCTGATCCTGCAATCGTTGCCGGACAGTTATGAGTAGTTCGTCTTGAACTACAACATGAATGAAATAGACAAGACACTGCCCGAACTCCTAGGCATGTTGAGAACTGCTGAAATCAATATGAAGAAGGCCAAGCCTGCCAGTCCCATACTGATGGTGCATAAGGGCAAGGGCAAGGCCAAGGGCTCTAAGAAGACGAAGGTAAGACCTAAGTCATATCTTGAGCCCAAGTCTTCTGCACTGATGGAAAAGAAAAGCACGGTGAAGGAAGGTAAATGCCACCACTGTGGCAAGGCTGGTCATTGGCGGAGGAACTGTCCTTCGTACATTGAAGGTCTGCAGAAATTGAAGGGAGGTATGACTTCTACTTCAAATATTCACGTTATAGAGATAAACCTTTCTGCTCCTTCATCTTGGGTATTGGATACCGGATGTGGTTCTCACATTTGTACAAATGTGCAGGAACTGGGAAGGAGAAGATTGCTGAGTAAAGGGGAGGTGGACCTCCGCGTCGGCAATGGAGCAAGAGTTGCTGCTATAGCCGTAGGGGTTTACCGTCTTTCTTTGCCTAGTGGGCTTGTAATAGAACTAGATAATTGTTATTTTGTTCCGGCCATAACTAGAAACATTATATCTATTTCATGTTTGGACATGATTGGATTTTCTTTTATAATTAAGAACAACTGTTGTTCTATATTTAAGAATGATGTTTGTTATGCTGTAGCCCAATTGTTTAATGGTCTTTATGTTTTGAACTTGGACCATCTGATCTGCAATGTTGAAAATAATAAAAGACTAAGAACAAATGACTCGAACCCTACGTTTCTCTGGTATTGTCGTTTGGGCCATATCAACGAGAAGCGCATATCCAAGCTCCATAGAGATGGACTTTTGGACTCATTTGATTATGAATCATTTGAGCGATGCGAATCTTGTTTGTTAGGCAAGATGACTAAAGCTCCTTTCACTGGTTATACTGAGAGGGCTGAGGATCTCTTGGGTGTTGTACATAGTGATGTATGCGGACCCATGAGTTCCATGGCTAGAGGTGGGTATTTCTACTTTGTTACATTTACTGATGATTTCAGTAGATACGGATATGTGTATCTTATGAAGTGCAAATCCGAGACCTTTGAAAAGTTCAAAGAGTTCAAGAAGAATGAAGTAGAAAACCAGTTGGGTAAAAGGGTTAAAGCACTCCGATCTGATCGAGGTGACGAATACCTGAGTCATGAGTTCCGTGATCATCTCAAAGAGTGTGGTATTATATCACAGCTCACTCCACCTAGAACACCACAACATAATGGTGTGTCTGAGAGGAGAAATCGTACACTGCTAGACATGGTACGTTCGATGATGAGTCATGCAGACTTGCCTGTTTCCTTTTGGGGTTTTGCTTTAGAGACTGCTGCAATGACATTGAATCGCGCTCCAACGAAAACGGTTCTAAAGACACCATATGAGATATGGACTGGGAAGCGTCCTAGTATGTCGTTCATTAAAATTTGGGGCTGTGAGGCATACGTGAGACGTCAAATGCCTGACAAGCTGGAACCCAAATCGGATAAATGTTATCTGGTGGGATATCCTAAGGAAACGAAAGGGTATTACTTTTACCTACCGTCCGAGGGAAAAGTGTTTATCGCAAGGACTAGTGTCTTCTTGGAGAAAGAGTTCTTATCAAGAAAGACTGAAAAGGTAGAGCTTGAAGAAGTTCAAGAACCACATATAGTGAATGAACCAGAATTGGATTCTGAGTTAGGACTACAAGATGTTGTAGCTAGAGAACCTGCTCAGGGAACACAAGTCCTACGTAGATCTGGTAGACCAAGGTTTGAGCCTGAGAGATATGGATTTCTCGTGTCTCAAATAGGTAATGTGTTGCTTATGGATCATGATGATGAGCCAGCAACCTACCAAGAGGCTATGAATGGACCGGACTCCGACAAATGGCTTGAGTATATGAAATCCGAAATGGACTCCATGTATGCAAACCAAGTTTGGAACTTGGTGGAACCACCTGAAGGGGTACGAACCATAGGGTGCAAGTGGGTCTTCAAGAAGAAGACCGACATGGATGGGAATGTACAGACATTCAAAGGGCGACTGGTGGCAAAGGGTTTCAAGCAAATTCATGGTATTGACTATGATGAGACCTTTTCCCCTGTTGCCATGGTAAAGTCCATAAGGATATTGCTTGCTGTTGTTGCGTATTATGACTACGAGATCTGGTAGATGGATGTCAAAACGGCTTTCCTTAATGGAAACCTCCTTGAGGAAGTGTATATGACACAACCCGAGGGTTTTGTATCCGCAGATGAAGCCACTAAAATATGCAAGCTAAATAAGTCCATCTATGGACTAAAACAGGCCTCTCGAAGTTGGAATCTTCGTTTTGATGAGAAAATCAAAGAGTTTGGTTTCATCAAGAATGAAGATGAGCCTTGTGTTTACAAGCGAATCAGTGGGAGCATTGTTGTCTTCCTGATATTGTATGTAGATGACATACTGTTGATTGGGAATGACATTCCTACCCTAAAAGTTGTTAAGAACAACCTAGGGAACTGCTTTTCAATGAAGGATTTGCGTGAAGTGACTTATATACTCGGTATTAAGATCTATAGAGATAGATCGAAGAAGTTGCTGGGTTTGACCCAGAGTACGTACATCGAAAAGGTGTTGAAGCGGTTCAACATGCTTGAGTCCAAGAAAGGATTTTTGCCCATGTCTCATGGTGTGAATCTCTCTAAGGACCAGTGTCCAAAGTCTTGTGAAGATAAGGACCGCATGAAGTTGATTCCATATGCTTCGGCAATTGGATCAATCATGTACGCGATGTTATGTACTCGACCCGACGTCTCCTTTGCTTTGAGTGTCACTGGATTGCAGTCAAGAATGTCCTGAAGTACTTGAGAAGGACTAAGGATGTGTTCTTGGTGTATGGTGGAGAGGAAGAGCTCGTTGCAAGTGGTTACACAGATGCTAGCTTCCAAACTGATATAGATGACTCCAAGTCTCAGTCAGGTTTTGTGTTTTGCCTGAATGGAGGAGCTGTGAGCTGGAAGAGTTCCAAGCAAGAGACAGTTGCTGATTCTACAACTGAGGCCGAGTATATCGCTGCAGCTAATGCGGCGAAGGAGGCTGTATGGATTAGGAAATTCATCGGCGAGCTTGATGTAGTTCCTAACATTGTTGGTCCCGTAGTTCTCTACTGTGATAACAATGGTGCAATTGCACAATCTAAGGAACCTAGATCCCATCAGCGCTCCAAGCACATACTTCGGCGGTTTCATCTTATTCGTGAGATTGTCGAACGAGGAGATGTGAACATTTGCAGAGTGTCGACTGAGGAAAATATTGCGGATCCGCTGACAAAGCCTCTCGCGCAGAGAAAGCATGATGGTCATACTAGATCGATGGGTATACGATACCTAAATGATCAACTCTAGCGAGAATCTTGTGGATTGCATGTGAACATGTATTTTGTTGGCTATTTGTTCATATGATGAACATTGTACCTAGTTTTTCTCTTACAATTAATGGCAATTTCTTTTATTATGAATTTTTCTATGTGATAGTTAAATGTTAACATAATAGATACCCTTAGAATGTTCGCTTCCATGGGACATCAACTACGTGACTTGAATGTGAGAGCCTATGATTTATTTGAAGCATCATTCTTAAAGGTCCCTGGTCGAGTATCATCATAGAAGCTAAGGGTGATGATGATACATGGAGGCTAGCACGTGCGTTGACTGATGACCGGTTCTCACAAGTCATGATATTGTGATATCAAGTCATCACGTGGGTACTTGTTAGTGAACAAGTTGTACTGGACAGACCTAACCTGAGACTACTCTGTGGATTGTCATCCAATCGTGTCACGAGTAGGTCTCAATTGACAATGGTGTTGTGGTCCTTTGACCTGAAGTCACAACATTCATCAAGTGAGGAAGAGCGTGCTTTGATGCCATCTAAAGTCTTCCTTGAGAAAGGTTGATGATAAGGGTGGTTGTTGGGCATGTTACGAATCATTTGAGTGTTTGTGTGTGAGCAGATATGAGATTTGTCCTCCTGTATGACAGGAGTTGCATCCATGGGCCCCTTGATGGAACTGGACTGAGAAATGCATGGCCATGCTTGGTTGAGTCAATATGTGATATTGGACTCACCATTCTCTGGAAGTCCGTCCTGGATCAAGAAACTTGGATTGAGCTATTACGAGGGTGACACGGTCCATGCCTCTAGTTCTTTCCGGATGTAAGGGACAAAGGGACAAAGACAATGCTGATACATTGGTCATAAAGGCTTATGAGTTATAAACTCTTATTGCTTGGGGAGAAATGATGCATTGCTAGATGCCGCTCATTGTTTGTGAGGTTTTTGGTTTGATACTTTCAAGATCAAGTGGGAGTCTGTTGGAGTTACCATGGTGATCTAGAAGTGGTCAAACATGTAATCTCACTGCCAATGCGATATGAGCCTACAGGGTCGCACATAAGAGATGTGGAGAAGTTGAATGATTGACTGTGTTGGTAAAGGTTACCAATCACCGACCTGAATGGGGTTGTGGGCAAAGTGTTGCCTTAAAGGAGAGTCGGGTTGGGCAAAGTGTTGCCTTGGTGGATTGGTGCTCGGATTCTTGCCGATCGACGAGAATCGTCGAGTAGTGTACTAAGATTCTCGCCGATCGATGAGAATCGTCGACCTTGTTCGACGTGTATCGTCGGTGATTCTCGACGATCGACGAGAATCGTCAACCTACGATTCGACGTGAATCATCGGGCATTCTCGCCGATTGATTCTCGCCGAATCTGCTGGTGATTCTCGCCGACCGATTCTCGCTGACTGGTTCTCGCCGATCCTAGCCGATACTCGCTGATCCTTAGTGATTCTCGACGATCGATTCTCACCGATCGGCTGGTGATTCTCGCCGATTCTGGAACCCTTATTCTTGGGTGGTCTGCGGATAGCGACACTCCTAAGTCTATTTTATACTTTAGGTATAAATAGAATACTTAGGGTTTTCGGGGATGAGTTCTGTTCCTTGCGTGCTGATCGAATCGCGCGACGGAAGCGTTCCGCTCGTTCCGCCGATCCCGAATCCGACGGAAGTATTCCGCCGCCGCCGTGTTCGCTCCGTCGACCTCCTCCTCTCCGGCGATCGTCGCTGGTGTTGCTCTTCCTGGCGCGGACCTAGCAGTCCGTGGAATAGCAAGGTGCGGTCATCGTTCTTCCCGATCTTCCGTGCGACGGAAAGCTCGGCGTTCTCCCGCTCGTGTGGATTTCTGCAGAGACGTGGATATTATTCCACGTAGAACTCGCCACCAGCAGGAATACGAAGTTTGGAGCATCTCCGTTGAGTTGTGACTCAACGCCACCGAGGTAATTTTGCATAGTTGTGTGTTCTTGATTCAACTGTCATGGCACGATCCCATCTCTTTTGGGTTTTCTTGATGTTTTATTCTTCCGCTGCGTGCACAAGCGTTGTGTCATCCTCATAGAGAAACCCAACAATTAGTACATTTATACAAACGTTAATGTACAAATTGAAAACATATGCTCAATTTTACATATGTTCAGGGTGGACTCTCGTGTTAGGTTCCGTAGGAGACATATCCTCATGATTAGGCTCAGTATTTTGGTTTAGTCTAGTAATAATATTCATCTTTCTTGCAAGCTACAAAACTATTAAACAAAAAGTATTAGAATTTGCTGCCAATAACTCAAATGTTTTAATTAAAAAATCATGTGACGCCTGGCCTGAAGACCAAGTTTCTCTGTCTGGAGACCAAGTCTGATCGTCGAGCTCAGCACGACGATTCGTCGAACTCCGGTCGACGATCGTCTAGCTCAACTTCGACAGATCGTCGAACTCCATTCGACGATCGCTGAGCTCAACTTCAGAATATCGTCGAACTCCATTCGACGATCGGTGAGCTCAGTTCGACGATTTTGACTCTGCATTGGATCCTTATCTCTGAGCTCAGTTCAACGATCTTTGAGCTCAGATCGACGATTATTTTGCTGCTTGAGTTTTCCAGATCGCTGAGCTCAGCTCGACGATAGCAGAGCTCAGTTCGACGATTTTAGTTATCTTCCAGAATTCAAATTCAAATCAGACAGGAGTTATTCTGCATTTAATTCAGAAGATTTGCTAGCCGTTTTCATTTATTTCTGGACCAAGTTTCAAGGGATTTTTCAAGGAATAATTCTGTGGACTTTCCTCTAGAAGAGATTATGCAATTAAGGATGCAATCAATGCAGGCCAACGGCTATCTTTGACAGAGAATGATATTCTATTCTGGAATAGAGAATAAAAGATAGAATGTTTTTGAATCAATAGAGATTAACAAAAAGAGGACACACAATACAGAATACAGAGACTCACTTCAAAGACGCTCTCCAAGATCGTCGAACGGAGATCGACGATGTTGAAGACTCTTCAGATTCCTTTAGAAGCCTCGATCGTCGAACTGAGTTCAACGATCTTTCCAATTCTGCGTCGAACCCTAATATAAAACTCATTTTTCACCGTCGTTCTCTCTTGCGCTTTCAATTTCTCTGCAAGAACTTTCTTCCCTCCAAACAGTTCTACGCTTGATCGTTTTGTTTGTTGAATTTTTGCAGGTACAATGGCTGTGTCAGTTGCAGTTCTAGCCGCCATGAAGTTTGATGCTGGATTCGACATTGATCTGGAATCGTTCAACACTACTGATCAAATATTCCAAGACATTCTGAGTTTATTCAAGGATCAGAACTTGTCTGCCCTCATGACCACCAGGATAAAGCTGGCCTCAGATGAAATCACGGAATGGGTTTACACCGCTCACAATCTGGACAACTCTACTATAGTTGGCTCTATTGCTGGAACTCAGGTACCTCTGACCCCCACAGTTTTAACAGAGTTTTTTGGACTAAGCAATGGAGATGATACTGCTGAATTATCTGGAGAAGAGTTTTCTGATATACTTGCCAGTATGGGTCATCCAGAGGGAAACCCTAGCAAGTTATTCAAGAGGAACCTGTCTGTTGAATACAGGTTCCTAGCAGATGTTGTAGGGAAAGTGCTGCTGGCAAAGCACTCTGCACATGATACCATATCCAGATACCAGCTCTGCCTCATGGGAGCTCTGGTGGATAAGAGAAGTTTGAACTGGGGAGAGGTCTTCTTTGACCTAATAAAGAAGAAAATCAACAAAAGCTTTGTTAATTTTGGAAGGATTATTGGAGTCTTCCTGCAGAACAAGTGCCCTACCTTGCTGGTCTCCTCTGGAGTGCACATAAATGCCTCCAAGAGACTCACCTGTGCCCTCTTTGGCAAGTGGGACAGGCAAATCAGCAAGCCAAGCAGGCCCTCCTCTAGTGCTCCTTCAGGCACCAGGACTCACAGAGTCACTCTCCCACAGGTCTCTGCTCCTGCAGAAGACCTGGCTGCTGCTGTTGCTGCCTCTCCTCCTCCTCCAATTCCAACCCTACCTCTTCCATCCACCATTCCAGCTCCATCCACCATTACCATCTCTAGCCCATCTCCAACATCAATTCCATCTCCAGCAACCATTTCATCACCTCCAGTAGACCATTTCCACCCTCTATTCTCCTATTCACCACCAGATGTCACCTCTTCTCCATCCATACCATCCTTCACCCTTCTGGATGACTCCTACATAGATGATTCCCCCTCATCTCCTCCAGAGTTACCCTCCTCCTCAACTTCATTCCAAGATCTCCTCCACCATATCATTGCCCAACCAACTTTCACCCCATCCATATCCATCCCCTTGTCCTCCATTTCCACTATCCCCACTCCTGAGCCATCCATTCCACTCTCCAGCCCTCAACTTCCAGCATCCTCAGCCATCCCTATTCCATCTACCTCTGCTCCTTCTCTTGAGCATGTAGATCTCTCAGCCTTAGCTGACAAGTTGTATGAGCTAATTGCCCCCAGGCTCTCTCTGCTCTTAGAGACCTCTTTGGCTCCTCTACAACTGTTCAGTGGCAGCTCTCTCTGCCAGGCTTTCCTCCCTCCTTCCTCAGGCAGCACCTCCAGCAGTGTGCCTTGATACAGATGTATCTGCATCTAGGCAGGGGGAGATGCCATATGAAGCAAGCCTTCATGATGTTGCTGCTGCTGCTTCTGCTCCTGCTGCTGATGATGCTGCTGCTGCTGCTGCTGAGATTTCTGTGTCTGCTGCCTCTTCTGATCTTGCTGCTGTGCCTCCTACTGCAGTCTTGGCAATAGACCTAAGGTCTTTGCTTTCTGCCTTTGATACTGCCTACTTCAGCTATCTCCCAGAGCCTAATGATGTCCAGCCCCCAGAAGATTTGTCCAAGGCACTGGTGCCTTTCTCTGGCTGTGACCCCAGCATTATATCCTCCTTTGTACTCTCAGTAATTGCTACTGCTGCTGCTGTTGAAGAAAGGACTGTTTCTGCTGCTGCTGAAATCCCAACTGCCTCTGATGAGCAGATATCCAAGGATTTTCTGATGACAGAGGCCACTGATGTTGAGCCTGCTGCAGATTCTGATGATATTACTGCTACTGTCACTACTCCAGCATCTATTGCTCCTTATATTGCTCCTTCTATTGCTCCTTCTGTTGCTCCATCTGTTGCTCCATCTGTTGCTCCATCTGCTGCCCCATCTGCTGTTGTCCCTGCTGCTGCTACTTCTGCTTCTGCCTCATCTGCTGCTGCTCAGTTGAAGAAAGAATTGATGAAGAAAATAGATGATGTATATGATGACCAGAGTTCTGAGTCTGATGAATACAAAACAGACTCTGATGATTCAGCTGCCACTATTGCAAGGAAAAGGAAAGCTAGGAGCAAAGCTATGAAAAGGGTTCCTCCTGCAAAAGTAAAGGATGATAATGATATTCCTTATTATATTCTGCATAACTGCCAAATTACTGAACATTGGATGCAGTATTCCAAAAATCAGCTGAAAGCCATGAAAAAGAAGAGAAAGTATGAAAAAGGCTCCTCCCAGTTCCAGCACCCTCATCCTCCTCCACCACCTCCTCCTGATGCAGGTGCAGGTGGCAGCTCTGCAAGTCAAGCCCCAGCTAGAAGCCAGGCTCCCTATCAACCCCATGCCAGATCCTATCAAAGGGAAAGCCAATCTAGGGGTTCTTATTCTAGGAGAGGAGGATACAGGGGAAATCAGAGAGATTTTCAGGTTTATTCTAAAGGGCATTCCAGGCAGCACCCATACTCCAGGGGAGGACATGTTTCAGCTGATACTACTTCTGGTCCATTCCCCTACAAGCTAAAAGAGACAGTGTCTGCTAGGCCTCCTCAAGATAATTCTTCCAACATGTATGAATCACCTGTACCATTTGAGGACCCTGAAAAGAATCCATCTGCTTGGACTGCTAGGATGAAGGAAATGGCTGCATTAGATCAGATAAAGAAGGCCAAAGAACAAGGGCTAGACACTTCCAATATTTCTACTATGTCAGAGCAAAGACAGAAGGAACTAGAGAAATATGCCTCCAGAAAATTCTTTGATGCAGACAGATATATGGAGTTGCATCCTGCTGCTGTGGTTCCCAGGTCTTCAAAGTAAACCTATTTAGGTGCAGCAGATGACACCAGATCCAACAAAGAAGCCCTGGACCCTAACAGAGAAATCAAAATGGTTAAAGGCAAAGAGAAGAAGTAACTCTGTAAGGTGACAATCTTTTGTTTTTCTGACTGCTATCTGGATGCCATATATGTATATATATCTGTGATGTTTCTGCAATGTCTAGCTGTTGTCTCTATGCTTTTCTGATTGTATGTTATTACTTGAATTTTCCAAAGTCTGTAAATAGTTATCCTAACCCAAATAGGGGGAGATTGTTGGAACACCCTATTACTAATTTGGGTCAGGATCACTATGTTTCTAGGAACCTTTGTTTGACCTTCTGTATAGCTTAATAGGTCAATTAGAATTGAGTCTAAGGGTTAGAAGTCTAGGATTGGAAGCTGCCCTGAAGACCAAGTTTCTCTGTCTGGAGACCAAGTCTGATCGTCGAGCTCAGCACGACGATTCGTCGAACTCCGGTCGACGATCGTCTAGCTCAACTTCGACAGATCGTCGAACTCCATTCGACGATCGCTGAGCTCAACTTCAGAATATCGTCGAACTCCATTCGACGATCGGTGAGCTCAGTTCGACGATTTTGACTCTGCATTGGATCCTTATCTCTGAGCTCAGTTCAACGATCTTTGAGCTCAGATCGACGATTATTTTGCTGCTTGAGTTTTCCAGATCGCTGAGCTCAGCTCGACGATAGCAGAGCTCAGTTCGACGATTTTAGTTATCTTCCAGTATTCAAATTCAAATCAGACAGGAGTTATTCTGCATTTAATTCAGAAGATTTGCTAGCCGTTTTCATTTATTTCTGGACCAAGTTTCAAGGGATTTTTCAAAGAATAATTCTGTGGACTTTCCTCTAGAAGAGATTATGCAATTAAGGATGCAATCAATGCAGGCCAACAGACTATCTTTGACAGAGAATGATATTCTATTCTGGAATAGAGAATAAAAGATAGAATGTTTTTGAATCAATAGAGATTAACAAAAAGAGGACACACAATACAGAATACAGAGACTCACTCAAAGACTTCTGTCAAAAAAAAAAATTCTGAAGAACACTCATCAAAGAGATCAAGTTTTCAAAAATCTTCAGATCTCTTCAGCTCTCAAAGTGTTCAAGGCCAACATCATTTCAAGACTCCAGACACTCAACATTTCAGCCATTGCTGAAACCATCTATTGCTGGAGTTCTACCTTTGAAGGCCTATCACCCTCAGCAAAGCTCTTCTTCCTGAAGATTTCAAGGATTCAGGGGGAGCTTTGACATCAATCCACATAGTCTTCTCAGTTGTTTGAGAAAGAGAAGACTGCCATCACTCTCTCACCCCCACTCTGTAAAGGGTTTCTCAAACTCCCTTCAAAAGTTTGAATCTGGTTTTTGAGCACCTTGTCAAAAGCTCATTGGTGGCAAGACACCTGATCAAAAAATCTGCTTTGGTTTTTGAGCACCTTATCAAAAGCTCATTGGTGCCCAGGACACCTGATCAACTCATCCTGCAGTGGATTCCTACCTAGGGTGGTAGAAGAGTGGATGTACCCAAGTTTGGGGAACCACTATATTTCCTTGTGTCCTCTGGTTCTGCTTGTTTACTTTTTGTTTCTGGCCTTGATTTGTCTGTGCTTAGTTTTTGCATAGCTTAGTTCTGTGATTAGATTTATATTTGCTTCCCTGCTCACACATAGTACAACAATTGTTGTAAAAGTTTTTAAAAAGTATTAAAACACCATATATTCTATTCACCCCCTCTAGAGTATATCAGATCTAGTTGCACTTTCAATTGGTATCAGAGGCAGGTTCCAATCCTAGACTTCTAACCCTTAGACTCAATTCTAATTGACCTATTAAGCTATACAGAAGGTCAAACAAAGGTTCCTAGAAACATAATGATCCTGACCCAAATTAGTAATAGGGTGTTCCAACAAATATTCATCTTTCTTGCAAGCTACAAAACTATTAAACAAAAAGTATTAGAATTTGCCGCCAATAACTCAAATGTTTTAATTAAAAAATCATGTGACGCCTGGCCTCCAATAACCCAAATGTTTTCTCTGCCAGTATAGTAGAAGTTGGGTGGGCATGATGTTGCAAAATTATGATTGGGCAAAACTTTTAGGGAAACTTCATCTACTAACAATGAGTTGTATGATTGTGACGGTACTGTGATTCGATCACTGAATCTTTGTCAATAAAATTCTAAAATATAAGTATGGCAAAATTGGAAGTCTTATCTAAACACGGTGAAAACTTTAATTGAATAGTCTACTATATATCCTGTCTATATTTTTAAAATCAGACACCAACACAAATTATTAACAGATTATTCTTCAAGGAAACAATAAATTACAATATAATTTCTTCTAAGGGAAAATATCAGACATCTTAACTACAAAAAAACAATGTTAATTCTGATATATTTTGGGAAATTATATGTATTATGAAATGTTATGTAAACTCTGATAGCCATAGAATTTGATGGTGCAAACTGATAGCTCTCTCTCTCTGCATCTCTATGACATTGTTTTTATACAATGAACGTAGCTCTAATTTTAATGTGAAACATGTTAGACGGCTCCGCTCAAGATAGCACTAAGGCTCATCGGTGTGAAATGACCTTATATAGTATCTCCAGCGTAGAGCCGTTACACTCTAGTGACACGAAACCCAAAGAGTCGTTCCAAGTCGGTCTCAACACGCGCAGACATATATTAAATACCCTAACAATCTCCTCCTATGTCCGCCGTAAACCTTACGTCGGAAAAAGGGTGGTGTGTGTAGTGTTCAACCGAACATGAAGCACTCACAACCGTGTCCATTACACTTGTCAGAACATATTGGACCACAAATAAAGCCGATGTATGCATGCATAAGAGCAAACAGAAAATCTCAGCAGCATCATAACAAAGTTAAAAGTACAATCACAGCACATGTACCAGAACACCAAGTGTCTTATGACCAACTAAAGAGCAAGAAAGTCCAAACAAAACAAGTGAAGGAAATGAGAGCTAAGCAGTGCTCTAAGCAGAAGAAAAACCAAATTATACTCTAGAAATCAGTGTCCAGCAGGTCATCCTCATCTGGATCCCAACCGGTAAGTGCTCCTCCATCAGCAGCAGCTCCTATAATTTCCAACAGAAAAGTTCATTTATAATGAATTCAACCTTGGAAAATGTACAAGTATCTAGTTCTACTTATATGAACGTAGTACAGTATGAGGAAACATGTGTAGAGTATTTAGTTTCTACCTCAGAATCCATTATCTGTATTCAAAGAAACGATGTTATGGACTTCTGGACACCGCAGCTGTATCTGTGTTCCTATATGGAATGTCACGGTTACTATTCTTCTAAAGTCAATTGGAACTCATCAAATGTGGAATGGAATCAATAAACAGAAGAAGAGCCAAACCTAGTCAGATTGAGTTATCAAATATGGAATAACCCTCTCATCCTAGATAAGGAAGACGAACCTAGTAGAAGTTGTTAACATCAAATGTGGAATGAAACAACTCACCAGATTCGTACTCAACAACCCCGAACATCAGCGGAGCACAACACGCTTGCTTTGACAAAGGAAAGTGGGAAAATCAAAACATCTGGACTAAGGCTGAACTAAATCGCCTATCCTTGAACTAAGGCTGAACTTAAAAATCCTTGAGTCCCATTTCCCCCACTGTTTTGATTGATCGGTCTTTAGGCATTCCTTTTGTCAGTGGATCAGCTAGATTATCCTTCAATCGCACATTTATCAAAGTGATAATGTATTATTCTTTCAGATAATTCAGTAGAGCGTGTCTTAGTCGTATATGTCGTCTCTTAGTATTAAAAAGGACATTCTTCATGACTTGAACTACTGCTTGATTATCACAATATAGGCTCAAAGAATTGACTAGTAGTCAAGATAAGGGAATGTCTAGAATCAAATTTCTGATCCAATCTGCCTCTTCGCCAGCTGAGGCTAAGGCAAACAACTCGGCTTCCATTGACGACAAAGCTATACAAGTCTGTCTTTTGGATTTCCAAGTTACTGCAACGCCACCCAAAGTGAAAATAAATCCATTAGTGGACTTGCTGTTCCCAACTTCTCAACACTAGGAGGCATCAAAGTATCTTTCCAACGTAGGAGGGTAACCAGTGTAGCACAGAGCGTGATCTTTAGTACCTTTCAGGTACCTCATCAGCCGATCTAAGGCATCCTAATGCTCTTTGCCTGGACTACTAGTAAAACAACTCAGCATACTTACCGAGAAAGCAATGTCTGGTCTAGTGAAACTTGTGACATACATGAGACTTCCAATGATCTTTGAGTACTTTACTTGATCAATGCTGGTCCCTTCATTCAGACTCAACTTGACATTTGGATCGATTGGTGTTTCAACAGGCCTACAGTCTTTATAACCCCAGGTAGCGAGGATCTGCTCAATGTAATGAGCTTGACTTAGAGTGACACGTCCATTATCTACTCTAACCTTCATAACTAGTAGGGTATCTACGGTACCAAGGTCCTTCATGTCAAATGCATTCGCGAGAGCGGATTTAGTATCCATCACTGCGACAAGATCTGACCCCAAAATAAACATGTCATCCACATATAGGCATATGATGACTATTTGATTTGCCATCGAGCGGTAGTAGAGGCACTTGTCTGAGAGATAATAATGAAATCCAACACTCTTTACCACTTGATCAAATTTGATGTGTCACATCTTATGTGCTTGTTTAAGCCCATAGATGGATTTATCGAGCTTGAACATTTTGTCTCTTAGATCCTTATGTACATAACCTTCAGGTTGTGCCATGTAGATCTCTTCATCAAGCTCTCCATTTAAGAAGGCTGTCTTTACATCCATCTGATGGACTATAAAGTTCTCGATAGAAGCTATGGCAAGAAGAATCCTGATAGTGGATAGGTGACACACAGATGAATAGACGTCAAAATAGTCAATTCCCCCCTATTGTTTATAACCCTTAGCTACTAGACGTGCTTTATATCTGGCTATAGACCCATCACTATGCAATTTCTTCTTCAGTACCGACTTGAATCCTAGGACTTTAGCTCCTTTCGGCAGGTCAACTACATGGCAAGTGTTGTTTTGTACCAGCGAGTTCATCTAATCATCGATGGCTTCTGCCCATATTAATGCATCTTTAGATCGCATTGCTTCCTGATAGGAAAATGGATCATCCTCTAAGTGGTAGGTGATGAAATTATCACCAAAATCCTTAGAGATTCTGTCTCTTGTAGATACTCTAAGAGAAACAAGTTCCACCTCTAGAGGTTGGGGAGCAGTGCCAGAGGGGCCAGCTTCAGGTTCTATAGTAGATTATGAAATCATGTCAGTAGACCCGGAGACAGTCAAGCCATGATCTTGATAAATTTGTGTTAAAAAAATAGCATCTCTATACTCTATCACAGTATTAGTGGATAGATCCAGAAATTTGTCAGCTGCGCTATCTTCTAAACTACCTAGATAAACGCAGGTCGTTGTTCTAGATCCCACCTTAGGTCTCTTAAGGTCTTGTATCCTTACATAAGCAATACAACCCCAAGTCTTTAGAGTGGCATATCTACAAGGATGGTCATGCCACAACTCATATGGAGTAGAGTTGAGCTTTGAGTGAGGCACTCGATTTAGAATGTGATTTACAGTTAAGACTGCTTCCCCCCAAAAAGAATTAAGCATGCCAGCCGTGAGGTGCATAGAGTTCAACATTTCTGTTAAAATTCTATTCTTACGCTTAGCAACACTATTCAATTGGGGTGAGTAAGGAGCTGTGGTTTCTAGGATTACCCTTGAAGGCACAAAATTCCTTAAACCCAGTTGTAGTGTACTCCCCTGCTCGATCACTTCTAAGTCTCTTAATCTTTATATTTAATTGATTTTCTACCCGAGATTTGAAGATATTAAAAGTCTCGAATGTCTCATCTTTTGATTTCAATAGGTAAACATGACAATATCTGGAAAAATCGTCGATGAATGTAATTAGATATTTCCTTCCCCCTCCAGTGGCGTGACTACGAAAGTCACAGAGGTCGGAATGTATCAATTACAGAAGTTGTGTGCTCCTACAAACTGTCTTGTAAGGGTTTCTAGTGATCTTAGTCTGGGCACAAACCTCACACCTATCAAATTGAATAAAAAGATCTAATGGGCTGTTTTGACTTTTAGCTAGATCTCGCATTTTCTTATAGTGGATATGTACAAGTCTATTGTGTAATAACTTTGGATCAATTAGAGTTGAACTCACTTGATTTATGCACTCGTTATCTAAGCTAAGTCTATACATACCATTGATCAGGTAAGCGCAACCAAAGTAGTGAGAATTAACAGTTAATGTCATTATACCTTTCATTGTTGTGAAAGACATTCCAGCTTGTGACGAAGGTTGATCACCAGCTCCAAGAGTTGAGAAGTGATAGGCACGTTCGCTTTGAATCTGAAGTTAAAGAACTTCTCTCCAATGAGCGACTTTGACAATCCTTCCTCCTTTTGGAAATGCACGTTCAGATGATCCCATATCTCCTTTGTAGACTTGTAAGCGTGGTAGGTCAACGTAAGACGGGATTCAGGGAGTGCAACAAGTAATCCCGACAAAAATCCTCATCTTTGTTCCACTGGTACTCGTCCACGTCCTCGACAGTAGAAGCAAAATCGCTCTGAACAGTATATAAGATCTCGTGTTCCTTCATTCCTAGTTGGACTTGAATTTTCCGACTGAGAAAGTCGGAGGCGTCGAACGATTGCAATTTTATGGTGTCGAGCGCGCATTTCTTCGACATAGTTCTAGATTTAAAAAAGAAATAAAAATGTTAGAACGGGGTCACCTGAGCTGTGTGAAGATGCCAGAAAATCTTTAGATCCAATCCAGAGAAATAACTTGTTGCTCCTCCAGGCACCAATGTTTGTCAAAAAACTAGAGATCCACGACAAAACTTGGCAGAAACCACAGGAATCCGTGCCAATCCTCACAAATAGGACCAAGATCAAAACTCCTAAGCACTAGATCTCCTTAGACACTTTACTGGATTGCACATTTACCTTCTCCAAAGCCTGGAATTTCTCCACAGGCATGTGGATGATGCAGATCGGGACAAAGAAATAAAGATATCCTAGTATTTCTGATTTTTATCAAGGATGCTCTCCTTCACTGGATCTGATCTGGACCGGAAATTTGGAGCCCCTTTTTCAGCAATCGATCCAAAGACAAGGGTAGATCTAGATCAGCAGCAAGAACTTCGATAGATCTAGATCTAGAAGAACTTGGAGCGGGATCTCCATTTCCAGGTGGTTGCGAGTAAATCAGCGATGGGAGTCTGCAGGTGTCCTAGATCTGCAACGGCAAAGGCTTTAGCTCCTTGTGATCTGCTCCAGGAAAATAGAAGAACAGAGTTCTAGCAGTGCAGAGAGATCAGCCCTGATCCGGAGAGATCTGGTTTTTCTTTGTGATCTGTAATTAGCGAGAACGAAAACGGCAGTGGCGGATCAGAGAAACTTGCAAACTGCAAGAACTAAGCAGCGCGGTGGTGGATCTGAGCAGCGACGACTTCTGCCACTTCCCGATCGATGGGCGCACCGCTCGGGATCAAGCCTGGAGGCAGCGAACCTTTCTCCCTTCGCGATCTGTAAGAGGTGCGGTAAGACCGATTGAAAGAAATAGTACCTAATCACCTAGAGGGGGGGGGGGGGGGTGAATAGGTGAACTTAATCTTTTTAAAAGTTACAGGCAGAAACACTTAACAATAAGAGCTGTATTTGCAATTCTCTACAACAATTCAGCACAGAACATACACCAATCACAGAATTAATCACACACAGAGTACACACAGATTTTATAGTGGTTCCCCAAGGTTTTGGTACATCCACTTTCCCCCTTCGCCTATCTAGTAGTGTACTAGATTCGGCCTAACTTCTCCTCTTCTTCTCAGATCCTCAGATCTTACAACTCAGAACCCCAAATAGGTTCCTACAACTCAGAGTGATCCCACTCCTACAACTTAGGCACAGAAGCCCTACCACTCAGTCTTCACCAAGACTTACACTTAGAGAACAAAGTCTCCTACAACTCAGGCACTAGGCCCTACCTCAGTCTTCAACAAGACCTACACTCAGAGCACACTGTCTCCTACACTCAGCTTTTAAAAAATAGGCTTACAACTCAGATCCCTTAGGATCCTACAGAAAGTAATGTTTACAAAATATATAACCACAACTCTGAAAGAGAGAGATAAGTTGAGTGATTTCTTGATGAGTTCTTGGAAGAACTTGACAGAGATCAACCTCCCTTGGCTTTCTTCAAAGCTTCTTGAATTAGAACACAGTAGGGTTGTATCTCTATGCAGATGATCTTCAATCAACTGCTGTCTTGAGATTTTGATTTCAATCTGAATCTCCCTTATCAGCCTGGTTCAACAGCTGGTCTTCTTAGAAGGAGCTCTCTCTCTCCAACTTCTTAGATCTTCTCTTGAAGGTCTTCTTCTTCTTGTGTTGTTTTTCACTTCATTGATCGATGATCATTCTCATTCTTCTGTTGAAGGAGAAAGGTCTTTAAATAAGCTTTCTCCATGGTGACCGGCTGATCCGGTTTCTAACAACTTTCTGATGGCTCTGACAGTTGCAGTTGACCGGTTGAAATGGCAGCTTGCAAGTCATCCAGTCACTTCTTGATATCTTTGTCACTGTCTAAAAGTGTCGAGACAGATAGTCTTTATGTGTCGATACAAATGGACTAAGTGTCAACACAAGTAGACTAAGTGTCGACACTAGCCTTGTTGGTGTCGACACAACTCCTTGTGTTTTTATAACAGCTTCTCGACACCGCTTCTTCTGAATGTGTCGACACTGATTCTGTGTGTCGACACAAGCCTTCTTCTTTAATACTTAGTTGAATTCTGCTAAGTGTCGACACAACTCCTTTGTGTCGACACATCTTCTTGTGTTGAAACTTGCTAAGTGTCGACACATCTTCTTTGTGTCGACACATGCCTTCTGTGTTGAAACTTTGCTGAGTGTCGACACATCTCCTTGTGTCGACACATGTACTTGAACTTTGTTGAAGTTTGCTGAGTGTCGACACAGCCTCCTAGTGTCGACACATGTACTTGAACTTTGTTGAAGTTTGCTGAGTGTCGACACAGCCTCCTAGTGTCGACACTTTTGCTGTCGACAAAGTTTCTCTGGGTGTCGACACTGCCTCTAAGTGTCGACACTGATAATGTTGACAATTCTTCAGTCTGTGTCGACACTGCCTGTATGTGTCGACACTTTTCTTCTGGTGTCGACTCTGCCTTCCTGGTGTCGACACAATTACTCCAAGTGTCGACACAGCTTTTCTCTAGGTGTCGACACAAGCCTTCTTAAGTGTCGACACTTTTCTTCTGGGTGTCGACACATGGACTTAGAAACTTTTATGCTTTCCCTACAATTACTTAACCTGCACAAATAAACTCGAAGCATATCAAATACATCTTGATGTATATCATTGAGTAGGGTGAGGCTTCTTCAAATCAGGTACATATTTTCTAATGTACCCAACACCGATCTCCTTCCAGATCGGGAGCACGGGAGCGGCGCTGAGAATGAAGGACGAAACCAGATCTAGTTCTCCCTTTGCGACCAGCGACGGGGATGAATAACAAGAAGCGGTGATCGGGAATATCCCGATCGAGATGTCTTCTTCCTTGTCGTGAGTACAGGAGCTGCGTCGATAAAGAAGAACGAGAAAAACCTCTCGCCGGCGACTACAAGAATTCAAGACGAGAGTGATTCCTTCCTTTCAATCTGCTTCGTGAATCGAGGAACACCAGCAGGGACGGGATTGGGCGATCGAAAATCCAGAGCGGCGGTGGAAACGGGAGAGGAAAACGAGAGCGAAAAACCTAACTGTTATCTTGAGAATGTTAGACGGCTCCGCTCAAGATAGTCCGCTAAGGCTCATCGGTGTGGAATGACCTTATATAGTATCTCCAGCGTAGAGCCGTTACACTCTAGTGACACGAAACTCAAAGGGTCGTTCCGAGTCGGTCTCGACACGCGCTGACATATATTAAATACCCTAACAAAACATGTATATTTTTTCTTTCTTTGTTCAATTATCGTTAACAAATATTATTCATATGAACAACCAAATTAATCAATGATCCAGTGTCAAAGATTATATTTTTAATACCAAATTGAACAGAAACTAGTTGTAATGCAGGCTGGGGCTGCAGAGAAGTTCCTGGAAACTTTTATTTAAAAAATGGAAGCCATACTTGAGCCATTCCAGATCCATGTGTATATTTTCACCATATACATTTTCTCCCTATCACGAAGAAAAAAGTGATCGATTTACTTACAAATGGATCGGGGCCTTTCGAGGAAGGGAGAGGCGAGAAACTTGCACGTAGTTGAAGGGAGAAAAAAATCTTCAAAACCCTAGTGAGACGAGTGGCCGGGCTGGTGAGGAACTTGCAGACCGAGGAATTTGCACGCCGAGAACTTGAACGCCGAGGCCGAGCGATCCTGAGGGAGAGGGCTGGTGGCTTGCATAAATGGAGAAGTTGCGAGGGGTTGTCAGTCGGCGGAAAAGCAGAGTCGCGGGGCTGTTGATCGGCGGTCAGCAGAAAAAGCGAGTCGATCCCGTGGTCGGCAGAAATGGGGGAGAATGGCTGAGGGTTTTAGGTTTGAAAAACTGCGAGAGGAGAGGAAAGGAAATGTTTATAGTCAAAATTTTTTATTAAGAAATCATTTGCCCTTTGCCGCTAATATTTCCCCATTCCATGCTTTGCCGCTAATACCAAATATTTTCTCGCCTCCTGCGCTCAAACCATAAATTATTTTTTTTGTAAAAACTATGCCAATAGCCACGATTTTTTACAAAATGTCGCGAATATCAAAATAATTAGTCACGCTTCAACAAACGTCGCAAAATAAATGTGATTATTAAATAAAAATGTTGTAGTGACTAATGCTCTCCCAAAGAATGATTCTAGTATAATAGATTGAAAATATATTTGGTCTTTGCTTCAAATGCACTTTTTTTCATGGCAAACCTATACAACTATACAAAACGATTAAATGGAGCCTTAAACAAGAGCTAAAAGTGGAGACTATTAAACCATCAGTAAATTTGGCAAATAGGCTTGAGGCAGCATACAAAATTTGATGAATTTATCACTACAGAATAAAAACAGTAGAAAATTAGGCAAATAGGCTTGAGGCAGCACATAGGCTTGAGACAACTAGTCACACTCGCTGTGTATGCCCTGCACAAAAAAGTAATTTTAATTTGTGTTATGTAAAAACAAATAATGCTCTTATAAGAAAAAAATATAAGTTTAGTTACCATCATCAACAAGTCCGTGAAACTAGTACGTTCTTGAGGTGCAAGTTCAGGAAAAAGTTGTTGCTCTAAATTAATTTGATTGACTTGTTAGCATAGAATGATTTGTTCAGCTCTTACTATGACAAAAATGAGTAAATAATTATCATTACAATTTTGTTTTTTCCAACTTCCTTTTTGCATGTATCACTTCTTGATTTTTTTCATTCATTCTATCCATGTTTTGGGGTGCCGTATCTTGTAATGAGTATTTTGTTTTTTAATTCCCCGTGGCGTGAATGTTAAGGATGATGGATTGGGGTAATCTTCAGGACCATTTGTTGCTTTAATTGTCATTTGTTGCATATCACCACTACATTTTGCCAATCCAATTTTCTCCCCTAGCTCTTGTATTGTCGAGCTTAAAACCATGTATCCTTTTTCAGATTCGCAAGCCTCATTCACTAACTGAATATAAATAGGGCACAATGCTCTATATCTATCACTGTACTGTTAGTTTTTTTTCCCATAATGATTGCAACCTCGTAGTGGTGTAGTGGGATGCTCAGTATAAAGTGTGACTTGTCGGACCCAAGTGTGATCGTTGTTTTCGATTTGATCTAGGTTCACTCAAGATCCTCTAGATGGGAGAATGGACCGCTCAGATCGTACAGGTTTTAATTAAAGCCCCGGTATTGGGTATAAAGGGCGAGCAAAACCCATCTAATACTCACCACTCTCTTCATTCAGGTCAAGCGGAGAGCATAACCCCAAATACAGGAAGCCCTAATTAAAAACAGCGGTTTTCTTTCGCGATCCGTTTCTTCCGTCTATCGCGATCCCCAAATCCGGTGTATTCCCGGTGCTTCGCCTCCCGCGACTCCCCAGCAGCGGCTTCCCGCTCCAGTTCTTCACCGGCCGTCGGTGGCAACATCTCTCCGTCGCTGCTCCAGCACACGGACTTCCGGTGAGACCTTCCTAAGTCGCGACAACCAGCAGCGACGGGATTTCTCCCGTTGTACTCCGGTGAACCATCTCAGGAAGAAGACTCCGGCGACGTCACTCCTCCTGTGATCTAGAAGAACTAACTCCCACTGTAGAGGTTCCCTGCTTCAGATTTCTGCTCTTGCTTGCCCCCCATGGCCGAAGGTATAACTCGTTTCTAACTCCTCTATATGATAGATCCATTCGACTGCGCTACTCTGTTATTCTTAGTTTCCATCATTTGGTATCAGAGCGAGGCTATAAAGGACAAATTAGGGAATGTTTTTGAAAAACTTCTGTGAAGATTTCTTCCCAAAATTGCATTATTTTCTTTTCAAAAACCTCTGTGGAGATTTCTTCTAAAATCTGTGACGGTGTTTTGAAAATTCTGGGCGATTTCTTCCAAGAGGCGTGAAGTTTTCCTGATGGGTGCTCGTCTTTTCCCTTTTGTTTTGAAGATTACATGTTTGGTTCGTTGCCCATGTCTGGAATGGTTGTAATATTTTTTTTTTGAGGCCATGTATATATATATTTTTTCCTTTTTTTTGGTGGCAATGAACAAGCATGCAATCTTGTCCCGAATTCGATCTTCATACCCGGAGTGTTCGGTACTGGAGGTTTGGTGTACCCCTGTGCTATCCGGTGCCTAGAGGAGGAGCAGTAGAAAGTGAAGATGGAGCCCACATTCAACATCAAGTTCTTGACTGTCAGATTAGCAGTGCCTGAAGTTTTTCGGTGTTTTCCCGGATGGAGGGGTTCTTGGTGATCGGATTCGGGTCCTCTGGTTTTGAGCTCCCAGTTTGTTTTGTGCTATAATTAGAATAAATGTTATCGAGTTTTTCCAGAAGTAGCCACAACATTCTGAAAAGCCCGATTAAAGTGATTCTCTGGGAACACATCATGGGATGCGTATTAAAATCACTAATCTAATTTTAGCACATTGCGATTACATTCATGTTTGTTATTCATTACCTGGCCCCACAGGGAAGTGATGAATAGCGGTTAGAATTTAATCGACATATAATAGTAAGTATATACCACTATTGATGGGTCTCCATACCCACAGGTACGAGATTCTATTAATAGTGGCATTCTTCTTACTAGCTATATATATATATATAAAGTAAGATAAAATCCAATGCGATAGCGGTCTTTGCCCAAAGGGAGACTGGATTTTTATCATTAACAATTGACATGAGTTAATTGTTAAAATAAGTTTCTTTTGTTCTTTTCATAATGCTTATATTAAAATTTAAATTCGTTGTTCTCATACTAAACGTAAGTGTCTTTTACAATGTTTAACACCGTGATTGACCCCACTCAGTTCATCCCCACTCTTACGGGAGATAATTATAAGATATGGAAAGATAAGGTGCTTCTAGCCTTAGGGTACATGGACCTTGATTTGGCCCTTCGTACTGATGAGCCCGCTCTCCCTACGGAGGAGAGCACACCAGCTGATCGTACCTTATACGAGCGATGGGAGAGATCCAATCGTCTTAGTATAATGGTGATCAAGAACCACATCAGTCAGAGCATTAGGGGATCTATCCCCGAGTGCAAGACTGTTAAAGAATTGATGAGGGCCATTGACGAACAGTTTGTTAGCTCGGATAAAGCTCAGGACAACACCCTAATGGCAAAACTCTATTCCATGAAGCTAAAAGGAACAGATAGCGTGAGGGGACACATTATGGAGATGAGGGACATAACTACACAGCTGAAGGCATTGGATGTCGACTTCTCAGAGTCATTTCTGGTTCATTTTATTTTGACTTCATTGCCTGCTGATTTCACTGCCTTCAAGGCGTCTTACATGACACATAAGGAAAAATGGTCGGTGAATGAGCTATTGAACATGTCCGTTCAAGAGCAAGGCAGGCTGAAGCAAGAAAAAATGGAATCAGTGCATCTTGTGACACACAAGAAAGGGCAGTCAAGCAAGTCCAAAGTTGACCCAAAGGATAAAGGCAAGGGGATAGTGCTTTCCATAAAGAAACCGGATAACATGAAGCTATCTACCTATTTCTTCTGCAAGAAGAAGGGTCACATGAAGAAGGACTGCCATAAATATAAGGCATGGCTTGCAAAGACTGGAGGTATGACATCTTTAGTTTGCTACGAATCGAATTTTGTAAATTCCCATGATTTTCATAATACACGGTGGATTGATTCAGGCTCCACAATACATGTTTCTATTGTTATGCAGGGGTTTCAAAGTCTAAGGAAATCCAGTGATGAAGAAATGTGTGTCTATTCAGGGAACAAGATGCCATCGAGTGTTGAAGGTGTGGGGACGTACAGGCTCGTCCTACAGACTGGATACATTTTGGACATGGATAAGACTTTTTATATCCCTATTTTTTCTAAAAATCTAGTATCTGTATCAAGACTAGTGCCTACGGGCTTTAATTTTCAGTTTAAAGACACTTCTTTTCTGATTATTAAAGATTCGGTTACTATTGGCTCTGGTATATTGACAGAGAGATTATATAGTCTGAGTCTCGATTCAAATTATATGCAATCTTTCACTGTGATGCATGCTAATAGTAGTAATTTCAATGTGAAAAATAATCACTCGTCTAGCTTATGACATAGGAGATTGGGTCACATCTCCATAGAGCGCCTAAAAAGATTAGTGAAGGAAGGTGTCATTCAGACACTTGACTTCTCTGATTTTGGATCTTGTATAGGTTGCATGAAAGGAAAGCAAACCAACAAGTCAAATAAAGGGGCTGGAAGAAGTGATGAAAAATTAAAGATAATTCACACTGATATATGTGGACCATTTACCACCCCATGTATGAATGGGCAAGTGTATTTTATTACTTTCATTGATGATTTTACAAGTTACATGTATCTCTACCTTCTGAATGACAAATCTGAAGCAATAGATGCTTTCAAAGTTTACAAGGCAGAGGTAGAGAAACAATCTAGTTTGAGTATCAAAATCGTAAGATCAGATAGGGGTGGTGAGTATTACGGTAGGTCCACAAATGAAGGCCAAAGACCTGGTCCATTTGCCAAATTCCTTGAGGAACATGGAATTATAGCTCAATATACGACGCCTGGCACACCGCAACAAAATGGTGTAGCTGAAAGAAGGAATCGTACTTTGATGGACATGGTCAGAAGCATGACAAGTGTCTCAACTCTCCCTTTGTGCATGTGGAGTGAAGCCTTGAAAACAGCCGTGTATCTCTTAAACAGGGTTCCATCCATGGCCATTCCCAAAACACCCTTTGAGTTATGGAATGGATGGAAACCCAGCTTAAATCATGTGCACATATGGGGCTGTCCAGTAGAGGTTAGGGTGTACAACCCACATGAGAAAAAACTGGACCCGAGGACAGTCAGTGGTTTTTTCATTGGCTATGCAGAAAAGTCCAAGGGTTACAGATTTTATTGTCCATCTCACCTGCTTAGAATAGTAGAAGCAAGTAATGCTACTTTTCTTGAGAACAATAGTACTGACGAGAGCTGCTCTCACAAAGCTATGTTAGAAGAGGTGCAGGATTCTGCACCTTTAGGTAGTAGTGTTGAACCTGGTGGGCTCATACCTGTTATGGCTCAACACATACCTATTCAGATTCCATCTTGTGATGAAGTGGTTGAGAATATTCCTATTCCTATTCCAAGCTCTCATGAAGGTGTGATTAGTGAGGCAGTCATTCAGGAAGCACAACCAGTGGTTGAGGCTGCACCACAACTACTCAATCAGTCATATTTAAGGAAATCCTCAAGAGTTAAAAGATCAGCTATTCCATCAGATTACGTTGTATACTTACAAGAGACCGACTATATGTCTGGACTCAATCATGACCCTATCACTTTCTCGGAGGCCATGAGCTGTACAGATTCTGATAAATGGCTTGATGCTATGAAGAAGAGTTAAACTCAATGGCATACAATCGAGTATGGGATCTAGTAGAATTATTAGATGGCCATCGTGCGGTAGGTTGCAAATGGGTCTTTAAGACCAAAATTAATGCCTCTGGTAAGATCGAACGATATAAGGCAAGACTTGTTGCCAAAGGTTTCCTTCAAAAGGAGGGTGTTGATTATCATGACACATTCTCGCCAGTTTCAAAGAAAGATTCACTAAGGATAATATTGGCCCTAGTAGCTCATTTTGATCTGGAGCTACAACAGATGGATGTCAAAATGACATTCTTAAATGGGGGTCTTGATGAGGAAGTATACATGGATCAACCTATAGGTTTCTTTTCCGAGAAACATAAAAACCTTGTATGCAGACTAAGGAAGTCAATATATGGGCTAAAACAAGCCTCACGACAATGGTATTTCAAGTTTCATAATGTTATTATCTCATTCTGTTTTGAGGAAAACATTGTGGATCAATGTATATACATCAAGGTCAGTGGGTGTAAATTCGTAATATTAGTCCTGTATGTTGATGATATTCTATTAGCAAGCAATAACTTGGTAATGCTAAGGGAGACTAAACACTTTCTTTCCCAAAATTTTGACATGAAAGACTTAGGGGAGGCATCATATGTCTTAGGAATTGAGATACATAGAGATAGATCTAAAAAGATCTTGGGGTTATCTCAGAAGGCCTATATTAACAAAGTTTTGGAGAGATTTAATATGGGAAATTGTTCAAGTTCTATAGCTCCTATAGTAAAGGGTGACAAATTCAGTTTGTCACAATGTCCCAAGAATGCTCTGGAATTAGAATCCATGAAAAATATTCCATATGCATCTGCGGTTGGCAGTTTGGTCTATTTAGAGGTTTGCACTAGACCAGACAGTGCATTTGTAGTGGGAATGTTAGGGAGATATCAAAGTAATCCTGGAGCAGAGCATTGGACAGCGGCTAAGAAGGTCATGCGATATCTCCAGGGGACGAAGGATTACATACTTACATATAGAGAGTCTGATCATCTGGATATAGTTGGATACACGGATACAGACTTTGCGGGTTGCCAGGATTTGAGGAAGTCCACTTCTGGCTATATTTTCATGTTTGTCGGCGGTGCAGTTGCTTGGAAGAGTGTCAAACAAACTCTCATAGCATCTTCGACCATGGAAGCAGAGTTCATTGCGTGTTATGAAGCAACGAAGCATGCATTATGGTTGAAGAATTTTTCTTCAGGGCTTAGGGTTATGGGTACAATACCTAAGCCAATAAAGCTTCTATGTGACAATGCTGCAGCAGAGTTCTTTGCTAAGAACAACAAAAGTGGGAGCCGCAGCAAGCACATCGATATTAAATTTTTGGTGGTTAGAGAAAATGTAAGGGAGAGTAAAATCATCATTGAGCATATAAGCACACTGCTTATAATTGCAGATCCCATGACTAAGGGGCTCCCACCTAAATTGTACAAGAGTCATGTTGAGAGAATGGGACTTGTGGACTCATTTGATGGTTAAGAAGTCATGACATTTTTTATGACTCTCCTTTCTTTTGGAGAAATGCAGTATTTCAGCTTCTATCTCTTTTGTGCGCATTAAAGTTATTATAAGAGATTTTGTATTGTATTATAGAGTAGGAGTATCCACTCACAAAGTTATATTGCCACATAAGGCACTTGATAGGATTTAATGATTACATTGTAATTGTGTAAGGAAGTGTCCACCATTTAAGATACAATCGCCACAGTTCCTGTAATTGTGACGTCTTGTTCAAGTATTCAGTGATCACATAAAGTTTGGGTTGAGAGTCATTGTTTTTATATTATTAATGTATGGCCATACGTAAAGTTTTGTTGTTAACTGACATCCCACGAGTCTAGCATTATTTCACTATTATAAAAAAAAATTAATTTTTTTTAAATATTAAAGTAGGTTACTACGCGTTGAATCAAGTGGGAGAGTGTTAGTTTTTTTCCCATAATGATTCAAGCTCGTAGTGGTGTGGTGGGGTTCTCAGTATAAAGTGTGACTTGTCGGACCCAAGTGTGATCGTGGTTTTCGATTTGATCTAGGTTCACTCAAGATCCTCTAGATGGGAGATGGACGGCTCAGATCATACATGTTTGAATTAAGGCCCCGGTATTGGGTATAAAGGGTGAGCAAAACCCATCTAATACTCACCACTCTCTTCATTCGGTTCAAGCGGAGAGCATAACCCCAAATACAGGAAGCCCTAATTAAAAACAATGGTTTTCTTTCGCGATCCGTTTCTTCCGCCTATCGCGATCCCCAAATCCGGCGTATTCCCGGTGCTTCGCCTCCCGCGACTCCCCAGCAGCGGCTTCCCGCTCCAGTTCTTCACCGACCGTTGGTGGCAACATCTCTCCGCCGCTGCTCAAGCACACAGACTTCCGGCGAGCCATTCCTAAGTCGCGACAACCAGCAGCGACAAGATTTCTTTCGTTGTCCTCCGGTGAACCATCTCAGGAAGAAGACTCCGGCGACGTCACTCCTCCTGTGATCTAGAAGGGCTAACTCCCACTGTAGAGGCTCCCTGCTTCAGATTTCTTCTCTTGCTTGCCCCCCATGGCCGGAGGTATAACTCGTTTCTAACTCCTCTATATGATAGATCCATTCCGCTGCGCTGCTCTATTATTCTTAGTTTCCATCATGTACTCTAATGTTGAACTCTCTTGATGAATATCTACAATATCATTGTGTCTTGCATTCTGCCTCCATCTTTTTATTATATATTTTTCAGGTATAATTTTGACATCAAGTATATCAAATATCTTAATGCAATGTTTACACAAGATACCACAACTCTCAAACATCCGAAAAATACAAGAAATTATCCAATCAGATGTGTTTAAGTAGTGTATTGCTTATACGCACAAAGACTCCAATAACATACTCATTTCTCTCTTGTATTACATTACGACTTGTAATATTAAGCGTCATGACTCCAATGACTTCATTTTGAAACACTTCAAATATCTTTGGTGTATATATGTTTGACAATTGGTTCAACATATGCGAGCTCTTCAAAGCCAATCTCGGCAGTTTCTGTTGTGAGTCATATTCTGCTTCTAACTCCTTATACAGATTTTGCCCAACAACTCTTTCAAAATGAGTGAAAAATTCAACTATATTAATGTTGATTTTTAAGTACTCCTTCAAATCGCAGTTAAACCTTTCGCTCAATTGAGTACTTCTCATTCCAGCAGTGAAAGTTCTCTTCGCGTATGCTTTAGAACATTTATCTTTTAGCTTAAATAGATCTCTTAGCCAGGTATTTTAGGTATTTTCATGTAGATTATATGCATCCAATAATTATTTCCATGCGTTTATAAATGCATCCTCATAATTGTACTCATAAATACATGATGAGAAATCTTGACCAAACATTGACTCACCTTTAAGTAGGTAGCCCAAGTGTTTTAATGCATTTTACCACATATGCCATGAACATAAAGCATGATATGTATCTGACAAGACTTCCTTAATTGCCACTGCCATTGCTGCATCAACGTCCGTAAAGATAGTCTTAGATTTTTGGTCATTCATGGCTTCTAAAAATGTTTCAAAAAGCCAAATGAATGATTCAATAGTTTCATCATATAAAAGTGCACCTCCAAAAACTATTGCATCTAGGTGATGGTTTAGCCCCAAGAAAACACCAAACGGTCTTGCGGCTTTATTTGTGCCATATGTCGTATCAAATGTAACCACATCTCCGAAGTGGCTATAATCTAGTATCATCCTTGCATCAACCCAAAAAATATTTGTAATCTGCTCCTCAGAATCTAATTGAATAGCATAATATTTGGATGAGCTTTCTTTTAAATGTCTGCTAAAATACTTTTCTATGATGCTTGCTTCACCATACATTAGTGACCGTTGTATTTTGGTGCGTAGAAAGTTCTTCTGATCTCTTCGAGTAAACCCAAGTCCTTCACTTCCACCGACTTGTTTACTGAAATAGTGATACACATCTTTTATTCTGATACCTGATTCATGTGTTATATCGGCTTCAATTTCTTGAGCAACTGACATCTTTCTTTGTGACAGAATCATATGTACAATTGATGTGTTGTGAAGATGATGATTATGCTCTTCCACAAAATCAAAAACTACATACATTCCAGTTTATCGATTGAGTACATGTGTCACGCGTGCATTACATCCACATCTTGTCTCGAATTGAGCTCTATTTGTTTGATGATCACGATTATCTTTCCCACAAAATCCTTCTCAATCACAAACATGCCTCCTTGAAGTTAATTTTTTAGTCTTCTTGCATTTATTTGCATACTCCTTTCGAATACCAAAATAACCTCTTCTGACATATTCATTGCAAAAAGTATAAGCTTCAGGATCTGATGAAAATTCTTTTCCTTTATATGGTATGAAATTCTCCAATACTTTAGGAATAACCACTAACGACAATGTGTCTTCCAATACAAAACACGCTTTAAAACATAACTCCAGTGAATATAGCAAGTTTTGATGCAAAGAATTCTATATCACTGCAAGAGCACGTGTATGAGATATAAACAAGAATGATATAACATGTATAATTTACAGAAAATTATCTTCTCATTGTAGATCTCGACTCATTGTACATGCATTTTTAGAAAACTTGTTCAACTCGAATGTACAACCTCGGGCTCGCGAGAGACCCTCAAGATATGGATACTCGGGGCAGGCGAGAAGGATAGATAGGCGAGTGGGACCATGAGGGGTCCACTCGCGTGTGGCGAGTTGAACGGTCCCGACAATAAGCGAGATTCCTGCTTAGGGGCGCGAGAAGACCTCCCGCGGCGAGATGACCTCATGACAAAGGATTCTGGCGAGATGGGTAGAGGGGTCCGTCTCGCCAATAGGTGCTCTTCCACTCGCCAGGAAGAAAATAAGCTGTTTTTATATTTCCATGTCCACAGGGGATTTTACTCTTCTACCCCGGACTTTTTTACCCTTTTACCCTTAGTGGTCTGCATATAGCTCCTCAGAACAGCGGAGTTTGGCTGTTGGCAGACCCAGCCAGGGGTACCCTGGTAATTTTCAGACCAGTACAGTTTGGTTATTGGCAGCTCAGATTCAAAAATCTAAAAATTGGCCCATAGGGGTTCTTCAGAAGGACACACTTTCCACTCCCGGGGATTTGTGGCATCATCTTCTGTGCTTTCTGAGGAGCTCCAAGCCCAGCTTTTGGCTTTGGAGGGGAAGCTCTCAGTGATCTTCCGGGTAAGCGGTGGGACCTCCCTGCTGCGGTTTTGGGCCAGTTTTCTAGTCCTTCACGACCAGTCGGAGGTCGGAGCTTGGGCCAAGTAGGTGTCGGCTACGCCCCTATTTTGCGAACATTTGTCGAAGTCAAATTTTGGCTTCAACAGTTCTGGTGCGGTGAGAATGGAAGGTAGATGATACAAGAAAAGTTTGAGTTTGGTCCTATGGCAGGAGGTGAAGGTGAAGGATCTGGTTCCGGAGGTTCCCCCTCCCGGGGAGAAGAGGCGACGAGGAAGATGCTGGAGGACTTCAGGCGAGAGGTCCTGCAGACGATAAGCTTGGCCTTCTCAGCAAGGAGCGAGTGGGCGACGCCTCAGGTCCCGATAGAGGTGGTCCCGCTCTTAGGAGATAACGCCCCTGGACAGCGCCCGGGGAAGGAGGTCCCGACGAAGGCTGGCGAGAGGGACGTGGCGGCGCGAGAACTCTTCCCAGGCCAGCATCCCGGGAAGGAGATCCCGGCAGAAGATGGCGAGAGGGAGGCAGCTGTGCGAGAGCTCTTCCCTGGGCACAGTCTCGCGGATCGTGCCAGCCAGCCAAGGCCGCGAGATGTGCCCTCTCGGCAAGCAGGTGGCGAGAGCCCGTTCAGTGAGCTCGTCATCTCGGCTTCGGTGCCGGAGGGGTTCCGGGAGCCCAACATGTCCTACTACGCAGGGAAGGATGATCCTGTACAACACGTACAGTAGTTTGAAGATGTGGTTTCGATAAGGCAGATGACAGATGCCTTCAAGTGTCGGCTGTTCGCCATCACCTTGAAGGAGAAGGCGCGGGACTGGTTCCACCAGTTGCCGGCGAGATCAATCTACTGTTTTGAGGATCTGCGGAGGGGTTTCTTGTCACAACCCGCATTTCATCAACGAGCATATCGTATCAGAGCAAGAGGAACTACGGGTTATGATGCCACGTCGTGCAGGGGATAACTGCACACGCTCAGGCAACTCTTGACGCTGACTTTACAAGTTGAAATGCAATAGTTACATGTATGAAAACTTTTGGGTTCAATGGTCGTATCCCTCGGCCTTAGATAGTAAAATTGTCTTTATACGCGGCGGAAATACTTTGTTTATTTCTGCTGAGCTCCTATATGCAGTCTAGAGTGATACTACGATAAGAACTCCTCTTTGTTTACGTCATTTGAAAAGTATGTGTTAGGTAAACAAAGCATGTATGCATGATATACAATAGTACATATCCTTAGTCAAAATAGCTAATGCAACCTACGAGAAAATCATCCCAAAAGCAAGTACATATCATTCCATTCAAATGAGTGACATTAGCAGTCTCGTTCATATTTACACAAAAGAAAACCACTAATGGGCGCCAACAAGCTGACACGAACCCATTGGGGCACATGTATGTCTGTACAACAAAAAAAAGAACTACCTCGCTATGAATGCTCGGCTAGTTCCCAGGAAACGCCACCAACCAACCTAGCCGCTCAACCGGCTACAACCTGCACCTGAGGCATTCAAGAAAGAATACCTCAGCATTCAACCAAGCTATCCAAAAGGAAACATAAATTGCATATATGATAACGAAGGGGCTTACCGACCCCACAGAGATGTTTCATCAAGTAACATGAGTGAACAAAACAAGTGGAAAACGCACCACAATCCATGCCAAACGCACCAAGTGCGTACAAGTTCATCATGTCCTGCTTAAACCGCAGGAGCAAAAGGCAAAACACATGCTCATTCCATCATTCATAAGCCAAGAAATTACGATACTAGTGAAGCATAAGCAGCGGTTAAGTTCAATTTCGCAAGGGTCTTACCGGTGGCGGCCCTAAAGTGGAACGCACCAAACAAAACCAGCCCAAATCGGGGCCAAAGTGGTCTCTCTAACCACAAAAAAAACACAAAAGCCGGTGGCCACAGGCTGAAACCACACCACCCCTTGCAAAATTCTCACACAAACGCTCCTGCCATGGTTCACAAATTCGCCTCGCAAAACGCCCCATAACCCAAGCTAAACACGTTCCTTTCACCGTTCTCACGCATGACGACAAAATGCCCAAGTTATATCAAGAAAAGACTACATGCTGAACTACATGAATTACACGATTCATGGCGCTACATGAACGAAATGATGAAGGACAGAACTACATCACATGATAACGGTCACATGCTTTGTAGCAAAGAAGAATCACATGATAGGGTTTGATCACTTAAGTACATAAATCGCATGTTTAGAACAAGAAGCATATGCTATGATCAAGGCAAAGTATATATGCTATGCTAAGAACTACACATACGAGGCATACACAAAACGAGAACTAGAGGACTGAATCAAACCTGAGATAACTTGCGGTGATGTCTGCGCTTCCTCTGAAGAGACCACATTCAACTTCCCTTTGCCTTTGTCCAAGCGCGGAGGCGGAGGCAAAGCCTGGAGTGGTGCGGGTTGCAACACAGCTTGAACCTGTGGGCACCTAGCGCGAAGATGTCCTGGTCTGCCACACTGGAAGCATACTTTGTCTTTGGCCCAGCAGCGGCTCACATCATGACCTCTTCTCCCACAAAATGTACACTCCAGGTCTCTGGTTGGCGCACCTTGAATGGCGTGCACCTGCTCCTTCTTTTGCATCCCCAACCGCTTGAAACATTTTTCAAACGGGTGACCGGCTCGGCCACAGAAGCTACATAGTTCCTTCTTCTTCTTTACGTCTGACTCGTGGGACATTTTCTCTCCCACCAGCTGTCTCTTGCCCTGCCTCATCTGCTGCCCTCTTTGTTTGGCATTTTCGATCGCTTCCACCTTCAACGCCGCCTCAACCACAGTAGTGTAACTTGTCGCTCCATAAGCACTTGCGAACTGCTGCACGTCGCTGCGGAGTCCGCCCAAAAATCTCTTGACTCGATCAGCTTCCGTAGTCACCAAGCTCGGAGCGAACCGACTTAACTTGCTAAACTCGATTTCATACTCACTCACTGTGAGTTTCCTCTGCTTCAAGTACAGGAAGTCATTCATCAGGCGGTCCCTTTCCACTGCCGGTAGAAACTTGCGCCGTACCAGTTCTTTGAACACTTCCCATGAACAGCCCGCCCCTAGGCCTTCCTTTTCTCGTAACCACCATCCTTTCGCCAACCCTTTCAGTTGATAGGCAGCAAGCATAACCTTCTGGTCCTCGGTCACACCAGCATACACAAACATTTCTTCCAACGTAATCACCCAATCATCCAAGATCACGAAGTCTGCTTTTCCATCATATGTCGGTGGTCCAAGTCGCTGAAACTGCGAGATGAAAGTCATCGCAGGAGGAACTACAACTAGGGGTGTCACTGCCACTGAAGGAGTCGAACTAGTGGGGCCTCTAACCGCCTCTTGTCCTCTTGGTACCAGCCCAGACATCGCGGATGACATAGCTTGGAGCTGGGACTGTACCTCCTGCACCTGCCTCGTCAAAGCCTCATTACTTTGGCGAAGACTATCCATCAGCGCATTATTCTGCGCGCCCGAAGACTCGCCCTCGGATTGGGGAGTTTGCCTTGTCACTGGACGCTTCGACATCCTAGAACACGTTCACTCTTGTCAAGCTCAAACCCAACAAAACACACAACGGCTAAGTACAGACCATACATAAAAAAATATGAACATCAACTGCTAACTTGCTTTGGGAGTTTAAGAATGATGGTATGCCTAGCCTAAAGATGACTCACCGTCATCCCACTAACTTGTGCCTACCAATGAATGCATGACTTTATTTGACCCAAAACCATGAGTGTACAGGTGTCATCATGTAAATCTTAGCTTGGCACGTTGTGCTATGCAATGTTATGTTATGCGTGTTGTGCAATGCATTCTAGAAAAGGCCTTAATGCATGCCATGAGCGGTCGTACGCATCACAATGCTATGCATCCCATACTACATAGCATTGTATGCAACAAAGAAAAGAAAACGTGCTAGTCGCATCCATGTGGTGAGGTTATGCATCCCATACTACATAACCCTCACATGTTGCCCCTATGGTGGATCCATATACAACCACATATTATGCATCCCATACTACATAATATGCCCCGTATACTTCTTGTCATGCCATGAGTGTAGTGTGCGTGCTTCGGCCAAGACATACAGATGGCACCTCGGTGTGTGTATGAAATGATGCTTAGAAACACAAAAGACAAGGAAAAGTTTGCCCGACCAAATGTCAAGCAAACCTCCCTCTGATACCAACTGTCACAACCCGCATTTCCTCAACGAGCATATCGTATCAGAGCAAGAGGAACTACGGGTTATGATGCCATGTCGTGTAGGGGATAACTGCACACGCTCAGGCAACTCTTGACGCTGACTTTACAAGTTGAAATGCAATAGTTACATGTAGGAAAACTTTTGGGTTCAATGGCCGTATCCCTCGGCCTTAGATAGTAAAATTGTCTTTATACGCGGCAGAAATACTTTGTTTATTTCTGCTGAGCTCCTATATGCAGTCTAGAGTGATACTACGATAAGAACTCCTCTTTGTTTACGTCATTTGAAAAGTATGTGTTAGGTAAACAAAGCATGTATGCATGATATACAATAGTACATATCCTTAGTCAAAATAGCTAATGCAACCTACGAGAAAATCATCCCAAAAGCAAGTACATATCATTCCATTCAAATGAGTGACATTAGCAGTCTCGTTCATATTTACACAAAAGAAAACCACCAATGGGCGCCAACAAGCTGACACGAACCCATTGGGGCACATGTATGTCTGTACAACAAAAAAAAAACTACCTCGCTATGAATGCTCGGCTAGTTCCCAGGAAACGCCACCAACCAACCTAGCCGCTCAACCGGCTACAACCTGCACCTGAGGCATTCAAGAAAGAATACCTCAGCATTCAACCAAGCTATCCAAAAGGAAACATAAATTGCATATATGATAACGAAGGGGCTTACCGACCCCACAGAGATGTTTCATCAAGTAACATGAGTGAACAAAACAAGTGGAAAATGCACCACAATCCATGCCAAACGCACCAAGTGAGTACAAGTTCATCATGTCCTGCTTAAACCGCAGGCGCAAAAGGCAAAACACATGCTCATTCCATCATTCATAAGCCAAGAAATTACGATACTAGTGAAGCATAAGCAGCGGTTAAGTTCAATTTCGCAAGGGTCTTACCGGTGGCGGCCCTAAAGTGGAACGCACCAAACAAAACCAGCCCAAATCGGGGCCAAAGTGGTCTCTCTAACCACAAAAAAAACACAAAAGCCGGTGGCCACAGGCTGAAACCACACCACCCCTTGCAAAATTCTCACACAAACGCTCCTGCCATGGTTCACAAATTCGCCTCGCAAAATGCCCCATAACCCAAGCTAAACACGTTCCTTTCACCGTTCTCACGCATGACGACAAAATGCCCAAGTTATATCAATAAAAGACTACATGCTGAACTACATGAATTACACGATTCATGGCGCTACATGAACGAAATGATGAAGGACAGAACTACATCACATGATAACGGTCACAGGCTTTGTAGCAAAGAAGAATCACATGATAGGGTTTGATCACTTAAGTACATAAATCGCATGTTTAGAACAAGAAGCATATGCTATGATCAAGGAAAAAGTCACATAAATGAGAAAGGCTAATATGCTACATGACCATGAACTACATGAATCATATGAACAAGAAGAATTACATGAAGCAATTTAACATAGACTTGATCACTACAGAAAATTAAGCATGGAACATCATATTCATTCAGCATAGGGAAATTCAAACACTATCATAAACAAGAGAAGTTGAACAAGCTAGGGAATTTGAAAGATAAGCACTAGCTATGATGGCATAATCAAAATCAAGAAAGAAAATTGGCAAGGGTGAAGAACACCGCTTGCCTGAACCGAGACGATGCCGCGACGGCTGCTCCTCCCTTCCTTGCCTTGCTTGCTCCCTTGCTCTCTTGCTCTCTCTTTGGAAATGAAGAAGAAGAAGATGAAGATGGAATGAGAAAGGAAAGTCTCTGTTTCGGTCTTATTTCCTCCAGAACAAAGCTGAACCGTTCGATGCAGACTCAAGGAAATGAATGGCACAAAAAAACTGGAAAAAGTCGATTTTCGGGCCGGTCACGCCCTGTGTCACGCCCGTGACACAGGGCGTGTACCATAAGCGGCGCCGAAAGTCGGCAAATCAAAGTTTATCCACACGGTACACGGCCGGGTACACGCCCGTGACGGGTCGGTCATGCCCGTGACCTAGGGCGTGTAGCCCGTGTCTCGACCCCTCGTCGACAGAAAGTGTCGACACTCGACCCAGCCTGACACGCCCTGTGACACGCCCGTGTCACAGGCCGTGTCCCCTCTCTCGACGACTCGACACTCGATACTCGACGCTCGATACTCGACGATCAACACTCGACTCTCGACGAAGTGGGACACGGCCCGTGACACGCCCGTGTCACGGGGCGTGTACCCCAGTCGTCGAGCTCAACTCGACGCAAGAAAAAATCGTCGAGTCAAGGAGGTCACGCCCAGGTCACGGCCTGAGTCACGCCCGTGTCAGGGGGCGTGTCTCGCACAAAACGACCATTTTTCCCTTTTGTGAAAAATGTTTCTGAGATGTCCTAGACCATTTTTGCCTCAAGCACGTTTTACTCTTTTTTTGTTTCCTGAACCAGCAACTTATTTTGAGGGACATTCCCCGGGCGCGAAAAAGTGCAAGCATTCCCTAAGAGGCCTCACCGAGTCCCTCATATGGACTCCGGTTTGCTGGGGAATCGTGCAACTCGGCAAACAAAACAGCCACTCGCAAGCCCGCGGGAAAAACCATGCTCAGACTACAGTCAAAACCAACGGAACGCCCATCATGCGTACGTAATCAAAAAATCCGGGGCGTTACATTTCTTGTTGAGATTTTCCACATCGAAGAAGCGTAAGAAGGAGGCAGAGTGCCTGTTTTCGGTGAGGCAGAAGCAGGATGAGACGTTGGGACACTACGTAGATCGGTTTCAGGAGGAGATCCTCCTGGTCCAGGAGGTCACTGGATATACGCTGATGCTTGCGTTTACCCTGGGACTGAGGCCAGGCTTCTTTAGTATGGAGTTGAAAATGGTTCCCCCCCCCTCTCTTTTGAGGAGCTCATGGATAGGGCGGCAAAGGAGACGGATTTTGAGAGGGTCAATCCAGCGTTTGCAAGGAAGTTGGCCAGGTTGGCGGAGGACGATATGAAGGAGCCAGGAGCAGGAAAGCAGAGGGAGTAGAGGGAGCAGAGAGAAGAGAGAAGAAGAAAGGAACCCCGAGGTCAGGGGCAGCAAGGACAGCATCATCGGGGGGCCCGAGAGCCGAACAACCGGATAGGTTGGAGGCCTCAGGAGGGTTTCCCCCAGGAGTTAGGAGGAGGTTTCCAGGGAAGGGATAACTTCCGTGAGCCAAGGAGGTTTGATCAGCCGGTATGGAGACAGGGGGCGAGGGATCATTTCCAGCATCAGCAGGAGGCAATGGGGATCGGTCGAGGCAGAGGAGGAAGGAGAGGAGCTCGAGGAGGAGCTGGAAGAAGGGAGGATGGAGAAGGAAGAAGGGGCGGGGTGGCGTTACCTTTCTGTGACTTCCATCAGGAGGAAGGTCACGCAACAGCCACCTGCCTAGAGTTCTTGGAGATGAGAGAGGCCAGAGGATTGAGGAGGCAGGAACCGCCAGTAAGGATCATAGAAGTGCAACAGGGGGAGACGGAGGATAGGTGCGAGGACCCGGTGGATGTAGGAACCCGGGGAGGAATCGGGGTAATCCATGGGAGGATTGGGATCGAGGCCACCCGAAAGGGGAGCCTCCAGACCATGTTCCGAAGAGGGGTAGCCTCGACCTCCCAGGCTCCGCCCCCGAAATAAAAAATTACCTTCTCTTCAGAGGATATGCCAGATTATGAGGATCCGTTCTGCGATGCCTTGGTGATCCAGACGGCGGTGGAAAACTTTACGGTCTCCAAGATCCTGGTGGATAATGGGAGCTCTGTAAACATGATCTTCAAGAGGGCCTTCGATGAGATGCAGGTGGAGGCCAAAAGGATCTTGGCCTCGGATGGACCGTTGTTCGGGTTCTCCGGAGAGAGGAAAGAAGTGGAAGGGGGAGTAGGGCTGCATGTGAGGTTAGGGGGCGTGTCACAAAACTGTAGGTTCGTGATCGTGGACGCCCCGAGCAGCTACAACGCCATCTTTGGGCGTCCCCTCATCAGTGCCTTTTGCTGCGTCCCCTCCTCTTTTCATCAATGTCTCAAGTTCAACAACGGAGTGGTGCAGGTCAGGGTTAGAGGGGACCCGAAGGTGGCAAGGCAGTGCTACGTTACGGCGGTCAACACCATATCTTGGATGGCAGAGGCGGAGGAGTTGGAGAAGGAGATGGCGGCCCGTGAAGAAGCTGTCAGGGAAGAGGAGATGAGCCCGGGATAGGCGAGGAAGGAGATAGCAGAGGAGTAGGGAGAAGCCGAGAGGAAGGCCCAGAGTGGTGCAGAGGCCGAGCAGCAGCAGGAGAGCCCAGAGGAGGCAATGGAGATTGAGGAGGAGCGGAGGGGAGGAGATGTGCAAGAGGTCCGGAGGGACGAAGAGTTGGAGCCGCAGGAGGGACGGCAGGAGGAAGTGGAAGGAGAAGGAACTAAGGAGGAAGCCCGGCGAGGCGTGGAGATTGAGCAGCAGCAGGGTGAGGCGATGGAAGTCGAGGGAGCAGGAGGGGAGGAAGAGCTGGAGCTGGAGGAAGAGGCAAGGGACGGCTGGGAGCAGTCGCGGCTGGAGTCGGCCGAGGAAGTGGTGGAGATGGAGGTCTTCACCAGCGCAGGGCAGGTACAAAAGGTGCGGGTCAGCAGGGGCTTGAGTCCCGAGGCTAGGGAGCGAGTGCGGGCCTGCATTCAAAGCAACATCGACATCTTCGCTTGGAGCCCGACAGACATGCCGGGCATCGATGCGGACGTGGCCTGCCACCACCTGAACCTAGACCCCCGGACGCGCCCCATACGCGAGAAGATGAGGACCATCGCGACAAAGCTGGAGGAGCCAATACGAGAGGAGGTCAAGAAGATCCTAGAGGCTGTCTTCATCTCAGAGATCCAGTATCCACGCTAGATCTCCAATGTAGTAATGGTGAAGAAGGGAGGTGGAAAATGGCGATTGTGTATCGACTTCTCTTTATTAAATAAATCATGCCCTAAGGATTGCTACCCCCTCCCTCAGATCGACGCGCTGGTTGATTCAGCCGTCGGTTTTTCTATTATGAGTTTTTTGGATGCTTTTTCAGGTTACCATCAGATCCGAATGCACCCTCCCGACATCAAGGACGTCTCCTTCATCACGAGGGAGGGGTGCTTTAGCTATAACATGATGCCCTTTGGGTTGAAAAATGCAGGGGCTACCTACCAACGGATGATGGATCGAGTTTTCCAAGGCCAGAGGGGCCGGAACCTAGAGGTCTACGTTGATGACCTAATGGTAAAGAGCAAGGGGGTGAACTCGCATCTTCGGGATCTGGAGGAGACGTTTGCCACCTTGAGGAAGTTCAAAATGAGGCTGAACCCCTTAAAGTGTGTTTTCGGGGCAAGCCGTAGGAAGTTCCTTGGGCACCTTCTGACCCCGGCAGGGGTAGAACTTAATCCAGATAAAGTAAAAGCCATCCTAGAACTAGAATCACCGCGAAACGCTATGGAGGTGCAGCACTTGACAGGGAAGCTGGCCGGCCTTAGCAGATTCCTCTCCAGATCAGGGGAGAAGTGCTAACCTTTCTTCAAAGTGCTACGAGGGAACCAAAGGTTTGAGTGGACCGCGGAATGTGAAGAAGCTTTCCAAAGACTGAAGGAGCAGCTCTCCCTGGCTCCTCTGCTTCAAAGCCCAAAGGAGGGGGAGGATCTAACCTTGTACCTAGGGGTAGGAGCAGAGGCGATGAGCTCTGTCCTGGTCAGAGAAGAGGGGAGAAAGCAGCTGCCCGTTTATTATGTTAGTAGGATCCTAAAGAAGGCGGAGCTTCGTTACCCTATCCTAGAAAAGCTGGCATACGCCTTGATCGTTTCGGCCAGGAAGCTCCGGCCATATTTCCAAGCACATTCGATCAGGGTGTTAAAGGACCATCCTCTCCGTAAGATTTTCGAAGGAGTGGAGCACTCGGGTAGGCTGGCCAAGTGGTCTATCGAGTTGAGTGAATTCAATATTTCGTTCGTGCCAAGGCTCTCCATTAAGGCACAGGTGGTGGCCGACTTCTTGGCAGACTACGTTGCAGAAGTCGGGGCCGAGGAGTCGCGGCCACAGGAAGCATGGAAGATGACGGTTGACGGGGCCTCGGGAAAGCACTCCCTCGGAGCGGGGGTGGTATTGACAAGTCCTCAAGGGGTGACCATAGAATAAGCGGTCGTTTTGCATTTCCTCGCGACCAACAACCAAGCAGAGTACGAGGCGGTGATAGCCGGCCTTCATTTGACAAAGGAGCTCGAGATCAAGGACGTTGAGCCTTTCACGAATTCATTGGTGGTGGCATCCCAGATTCGAGGAGAGTTCGAAGCTCGGGAGCCCACCCTTGTGAAGTATTTGTCCAAAGGTGAGGGCAATCATCGGGGGGTTCCGGACATTCTCCATTCAACACGTCCCCAGAGGAGAGAGTGCTGCTGCTGATCGATTGTCTAAGTTCGAACCTCGGGGAGAGGGTACCTTGACTGATTTATTCCATCCGGTGATCGAAGAGGGGGAGCTAATGGAGGTGGATCGGCGACCCTCGTGGGTGGATCCCTTCGTTACGTTCTTCATGACAAAAACCCTCCCTGAGGGGATCAAGGATGCAAAAAACTTCCGGCATAAGGCAGCTCATTATCTCATGCATGAAGGAAGATTGCACCGGAAGATGCTTTCGGGCCTCCTAGCTCGATGCGTGACGGAGGAGGAGACCCGACATGTTTTGGAAGAGGTGCACTCCGGGGAATGTGGTAGTCATTCCGGAGGGAGGATATTGGAAGCAAGGGTGGTCAGGCAGGGGTACTTCTGGCCCACCCTGAGAAAGGACGCGGTAGAGTTTGCGAGGAAGTGCCGAAAATGCCAGCTCTATGCCCCCTCCAGCTCTTGCCGGCTCAAAAGCTCCGAAGTATCACAGCACCATGGCCTTTCGCCATCTGGGGGATGGATTTAGTTGGGCCTTTCTCTCCAGCTAGTGGGCAAAGAATGTTCCTCCTAGTTATGATAGATTACTTCTCCAAGTGGCTGGAGGTTAAGGCGCTAGCAAAGGTGACCTCCCAAGTCATCAGGAACTTAGTCTGGGGGGAGATCATCTGTAGGTACGGGCTGTCTCAGGCCATCGTCACGGATAATGGTCCCCAGTTTGCTAGTGAAGAGTTCATCGGCTTCTGCACTCAGCTGGGCATCGACCTCAGGTTTGCCTCCGTCCACCACCCCAGGAGCAATGGTCAGGTAGAGGCTGTTAAAATTCAACAAACCCGCAGACGTCTCCTCAGATGCCCTGTTGAAACTAAACAAACCGGAGGAGGACACGTCCACTTATAATGTTGAACGTTTTCCCGGATCTTGGAGTTCCTAGGGGTTATCTCAACAAAGCAGTAACGACCAGCAACACATGCAGCAAACAAATGTCTTTATTGATTAACAACCAACTTCTTTACAAGGCGAGACATACGTGGCGAGACATGATTCGCCAACTCAACACAGGGAGAGAAGAGACAGATACAAAGACAAAGCTACACAGGCTACGCGGACTTCAACACCAAGCCGCGCGGTCTACTGCTGTGGAGTCCGCTGAGTCCGCCAGGTCGCCAGACCGTAACCCAAGCTGCGCGGAATGCACCGTCAATGCTTAGCTCTTCACCGCCGATCTGCAAGCCGCCTGACCGCAAGGTCGCCTAGCCGCCAGATCGCACACGATGCGATACCGAATGGAACAGTCCGCCTGAATCAGGAAACGTCTTGAACCCCGAACCAAGTTGCCAAAGAGAAGACCGCCTAGTCGCTGTCCGCGACCTGCTGTTTACCGCCTGTTGCTTAACTGCAGAGTCCGCACTGTCCCTGACCGCAATTAGAGCCAAGTCCTGGCTTTCCAGCGCTATCCGCACAACCTACACAGCACCACCCGGTCAACCCTATCAAACCGCGCGGACATAAAAGTCTAGTCCGCAGCAACTTATGCGATCTCAAATTACTGTTCACTTACTTCGGTTCTTCCTCCTATTCCTGATGTGATTTGGGTCCTATTTATAGGCACGATGAGGAGTGTGGTCACCGCCCTAGCCGATAGGATCACCGCCACATCCAGTAGCAAGAACAAGTGTGTCCGCCAGCCCGCGGACACACACTCCAGTTCGCCGCTTCTGTGCAGATAACCAGTCCGCCCTAGCTTCTCCATGGCCGGACTCCAATCTCCAGTCCGTCTTGTCGCCAAAGGCCAAGCTAGGACCACCACAGCCGGACTCCGCAACAGCTATGTCCGCCAATCCGCGGACAAGGCATCAGCCCGCATATCCAAAGCTTTGCCACAAGGTAAATGCCGGACACAGCGGGCACACTGCTTCAGTCCGCACAACTGAGTCCATTACCTCTTACGGAGGCATAGTCGGACTCGGCGGACACAGCGCTCCAGTCTTCTTTCACAGCAAACTCCAGTCCGCATATACCGCGGACTTCTCCAGTTCGCTTCCCTGCAGACTTCTCCAGTCCGCATCCCTACAGACTGTACCAGTCCGCATCCCTGACAGCCTCATCACAAGGCTTCACCGGACTCAGCGAACTCTAGCTCCCATCCGCACGCTCTTGCACATGCAATTCTCCAGTCCGCATATCCCCAAGCTAGCAAACAAGGCAACAACACTTCTACTAAGCTTGGCAGACTGAGAAAACAGCCTGCGCTCCACTGCGCGATCTCCCCGGACTGAGCCAACTTGGACTTGGTTCTGAACTCACCAAGTCCAGTCCACTGGCCACAAGGGCCAGTACGCACTTACTGGCGAACACTGGATCTAGCCCGCCATACCGGGCAACCTCCAGCTTCTGTCCGCACTGACCGCCGGTCTCCGCGGCTTCCCGCTGCACCAGAGCAAGACCAAGGTAACTGCCAACCAGGTTTGTCGAGCTTCAGTTCATCAGTCTGCTTCATGCCGGAGTCCGCGGATAGAGATTCTATCTGCCTGGTTACTTCCTGGGATTCAACCGCCTGCTGAGTATACACCGGATTACCAGACCGCTGCTGCTGTCCGCGTAGTCCGCGCGCACAGACCGCCCAGGCCGCCATAGAGCAAACCGCCTGCAACATCCCTGTTGGCTTAGCAGTCCGCCAACCCTGTCTGCGTAGTCCGCGAGGATAGGTCCAAGTGCCCCATTCACCCACTTTCACTTCACAAATTTCAACACTCCCCCTTGAAGTGAGAAGTGGTGAATAACTCCAGCAGCTCTCGTAACCTTGCACCTGGTCCCTCCGATAGCATCTACGAAGAGATGTCCAAGACATAGTCCTCGCCCCGCATATCATGGACCATGAGGGAGCCCTCCAGCATCTCCAGAAAGGAGCCATGCTTCCCTCTGCCTTCTTCATCAGCTTCAACCTCCACTTATGCATCATAGGAGTATCACCAACTACCTTGGGCACAAAAGCCCAAGCCTTGTTACCTCTGAGAGATGTCACCTCTTCAGCCTTGGTGTCAACCACCTCCTTGATTCTAGTGGGGTCATCACAGCTAGAAGAACCTTGCTCGACCTGAGGGCTAGCAAGGAAACATGGGACCAAGTCCGCTGTGTTCCTTCGCTATATCGAGTTGGTGGCTTACTGATCCTCTTCGATATCTGAAGCACCTGATCATGGCTAACCACCTCCGCTGCTACTGAACCAGCTCCGTTCCCAGGCAAACCCAGAACAATGCTCCCCTTGCTTCCTAAACAAGACGCCTCCTTACTGAAACCAAGAGCACCTGGAGCAACGCTCTCCCTGCTACATGAACCAGAAGACTTGTTGGGTATTGTATCCACAATCACCTGGATTTGAGGAAGCCACCTGTCAAGCTAAGATGAATTCACAATGTATTTGATGAAACTTCTTAAGTTGTGCTTGCAGTTCTTCCACGCTAAGTGCACACCAATGTCAGGGTGCAGTAGGTCAATATACACGGGTCTGCACGACGTAATCCCTCGTTGAGTAGATCAGTGTGTTGGCCTACGTGTACTCTCTCTATTGGAGTGCACTTACTTTCAAGTACATGGCCGTGTTTATGCAAGAGAAGACAAGGAGCAAGGATGGGTCAAGGAGCAGCTCTTGGGTGGAAAGACGAAAAATCATCTAAGTCCAATTCGACGAGAATCACTAGTGATTCTCGCCGAATCGTCGAGAATCATTAGTGATTCTCGCCGACTCTTTCCGGCTACCTCAAAACGGTGCCAATTAAGATTCGGCGAGAATCACTAATGATTCTCGCCGAACCCATCGCTGAGCAGATCATGAATACCAAGTATTATTCGTTGAGAATCACTAAGTGATTCGGCGAGAATCACTAGTGATTCTCGACGAATCGTCGAGAATCACTAACTGATTCTCGCCGATTCGTCGAGAATCACCTGCGATTCTCGCTGATTTTTACTTGGTGTTTTCTCGGGATGCTGCTGGACCGGATTCTGTCGCTGGACTAGTTTGAACCGGATTTCGGAGTTCTACGTGTGGGACCCACAACAGTCATATTGTAAGCGTCTACAGTGTATAAATACATGGGTATTTTTGAATAGTAAAGTGAGCGAAGAAGAAAAGAAAAACGCGAGCCACGATTTGACCTAGATCGCCGTTTCCGCTCCGCCGCCGCCGCTCGCGTCAAGTTGGTCGCCGGTTGATCGTGGTTTCGCCCAGATCCTCCTGCGACAGAAGCCTAGCTAAGCTCAGCGTCTCACGTGTCTAACCGGAGATCTCTTGTCTCTCGATTTGTAGATCGGGAAAATCTTCCCCATCCGAATCGATCGAGACGATTGATCCTAGTGTGACCGTTGGTACACCTAGCTAGCTTCGCTACGAAGTTTGGATCTCAAAGTACAGCAGCCGTGCACCGTCGTTGCCGCCGATCCCGAACCAAGCCGCCGCTCGTATTGCCGCCGCCGGTTCCGGGGAGATCCTCTCCAAGAGAGATCTAGGGTTGTAGACTCTTCGTTGACTTCACGAACACGTCGTCGAACGAAGAGGAACACCGTAGTCTCCAAACAAAGTTTGTATCTCGTGTACATTCTATTTTACTTTTTTTGTAAAGGAACGTTTGTTACGTGTTGTAAGGGTTGGGTGCAACCCGGTTTGTGGGAGTGTTGACTCCTACGTGTGGAAGGGTTCCTTCCGATAGTGCAAGGATTGGATTTCAATCCTGTTGGAGAAGTGACCGAGTCGTCCCTTGTTGGGAGATAGGTCGAAGGGGGAAAGTGTATGTACCCAAGTCGGGGAACCACTATAAATTGCCTGTGTATTCTGTGTGCTGTGCTGTTTGTTTTTATTGTGCAGGTACCGTCTTAAATTCCGCAAATACGCTTCACGTCACCTATTCCCCCCCCATAGGTGAACATAGTTGACACTAGGTGGACTTTCAAGTGGTATCAGAGGGAGGTTGCTCATCAAAAAGATTAACACCTTGAGTAGAATCCTGCCACCAGTGTCAGAAGCATGGAGCTGGATTATGAGATATCGCCACTCAAACTCCCCGCATGCACAAAGGATTATTATCCCATCTGGAGGATGAGAGTGTCGTATCACTTGGATGCTATCGATCCTCGAGCATCCTTCATCCTGGAAGAGGGTCCGTTTATTCCCATGAAGACCTCCGACTCTGGAATCCAAGTGCCCATGTGCATTGCTGAGATGTCAGAGACGGAACTTTCATTATTTAAATTGGACCAGAGGATTCGTCAAATTATCATGGATATCTGGTCTGGAGCTTCTCGCTCTAGATTGGAAAAATGTAGGACGGCTAAATCTATGTGGGAGATGATCTCAGAGCTGATGGGGGGGGGGGGTCAGAGAAAGCTGGAATATGCTATCAACCAGAGGATGAAGCCTATGTGGGGGTCCTCACCTCTGAAGATGAAGGCAAGGATCTCTCGGACAGCATCAGAGCTCCAGTGTCCGTGTTTGAGACTGAAGAGGCCAGTGAGGAAAGCAGCTCTGATGAGGATGACACAATGGTCACTGGCTCGAATGACAATAACACTGAAGAGCAGGTAACTTTTTCATCCTGCCCAATCTCTTTTGAACTTTCTGAAGAAAGGAACTGCTTTCCTCCAGAAGATTCTGATTCTCTGAAGAGAGCCCTTCAGTCAAGCAACCTACTTGCTGAGGAGCAAGCTCAAGAGATTGCTCGACTGAAGATCTTGTTGGTTCTCCAATTGGCGTCCAACAAGGTCAAGGACTCCAAAATCTCAGCTCTAGAGAGTAGTCTAGAAAATGAGAAAAGAGTAGTATCAAACTTTTCCAAGGTTGATGCTATAAAGAGAAAGCAAGAAAATGGGTGGATCTCCCAGATTATCAATTCGTGGAGAAATGGGGAAATGGTATTCCGACCCCCCACTCAAAGCAGGAAGGCAACTCATCATGCCTTCAGGTATGACCACAGGAATAGTCGTGGTCACTGCAAGGGTGATCTGTCCCCATGTGGAGACACCCGGAGTGCAAGGGCCGTCGTGGCCACCCATGAGAGAATACCTAAGGCTCAGTCTGAGCCCTTTGTATTCACTGCCACTACCTCAACTCGGTGTGAATCTGCATGTCCCAGCTCACAGAAGACTTCTCACCACCCGAGGACACATGATAGGGAGGATAGAAGTCATGGTGTAAGTTTTCATTTGGCCTCAAGAAGGGGGATGCCTGAAAGAAAGGCACCACCTTCCCGGCCTCATGACGCTCACAACATGCATTCCTTCCACCCTTCCACGTGTCACGATGGAAGAGGAAATTTTGTGAGGCGATCATGCTCTATCTCGTTTAGACCTAGGACCGTGACTACCTTAGTCACTAGATCAGGTCGGAAACGGCGATACAACATTCACCCATATTGGTGCTGTGGCAAAGTGGGGCACTTTGCCATCGACTGTTGGCACAACCCCTCTGTGCCAAAGGCAAGGGCTTATCCACATTCACGGGACAGAGGTAGTCCTCCTGACAGGTTTTCTGGGGGAAGGCAGTCAAGTGCTTATGCTAACAGGAACCTAGGACCCAATATGATTTGGGTTCCTAAGGTAAGGTAATTATTTCTTGCATGGTAGTCTAGGTTCCCGTAAATATGAGGGGAACTAGACAGTAGGTGTTCCAAGACTGAATTGGAACATGCATCTGAAATCACAGAAGTGATATCTATATGAGCATTCTAACATTGAGCACCTGGTATGTTATAGTCAGAGAGACTAAATGATAACTCTCATAATTCCAGGTATGTTTGCTCAGTTCCAGGACTTGAGTCATAGGGTATCCATAGTTATATATATATATACATATACATATTTATACGTATACTTCACTTGTATGTAAGTACATCTAAGGAATGTCAACTGGTATGAGGGTGATTGCAAGTCTGTGTTTTCTTGATCACTCTCTAGTTATCCTTGAATCATCTAATAGCATGGAGGAAAAAGTCCTTATTACATTGGCCTTGAAAAGCTTATTTAGGGATCTTGGTTATTGTTCTAACCTCTTCTTTTAGTGTTCCCTTCATGAACTAGGAATTGATTTTATGATGGCAAATGTAGAGATTTAAATAAAGGACCTGTAGCATATGCAAAGCGTATTTACTAGCCTTTGAGGAAACTTAAAAGATATTCATCACTCTTTGCAGAAACCCTGAAAGAAATAATGAATTTTCCATCTGTTCACTAAAAACTAGCGAAAATTGTCATCAAGAAATATATGGAAAAGCTGGAAACCCGTTAAATTCATTCTAAATCCCGTTTATCTCACGTGGTCTCCCGCCGAACTCATCTTTATGTATATTAGAATCCCGCCGACCCTTCACCTTCCATAAGAATCCCGCCGAAGGAGCAAATTCTACGAATCCCGCCGAACTTCGCAGGAATCACGCCAAATCCCGCAAGATTTCTACCGCCGTCTCTTCCTATTCCCACCGACTCGCGGAAGCTCGCCGAATCTCGCCGATTCTCTCCGCAGGGGACTCTCTCCTTCTCTGCCGGAAACTCGCCGAGGGGAAACTCACCGACTCCCGCAAGACTCACCGCCGCAGGGGAAACTCACCGGAAGGGCAATTCGCCGACTCCCGCAAGACTCTCGCAGAACCGGTCTCCATCACAGGTCTCCCGCCGAATCCCGCTGGAATCTCCCCGAATCATCTTCCCCTTTCATCGCTTCTCATCGCAAGTTTCCCGCAGGACGCTCACTTTGCTCTTGGACGCTCTTCCGGCTTCAATTCTTGCCTCCAGGAATTTCTCCGCGTGCACTCATCGGGTGTCCCTCGTCGTCATCAAACTTACTCACCGTCTCCACCTTTAGGTAACCCCCCCTCACCCTTACTTGGACTTGATCGCTAGTGTCGCTTCCTTTTTGATGTTTGATTAAGCGTAGAATAGGGCTTCTCTCCCTAGATCTGCAATGGCTCCAAGGACAACTGCTGGGTTGGTCACAGGTTGCGAGCTAGTTCGAACTGGGTTCTCTCACGCCTCTGACGAATTCAGAAACATCATTCTGATGCTGGAAGAGGCTGGGCTATCTTTCGTCCTGGAGCACCCGTGAAAAATCTTGGACAAAGAGGTGCTGGAGTTCTTCGCTACCGCAAGACTCCGGAATGGCGACTCTCTAATCACAAGCAAGGTGGCTGGGGCAAAGGTCAAGATGTCTGCCAGCAAGCTGACCCGCTTCCTGCAGCTCTCTAGCTCGGAGCACGAGGACTATCTTGAGGACAAAGACAAGACCGGGACTCTCTTATTCTGCGGTCTCACACGAGGATCGGTCGATCAAGCGCAAGGATATGAATGAAGAAGGGAAGCTTCTATCTGACATAATCGGAAAAGTACTCATCTGCAAGCCAGGGTCTCATGATCATATCTCTGCAGACATATTCAAGATCCTGGTGGCCATTGTCTGCAGAAAAAGGTTCAACTGGGGGGAGCTGCTGTTTGAGAAGATAAAGGACACCCTGCGAGCTCCGAGCTTTGGCCGAATCATAAGTCTGTATCTCAATCAGCTGAATGGAGAGCAGTATGACATGAGCAAAGGTGTTCCTATACACTACTTAAAGAAAATGGATTCAAGTGTGTTTGACAGATGGGAGAGGCGAATTGGGCCGGCTGCCGTGGAAGACCAACAGGAAGTATCTCCAGCAGTAACCCCCAGTGAAATTCCTGATACTTTGACTGCAGGAATTGAGGGGGAGCCTCTACCCACTCAGACTGATATCGTAGCTGCAATGTCCCAAATAGCCAGAGATGACGTGGCAGATATACAAGAAGACAGTGAAGCTGTGCCGGAGAATGAGGAGGCCCTGAACCTGAACGATCAAGGAGCCGAAGCTGATGTACAGGAGACTGCTGATGAAGACTTGGAAGATGATGCTGATGAAAATGATTTCATGGATGATGAAGGGGAGGAAGACGTCAATGAGGGACATGACGCAGTGGAGACTCAGGATATCATTGAATCTCCATCTGACAAGCACGCACCTGAGATGGTTCCTGAGATCATTGGTCCACGAGTGGAGGGGGAGTCAGAGAAATCTACAGAGGCCGCCAACATTCCCCTAGTAGAGACTGTGCTAGTGTCTAGCTCTACAGATGCGTCTGCGGAAGATCAAGGCCAAGAAGTGCCTCCGGCTCTTCCATTACGAGATGAGCTAGCCACTCACACTGTAAATGTCATTCAAGGCATAGTGAATGAACTTAAAGCCTCCTTTGATAAAACTCAGAATAAAATGCTGCAAAGGATTAAGAAGTCTGAAAATCTCATGCTCAAGAATATGGTAGAGATCAATCATAAACTTGACGTGATGGACAAGAAATTTGAAGAAAAGTATACCGCGGCCGGCGAAGCTGTCGCACTTCTTATGGCCGGATTGAAAAAGAACACCGACACTCTTGTCGTGGTAAATCAGAATGCTCATGTTGTAGCTAACAACATTCAAAAGTTTGACGGTAATATGGTAACTCTCAACGCCAATCAGCAAGCCTTAGTCACTGAATTCTCCAGGACTTCAAAGCATATTGATGACTCGCTGCACTCATATGCAAATTCCATCGCAGTCGAAGCCAAAAAGGGGGAGAAGGAATACATAGCTAAGATGGCTGAGCTTCAAGAAATCATGATCACAAACTTCGAACAGTCAAACAAATATGTCTATGAGAGCTGCTGGTGGATGCTCCAACAGGCGTTAGGCGCGTTAGGCGTCGTTTTGCCTGACAATCCTGCAGGTATTCATGCTCGTGAGACTTCTACGACTGCTGCGGGAGTAAGTGCTGCTGAGGGAGTAAGTGCGGCAGAGGTTCCCATGAGTGGAGATGATGCTAGGGCAATTTTTAAAGCAAAACTGATGAGCATGTTTGACCAAGAGGCCCTAGCAAAAGCCAGGGGGAAGAGAAAAGCTCAAGAAGGGACCTCCAAGGAGACACAGGCTGAAAAGAGAACTCGACTGAGTGAGGAGGAAGTAAGAAATGAAAAGTGGAGTCCAGTTTCAAAGAATATCATCTTGGACACCTTCTGGCTACAGGAACAAGGGGAAATCAATCGAAAGGAGGTATACAGCCAGTATGAATGGGAAATGCACCAGACGTATGAAGCAAAATGAAACATCTTCTTCAGAAACAACACGGATGCAGATAAAGTTCCTCCTCCCAGATATTATCCGAAGCCTAAAGAGTATATGGAGAGGCAAAGGAAGAAGTACTTGGCGCAAAAACTCAAGGATGACTTAGCTAAGGAAAAATAGTCAACAATCTATAGCTTGTCATTTTCTCTTAAGAACATTTAATGCTTATTGCTATTATATGAACAATTCTGAGATTATATGTGTATATATATATATTGGTATATATATTTGAATTTGTGAATGACTCAAGTCCTGATCTGGTTGCTTATATTCTCTTGTGCTGCATGTTTAACTTCTGAATGCTGTTTTTATTATTTGATTGGTGTTATTCATCTTAGCTAGTAGGGTTTTGGCTTCGTCAAATAAGGGGAGATTGTTGGGTATTGTATCCACAATCACCTGGATTTGAGGAAGCCACCTGTCAAGCTAAGATGAATTCACAATGTATTTGATGAAACTTCTTAAGTTGTGCTTGCAGTTCTTCCACGCTAAGTGCACACCAATGTCAGGGTGCAGTAGGTCAATATACACGGGTCTGCATGACGTAATCCCTCGTTGAGCAGATCAGTGTGTTGGCCTACGTGTACTCTCTCTATTGGAGTGCACTTACTTTCAAGTACAGGGCCGTGTTTATGCAAGAGAAGACAAGGAGCAAGGATGGGTCAAGGAGCAGCTCTTGGGTGGAAAGACGAAAAATCGTCTAAGTCCAATTCGACGAGAATCACCAAGTGATTCTCGCCGAATCGTCGAGAATCACTAGTGATTCTCGCCGAATCGTCGAGAATCACTAGTGATTCTCGCCGACTCTTTCCGGCTACCTCAAAACGGTGCCAAGTAAGATTCGGCGAGAATCACTAATGATTCTCGCCGAACCCATCGCTGAGCAGATCATGAATACCAAGTATTATTCGTTGAGAATCACTAAGTGATTCGGCGAGAATCACTAGTGATTCTCGACGAATCGTCGAGAATCACTAACTGATTCCCGCCGATTCGTCGAGAATCACCTGCGATTCTCGCCGATTTTTACTTGGTGTTTTCTCGGGATGCTGCTGGACCGGATTCTGCCGCTGGACTAGTTTGAACCGGATTTCGGGGTTCTACGTGTGGGACCCACAACGGTCATATTGTAAGCGTCTACAGTGTATAAATACATGGGTATTTTTGAACAGTAAAGTGAGCGAAGAAGAAAAGAAAAACGCGAGCCACGATTTGACCTAGATCGTCGTTTCCGCTCCGCCGCCGCTCGCGTCAAGTTGGTCGCCGGTTGATCGTGGTTTCGCCCAGATCCTCCTGTGGCAGAAGCCTAGCTAACCTCAGCGTCTCACGTGTCTAACCGGAGATCTCTTGTCTCTCGATTTGTAGATCGGGAAAATCTTCCCCATCCGAATCGATCGAGACGATTGATCCTAGTGTGACCGTTGGTAGACCTAGCTAGCTTCGCTACGAAGTTTGGATCTCAAAGTACAGCAGCCGTGCACCGTCGTTGCCGCCGATCCCGAACGAAGCCGCCGCTCGTATTGCCGCCGCCGGTTCCGGGGAGATCCTCTCCAAGAGAGATCTAGGGTTGTAGACTCTTCGTTGACTTCACGAACACGTCGTCGAACGAAGAGGAACACCGTAGTCTCCAAACGAAGTTTGTATCTCGTGTACATTCTATTTTACTTTTGTTGTAAAGGAACGTTTGTTCCGTGTTGTAAGGGTTGGGTGCAACCCGGTTTGTGGGAGTGTTGACTCCTACGCGTGGAAGGGTTCCTTCCGATAGTGCAAGGATTGGATTTCAATCCTGTTGGAGAAGTGACCGAGTCGTCCCTTGTTGGGAGATAGGTCGAAGGGGGAAAGTGGATGTACCCAAGTCGGGGAACCACTATAAATTGCCTGTGTATTCTGTGTGCTGTGCTGTTTGTTTTTATTGTGCAGGTATCGTCTTAAATTCCGCAAATACGCTTCACGTCACCTATTCCCCCCCCCCATAGGTGAACATAGTTGACACTAGGTGGACTTTCAAGACTCCCCTCTTGAACAAGAACTACCTGGAACATCTCTCCCCCTGCTTCCTGAACCGAAAGCCTCCGCCTTCGAGCCAAAAGTACCTGGAGCATTGCTCCCCCTACTTCCTGACCCTGACGCCTTTGCCCCGGAGCTAGAACAACCTGGAGCTCCTGGTGACTCAGGCAGCTCCACCTCCTTAGCAGCAGCCTCCTTCAGCCCACCATCTGACCTGCTCATTTCTAGCTCCACATGAGAGCTACCACAATACGGCGTCAACTCATCAAAAACAATGTCTCTTGACACTATGAGTTTCTTCGTCGCAGGATCCATACACCTCCATCTTCTTCTTTGATCATCATACCCAACAAAGGCTAGCTTTGTCTTGTGAGCACCCAAAGAGTGTATGTAACAGGTAGATCCAAACACCCATAGGTACTTCACTGAGGGCTTTACTCCGAACATCAGCTCATAAGGAGTCTTCACATAGATCAGACTAAGAGGCATCCGATTGATGACATTAGCAGCACAGGCAATCCCTTCCGCCCAAAGAGCCCTAGGAATGCCTTTACTCTGAAGCCAACACTGCAGGTATCCGTTAACTAACGGATCATCCGAGCTGCAATACCGCCTTGCTGTGAAGTATGTCCACAAGAAAGCTCCTTCCGGATCCCTTGCTTCCTGCAAAAGTTTGAGAACTCGGTTGAGTCAAACTCACCACTGATGCTTGTCCTCAACACCTTGATCCTCAGGCCAAGCTGGCCTTCCACAAGCTTCTTGAACTCCACAAACAAGCGCATCATGTTGGACTTCTTCTTCATGAAGTATACCCAAGTATACCTTGAATAGTCATCAACCAATATCAGCATGAACTTGCTGCCTCCAAGACTGGCTGTGACGGTCGGTCCTACCAGAGCACAATTGACAACCGCCAATGGTGCTTTACATCTGGTTTGTGCTTTATCAACCATGAAGCGATAAGCTTCACTTTGCTGACATCCCGTACACCCCTGACCATCGCCATAGGATGACAATCTAGGCAGCCCTCTTACGAGTCTTCTTTCCGCCATTGCTTTCAGCTTGTCCATCCCTACATGCCCCAGTCTTTCATGCTAGATAGCTGCACTATCACTGGCATTCATCCGATCAGCACCAGAACTTGTTGATAACCCAACAATGTTCTTCTCCTTCCTCCATACTTGAGCAACGTTCGCAGAGAGCAAGGTAACCTTGCACTCCTTCCTGAGATGACCATGTTGCTTGCATTTATAGCACCTTGGTCCTTCCTTCCTCTTCCTATCACGCCTAGGAGAAACAATCCTTCCTTCCTAATATGAAGTAGAGGGACCACCTTCTGCAGCAACCTTCACCTCCTTCCTGAATAACCCATCAAGGGAAGTCCAGACCTCCGCAGCTGACTGGCATCCACTGATGTGGTCCAAGAGCTCCGATGAGATCACCTGCTTGAGAATAGACTCCGCTTTAGAATTTGTCTCCTTCCAAGCTCTCATCGCATCAACATTGCCAGCAGTAGCCTCTTGTCTTCCTGCTCCGCACACAACCTCCCAAAGGTCCTCGCCAAGAAGAAAGCTCTCCATACAAGACTTCCACTGTTTAAAGTTCGTCTCTATAAGAAGATCAATGCCCAAACAACTTGCATCTTCCACTGCCATGGTTCTACCACTGGTTTCCTCTACACAAGAGCAACTACTTCCGTTGAAAACTGCTTGACCACTCCAACCTGCCTCTGATACCATGTTAAAATTCAACAAACCCGCAGACGCCTCCTCGGATACCCTGTTAAAACTCAACAAACCGGAGGAGGACACGTCCACTTATAATGTTGAACGTTTTCCCAGATCTTGGAGTTCACAGGGGTTATCTCAACAAAGCAGTAACAACCAGCAACACATGCAGCAAGCAAATGTCTTTATTGATCAACATCCAACTTCTTTACAAGGCGAGACATACATGGCGAGACATGATTCGCCAACTCAACACAGGGAGAGCAGAGACAGATACAAAGACAAAGCTACACAGGCTACGCGGACTTCAACACCAAGCCGCGCGGTCTACTGTTGTGGAGTCCGCTCAGTCCGCCAGGTCGCCAGACCATAACCCAAGCTGCGCGGACTGCACATTCAATGCTTAGCTCTTCACCGCCGATCTGCAAGACGCCTGACCGCAAGGTCGCCTAGCCGCCAGATCGCACACGCTGCGATACCGAGTGGAACAGTCCGCCTGAATCAGGAAACTTCTTGAACCCCGAACCAAGTTGCCAAAGAGAAGACCGCCTAGTCGTTGTCCGCGACCTGCTGTTTACCGCCTGTTGCTTAACCGCAGAGTCCACACTGTCCCTGACCGCAATTAGAGCCAAGTCCTGGCTTTCCAGCGCTATCCGCACAACCTGCATAGCACCACCCGGTCAACCCTATCAAACCGCGCAGACATAAAAGTCCAGTCCGCAACAACTTACGTGAGCTCAAATTACTGTTCACTTACTTCGGTTCTTCCTCCTATTCCTGGTGTGATATGGGTCCTATTTATAGGCACGATGATGAGTGTGGTCACCGCCCTAGCTGATAGGATCACCGCCACATCCAGCAGCAAGAACAAGTGTGTCCGCCAGCCCGCGGACACACACTCCAGTTCTCCGCTCCTATACAGATAGCCAGTCCGCCCTAGCTTCTCCAAGGCCGAACTCCAATCTCCAGCCCGCCTTGTCGCCAAAGGCCAAGCTAGGACCACCACAGCCGGACTCCGCAACAGCTATGTCCGCCAATCCGCGGACAAGGCATCAGCACGCATATCCAAAGCTTTGCCATAAGACAAACGCCGGACACAGCAAACACACTGCTTCAGTCCGCACACCTGAGTCCATTACCTCTTACGGAGGCACAACCGGACTCGGCGGACACAGCGCTCCAGTCTGCTTTCACAGCAAACTCCAGTCCGCATATACCGCGGACTTCTCCAGTTCGCTTCCCTGCAGACTTCTCCAGTCCGCATCCTTGCAGACTGTACCAGTCTGCATCCTTGACAGCCTCATCACAAGGCTTCACCGTACTCAGCGGACTCTAGTTCCCGTCCGCACGCTCTTGCACATGCAATTCTCCAGTCCGCATATCCCCAAGCTAGAAAACAAGGCAACAACACTTCTACTAAGCTTGGCGGACTGAGAAAACAGCCCGCGCTCCACTGCGCGATCTCCCTGGACTGAGCCAACCTGGACTTGGTTCTGAACTCACCAAGTCCAGTCCACTGGACACAAGGGCCAGTCCGCACTTACTGGCAAACACTGGATCTAACCCGCCATACCGGGCGACCTCCAGCTTCTGTCCGCACTGACCGGCGGTCTCCGCGGCTTCCCGCTGCACCAGGGAAAGACCAAGGTAACTGCCAACCAGGTCTGCTGAGCTCTAGTTAATCAGTCCACTTCATACCAGACTCCGCGGATAGAGATTCTATCCGCCTGGTTACTTCCTGGGATTCAACCGCCTGCTGAGTATACACCGTCCTGTCAGACCGCTGCTGCTGTCAGCGTAGTCCGCGCGCACAGATCGCCCAGGCCGCCATAGAGCAAACCGCCTGCAACATCCCTGTTGACTTAGTAGTCTGCCAACCCTATCCCCGTAGTCCGCGCGGATAGGTCCAAGTGCCCGATTCACCCACTTTAACTTCACAAATTTCAACAGAGGTAGCAAATAATATTATCGTAAACCTGCTCAAAAAGAAGGTGGAGAATTTGAGGGGGAGTTGGGTAGAACAGCTCCCCTCGGTCTTGTGGGCCTTGAGAACGACCCCGAACACGGCCACCGACGAGACTCCCTTCAAGCTTTCCCATGGCTGTGAGGTGATCCTGCCCGTGGAATTCGAGGTCCGGTCCCCACGAGTTGCGGCTGCAGGTGATGGAGACGAGGCTTGGAGGATGGAAAATGAAGAAAGCTTACGCCTCTCGCTAGACCTGGCAGAGGAGCTGCGAGACGTGCCAGCCATCAAACAAGAAGAGATCAAGCATCGAATGACAAAGCACTTCAACAAGCATATCAGGATAAAGCAATTCGCGGAGGGAGATCTGATATTAAAGAAAGTTGATGCGGCAGGGAGGTCTGCCCCGGTGGGAAAGCTCAATCCAAACTGGGAGGGGCCCTATATTGTGGAGAGAGTACCGAGAGCAGGAGGTTACTACCTCCAGGATGTGGAGGGTAGGACCTTGAGCCACTCCTAGAGTGGGGATGAATTGAAACGCTTCTACCCATGAGAAGGGAGAGCAGAAGATGTGTACTCAAAGCATGATCAATATAAAATATTTCTCAAACAACTTCCTGTTTATTGTCTATTGTGAAGTCCTAATGGCAGGAAGATGGAAACTTCATCGACACCCCGAGCTCGGCTCGGCCCCAGGTAGATCCGCTGCGCAGGCTCTCATCTAGCTGGCAGGTCCGAATGCTCGCCTGTGGGGGATAGGTTTGGATTGAGGAAACTTCATCGGCACCCGAGCTCGGCTCAGCCCCAGGTAAACCCGCTGCGCAGGCTCTCATCTAGCTGGCAGGTCTGAAGGCTCGCTTGTGGGGGATAGGTTTGGATTGAGGAAACTTCATCGGCACCCTGAGCTCGGCTCGGCCCCAGGTAGACCCGCTGCGCAGGCTCTCATCTAGCTGGCAGGTCCGAAGGCTCGCCTGTGGGGGATAGGTTTGGATTGAGGAAACTTCATCGGCACCCCGAGCTCGGCTCGACCCCAGGTAGACCCGCTGCGCAGGCTCTCATCTAGCTGGCAGGTCCAAAGGCTCGCCTGTGGGGGATAGGTTTGGATTGAGGAAACTTCATCGGCACGCCGAGCTCGGCTCAGCCCCAGGTAGACCCGCTGCGCAGGCTCTCATCTAGCTGGCATGTCCGAAGGCTCGCCTGTGGGGGATAGGTTTGGATTGAGGAAACTTCATCGGCACCCCGAGCTAGGCTCGGCCCCAGGTAGACCCGCTGCGCAGGCTCTCATCTAGCTGGCAGGTCTGAAGGCTCGCTTGTGGGGGATAGGTTTGGATTGAGGAAACTTCATCGGAACCCCGAGCTCGGCTCGGCCCCAGGTAGACCCGCTGCGCAGGCTCTCATCTAGCTGGCAGGTCCGAAGGCTCGCCTGTGGGGGATAGGTTTGGATTGAGGAAACTTCATCGGCACCCCGAGCTCGGCTCGGCCCCAGGTAGACCCGCTGCGCAGGCTCTCATCTAGCTGGCAGGACCGAAGGCTCTCCTGTGGGGGATAGGTTTGGATTGAGGAAACTTCATCGGCACCACGAGCTCGGCTCGGCCCTAGGTAGACCCTCTGCGCAGGCTCTCATCTAGCTGGCAGGTCCGAAGGCTCGCCTGTGGGGGATAGGTTTGGATTGAGGAAACTTCATCGGCACCCCGAGCTTGGCTCGGCCCCAGGTAGACCCGCTGCGCAGGCTCTCATCTAGCTAGCAGGTCCGAAGGCTCGCCTATGGGGGATAGGTTTGGATTGAGGAAACTTCATCAGCACCCCGAGCTCGGCTCGGCCCCAGGTAGACCCGCTGCACAGGCTCTCATCTAGCTGGCAGGTCCGAAGGCTCGCCTGTGGGGGATAGGTTTGGATTGAGAAAACTTCATCGGCACACCGAGCTCGGCTCGGCGCCAGGTAGACCCGCTGCGCAGGCTCTCATCTAGCTGGCAGGTCCTAAGGCTCGCCTGTGGGGGATAGGTTTGGATTGAGGAAACTTCATCGGCACCCCAAGCTCGGCTCGGCCCCAGGTAGACCCGTTGCGCAGGCTCTCATCTAGCTGGCAGGTCCGAAGGCTCGCCTGTGGTGGAGAGGTCTGGTTCTTGAAGTCTTGGCTTTTGGTTACTGGGAATGGTACTTGGAAATATTACGCCACTTCGAGCCTGGTTCAGTATCTAATAGACCCGCCGCTCAGGCTCGCATCAAGCTAGCAGGACAGTAAACTCACTTTGGCAGAATAATGTGGACAGTCTCCTTAAAGCAACGTCGCAACTTAACATCTCGGCTTAGCCCTATGAAGCGAAAAATAAACTAAGGAAAGAGACTTGTAGTAAGGCGAGTGACGGCACTCGCAGCGGGCAGTTTCAAGGATGGTCTCGCCGTCGGCGAGGGGACACTCGCGAGACATGACATAACATCGTCTCGTGGGCGTAAGTACATCAAGGAGTCGTCTCGCGTTAAGCAGAAAAAGGCAAAATACAGAAAAGGCAAGGTGGCGAGATGGAGGGCTAGCACCGTCCCGCAGGCCGAAGCAAACCAATAACTCATTTCGCAAAGTAAGGAACAAAAAATAAACAAGACAAAATATGAGTATTCGCTCATTACTATGACAGGTATCACAAAAATATTTTTTTTAAAAGAGTTTACAACAGCGAAAGGTGGAGGAGAGAGTGATTCAAGATCTTGGAATCAGCACGTCAGTCCTCCTCGCCAGATGAAGAATCATCGCTCTCCTCGGTGTAGAGCTCGGGTACCAAGTCGCGAGCGGTCACTATTTCAGAATCGTCCTTCACAACCCCTAGGCCATTCATCATCTGCAACACCAGCTCTGCCGCCCGAACGCCAGCGTCTCGGCACTGCTCCTCGACTTCCTCATGAGACTAGTGCAGCGGAGGCGTCTAAAAGGGCTCGCGGCGAGACGATGACGCGATGTCAGCCTGAAAACGCGCGTTCCCAGTTTTTAATTCCCTGACCTCCTCCTCCAAAGTCGTCACGCGCGAGCGCAATTGCTCCGCCGTCTCGGCATCCTGCGAGACGACCCATCAGTTAGCCAAAATGATTGAAAAAGAAAAACCTAAGGAAAAAGTCTAATGCTTACCACACCGCCTTGGGCCTTCGCGAGGAGGGACTCGGCTTCAGATAGCCTTTTCGCGAGACCGTCAGACTTCTCTCGCTCCGCCTCCAGGCTCTCCTCACTGGCTTTCCATTTTGCGTTGATGTAAATAAGACGGCGAGAGGATCGGTGCGAGAACTCCAAGGATCGCATTTGGTGGTGGGAAGTCTTCAGCACGAGATCCCTGGTGGACTCGCTTTCAGGCGAGACGGTGTCAAGGCCGCCGTAGAGGCCATACCCCACGGTGAAGGCATGGCTGGGGGGGACCTCTTGCTCCTTCCAAGAAGGAAGGAGAGTGGAGATGGACACGCGGTTGGCGTCCCGCCCCCACTGTAGAACTGGGTCGTCGGCGGCATCGCGGACCACGGGACCCAGGTTATAGTTCATGTGGGAAGAGGGGGCGGGACGGCTGGAGGAGTCGCCTTCGCGAGAGGAGGTGGTAGCCGCCTGGTCGGGAAGAACAGCTTGCAGGTTGGATGCAGTAGCAGGCAGGTTGGAGGCAGCAAACGGCTGACTGGGGATGACAGCCGGTTGATTAAGGAGTACCGTCTCGCGAGTAGGCGAGACGGCCTAGTGGTTAGGCGAAAGGGGCGGTGGAGATTCCACTACAGAAATGGGGCTCCCTTGGGGAGCTTTCTTCTTTTCCTTGGAAATCACTATGGCTTTTTTCATCTTTTTTCTAGGGGGAGGGGCTGGAGCGAGAGGGGGCCGTGTCGCCTGTGGGCCTCTTCGGGGGGATGGGCGTCAAGGACTCTCTCGCCGCCTCGGCCGCCGCGTTGGCGAGATCGAGGCCCTTTGCTGGATGGATGTTGCTCTTGTAAGGGGGGAGGGCTGGAATGATTCGCTCCCCTAAAGACAGGCAAGGGTTATTTTACGGCGAGACGGCGAATAGCGAGACGCGAGACAAAGGAGCAGGAAAACCTTCACCGGAGAGCACTGGCGGAAGTGAGTCGAGGCCTCGCCGCAAGAAGTTGACCTCAAAGTTCTTGCCGACGAGGTATTCACACATCAGCTTCTCTGGGCCACTGACCTGTGGGGTGGCGTAGAAGCTTTCTAGCGGAGTCACCAGCGCGAGAGGGATGCCGCCAAAGTCAGCGCGATCTCCCCGGATGAAGACAAATCAGGTGAGCCAGTGGTGGTTCTTATTGGGCGTATCGCATACTTTGAGACCCTGCCCGGTGAAGTACGAGACGCCATCAGCGTTTGCGTGGTAGATAAAGAGCTTGCGGAAGACCGTCAAGCTGAATTTGATGCGCTCCCGGCGCATATAGCAGGCGAAAGCAATCAACACCGAGATGGCGTTAGGGTTGAATTGCGTCGGGACGACGCCAAAGTATTTGAAGACCTGTTTTACATCAGGCCAAAGAGGCAACCTCAACCCCGCCTCAAAGTGCGAGACGGGGAAGGCGAGTTCTCCCGGGTAGTAAGTGTTGATGGACTCGCCGACTTTGGGGGGACGCGACTCAACACCATCCCCCAGGTACTCGCGGACGAATCCACGGTAGTCTTCTTGAGCAAGCCGGCCGAGCGGGAAGTCGTGGTCTGTGAACCTCTTCCCGCAACGACAGCGCCCCTCACCTTCCTCAACTTTCTTCTTGCCCATCTTTGGTGGCGAGACGGTCTTCGGCGAGATGAAGAAGAAAAAAGAGTTGGTGAGAGAACCAAGAGAGAAGGGCGAAAGGGGCCGGCGAGACGAAAGAATCAATGAAGCAAGAGCTTGGGTAGCGGCATGAGTGAAGAGTGCGGTGTCTTTCTGATCCAGGGCCAGGTGTATTTATAGCGGATACAGAACAATGATTGATGGGCGGGAAAAATTATAAGGGAAGGGGAAGAGTCGGCGGTTGTTTCTCTCTCCTAAGCCTCGATCGGCGCAACCCGTCATAATCACGAAGTGATTAAATAAGGCAATTTAAAGAAAAATAAAGTTAAAACAGTGAATAAATAAAACACCATCCAACATTTTAACGACAACAGTTCCAACAAGTACCAGCGAGACAGCAGCAAACGGTATTATATAATTATTCTTACATCGCTCAGAGAAAACAGAAGAAAAGAGAAAGGGCGAGACGGACGTCCTTCAATACGGGTGCCATTGCCAGCGGCCACCGCGAGCTCCCGCGCAGGGAGGTCTACTGCGCGAGTGGAATGCGCGAATGGACTCAAGCCCACGGCGCGCGAGACGGAGCTGCATATCAGTCTCATTAATGATGGCGTCAGGGTTGGTGCCGTCAACATCTAGCTCAGCATTGGCCTCAGAGGATAGACGAGCGCATTCATTCTCCAGCCATTCGATACGCCTCTCCGCAGCTTGCTTGTCCTGCGCCAAGGAATGGATGATGCGCGCGTGCTTCCGAAACAGCTCAGCTGTCTTGCGCTTCATTTCCGCTGGGTTTGAAGGGTCGCCCAGGTAATCTTCAATTCCATCTACAAGAGGAGGAGGAAAAATGGAGAGTCGCCTTGGTTGCTCCTCAGCAGGCGAGTTGGCCCGAGAATCTGCGCAAGGAGTGCAGAGGCAGGGTGGAAGAGGCACTCGCAGAAGGGTGTGAGAATAGCGAAGAAGATTCAAAAGCGCGAGAGAAGGTCTTTTACCAGGAAGGCGAGAGGTCCCAACGACCTGGGAGGGGTCGTCCCTCCTCTCGCTGGGAGTAGTTGGGGGAGTAGAAGATGGCTGCGAGTCGTATTCCTCGCGGCGGACAGCAGAACTGTTTCGCGGGCTCTCCGGGTGCTGCAAAACCACGAGAGCTCCCTGAAAAAACAATCAACAATAGAGAAAAAACACATGTTGCAGAAATGACAGAGGCAGAAGCGGGTACCCACCTCTTTCTCCCTGGAAGATGTATGAGGAGTAGGGTCGGTTTCCGGAACAGCGCGAGACAGATCCACAGCGGTAAACGACGGACCACCTGCCTTCATCTTTTTTAGGCGAGACGATGGGGGTAGAGGGTGAACTAAAGATGAAGTAAAAGTAGCCACGTTGGCCTTGTGCTGCTCTCGCACCAGTGCGAGACGTTCACGGAAGCTCTGGCTGTGCGTCATGACGAAGGATTCGAGCTGAGGAAGAAGGATGTGCAAAGTGGGGCATCCGGTGTGCTGTGTAGGAATCCTATATTTATAGGCCCCGGTGGGGGCCTCATAAAAGATTCCTCATAAATACGTTTTTAAATGCGCTTTAATGACGAGCCTCGGTTGGACATTCTTTCCGAGCTTAGGATAACCTCGGAAAGAGCGGGGATCGTGTACAACCTCGGGCTCGCGAGAGACCCTCAAGATACGGATACTCGGGGCAGGCGAGAAGGATAGATAGGCGAGTGGGACCATGGGGGGGGGGGTCCACTCGCGTGTGGCGAGTTGAACGGTCCCGACAATAAGCGAGACTTCCCGCTTAGGGGCGTGAGAAGACCTCCCGCGGCGAGATGACCTCATGACAAAGGATTCCGGCGAGATGGGTAGAGGGGTCCGTCTCGCCAATAGGTGCTCTTCCACTCGCCAGGAAGAAAAGAAGCCGTTTTTATATTTCCATGTCCACAAGGGATTTTACTCTTCTACCCCGGGATTTTTTACCCTTTTACCCTTAGTGGTCTGCATATAGCTCCTCGGAACAGCGGAGTTTGGCTGTTGGCAGACCCAGCCAGGGGTACCCTGGTAATTTTCAGACCAGTACAGTTTGGTTATTGGCAGCTCAGATTCAGAAATCTATAAATTGGCCCATAGGGGTTCTTCAGAAGGACACACTTTCCAATGTCGGGGATTTGTGGCATCATCTTCTGTGCTTTCTAAGGAGCTCCAAGCCCAGCTTTTGGCTTTGGAGGGGAAGCTCTCAGTGATCTTTCGGGTAAGCGGTGGTACCTCCCTGCTGAGGCTTTGTGCCAGTTTTCTAGTCCTTCACGACCAGTCGGAGATCGGAGCTTGGGCCAAGTAGGTGTCGGCTACGCCCCTATTTTGCGAACATTTGTCGAAGTCAAATTTTGGCTTCAACATCGAAAGTTGTAGATCTCGACGAGATCTACAACTTTCGTGTTCTACAACTTTCGTGTTGAACACTTTTCCCAAAAATGCATGTACAAGGCGTATTTCTAAAAGATGCGAAACCTGGACGTATTTTCAAAGTACGCCTTGTATATGTATTTTTAGGAATAGTGTTCAACACAAAAGTTGTAGATCACGTCGAGATCTACAACTTTTGTGTTGAACACTTTTCCTAAAAATGCAAGTACAAGACGCATTTCCAAAAGACGCGAAAAATTAGGAGAAAGTGCGGTGCGTCTAGCCAAACTGCGGTGCCCTTTACAACTCCCTTAATATTAAAAACACACTTATATTCTCAGGCAGTTACTGTTATTATTTTATCTTTTTCAACGTATGTGGATAATCATCATTAATAATATTAATAATAATTAGATTTTATTTTTAGTCAAACTCAATCGGGACACCCACCTTAAAAATGGGGATCCGGATCCCCTGAATTTCCTTCGGGAACTCCATTGGCTGGAGTTCCACTTTTGCGACTCGCTCGTGTGGAATCAAAAAAATGATTAACATGAAAGTTGTAGATATCCCCGAGACGAATAACTTTCATGCCGAACATTTTTTGATTTGAAGTCGTTTAGACCCCCGATTTAGGCTCCGAAAAAACTCAAACCGAAAAATATTAAATTAATATGTTTCAGACTGAGTTTTTTCGGAGCCCAAATTGGGGGTCTAAACGACTTCAAATCAAAAAATGTTCACCATGAAAGTTATTCGTCTCCGAGATATCTACAACTTTCATGTTCACCATTTTTTTTGATTCCGCACCATTAAGTCGCAAAAATGGAACTCCACCCCCTGAAGTTCCCGGAGGAAATCCAGGGGATCCAGATCCTAAAAATGGGCCCTTCGTCCCCGCGTCTTCCAAAGCGTTATTCCAGCGGGTTCCTTAAGCAACCCTAAGACCTAACAAATATCTAAAATTATCCGATTAATCCCGTAATAATTAAGCACTTGATTAATCCCTAATCTGCCATTATTAATTTATCCTATATAAAGCCCGTCGACCCCTCAACCTTTGATCCCCAACTTGGAATTAACCATGTCTAATATACCCACCTCTCTCTGCAACCCCTCCCTCACTCTCTCTGATAGGGTTTTATAACAGAAGGGATTTCGATCAGATATGAAATTAGGGCACGGTGGCGGCGGAGGCGGGGGGATGAAGAGGTGGTGCCGCCCAGGGGTTGCATGACGATTAAGGTTGGCAGTGCGGGGGAGGAGATGCTGAAATTCGTTGTGCCGGTGGAGTACGTTAACCACCCATTTTTTTTTCGGCTGCTCAAGGAGGCGGAGGAGTTTGGCTTCGAGCAGACGGGGGCGATAAGGATACCCTGCCAAGTGGGAAAAAGTTTTTGGTCAGGAGAAGGGACCATGCCACCCTCAGGAAATAAATACTCATTTCACTGGTGGGGCCCACACCATTTCAAAATTTTACCCCATCCCGAGCTCCTCTTTCCTCTGCTCTCGGCAGAAGAATTGCCGGAAATCTAGCCGGGATTAGGCGCCTTAGATCTTCTCCGCCATTCCGCTGCTTCCACTGCCGAAAACCTAATCGTTTCTTGATGTAGAAGACGATGAGTCATTCCTTCCTTCACCGTTCATTGTCGTACGCCTTCTTTCTCAGCTCTCGGCGGAAGAAATGGCGAAAACCTAGCTCTTGAATACTTAAGTCTGTGGTATTTTTTTCTGAAGGTTAGTATCTATATCAGTAAATCCCTCTCTTCCAAAAATGTTGGTGATGAAAAGGTCAATGTAAGTTTGGTTTTCTTTTGCAGTGCTGCATTCAAATTTGAAATGATTTGCTGGACAGTTGTTGGACATTTTCTTATGTTTTTACATTTAATTTTTCAACTGCATTTATTATGTAAAATGCAACTGTTTTGAAAATCAATTGTTGCAATATCTTTATTTGCAGTTCCATTTTTGTTTAGGAGTGAACTAAACCCTTATACGTTTTTTCAGGTCAACAAACAACATGTTGTTTTTCCAATTGTGCATTCAGAAGGCGAGTCATATGCTATGTACTGTGAATATGCCCATAGCATGGGGTTAAGTGTTCAAAAAGAACATTTAAGCTACTGGATGCACAAAAGGATTATAAAATGTCGAGCATATAGCTGCGCAAAAGCAGAAAACCAAGAGGAGACAAAAACAGATGCTCCAACTGTAGTGCCTAATGAAACTTCATGTGATTTTATTGATGAATTTTATATAAATTTATCTTTTGATTTTTTGGGCATTCCCGATGTCTTTAAACCATAATATTTGTGCGACCATGAGTAAATGTGGGAATTGGACTAATGTTATTTTAATGATGTGATATATCCTTGTATTGAATAAAATTGTCTTCAACAAGGTATGAAGTTGCCGCTTGATGAAGTATGAAGTTGATCCCGACAATGATGTATCTTCAACATGATTTATATAATCTAAAACAACATCTGAGTCATCATCCGTTCAAATAAAAACAAATAGACATTTACTTGGAGCAGTGACTATAGTAGAGGTAAACAAATTTCAACAGGATAATATGAGAAGCATGATCGTTATCTTTGTCAATACGTGAGTTTTCATTTCGGCCAATATTCGTCTCATGGGAATTGCACCTATAATATACTCTGGAGAGCTTTATTGCAGAATCAAGTACAACTTGCCCCAGTTTAAGGCTTATGAAGTAATCAAATTAATTCTCTGCAGAGCATGAATAAATTAAGTCAAGATTTCTTTAGTTTGCAAAATTATAGATTTTACCCCTGCTTTTGAAATTGCAAAATATCTCATGTGAGTTTATATTTCATACTATACATGTACACAAATAATCTCTAATACATCAGCAGGCAAGGTCCAAAATTAATAGTACACGCACTATAAAACACACTTCCAAAATTAGTGTCTGCATCAATTCTAAGCTATTTAGAATACAATATTGTCTTATAAATTTAAGCTAATCTTGCATCTGAATGATCTAGTATAACAATCCTCTCTGTAATACTGCTTGAAAAGATTTTAAAAATTTCTGCCATAATTTCGGCGCGAAACTGCGACATGTCGTCTTGCCATTTCTTGTGATCTACCCATGATACGCTTGACGTGGATGAAATCACTTCCATGAACTTCAGAACAAATACTCTGTAGTCCGAACTATTTTCCTATTTAGGCAAGCCGACCGCATCCTCTATCGGCCAATTAACGAAGCCTGCTGGAAATGTCGCTGGAACATCATCTTGCAGGGCCTTCAGCTGTAGTACATGTGACAATGTAAATATAATTGAATTGAATGTTTAATATTAAGCAACAATATAATATTGAGTGACCTTCTTTATACATATGTTAGCATGTACGCCGACCCGATGAAGGCTGCTTGAGAGTGAATCATAATATTCCCAATGCCGCTCTTTTACCCAGCAAAACAATAAGCCCCAATGACTAGTTAGGTGGCAAGGCATGAGAATTATTTAAGAGGAATTAACAGCCTCTTTGGTAATATGACTAATAAGAGTGGTGCAATTCCTTGCTTTACTTCTTTTATAATACTGCACATTAGACAATGCATATTGGACAATACTGTTACAGTTTAAATGATTGAACATGGTGTAATTCCTTGCTTTACTTCTTTTGATGAAAAAAGTACAATATCTCATGATTTGGGGACACATAGAGATAACTTCTAACTTTTTGTGCAGTCTTTTTTCTTTTCGCACCAAGGACCACAAAATAGGCATTTAGATGTTTGTTCATGACCCAGCCTTGGCCAAGGAGATCATCTACTCACCTCTTGACATGGATATGTTCCCACTTTCAAAAATTAACATACTCTTGAAAAAAGAAAAAAAAACATTTGGAATTTAATAGCTTTCATTACAACCAAGTAGTTTAAAAGGACTAACAAATGTATCTGGCAACAAATCTGCCTAGGACAAAATCAACACTTTTCCTAGCTCTTTCTGTTAGAAGCAATCTCTCGGGATACTTTGGATTTGTCTCATGAATGTTAAGTGCCCGTTTACAGATGACCTTCTTCAACCAACTTGGGCTAACTCTAATTACCTCCGGAGAAGACATTTGTGTTTTATGAACAATGGTGTACTCTAGTGTGGAAGTGGGCTGTGACAGCTGTGTAGTCAGAACCGATGAAAAACTTGGTCTACATTCATTTTGTAAGGTCTTAAACCATGTCTTGCAAAAATTCTTCAATCCTGCAACCTCTTCTTTGATATATGCCTTGAGTCGGACTTCTGGACCTCATCAACCCTCGTCAGATTGAACATGCTCAACCTTGCGATTGAGTGACTGCCCAATATTTTCTTCACCCCCTGCTCTCTTCATCTCCGACCTAATCTTCCTCATCAAAATTTTCTCTTAAATTCTTATACTCTTCTTCTCATCTATCTTATTCTCATAACCTAATTTCTCGCCAACAACATCAATGGTCGCAAAATGTACCCTTCTTATTTTCTCTTTCCTTGGTGGAGGTGTTTCAAAATTCGAGTCATCATCTTCTTCACCCAGTAGGACATTCTACTCATCAAGTACATTCATAAACTTCTTAATGACCTACAAATAACAGTAAAATACAATGATGATGATAAGTAGAAGATTATTTGATAAATAAGTTTATGATTTTTAGAACGTACATAATTCTTGATGAAAAAGTTCTCATGTACTTTCATGCAAAACTTGACACTGTACTTAAGGGTGGGAGACCAGCGACAAACTCTAGGGCGTGCTAGGTCGACCAACGAAGGCTGGAGCTTGGTGTGTTCATACAACCACACCTTCAAGTATAAAAAAGTTAGAGCAAAAATAATAAACACAATACAAAAAACATTGCTAGTTAGACCAACACATACCAGTAATACGGTAGCGCATCCCTCCAAGGAACCAATGTTGCTACCAACATTTCAAATAGAACTTACACGGCTCAAATGATCAAACTGTAGATGAAGGAACTTATGGATGGCAAGAGGCCAGTTATATTTCACGAAGTCAGGAAGACATGTTATCTTGGTAATACAAGAAGGAACCTTCAAACTCTTCAACGAAAAAAAATAGAGCAAATAAATATGTAACCATCAAATGTAATCTTCTACCCTCCACCATGGGAGACCCCTCCTCATCAGCAGATCTATGAATCTCTTCAATTAAATTCTTGTGGCTCTTGTCCACAACGGGTGATCTTGAAAACGTAAAGCGAAGACCCGCATTTGAGAGACCCAATATAAGTGTCACTTCATTGACGGTCATTTTGAAAAGATATTTCCCAAGCTGGAAGACTTTCTTATCCCTGTTGTATAACCTCAGAAGAACATACAACATTGGTATGTTTTGTGGAATAGTTGACATTCGAAACAGGGGAAGGAGACGGATATCCATAAGGGCTTCTATAGATTCTTCAGACAATCTATTCAAGAGAGGTGTGACATTTGCTGTGATGGTGTTAGGTGCGCATCTGCAACTTAGGTATTTGCTCCCGAACATGATGGAACTGAAAAATCAGAAGGCTCACTAAATACAACTGTAACTAAGAATACAAAATGCAACTGTAAAAAAGCATTGGACGGAAAAACAACTGCAACTAAGGGTAAAAAAGCGACTGCAAACAAATAGCGAAAAAAAAATCCTCCAACTACGAGTACAAAAATGAACTGAGAACAAACATTGAACCCTAAATCAACAGTAACTACAAATAGAAATTATGATTGCAAGCAAACATTGAAAGAAAACAATTGCAACTATAACTACGTATTGCGACTGCAAACATTCAGAGTAAGCGGTGGACATGATACCTTTTCGGGGTTTTCAGGTAGTAGAGCGGATGACGACTCATGTTCTAATTTCAGTCGGAGGAAGAATCGGAATGGCGGAGATTCCACAACACCGAATGAGATGATTCCACAGTAAGAAACGACGAGATTTTTGGCGGAGGAAGCATTGGAATGGCGAAGAAGACCCAAGTCGTTGAACGGAGAAGGAACGATGAAGGAGTCCACAGCAAGAAATGACTAGGTTTCTGCCTAATCCCGACTAGGTTTCCGCCAATTCTTCCGCTGAGAGCTGAGGAAGGAGGAGCTCGGGATGGGCAAAATTTCGAAATGGGTGTGGGCCCCACTAGTGAAATGAGTATTTATTTCATGAGATTGGCATGGTCCCTTCTCCTAACCAAAAATTTTTCCCTTTGAAGGATTTCAGGAACGTGCAAGGCGCAATAGACCACAAGAATTCTGGCCACGGCCATGACCCAGCCTTGGCCAAGGAGATCATCTACCTCACCTCTTAACATGGATATGTTCCCACTTTCAAAAATTAACATACTCTTGAAAAAGAAAAAAAAACATTTGGAATTTAATAGCTTTCATTACAACCAAGTAGTTTAAAAGAACAAACAAATGTACCTGTCAACAAATCTGCCTAGGACAAAATCAACACTTACCCTAGCTCTTTCTGTTAGAAGCAATCTCTCGGGATACTTTGGATCTGTCTCATGAATGTTAAGTGTCCATTTACAGATGACCTTCTTCACGCAACTTGGGCTAACTCTAATTACCTCCGGAGAAGACATTTGTGTTTTAGGAACACTGGTGTACTCTAGTGTGGAAGTGGGCTGTGACAGCTGTGTAGTCGGAACCGATGAAAAACTTGGTCTACATTCATTTTGTAAGGTCTTAAACCATGTCTTGCAAAAATTCTTCAATCCTGTAACCTCTTCTTTGATATATGCCTTGAGTCGGATTTCTAGACCTCTCCAACCCTCGTCAGATTGAACATGCTCAACCTTGCGATTGAGTGACTGCCCAATATTTTCTTCACTTCTCGCTCTCTTCATCTCCGACATAATCTTCCTCATCAAAATTTTCTCTTTAATTCTTATACTCTTCTTCTCATCTATCTTATTCTCATAACCTAATTTCTCGCCAACAACATCAATTGGCGCAAAATATACCCTTCTTCTTTTCTCTTTCCTTGGTGGAGGTGTTTCAAAATTCGAGTCATCATCTTCTTCACCCAGTAGGACCTTCTACTCATCAAGTACATTCATAAACTTCTTAATGACCTACAAATAACAGTAAAATACAATGATTGTTGGAACCCTAGTTCTGATTTGGGTAAGGAACACTATTAGGTATATTAGACTGACCCACCATGTATAGTCATGGGTCATAGGGTTCTTTCCAGATAGGTCATTCAGAAGGACTCTCCAGAATTGCTGAAAGAATTATAAGAAATGCAATTGAGACAAAGTCAGAAAATCAGCTCGACGATCGTCGAACGCAGTTCGACGAACAAGCCAAGTTCAGGTCGACGAATGATGACAGAAGCTGAGTTCGACGAACGTAGAACTCAGGTCGATGATTGGTGGACAACACTTGCTCAGCTCGACGAAATCAGCAAGACAGTTCTCTCAGCTCGACGAAATAGAAACTGAGCTCGACGAACTGCTAGCTCCGGTCGACGAACGCAGGCAAGATATTCAGCTCGACGATTCCAGCTGAGTTCGACGAATGTCGAACTCAGGTCGACGATTCATGAACTCGACGAAAGTTCAGGTCGACGATTTCTGAGCATTCAGTAACAGTTGACAGAATTAATTGGGGATTAATTACAGTCAATATTCCCAGTGAAAATAACCGTTCAACCAGACAGTTACAGAAGAATTAAGTGTAGATCAATTTCCAAAGCATTTACTACTCTCGGGAATGTTTCTGTTCTGCCATCAAGGCCAAGGATTTTGAATGTCTGAATATATACAGAGACAGGAAAAAGTACAGCAACAAGATACAGAGAATAAGATAGAACAATAGACAGAAAAGGGCAATATCTCTACAGTAACTAGCAGCCCTAGACCAGAGGAGACAGCTATCAGAAGAAGAAGAACATCCATTCATATCAAGAGTCTTCTTCTTCCTCTCTATTTACAAGATAACTTCAAGGACAACAAACCTCTTATCAGTCAGAAGTTCCTGAAGATTTCTCTGGTCCAGGCCTGAAGTTTAAAGGCCTATCACCCTGAAGCAGTGCTCCAAGCCTTCCTGATACATTCAAGATCTCAGGGGAAGCAAGCTGCTAACATCATATCCACTTGAGTCTTCTCTCTGACTGTTGACAAAGAAGACACTATCACCCTCTCTCTCTTATTCCTGTACAGGGTTTTAAATCCCTTCAAAATTATTCTGGTTGCAAGTCTCCTTCCAAAAGACATGAGGGTTTGGTTTTTGGGGACCTGATCAAAACCCATTGGTGCCCAGGACACCTGATCAACTCATCCTGCAGTGGATTCCTACCAGGGTGGTAGAAGAGTGGACTACCCAGATTTTGGGAACCACTATAAAAATCCTTGTGTCTTCTGGTTGCTTGATCTTCTTTCTTTATTTTGTGCTGTGATATTTATAACTCTAATCAGTATTAGTTAAGATCTATCACTTTCAATTGGTATCAGAGGGAGGTTGGTTAAAATACCAGACCTTGAGAGGTTGATTGGTTGCATAGGCTAACACCTGAACCAAAAGATCCTTTGATAGATCTTAAATATCTTTTGAGTTTTATCATGGCACAAATTACAGATTTTTCAAGCACCAGACTGCCCATGTGCAATCTAGATATGCTTGCACTATAGAAGACAAGAATTCAATTTTATATGGACTCCATTGATAAAAACATCTTTAAATCTATTTTGTCAGGTCCAACTCAATCTCAGGCAACATCAAGCATAAATGTTGATGACCAGAAAAAGCTCAAGGTTGCTGATGCACAAGCCATGAACATTCTAGCACAATCAATGTCTGATGACATTTTTTGGAGAACTTGCTGAATGTTCATCTGCAAAAGAAATGTGGGACTCCATCACAGCAATGGCTGCTGGATCAGCAAAAGGGAAAATATTTGAAGCTGAATCCTGGAGTGATGAAGATGAAGCTAGAGCAATAGAATTTTGCCTAATGGCAATAGATGCTTCTCGCAGCAGCTATGCTGAAGAATCAGAAGAACCAGAATGTGAATCAAAAGAAGAAGATTAGGTAATCTCTACCCTTGATCTTTCATTAGGTAAAAATCTTCAGAAAATCTTAGTTCAAAATAATTCGTCGAACGGAGATCAACAAAATCAATTCTATTCGTCGAACTCAGATCGACGATCGCTGAACAAAGATTTTGTTTTGTACTATTCAGAAATCTGTGCTCGACGAAATAAATATCATTCTGTGAACAGAGATCGACGATCTCAATATCATTCGTCGAACTCAGCTCGACGAAAGTACTTTAATTCGTCGAACTCAGAATTTCAAAACAGAAATTTTTATTCTTTTATTTCTGTTTATTTTAAAAGAGAACCAGGACCCAAGGTCATCTGCGTCCAAAGCTCCTAACATCTTCTTGCAGGAAAAGAATTCAGTCCAGCAAATTTACAGGATATCAGTGGCTGTTGGATTTGGGCAAAGAAATGTAAACAGGGGGAGATTGTTTGTTTTACCAAAGAGGAATAGTGGCTATGCAAATAGGGAGAGATTCCAGTAAATGAAGCTGCAGAAATTCTAGCAGCAGTAGCAACAACAGATTATAATGCTGCAGATTTGGGCAAGGATCATCAACAGCAACAACAGTTTTTCTTGATCCAGATTTAGGAGAAAATTGTTTTTAATTGTATTTTCCTTGTATTTTATTTTGTTTTGAATGTAAATAGTGTCCTCACCCAAATAGGGGAAGATTGTTGGAACCCTAGTTCTGATTTGGGTAAGGAACACTATTAGGTATATTAGACTGACCCACCATGTATAGTCATGGGTCATAGGATTCTTTCCAGGACAGGTCATTCAGAAGGACTCTCCAGAATTGCTAAAAGAATTATAAGAAATGCAGTTGAGACAAAGTCAGAAAATCAGCTCGACGATCGTCGAACGCAGTTCGACGAACAAGCCAAGTTCAGGTTGACGAATGATGACAGAAGCTGAGTTCGACGAACGTCGAACTCAGGTCGATGATTGGTGGACAACACTTGCTCAGCTCGACGAAATCAGCAAGGCAGTTCTCTCAGCTCGACGAAATAGAAACAGAGCTCGACGAACTGCTAGCTCCGGTCGACGAACGCAGGCAAGATATTCAGCTCGACGATTCCAGCTGAGTTCGACGAATGTCGAACTCAGGTAAACGATTCATGAACTCGACGAAAGTTCAGGTCGACGATTTCTGAGCATTCAGTAACAGTTGGCAGAATTAATTGAGGATTCATTACAGTCAATATTCCTAGTGAAAATAGCCGTTCAACCAGACAGTTACAGAATAATTAAGTGTATATCAATTTCCAAAGCATTTACTACTCTCGGGAATGTTTCTCTTCCACCATCAAGACCAAGGATTTTGAATGTCTGAATATATACAGAGACAGGAAAAAGTACAGCAACAAGATATAGAGAAAAAGATAGAACAATAGACAGAAAAGGGCAATATCTCTACAGTAACTAGCAGCCCTAGACCAGAGGAGACAGCTATCAGAAGAAGAAGAAGAACGTCCATTCATATCAAGAGTCTTCTTCTTCCTCTCTATTTACAGGATAACTTCAAGGACAATAAACCTCTTATCAGTCAGAAGTTCTTGAAGATTTCTCTGGTCCAAGCTTGAAGTTTGAAGGCCTATCACCCTAAAGCAGTGCTCCAAGCCTTCCTGATACTTTCAAGATCTCAGGGGGAGGAAGCTGCTAACATCATATCCACTTGAGTCTTCTCTCTGACTATTGACAGAGAAGATACTATCACCCTCTCTCTTTTATTCCCGTACAGGGTTTTAAATCCCTTCAAAATTATTCTGGTTGCAAGTCTCCTTCCAAAAGACTTGAGGGTTTGGTTTTTGGGGACCTGATCAAAACCCATTGGTGCCCAGGACACCTGATCAACTCATCCTGCAGTGGATTCCTACCAGGGTGGTAGAAGAGTGGACTACCCAGATTTGGGGAACCACTATAAAATTCCTTGTGTCTTCTGGTTGCTTGATCTTCCTTCTTTATTTTGTGTTGTGATATTTATAACTCTAATCTGTATTAGTTAAGATCTATCACTTTCAATTGGTATCAGAGGGAGGTTGGTTAAAATACCAGACCTTGAGAGGTTGATTGGTTGCACAGGATAACACCTGAACCAAAAGATCCTTTGATAGATCTTAAATATCTTTTGAGTTTTATCATGGCACAAATTGCAGATTTTTCAAGCACCAGACTGCCCATGTGCAATCTAGATATGCTTGCACTATGGAAGACAAGGATTCAATTTTATATGGACTCCATTGATGAAAACATCTTTAAATCTATTTTGTCAGGTCCAACTCAATCTCAGGCAACATCAAGCATATATGTTGATGACCAGAAAAAGCTGAAGGTTTCTGATGCACAAGCCATGAACATTCTAGCACAATCAATGTCTGATGAAATTTTTGGAGAACTTGCTGAATGTTCATCTGCAAAAGAAATGTGGGACACCATCACAGCAATGACTGCTGGATCAGCAAAAGGGAAAATATTTGAAGCTGAATCCTGGAGTGATGAAGAAGAAGCAAGAGCAATAGAATTTTGCCTAATGGCAATAGATGCTTCTCGCAGCAGCTATGCTGAAGAATCAGAAGAACCAGAATGTGAATCAGAAGAAGAAGATCAGGTAATGTCTACCCTTGATCTTTCATTAGGTAAAAATCTTCAGAAAATCTTAGTTCAAAATAATTCGTCGAACGGAGATCGACGAAATCAATTCTATTCGTCGAACTCAGATCGACGATTGCTGAACAAAGATTTTGTTTTGTACTATTCAGAAATCTGTGCTCGACGAAATAAATATCATTCTGTGAACAGAGATCGACGATCTCAATATCATTCGTCGAACTCAGCTCGACGAAAGTACTTTAATTCATCGAACTCAGAATTTCAAAACAGAAATTTTTATTCTTTTATTTCTGATTATTTTAAAAGAGAACCAGGATCCAAGGTCATCTGCGTCCAGAGCTCCTAACATCTTCTTGCAGGAAAAGAATTCAGTCCAGCAAATTTACAGGATATCAGTGGCTGTTGGATTTGGGCAAAGAAATGTAAACAGGGGGAGATTTTTTGTTTTACCACAGAGGAATAGTGACTATGCAAATAGGGGAGATTCCAGTAAATGAAGCTGCAGAAATTCTAGCAACAGCAACAACAACAAATTATAATGCTACAGATTTGGGCAAGGATCATCAACAACAACAGCAATTTTTCTTGATCCAGATTTAGGGGAAAATTGTTTTTAATTGTATTTTCCTTATATTTTATTTTGTTTTGAATGTAAATAGTGTCCTCACCCAAATAGGGGGAGATTGTTGGAAACCTAGTTCTGACTTGGGTAAGGAACACTATTAGGTATATTAGACTGACCCACCATATATAGTCATGGGTCATAGGATTCTTTCCAGGACAGGTCATTCAGAAGGACTCTCCAGAATTGCTGAAAGAATTATAAGAAATGCAGTTGAGACAAAGTCAGAAAATCAGTTCGACGATCGTCGAACGCAGTTCGACGAACAAGCCAAGTTCAGGTCGACGAATGATGACAGAAGCTGAGTTCGACGAACGTCGAACTCAGGTCGATGATTGGTGGACAACACTTGCTCAGCTCGACGAAATCAGCAAGACAGTTCTCTCAGCTCGACGAAATAGAAACTGAGCTCGACGAACTGCTAGCTCCGGTCGACGAACGCAGTCAAGATATTCAGCTCGACGATTCCAGCTGAGTTCGACGAATGTCGAACTCAGGTCGATGATTCATGAACTCGACGAAAGTTCAGGTCGACGATTTCTGAGCATTCAGTAACAGTTGGCAAAATTAATTGGGGATTAATTACAGTCAATATTCCCAGTGAAAATAGCCGTTCAACCAGACAGTTACAGAAGAATTAAGTGTAGATCAATTTTCAAAGCATTTACTACTCTCGAGAATGTTTCTCTTCCGCCATCAAGGCCAAGGATTTTGAATGTCTGAATATATACAAAGACAGGAAAAAGTACAACAACAAGATAAAGAGAAAAAGATAGAACAATAGACAGAAAAGGGCAATATCTCTACAGTAACTAGCAGCCCTAGACCAGAGGAGACAGCTATCAGAAGAAGAAGAAGAACATCCATTCATATCAAGAGTCTTCTTCGTCCTCTCTATTTACAGGATAACTTCAAGGACAACAAACCTCTTATTAGTCAGAAGTTCCTGAAGATTTCTCTGGTCCAGGCCTGAAGTTTGAAGGCCTATCACCCTGAAGCAGTGCTCCAAGCCTTCCTGATATATTCAAGATCTCAGGGGGAGCAAGCTGCTAACATCATATCCACTTGAGTCTTCTCTCTGACTGTTGACAGAGAAGACACTATCACCCTCTCTCTCTTATTCCTGTACAGGGTTTTAAATCCCTTCAAAATTATTCTGGTTGCAAGTCTCCTTCCAAAAGACTTGAGGGTTTGGTTTTTGGGGACCTGATCAAAACCCATTGGTGCCTAGGAGACCTGATCAACTCATCCTGTAGTGGATTCATACCAGGGTGGTAGAAGAGTGGACTACCCAGATTTGGGGAACCACTATAAAAATCCTTGTGTCTCCTGGTTGCTTGATCTTCTTTCTTTATTTTGTGCTGTGATATTTATGACTCTAATCAGTATTAGTTAAGATCTATCACTTTCAATGATGATGATAAATAGAATATTATTTGATAAATAAGTTTATGATTTTTAGAACATACATAATTCTTGATGAAAAAGTTCTCCTGTACTTTCATGCAAAACTTGCTACTGTACTTAAGGGTGGGAGACCAGAGACAAACTCTAGGGCGTGTTAGGTCGACCAACGAAGGATGGAGCTTGGTGTGTTCGTACAACCACACCTTCAAGTATAAAAAAGTTAGAGCAAAAATAATAAAAACAATACAAAAAAACATTGCTAGTTATACCAACACATATCAGTAATACGGTAGCGCATCCCTCCAAGGAACCAATGTTGCTACCAGCATTTCAAATAGAACTTACACGGCTCAAATGATCAAACTGTAGATGAAGGAACTTATGGATGGCAAGAGGCCAGTTATATTTCACGAAGTCAGGAAGACATGTTATCTTGGTAATACAAGAAGGAACCTTCAAATTCTTCAACGAAAAAAAACAGAGCAAATAAATATTTAACCAGCAAACTTAATTTTCTACCCTCCACCATGGGAGACCCCTCCTCATCAGCAGCTCTATGAATCTCTTCAATTAAATTCTTGTGGGTCTTGTCCATAACGGGTGATCTTGAAAACGTAAAGCGAAGACCCGAATTTGAGAGACCCAATATAAGTGTCACTTCGTTGACGGTCATTTTGAAAAGATATTTCCCAAGCTGGAAGACTTTCTTATCCCTGTTGTATAACCTCAGAAGAACATACAACATTGGTATGTTTTGTGGAATAGTTGACATTCGAAACAGGGGAAGGAGACGGGCATCCATAAGGGCTTCTATAGATTCTTCAGACAATCTATTCAAGAGAGGTGTGACATTTGCTTTGAAGATGTTAGGTGCGCATCTGCAACTTAGGTATTTGCTCCCGGACATGCTGAAACTGAAAAATCAGAAGGCTCATTAAATACAACTGTAACTAAGAATACAAAATGCGACTGCAAAAAGGCATTGAACGGAAAAACAACTGCAACTAAGGGTAAAAATGCGACTGCAAACAAATAGTGAAAAAAAAAAAATCCTCCAACTACGAGTACAAAAACGAACTGAGAACAAACATTGAACCCTAAATCAACAGTAACTACAACTAGAAATTACGATTGCAAGCAAACATTGAAAGAAAACAGTTGCAACTATAACTACGCATTTCGACTGCAAACATTCAGAGTAAGCGGCGGACATGATACCTTTTCGGGGTTTTCAGGTAGTAGAGCGGATGACGACGCCTGTTCTAATTTCAGTCGGAGGAAGCATCGGAATGGCAGAGATTCCACAGCACCGAATGAGATGATTGCACAGTAAGAAACGACGAGATTTTTGGCGGAGGAAGCATTGGAATGGCGAAGAAGACCCAAGTCGTTGAACGGAGAAGGAACGATGAAGGAGTCCACAGCAAGAAACGACTAGGTTTCTGCCTAATCCCGACTAGGTTTCCGCCAATTCTTCCGCCGAGACCTGAGGAAGGAGGAGCTCAGGATGGGCAAAATTTCGAAATGGGTGTGGGCCCCACCAGTAAAATGAGTATTTATTTCATGAGATTAACATGGTCCCTTCTCCTGACCAAAACTTTTCCCTTTGAAGGATTTCAGGCACGTGCAAGGCGCAATAGACCACAAGAATTCTGGCCACGGCCATGGCCACCATCTCCGCTTCTCAGGCTGCCTCAGAGCGTGACTGATTATATATACAAAATATTTAATACTTTCGTATATTATTGATATATCGAATTACAGATTAATTGGAGTAAATTAATAATTATTTCTCTGCTTTTGTAATTCCCGCGAAATTAATCCCTGTTCATGGTCGGCTTGCGTTGTACTATTATTATTAATTTTTCTTTACTTTAAATTTAGATATAAAATTTTCTTGTCATATTATTTATTTGATGGTAGAGATTAATTTATGGTTGATCTAAATGGTTCACTAATGTTAATTTGGTTTTGAACTTTTAAAGGCACATGTTTCATCATCTCCACATATCAGCCGTCAATGTTGACTTTTCTTCAAGCCACTGATGTGCTTTAAATAAGTACTTTCGAGAAAGCTTCTTGGAAATAGGCTAGGGCATATGAAATGACTCTATAAAAGAAGAGTAATACAAGTTATGAAGGACACAACAAAAGCCAAATCAAAGATAGGTAAAGTCTTGAAGAGGAGAGTGACATTGCACGAATGAAGATGACAGTGCGAGTCGACATCCAATTGCGGGCTGCATCGACAACGTAGAGCGAAAGCGTGTGGGGTAGTGGCATGATGTTAGATTCTCGAGCTGCGACAAGGTACGCGGTGCTCGATGGTTGCATGCTCGTATGCAGAGGTGGTTGTGGATAAGGGGTGATGTTGGCGGGCTGTGCGTTCTCGACACGGTCAAGTCCCAAGTTGAATCTCTTCTCGGTTGTGGCTGTGACGGTGGTTGGTCGTCTGACGACGACGAAGGTTCGTTCTGGTTTGAATCTTGTGTGTCTGTTTTACGGATTGCAGACAAGTTTATATTACTCCTGCAAATTTTTGTAATCCGAGTTTTTCTGCAGTATATTTTGAATTTATATGTTTTAATTTGAATTCTTACTAATTTTATTGTGCTAATAAAATTATGTAAAACTTGCATTTGCTTGTGACTCTGTATTTAGTTGTTACTAGAGATTGCGTTTCCGCGATCGAAAATGCAAACAACTATTTTTATTTTTTCTCTTAATCAAAATATTATGCACATTTAGAAAAAGTGAGAATTATCTTTATCACGAAAATGACCTCTATTTGGACTCCCAAATGAAGAGGATCACTATCCTTTTTGTACATCTTTAAACTAGGTCTCAAATTTAAGCTAATTTCGAATTATGTCTCAATGTTTTTTGTACGAAGAAATCAATTTAAAATTTTAATAAAATGCTTAAATCCCTAAAATACAAACTCATCCTATATTAAGGCTCTGTTTGGCACGGTGGTGTTTGTCATGAACATGAGGGTTAAATTGTCATTTGTTAACGCCCATCTAAGAAACTTCATCCTCTTTTATGTTCAAACGGATGATGTTTGTTAGGTGATTCTTAACAAATGGTGGTTTAATTCATGTCGCCGCCACTGTTTGACATGATGGTGGAGTTCGTGAACATGAGAGTTAAACTGTCATTTGTTAACGCAAATCTAAGAAAATTCATCTACTTTTATTTTTAAAGGGATGAAGTTTGTTAGGTGGTCGCTAATGAATCACGGTCTAACCCAGGCGTTTACGACCACCACCGTTATGCCAATCGAAACCTAAGAATGACAACAGAAACTGAAAGCATTGAGTAGATATAGAGAATGCTTCTAGATCACCTAAAGCAGTGGAACCAAACAGAGTTGTGACTTTAATTGGTGCTAAGGAACTAAAGAACAACAATCCTTCCAACACTGCTCCTTATACTCTCCTACTCTTACACATTCAATTCTTGAGATATCCTGCATCCGACTAAGATTTAGGTTAGCAGAACACCGATTTGGATGCTTAAACAATGAAACGAACAGAGGAGAACGAGTTGAGTAGCGTAGCAATGAACAAAAAACATTAGGGAGCGAACTGCGAAAGTGCTGGGCCACGTAACGGAGAAGGAACGAATTCATGTGTTAAGCATAGAGAGTTCCTTGCTCTGAATGGAATCTCTTCATAGAAACCGTTCTTCCTCCAAAGTAACCGAAATGTTTAACAGCAAGCGCCTGATTAGAACGCTGAATTGGAAGATGATTGGGATACCAAAAAAGTCAATAAAATGTGGCACCGTAATTTTCAAATCCATAATTCTTTGATTCCTCCATCCTCTAGCCAAACCCACCCTTCTTTTGGCAAGCTCGACCCGGTAGTCTTCGGCCGCCACCGTGGTTTTCTCGGGCTCCTTTTGGCGTGGTGGCGGCGGTCGTGAACATAAGAGTTAAACTGTCATTTGCTAATGCCCACCTAAGGTGTTGCGTAATCAGTGCCGCCCTCCTGGATCCTCTGATTTCGGCCAGATTTCTCTCCTCCCTAGCCCGGTTTCACGTGGATTGCCAACATGACAATCACTTTTGGAAAATGAGTTAATTCTCCTTCCTATGGAGGCGGCCCGCTTTATTTGGAGTTTGCAAACTTGACAACTCTATTTTTGGAAGGGATTTATTGCCTTCATGATGACAGTCGGTCCCCCTCTCCTTCTTATCCGATTTAGAGTATTCTCATTGTTGGGTACATTGGAAAATGTGTACTATATTTGAAGAAGCCTCACCTTACTCAATGATATGCATCAAAGTGTATTTGATGTTGTTTTGAGTTTATATTTGCAGGTTAAGTAAATGCAGGAATGCAGAAAAATTTCTAAGTTCATGTGTCGACACCAGTAGAAGCTGTGTCGACACTTATGAAGGCTTGTGTCAACACTTGGAGTTAATTGTGTCGACACTTGGAAAGGCTGTGTTGAAACCAGAAGAAACTGTGTCGACATACAGAGGCAGTGTCGACACACAGAGAAGCATAGTCGACATCAACTGTGTCGACACATAGAGAAAGTGTCGACACACAGAGAAAGTTTAGTCGACATCAACTGTTTCAACACATAGAGGAAGTGTCGACACACAGAGAAAGTTTAGTCAACATCAACTATGTCGACACACAGAGGCAGTGTCGACACACAGAAGCTTAGTCGACATCAACTGTGTCGACACCAAGAGGCAGTGTCGACACACAGAAGACCTTGTCGACATCAACTTTGTCGACACACTGGACTTGTGTCGACACACAGCAAAGTTTCAACTAAGTTAAAGAAAAGAAGTGATTATGTCGACACACAGAATTAGTGTCGACACATTCTACAGAAATTGTGTCGAGAAGCAGTATCAACAACAAAGGAGATGTGTCGACACCTCCAAGGCTTATGTTGACACTTAGTCCACTTGTGTCGACAATTAGTCTACTTGTGTCGACATATGATGAAGTTCAGTCTCGACACTTTGCTGACAGACATAATTTCAAGAAGTGACTGGATGACTTGACAACTGCCGTTACCAACCGGTATACTGCAACTGTCAGAGCTGTCAGAAGTTTTTTAGAAACCGGTTCAGCCGGTTACCATGGAGAAAGTCTATATAAAGGCATTCTCATTCAACAGAAGATGATGATAATAGATTGATGAGATAAGAAAAGAAACACTGATACAAAATAAAAAGAAGAAGTTGGAGAGAGTGATCTCCATCTACTCTAGTGCAGTTGCTGAACCAGGCTGCTAAGAAGGATTCAGATTGTGATCTGAATATCAAGAAAGAAGCTGATTGAAGATCAACTTCACAGGAGATTCAATCATACTGAGTTTAGATTCAAGAAGCTTTGAAGAAAGTTAAGAGTGGTGGTTCTCTGTAATCAGATTCTTCCAAGAACTGATCAAGAAGCCATCCATCCATTCTCTCTCTACCAGGGTGGTGGTTAAATACATTGTTACATCTATTTTCTGTATGATCTTTGTAAGATTTGAGTTGTAGGCCTGTGTTTATAAAGGCTGAGTGTAGGAGAGTATTTTCTCTGAGTGGTAGGCCTTGTTGAAGGCTGAGGTCGAGGTGTGAGCCTGAGTTGTAGGAGATTGTGATCTCTGAGTGTAGGCCTTGTTGAAGGCTGAGGTAGGGCAGTTTGCTTGAGCAATAGGAGTGTGGACTCACTCTGAGTTGTAGGATCCTTGTTGGGTTCTGAGCTGTAAGATCTGAGGATCTGAGGTGAAGAGAAGAAGTTAGGTCGAATCTAGCACACTGCTAGATAGACGAAGGGGGAAAGTGGTGAAAGATATGGTACCTAAACACCTAGAGGGGGGGGGGTGAATAGGTGACCTAATCCTTTTTGAGTTTTGTTTGGCAGCACAACAGCTATTTCACAGAATTCTACAGCTAACAGCAATTACAGCATAAACACAGTAATTTCACAGCACAGCACAGAAGACACACTGATTTATAGTGGTTCCCCAATCTTTGGGTACATCCACTTTCCCCCTTCGCCTATCTAGCAGTGTACTAGATTCGGCCAAACTTCTCCACTAACTCAGAACCAAACTAGGTTCCTACCTCAGGCCCAAAGCCTTACACTCAGCCAAAAGGCCTACACTCAGCCACCTAGGCCTACACTCAGAGTTCTTCAACTCCTACACTCAGGCAACCAAGCCCTACCCTCAGCCTTTATAAAATAGGCTTACAATTCTCTCAGATCCAATGGATCCTACAGGTTAAAATAGAAAGTACAATAGTTAACTCTACAACTCAGAAAACAGGAGAGGAGTTGAGAGATTCTTGAAGAGTTCTTGGAAGAACTCAGTTAGATCCAAACTGACTTAGCTTCCTTCAAAGCTTCTTGATTAGAACTGAATTAGTCTGAATCTTCTGCAGTTGTTCCTTGACCTCTGCTTCTTGAAATCCAGATGACTCTGAATTCTTCTTCTCAGCCTTAGTTCCAAAGACTGAATACTTGGTTGGAGCTCTCTCTCTCCAACTTCTTGGATCTGGTGATGCACAGCAAGATCTTCTTGTGTTGATACTCAATATACCACTTTTACAAAGATCTGAACTCTCTCTGTAAAAACTTTGTCAACCACTTCTATATTACTTCAACAATCAATCTCTTAATCTCTATGTCATTACTTCTGTAGACTATGAGTGCCTATTTATAGGCTTCCTTCATGGTAACCGGCTGGTCCGGTTCATAACAGACTTCTGATATCACTGACAGTTGATGTAGACCGGCTGGATCGGCAGCTGTCTTGTCAACCAGTCACTTCTTGAAATTCCTCTAACTGTCAGATAGTGTCGAGACTTTCTGTTCTTAAGTGTCGACACTTATAGGCCAAGTGTCGACACATGTTGTGTAAGTGTCGACACAAGTCTACAAGGTGTCGACACAATTCCCTGTATGTCTCGACACAGTTTCTTCTACATGTGTCGACACTGAAATTGAGTGTCGACACAAGTACTTGTACTTCATTCTGCAACTGTATTCTTCTAAGTGTCGACACATCTCCTTTGTGTCGACACATCTTCATGTGTAGAAACTGTCAAGTGTCGACACTGCTTCTTGGTGTCGACACAAGTCTTTACTTTTGTTTCTTCAGCTGAGTGTCGACACATTCCTTTAGTGTCGACACTTGTACTTAGAATATTTTGTAACTTTTCTGTTCTTTGCTAAGTGTCGACACAGCTCCTTGTGTCGACACTTTCTTCAAGTGTAGAGTCTTCAACTAAGTGTCGACACATTGTGCTGAGTGTCGACACTTTCTTCAAGTGTTGACTCCTCTGGTTGTGTGTCGACACATTGTGCTGAGTGTCGACACTTATTTCAAATACTGAGTCTTTAGCTAAGTGTCGACACATTGTGCTGGGTGTCGACACTTACTTCAAGTGCTGACTCTTCTGCATAGTGTCGACACATTGTGTTGAGTGTCGACACTTGTACTTAGATTCTGCAGACTTTGCTGAGTGTCGACACTTACTTCAAGTGTTGACACTTTGTGGTGTTGACTCAGCTCTTCTAGGTGTCGACACTTCTGCTAAGTGTCGACACAGCTTTTCTGCATTCTTCTTCACTGAGTGTCGACACAGCTCCAAGTGTCGACACTTTCTGACTGGTGTCGACTCTTCTTCCCAGGTGTCGACACAATGACTCCAAGTGTCGACACTGCTTGTCTGGGTGTCGACACAAGCTTTCTCAAGTGTCGAAACTTTCCCTCTGGGTGTCGACACATGGACTTAGAATTTTTAGCTTCAGTCCAGTGTATTCCTAACCTGCACAAGTAACTCAAACACACATCAAATACACTATGATGCATATCATTGAGTTAGGTGAGGCTTCTTCAAATCAGGTACATTTGACCAATGTACCCAACAATCTCCCCCTATTTGGAGAAGTCATAACCCTTAGTCAATGATATACATCACTCATAATTAAAAATTATAAAATGAAGTAAAACAGATATATGACAACAGAGTTAAACTTAAACATGTAATAAAGCACACATGTATACTCACTCAGCATTACAGAACAAACAAGAATTAGACACATTCTACTGAACAATCATGAAATATATATTTATCAAAAATTGTTCATCCATTGTTGTTAATACACTTTCAATGATTTACACAAAATGTTTGATTACAACATTCTTCAGTTTTAATCTTAGTCTAATTCTGCTCTGGTTCTTTAATGACTATGCCTTTTCCAGCTTGCACTTTGGCTTTCACAGCAGCAGCAGCAGCAGGCTCAGCTTCAGCAGGCTTCTTCCCTTTGGAGTCCTTCTTCTTCTGTTCTTCAGCCTTGATCTTTTGCCTTTCAAAATAATGATAGGGCTTAGGAAAGTACTTGCTAGGCTCCACAGCTGTAGGAGGTAGCTTTCCTAACTTAGCCTTTCTTCTATATTGGACAATTGCTTCCTGCCTACTCTCATGTTTCCTCCATTCAGCCTCTGAGAACCACTTGTTCCTCTCATGGGCATTGTCCTTGGCTGCTTTCCATGCAGTGAGAATGATGTTCCTAGAAGTAGGGCTCCACTGTTCAAAATCAGGTTTTTGCTCAGCAAGTTCCCTGAACTTCTTCTTTGACAGCCTAGTTTCTTCTTCTTTGTCCAAAGCCTCTTGCATAGCAGCTGTGATAGGTTGAACAACCTTTTCCAGAATAATATTAGGCTTACCAGCAGTTGGACTATACATTGTGCTTATATCTGCATGAATCATTTCAAAATCTGGAGGTGGATAGATTACATCAGCCACTGCCTGTTGCTCACCTCCAAGATATGTTCCTTGAATACCAGATTCAGCTACTTCATTGTCATCACACAGGGGAGGATATCCAAGTGTAGCCCTGATTGAATTTGAAATCCATTTTGCATGCTCAGAACTGGCTTGACTAACACTCTCTCCCCCTTTATGACTTCTTGGCTACATGATCTCTCACATCATCTTTCTGGAACCTTGATTTGGCTGTCCAAATACCTTATGCCCTCTTTAAAGAAAGGTCTAAGCTTGGTAAGCTGTTCAGAAATGACCTTCTGGGAGTCCTTGATGGCAGTCTTGACAGCAGTTAGTTCAGCTTGAAAGAGTTTATCAAAATCAGCTTTGGCAGCAGCAGAGGAGGTTGATGGTTCATCAGACTTTTCTTGAGTTCAGTGACTATGGCATTGTGAGATGCAGTCAAGTTATCATTCATCCTGAGTTGATTCTCCAGCACATAGCCTTGCTTTAGTGCTATATCTTCTACTTTCTCTTTGATTGTTTCTTGATGTTTAGCCAGATAGACCACTGCATGAGCACCCTTTGTAAAACAATCAGTCATTTCCTTTTTATTAAGGTTCATTTCAAACCTTATTGACTTGATTTCCTGTCCCAGATCAGATTGTAGTGCCTTGTGCCCTTCATCAACATAAGTTTCTAAAGCCTTCCTTTGTTCATCCATCTTGATTTGCATGGCAAGCAGTAGAGCACTGTAATCAGTGGATGGAGCTTGTTGAACTAAGGAGTGTTGTGCAACAGTTTGGAGAGCCTTCTTATAGCTCTGACTCCTTCTTTTGAAAACAAAGAACTTCTTTTTCTTAGCTTGCTCAGCTTCATCATCTTCAGATTCTGATGTACTGGCTATATCCACCCTATCCTTAGGGCTGGATGGTTTTTCAGTGTGCACATCTTGTGCCTTCTCAGTATCTAGCCTTATAGGCTCTTCTTGAATATCCAAATTCTCCCCTCAGCAGCAGCATCCTTCACTGCATCAGCAGCATTCTTTTCCATATCAAAATCATCCTGATCTAAATTCAAAAATAGATCTTCCATTGTATATTCTGCTGGAGACTGTGCAGGAGATGTTCTGGTTTCATCAGCTACAACAGATGTGTCTTGGAGAACAACATCTGGTTCTTGAGTTGCTGGCTGATTTTGCTGATGTCATCAGACAAATCAGAATTTATTATAGAAAAATTCAAAGTATTAAGGTCAACAAGTACCTCTTGAATGAGGAGGGTGGCTTGCTCACTCTCCAGTGTAGATGGTTCTGCTACACCTGGAAGCTCCCCCTGGAGTCAGCTGGCTCCTGAGGAGCAGGTGACTTGTCTGCAGCCTTATCCATTGGACTATCAGGAGTGAAGACCACATGTTCTTCACTGCCTGAGCTGCTGGAGGACTCTTGAGGCACAGCAGCAGTCTTCCTCTTCTTCCTGGGAGGAGAGTCTTTCTTAGAAGCTTGTTTTTCAGGGGTGGTCAATTCCTTTGACACCAGCACCCTTTCCCATCTAGAGAATATCCTTGAGTCCATTCTCCTCATGTGATTGATCTTAGTTCCTGCAGCAGTGCTCATTACCTCTGGAATTGATCCAGCCAGGTAGAGACTTAGTATCCTGCCCAGATTGGGCTTCTTCAGACTTTCCTTCACTTTTTCATAAACCACCATTGACCAGTCTGTTTTCAGATTGAAGATGATTCTGGTCATGACTTCAAACATGGAGGCAGACACCCTGTCATGTCCTCCTGGCTTGCTCAGTATTACCTTGCCCACTATTTCAGACAAGAATTTGCCTTGATTATTCATCCTTTTCTGTTAAAGACTGATCCCACCTTCATCTTTGGATCCAGTCCACACCAAGTAAGAGCTTCCCTGGTCTTAGAAGCAGTTACTTCCTCTTCATCTTGAACTTTAGGTAGCTGAAGTACCTTTCTTAAAGACTTGGGTGAAATTTTGACCTTGGTGCCATGCACCCTTGACTTAATTCTGTAGCCTGAGTCATCTACAGACGCGCCAGTAAGGAATTCAATGACTTCCTTCTTCCATATTTCGTTGGTTCTGAAACCAAGAACTCCAATCCTGAATTGGCAATTAGGGTTATCACTGATTTGATTTCTTGTTCGCAGTCGTCGAATGCGCCTCGCACGAGCTCATAGCCTTCGTTAACGTTCTCTTCCAGCTTGGGAGCCATTAGGGTTTGAAGAATTAGTCGTTAGAGAAGAGAAATGTCGACACAGGAGTTTTAGTCTCGAAACTCTGAAAGCGTGTCGACAAACACAAACAGAACCCTATTTATACCTTTGAGTTTTGAAGACGAACAGGCGGGATAGCGACCTAAAGATGTGTCGACACTGACATTAAGTGTCGACACTGACTTATAATGTCTCGACACTCATGTGTCGACACAAATTTAGTCAACAGATTTTATGTGTCGACACTTGGTTAAGTGTCGACACCACTATACTCGACATGTAGTCGAGACTTTACTTAGAAAAATTCTGAGTAAAACTTAAGTGTCGACACTTATTGGATGTGTCGACACCTACTCGACATGTGTCGACACTAACATTCTGAAGTGTCGACACTAACTTCCTAGATGTGTCGACACCATTTTCCTGAAGTGTCGACACTTACTATTCTGTGTCGACATAGACTTGTCTATGTGTCGACACCTTTTTACTTAGCCAATTTTTGTTCTGTATACTTAATCTAAGTTTATCATACCTAGTTCAATTTTGAACCTATTAAACTTAGCTTCATCTAAGGGCTTAGTGAACATATCAGCTATCTGATTATCAGTTTCTAACATATTCAAGTGCAATATCATTTCTTTCTACATGCTCCCTAAGAAAGTGATATTTAATCTCAATATGTTTAGTTCTACTATGTGATACAGGGTTATTAGCTATTGAAATAGCACTAGTAGAATCACAATAAAGTGGAGTTCTACTTACCTGACATCCATAGTCTTCTAGCTGATGTTGAATCCACAGAAGTTGAGCACAGCAACTTCCTGCAGCTACATATTCTGACTCAGCTGTGGAGATGGCCACACTGGTTTGCTTCTTACTACTCCATGAAATGAGTCTTCCACCTAGGAATTGACAGGATCCAGTTGTGCTCTTTCTATCTTCTTTGCATCCTGCAAAGTCTGCATCTGAATAGCCTGTTAGATCAAAATCTCCATTCCTAGGGTACCAGAGGCCTAGATAGGGTGTGCCCTTTAGATATCTCAAGATTCTCTTGACTGCAGTCAAGTGAGATTCTTTGGGGCAGGCTTGATACCTGGCACAAACACATGTAGCATACATAATGTCAGGCCTACTTGCAGTCAAGTATAGTAGGGAGCCAACTATCCCTCTATACAAGGTTTCATCTACAGGTTTCCCTGCATCATCCTTGCTTAGAGACATACTTGACCCCATAGGAGTCTTCATGGTACTGGATGAATCCATACCATATTTCCTTATGAGTTCTAGGGTGAACTTTGACTGACATATGGACAAGCCACTTTCAGTCTGTTTAACTTGGAGACCCAAGAAAAACTTCAGTTCTCCCATACTACTCATTTCAAATTGACTTCTGCATAAGCTTTGCAAACTTTTTGCAAAGGCTACTTTCAGTAGACCCAAATATAATGTCATCTACATATATTTGGACAAGTATTACTTTGCCTCTAGATTCCCTAAGGAATAGAGTCTTATCTATTTTCCCCCTTGTGAACTTGTTCTCAATGAGGAAACTAGATAGGGTTTCATACCAAGCTCTAGGAGCTTGCTTTAACCCATACAATGCTTTCCTAAGTCTATAGACATAATGTGGAAGAGTAGGATCAACAAAACCTGAAGGCTGCTCCACATATACTTCTTCTTTTAAATTACCATTAAGGAATGCTGACTTCACATCCATTTGGTATACTTTGAATCCTTGGTAGGTTGCATAGGCCAAGAACATCCTTATGGCTTCCAGTCTGGCTACTGGAGCAAAGGTTTGATCAAAATCAATACCTTCTTCTTGCCTATATCCTTTTGCAACCAGTCTTGCCTTATTCTTAATGATGACACCTTGTTCATCTAACTTGTTCCTGTAGATCCACTTTGTTCCTATCACATTGTGATCTTTAGGCTTAGGAACCAGATCCCACACCTTGCATCTTTTGAACTGATTAAGCTCCTCCTGCATTGCTTCAGTCCACTGTGGATCTTGTATAGCTTCTTCAAATTTCTTTGGTTCTATTTGAGACAGAAAACTTGAATATACTACAGCATTCTGATTTCTGCTCCTTGTCTGAACACCTTGTCTTGGATCTCCAATGATCAGCTCTACTGGATGATCTCTTAGATGCCTGTTGGCTGGAGGCATCCTTACTTCTGGTTGAACTTCTTCAGCATCTTCATCAAGCTGAGTTCCTTGTACTTCTTCAGCTCCTTGTACATGTAGTTCTCCCCCTGGACATAAGCCATCTTCTTCTACTTGCTGTCTTGCAGCAGGTACATCTTCTATGGTTAGCTTGTCCATCTTCTTAGTAAGACCTGTAGGGCTGCACACACTACTAGACAACTCATTGTTAATTAGTTGTGTTTCATCAAAAACTACATGCACAGACTCCTCTACAACTTGTGTAGTCAAGTTGTAGACTCTATAAGCCTTACTATTATTGCTGTACCCAACAAACACTCCCTCTTGGGACTTGGCAGCAAACTTAGTTAAGTAAGACTTCCCATTGTTAAGTATGAAGCATTTACAACCAAAGATCCTAAAATAGGACAGATTTGGTTTCCTGCCTTTCACTACTTCATAGGGGGTCTTGTTTAACCTTTTAGTGATGGTAGCCCTATTTATCACATGGCATGCAGTGTTTACTGCTTCAGCCCAGAAATATTCTGGCAGTGATGAATCACTTAATAGGGTTCTACCAGCCTCTATCAAGGTCCTATTTTTCCTTTCAGCAATGCCATTTTGCTGAGGTGTTCTAGGTGAAGAGAATTCTTGAAATATCCCATAGTCTTCACACAGCTTTGTCATGCTTTCAGACTGAAACTCAGTACCATGGTCACTTCTAATTTTGACCACTGTACAGTTCAATTCATTCTGAATTTGCTTAACAAAACTATAGAAGACACTAGGTGTTTCAGATTTCTGCTTTAAGAAGAACACCCAGGAAAACCTTGAGTAGTCATCAACAACTACAAAGGTGTAGACCTTCCTACCTAAGCTGTGAACTGGCATTGGACCAAATAGATCCATATGCAAGAGGTATAAACACCTCACAGCATCTTTGTTGTCTAAGCTTCTAAAGGTGGATTTAGTCTGCTTGCCCTTTTGACAAGCTGAGCAAATGCCATCTTTGACACACTTAACTTGAGGACCATTCCTCACTAACTCTTTACTAAAGAGTTTGCCAATAGTCTTGTAATTAAGATGAGCAAGCCTCTTGTGCCATTTGACACATTGAGAGACTGTCTCATCAGCTACAAGACAGACTGGAGAACAATTGTTCTCAACCATAATGTCTAAGCAGTAGACATTTCTCTTTCTATATCCAGTCAAAATGATCTCTTGATCACTTGACCTCTTGATATGACAACCATTTTTAACAAATGAGATGTCATACCCTACATCACTTAATTGACTTATACTAATGAGGTTGTGTTTCAAACCTTTAACATAAGCCACTTGAGTAATGGTAACAAGTTTAGAAGAAATGTTACCAAACCCTTTGATGATTCCTTTTTCAGAACCACCAAAGGTCACCTTTGGACCATTTTTGATTGGGATGTAGTCCTTCAGTAGTCCCCTAGTTCCAGTCATGTGTCTGGAACAACCACTATCCAAGTACCATGTAGGGGTATGGCCACTTGGATTCACCTGCAAAACAAATTAATGAACCTTAGAACCCAAAGTAAACTTGGGTCCTTGGTGATTGTTAGTTTGCAATTTGACATAGCTACCTGCTGGCTTTCCAACAGGTAACTTGCTACTCAACTTGGCACTGGCATTGTGCCAACAATCCAAGGCAAAGTGGCCAACCTTGCCACAACACCAGCATTCAAACTTGTTGTACCTTTGCTTAGGTACAACCTTTGCTGTCTTGACCACAGCAGCCTTGTTGAATGTTGGGGCTTTGCCCTTGGACTTGGACTGATCCTGAACAGTCCTCACAGGCTTAACAAAACCCAATCCAGCCTTTCCTTTATGATGAACAAATTCATCAATCAAGGGTAGCACTGATTTAGGTTTTGAAAACCTAGCAACTAGCTCTTTCTCCTTCTGGAGATTGATCTCCAGCAACTTAATTTGATCATTTTTAAATGTAATAGTACCCATCTGAATCACAGTAATGTGTTTCAGCCTGGCTACTTCATTCAGTTTTTGATCATACTCCTTCTCAAAATCTGTTGCAGCTGCCTTGAGATCAGCAATCTCCTTTGCCTGACTTTTGGCTAGGATCTTGCTTTTCTTATAGGCTTGCAACAGTACTTGGTATTCATCTAAGAGCTGATGAATATCTCCCTCAGATTCAGAATCACTTCCATCACTTGATGAAGATGATTCTGACTCTGAACTAGAACTGGAATCTGAACTTGGAGTTGGACTTTGTACCTGACTAGGTCCTGGCTGCTCCAGGATTTTGGTACTTTCAGTCAATGCCATTAGTCCTTGGCACTGAACCTCTTCTTGTTCATAGATTGATTCCATGATCTGCATAAACTCTTCTTCTTCTTCAGCAAATAGCCCTATATAGGCTTCAGCATCTGTCTCAGTGTCTGAAGAAGAAATATCTGAAAGAGTCTTCTCATTCTTTGCAACAAAGGACTTCTCCTTCTTTCCTTTGAAGTGAGTCTTCTTTTTGTCACTGGATTCTTTCCTTCTTTCAGGACAATCTGCAATTACATGACCCTGTCTATTGCAGCAGTAACACACAATCTTAGACCCAGTTGCCTTGCTAGTCTTTGTCCTTTTGCTTGTCCTTCTTTGAAGGCTTCTTCTCCTGATACTGAACTTCTTTCCCTTTTGAAAAAGAAGGTCTGGACTTCCACTGTTTCTTCTTCAGGAATTTCTGAAAATGTCTGGTAAATGCAGCAAAGTCTTCATCACTTTCACTGCTTGTAGATTTAGTGCTAACAGACTCATCAGAATCTGATTCAACTACCTCTGGAGGAGGAGTTGATGACTTAGTCCTGTTCTTTCTAGGTACTTCTGACTTAAAGGCAACAGTCCTTTCCCTGTGTTCAGTCCTTGTTGACTTTTCCTCCTCTTTTCTTACTGACAATTGCATCTCATAAGATAACAACTTGCCAAACAGTGTGGGAGGAGGAATTTCTCCCAACTTTGCCATTTCTCTGATGGCACAGATCTTAGTGTCCCAATCTTTGGTTAGGGACCTTAAGAACTTATCATTCAATTCATAGTTTGTGAACTCCCTTCCATAGGACATGAGTTCATTAACAATTCTGTAGAACTTTTTGTAGCATTCAGTGATGCTATCTCCTCTTCCTTGCCTAAAGCTCTCATATTCTTGATTAAGCAAGGATTTCCTATCTTGTCTTACTTCTTCAGAACCTTCCATGTAGACAATGAGGGTATCCCACATTTCTTTTGCTGTTTTACAGTGAATAAGGTTCTGGAAGGTGGCATCATCAATTGCACTAACTATGATGTTCTGTGCCCTTTTGTCCATTGTAGCTAGGACAATCTCATCCTTGGTCATCTCAGAAAAATCCTTTGGAGTTCTCTGTGTAGCATCCAAGACTGAAATCTTCATGGGCACATAAGGCCCTTCCTTGACTGTGATGTAGATCCTAGGGTCAGAGGCCTCCATGAACAGCCTTACCCTTTCTTTCCAGATTCCAAAAATCTCCTTTCTGCAAATGGGCAGTTTCATTGAACCCAATTCCTTGTGATTCTCTGAAGACCCCATGTTTCTTGATTTTCTTGAAACTGTTTCCTGACTTATACTGAATCTGCCAAACTGGATCTCCTCAGACAGTTAGTCCTTTTTGAGGAACCTGGCTCTGATACCACTTGAAAGATATGGTACCTAAACACCTAGAGGGGGGGGGGGGTGAATAGGTGACCTAAATCCTTTTTGAGTTTTGTTTGGCAGCACAACAGTTATTTCACAGAATTCTACAGCTAACAGCAATTACAGCATAAACACAGTAATTTCACAGCACAGCACAGAAGACACACTAATTTATAGTGGTTCCCCAATCTTTGGGTACATCCACTTTCCCCCTTCGCCTATCTAGCAGTGTACTAGATTCGGCCAAACTTCTCCACTAACTCAGAACCAAACTAGGTTCCTACCTCAGGCCCAAAGCCTTACACTCAGCCAAAGGCCTACACTCAGCCACCTAGGCCTACACTCAGAGTTCTTCAACTCCTACACTCAGGCAACCAAGCCCTACCCTCAGCCTTTATAAAATAGGCTTACAATTCTCTCAGATCCAATGGATCCTACAGGTTAAAATAGAAAGTACAATAGTTAACTCTACAACTCAGAAAACAGGAGAGGAGTTGAGAGATTCTTGAAGAGTTCTTGGAAGAACTCAGTTAGATCCAAACTGACTTAGCTTCCTTCAAAGCTTCTTGATTAGAACTGAATTAGTCTGAATCTTCTGCAGTTGTTCCTTGACCTCTGCTTCTTGAAATCCAGATGACTCTGAATTCTTCTTCTCAGCCTTAGTTCCAAAGACTGAATACTTGGTTGGAGCTCTCTCTCTCCAACTTCTTGGATCTACTGATGCACAGCAAGATCTTCTTGTGTTGATACTCAATATACCACTTTTACAAAGATCTGAACTCTCTCTGTAAAAACTTTGTCAACCACTTCTATATTACTTCAACAATCAATCTCTTAATCTCTATGTCATTACTTCTGTAGACTATGAGTGCCTATTTATAGGCTTCCTTCATGGTAACCGGCTGGTCCGGTTCATAACAGACTTCTGATATCACTGACAGTTGATGTAGACCGGCTGGATCGGCAGCTGTCTTGTCAACCAGTCACTTCTTGAAATTCCTCTAACTGTCAGATAGTGTCGAGACTTTCTGTTCTTAAGTGTCGACACTTATAGGCCAAGTGTCGACACATGTTGTGTAAGTGTCGACACAAGTCTACAAGGTGTCGACACAATTCCCTGTATGTCTCGACACAGTTTCTTCTGCATGTGTCGACACTGAAATTGAGTGTCGACACAAGTACTTGTACTTCATTCTGCAACTGTATTCTTCTAAGTGTCGACACATCTCCTTTGTGTCGACACATCTTCATGTGTAGAAACTGTCAAGTGTCGACACTGCTTCTTGGTGTCGACACCAAGTCTTTACTTTTGTTTCTTCAGCTGAGTGTCGACACATTCCTTTAGTGTCGACACTTGTACTTAGAATATTTTGTAACTTTTCTGTTCTTTGCTAAGTGTCGACACAGCTCCTTGTGTCGACACTTTCTTCAAGTGTAGAGTCTTCAACTAAGTGTCGACACATTGTGCTGAGTGTCGACACTTTCTTCAAGTGTTGACTCCTCTGGTTGTGTGTCGACACATTGTGCTGAGTGTCGACACTTATTTCAAATACTGAGTCTTTAGCTAAGTGTCGACACATTGTGCTGGGTGTCGACACTTACTTCAAGTGCTGACTCTTCTGCATAGTGTCGACACATTGTGTTGAGTGTCGACACTTGTACTTAGATTCTGCAGACTTTTGCTGAGTGTCGACACTTACTTCAAGTGTCGACACTTTGTGGTGTTGACTCAGCTCTTCTAGGTGTCGACACTTCTGCTAAGTGTCGACACAGCTTTTCTGCATTCTTCTTCACTGAGTGTCGATACAGCTCCAAGTGTCGACACTTTCTGACTGGTGTCGACTCTTCTTCCCAGGTGTCGACACAATGACTCCAAGTGTCGACACTGCTTGTCTGGGTGTCGACACAAGCTTTCTCAAGTGTCGACACTTTCCCTCTAGGTGTCGACACATGGACTTAGAATTTTTAGCTTCAGTCCAGTGTATTCCTAACCTGCACAAGTAACTCAAACACACATCAAATACACTATGATGCATATCATTGAGTTAGGTGAGGCTTCTTCAAATCAGGTACATTTGACCAATGTACCCAACAAGTGGATGTACCCAGACCTTAGGGAACCACTATAAAAACTGTGTGCACTCTGTGATTGAATGATTCTGTGAATTCTGTGCTGTGTTAGTTGTAGAACTAGCTGTTTCAGATTAATTAATTGAATAGATATTCTGCTTTAGAAGAAAAAGGAATTACACATATTCACCCCCCCTCTAAGTGGTTAGGCACTAATTCTTTCAAGTGGTATCAAAGCGAGGTTCCTCAAAAGTTAGACTTAACAGTCTGAGTGAGATCTGTAAAGCAGAATTAAGATCAATAAGATGGGTTCAAGAGAAAACCATAAAGAACTTGGTTCAATGAAATTGCCCATCTACAGGAAGGAAATATTTGGAATCTGGAAGGAAAGGGTCAGATTGTTTATGGAGGCATCTGATCCTAGAATCTATATAACAGTTAAGGAAGGGTCATATGTTCCAATGAAGATTTCTGTTCTTGATGCCAATCAGTGAATTCCAAAGGATTTTTCAGAGATGACTAAAGATGAAATCATCTTAGCAACAATGGATGAAAGAGCACATAATATTATAGTAAGTGTCATTGATGATTCAACATTCCAGAATCTAATACACTGCAAAACCTCCAAGGAAATGTGGGACACATTGATAGTCTACATGGAGGGTTCTGAAGAGGTTAGACAAGATAGAAAATCTATGCTTAATCAAGAATATGAGAGTTTCAGACAAGCCAAGTCTGAAAGTATTACTGAATGCTATAAGAAGTTCTATAGGATAGTCAATGAACTAATGTCTTATGGAACAGTTTTCAGTACTTATGAGTTAAATGATAAATTCCTTAGGTCTTTGACTAATGATTGAGATACAAAAATCTGTGTCATAAGGGAAGTGGCCAGACTGGCTGAGATTTCTCCTCCAACACTGTTTGGAAAGTTGCTGTCATATGAGATGCAGCTGTTGGCTAGAAAAGAGGAAGATAAACATACAAAGGTTGACTCGAAAGAAAAGTCAGTGTCCTTCAAGGTTGAAGCCACCAGGAAGAATAGGAAAATGTCTCCATCTTTTCTTAAGAGAGATGCAGAAATGATCTCAGAAAATTCAGATAATCTCAGTACAGATAGCAGCTATTCAGATGAAAACTTTGCAGCATTTACAAGGCAGTTCTAGAGATTCTTGAAGAAGAAACAGTGGAAATCTAAGCCTTCCACATCACAGTACAGGGATGACTATTATCAGAAGGGGAAATCATCCAGGAAGGACAGGAATGGGACAAAGCCTGGCAAGTCAACTTCATCCAAGATTATATGCTTTTGCTGTAACAAAGCTGGACATGTTGTCGCTGATTGTCCAGACAAGAGGAAGGAGTCTGCTAATAGAAAGAGGTCTCAGCACAAGAACAAGAAGGAGAAATCCTTGGTTGTGGAGAAAGAGAAAAGTCTGACTAATCAATCAACTTCAGACTCAGAATCAGCGGTTGCGGCATATATTGGTCTGTTTGCAGAAAATAGGATGAGTTCATGCAATTACTGGACTCTATCTATGAGCAGGAAGACCATCAGTGCAAAGGATTGATGACAGTATCTTAAGGAGACCAGTGTCAGGATCAGCCTGGCCCCAGTAAGGTAAAATGTGTTTCTGTAGTTTCTGATTATTTCACTCGGTCAGAATTAGAAGCATCTCCATCAATAGATGAAGATGAGCCTGAATTTGAAGGAGATATTCATCAGTTGATAGATGAATATGGAGATTTATTGCAGGCACTTAAGAGAAGTAAAAACCTGGCCAAAAATCAGGCTAAGGAAATTGCAGCTCTTAAGTTGACTACATCTGATTCAGAGAAGTTGCTGGATCAGAAGTTGAATGAGATAGCCAGACAGAAAAACATTACTATTATTCAGATGGGTACTATCACATTTAAAAATGATCAGATTAAAAATCTGAAAACTAGACTTCAGAAAGAGAAGGAGATTATAGCTAGTTTTTCTAAGCCAAAATCTGTATTACCCTTGATTGATGAGTTTGTGTCTCAAAAGGGTAATACAGGAATAGGCTATAAGAAAACTGCATGTGCTGCTAAGTAAAATAAGAAAGGTAAAGCCTCAGCACAAAACAACAGACCTGCTGCAAATATTATAGCTAAGATTGCACCTAAAAAGAGGTACAATAAGTTTGAGTGCTGGTGCTGTGGCAAGATAGGCCACTATACCTTAGACTGTTGGCACAATACCAGTGTCAAGGAGAGTAGCAGTCTGCCTGTTAGAAGAGATGCAGACAGATTTGTTAAGTTTCAGACTAACTTGCACCAAGGACCCAAAAGTTATTTGGGTTCTCAGGTTAAGTAATCTGTGTTGCAGGTGAGTCCAAGTTGCCATGCCCCTATATGGTACTTGGACAGTGGATGTTCCAGGAATATGACTGGAACAACGGGATTGCTGAAGGACTACTCACCTATGCTGAATGGGACTAAAGTAATCTTTGGTGGTTCTGAAAAGGGAGTCATCAAAGGTTTTGGTAACATTTCTAATAACTCAGTTACAATCACTCAAGTGGCCTATATAAAGAGTTTGAAACAAAACCTAATTAGCATAAGTCAGATGAGTGATTTAGGTTATGACATTTCATTTGTTAAGAATGGTTGTCATATCAAGAGGTCAAGTGATCAAGAGGTCATATTGACTGGATATAAAAAAAGAAATGTATATTGCCTAGACTTTATGTGTGAGAATAGAAATTCTCCTATCTATCTTGTAGCTGATGAGAAAGTCTCCCATTGTGCCAAATGGCACAAGAGGCTAGCCCATCTTAACTACAAGACCATTGACCAACTCTTTAACAAAGAGTTAGTGAGGAATGATCCTCATGTTAAGTGTTATAAGGATGGAATATGTTCAGCTTGTCAAAAAGGTAATCAAACTAGATCATCCTTTTATAGCCTTGAAACTAAGGATTCAGTGAGGTGCTTGTACCTCTTGCATATGGATTTATTTTGTCCTATGCCAGTTCAGAGCCTAGGTAAGAAGGTCTACAATTTTGTGTTTGTAGATGACTATTCTAGATTCTCATGGGTATTTTTTCTGAGATAGAAATCTGAAACCCCAAAGGTATTCTACAATTTTGTCAAACAAATTCAGAATGAATTAGATAGTTCAGTGGTTAAAATCAGAAGTGACCATGGAACTGAATTCCAATCTGACAGTATGACAAGGCTATGTGAAGAGTTTGAGATTCATCAGGAATTCTCCTCACCTAGAACACCTCAGCAAAATGACATTGCTGAGAGAAAGAATAAGACATTGATTGAGGATGGAAGAACACTATTGAGTGACACTACTCTCCTAGAATATTTTTGGGCTGAGGCAGTAAACACTACATGTCATGTGCTCAATAGGGCTTCCATCACCAAAAGCCACAAAAAGACACCCTATGAGGTTATGAAAGGCAGAAAACCAAACTTATCCTATTTCAGGATCTTTGGTTGCAAGTGCTATGTACTTAACAATGACAAATCGCACCTTTCTAAGTTTGCTGCCAAATTTCAAGATAAGATATTTGTTGGGTACAGCAATAATAGTAAGGCCTATAGGGTCTACAACTTGGCTACTCAAGTTGTAGAAGTGTCAGTTCATGTCATCTTTGATGAAACTAGACTTATTAACAATGAGTTGCCAAGTAGTTCTTGTAGTTCTCCAGGTATACAGCAAAAGATGGATCAGCTTACTATTAGAGAAGATCCAACTACAAAGCAGGATGTGGAAAATGGTAGTTGTTGTCCAGGGGGAGTACAAAACACTCAGGATGCTAAAGAAGAACATGAGGTGCAGCATGAAGAAGAGATTGGAGAAGATCAAACTGCTGATAGATTACCTCCAGCAGTTAGACAGTTGAATGATCATCCTGCACACCAGATCATTGGTGATCCTAGACAAGGAGTACAAACAAGGAGTAGGAACTTGAATACAGTTCTTTGTTCTAGCTTCTTATCTCAAGTGGAACCCAAGAGATTTGAAGAAGTAATTGAGGACCCACACTGTATTGATGCCATGCAGGAGGAGTTAAATCAATTCAGAAGGTGCAAGGTCTGGGATTTGGTTCCAAAACTAAAGGGACACAATGTCATTGCGACAAAGTGGATATATAGAAACAAGTTTGATGAGAGTGGGATCATAGTGAATAACAAGGCAAGGTTAGTTGCCAAAGGATACAGACAGGAGGAGGGCATAGACTTTGATCAGACTTTTGCTCTAGTGGCTAGGTTGGAAGCTATCAGACTATTCCTAGCCTATATAGCATATCAAGGCTTCAAAGTATTCCAGATGGATGTGAAGTCTGCCTTCTTAAATGGAGACTTAAGAGAGGAGGTCTATGTGGAACAGCCCTCAGGTTTTCTTGATCCACTCAATCCTACTTATGTCTATAGACTTAGGAGAGCTTTGTATGGGTTGAAACAAGCCCCAAGTGCTTGATATGAAACCCTGTCTAATTTCCTCATTGAGAACAAATTCTCAAGGGGAAAAATAGATAAGACTCTATTACTTAGGGAATCTAAAGGAAAGATTATCCTAGTCCAAATATATGTTGATGACATAATATTTGGGTCTACTGAAAGTAACCTTTGTAGAAAGTTTGCAAAACTTATGCAAGGGAAATTTGAAATGAGCAGTATGGGAGAACTTAAGTTCTTCTTGGGTCTCCAAGTAAGACAGACTGAAGATGGCTTGTCCATATCCCAGTCTAAGTTCACCCTGGAGTTAATTAAGAAGTATGGTATGAAATCATCCACTACCATGAGAACTCCAATGGGGACAAGTGTATCTCTTAGCAAAGATGATGCAGGGAAACCTGTAGATGAAACTTTGTATAGAGGAATAGTTGGCTCCATCCTATATCTGACTGCTAGTAGACCAGATATCATGTATGCTACATGTGTTTGTGCTAGGTACCAATCCTGCCTTAAAGAATCTCATATTACTGCAGTCAAAAGGATTTTGAGATATCTTAAGGGCACACCTAATCTAGGCCTTTGGTATCCTAGGGATAGAGATTTTCTACTAATGGGTTATTCAGATGCAGAATTTGCAGGTTGCAAAGTAGATAGGAAAAGTACTACAGGCACCTGTCAATTTCTAGGAGGAAGATTGGTGTCTTGGAGCTGTAAGAAGCAGACCAGTGTGGCTATTTCCACAGCTGAGTCAGAGTATGTTGCTGCTGGAAGCTGCTGTGCACAACTATTATGGATACAACATCAGTTAGAAGACTATGGTATTCAGGTAAGTAGAACTCAATTGTTATGTGATTCTACTAGTGTTATTTCTATTGCTCACAATCCTGTTTCTCATAGTAGAACAAAGCATATAGAAATAAGATACCATTTTCTTAGAGACCATGTAGAGAAAGAAGATATCTCTTTAGAATTTGTTAGTACTGATTTACAACTAGCAGACATGTTTACTAAGCCTTTAAATGAAACTAAAATCAACAATTTCAAAATTGAAATAGGTATGTTGAACATAAATTAGTTTACAAAATTTGGCTAAGTAAAATTGTGTCGACACAAGAAGTTGTCCGTGTCGACACATAGTAGTTGGTGTCGACATTCCAGAGAAGTGGTGTCGACACATAGTAGTTGGTGTCGAAATTCCAGAAAAGTGGTGTCGACATATCTAGAGAATTGGTGTCGACACTTCAGAGAAGTGGTGTCGACACATCCAGAAGTGGTGTCGACACTTAGAGTAGACACGTAGATTCGTCGACCCCAGATCGTCGAACTCGACAAAGTCAAATAAAATTGATGTCGAGTCATTAGAAGTCTGTGTCGACACTTTTCAATAGTGTCGACACATTAAGAGATTGTTGACGCGACTTTTGACCTTCATTACTTAGAAAGGTATAAATAGGTCAACAACATATTCTGTCGACACATTCTCCATATTTTTGACACCAAAACCCTGTGTCGACAACTTGTCTCTTCTTAATCCAAGCTTTCACTCAACCCTAATGGCGCCGAAGCTATAAGACAATGTCAATGAAGGCTATGAGCTGGTACGCAACGCCTTTGATCATGCGGAAACTGAAATTAAAGCCGTAGTAACCCTAATTGCTGAGAATGAGTTAGAATTTTTGGTATCTGAACCAACAAGATTTGGAAGAAAGAAATTCAGGATTTCTATGACGCTGCTTCTATAGATTCAACTGGACTTAAGATCAAATCTATAGTTCATGGTACTAAAGTTAAACTAACTTTGAAGAGCTTGTGGAAAACTCTTCAACTACCAAGAATTCAAGAAGAAGTTGAAGTTACCTCATCCAAGACAAGGGAAGCACTTCAATGGTGTGGATTGGATCCCACCATGAAGATTGGATCCTAAATGAACAAAAAAGGAATGAATCAGTAAGGAAAATTCCTTTCAGAAGTAGTTGGCAAAGTCATTCTCTGTAAGCCAGGGGGCATGATAAAATTTCTGCCTATATGTTCAGCCTGATGATCAGGATCATCTACAGACTAAACACTGATTGGTCAGCAGTAATATTTGAAAAGATTAAGGAAAGTATTCAGAAACCTAATCTGGGAAGGATTATGAGTCTCTACTTGGCTGGAATAATTCCAGATGTAATGACACAGACTGCTGGTTCAAAGATTAACCATATGAGGAGAAAGGACATAAGGATTATATCCAGATGGGATAGGATCCTAACTAAGGATATGCCTGAGGAAGAAAGGTAAGAGATTCTTGAAAAATTTACAACACCAGATATTCCTGCACAAGACCCTACAAATAGTGCTCAAGTGCATGGGGAGCCTCATGTTGAGGAAGAGCCAACACACTTGGAAAGTGATATTGCTACACAAACTATACTTGAGGTAATACATGAGGTTAATCAATCAATTCTTAATGATAAGGATGAAACTCTAACTGAGTCTTTTATTGATGTTGACCAGCCAACTCAACTACTTAGTCAAGCACAAGATGTTATTATGAAGGATACATCTGCTACTGATCATGCTCCAGAGATAAGAGTATCTCCAGTCCCTACTCAATAAGAATTCACCCTTGAAGAGTTGTTTCCTGATTTAGTACAAGCAAGAACTGAGGGGGAGCAACCTGAATTTGAGGGGGAGAAAGCAAACTTTGAGGGGGAGCAAATCAACATTGAGGAGGAGCAAGTGAGTACTGTGGGGGATGAGCAAGGGACTCAGGGGGAGCAACCTAGAACTGAACAGGAATTGCCTCCTAGTCCTAAGGATAGAGTTGAAATAGCCAGTACCTCAGCTTCAGAAGATGAAGCAGCAATTCAAGCCAAAAAGAGGAAGCTAATGGTATTTAAAAGAAGAAGCCAGAGTTATAAGAGGGCTTTACAAACTGCTCCACAATCTGCCCCAGCTACAGATTATAGTTCCTTATTAGTATCTTTACAAGTAAAGCTAGATGAACAAAGGATTGCCATGGAGAAATATATGGATGAAACTCATAAAGATCTGCAACTCTCCTTGGCTACAGATATTAAATCAATAATATTTGAAGTTAATCAGCATAAGAAGGAAATGACTGATTGCTTTCACAAAGGAGGCAATACTGTAGTTTTCCTAGCAACACATCAAGAGAAGATCAAGACTCAAGTTGATGATATAGCTCTTAAGAAAGGCTATGTCCTAGAGAATCAACTTAGAATGAGTGATAATCTGACAGAATCACATAATGTGATTATTACAGAACTGAAGAATTTTGCAACTGCTCAGCCTGAAGCAAGGACTAATGTCAAGGCAGATTTTGACAAGCAATTACAGGAAGGTCTAGCTGCTGTAAAAACAGCTATTGAGCAATCTCAAAAGACCATTTCTGCACAGCTATTGAAGTTAAAGTATTTTTATAAAGATGGTGTAATTTTTCTTGATGAACAAATCAGATTTCAAAAAGATGACCTCATGGATCATGTTGCAAGAGAAGTCGTAAAGGGGGAGAGAGTGTTATTCAAAGCTGGCTCTGATCATGCTAAATGGATATCTAATAGCATCAGAGCCACACTTTGATATCCACCCCTCTGTGATGATGACAATGTGGCTGAGTCAGTTGTACACCCTGCTTATTTTGGAGGTGATCAAGCTGAAGTTGCTCAAGTTATTTATCCTCCAGCTGATTTTGAAATGATTCACCAAGAAGTACAATCAATGTACAACCCTCCAGAGGGTAATAAAAATGTTATCCTTGATAAAGTAGATATGCTAGTGTCAGAGACAGTTTTGAACTAAGAGCAAGAAGCTCTATTATTTAAGAAAAGATTCAGAGAACATGAAGAGTTGAAGCTTGATTTTGAGCAGTAGAGTCCAACATCCAGGAACATTATACTAACTGCTTGGAAAGTTGTAAAGGACCAGACCCATGATAGGGGCAAATGGTACACAGAACAAGAATGACAAAAACATGAAGCTATACAAGAAGCTATTCTACAGTATAGAAGAAAGGCTAAAGCTGGGAAGCTACCTCCTAATGCTCAGGAGCCTAGCAAATATTTCCCAAAGCCCTTTCACTACTTTGAAAGGCAAAGAATAAGGACTGAAGAGCAAAAGAAGAAAGATCTAAAGGGCAAGAAGCCAGTTGATGATACTGATGCTCCAGTTCAAGCCAAGATCCAATCAGGCAAAGGAATTGTCATCAAGGAGCCAGAGCAGCCTTAGATTAGATTCACTAGATTTTATAACATTGTAAACTTTAGTGTTTAAAATCTATGTAAACTATTATTAAAGAAACTTTTGAAAGTTGAAACAAAACATGATTAATGCTCATTCTGGTTGCATTATTATTCTGTGATGATTTGTTTTATATGTTTTGTTTTATAAGTTACCCTGTCATATAATGTAGTTATACATCATAATGTGTATTTGTTATGATTGGTGTACATCATTGACTAAGGGTTATGACTTCTCCAAATAGGGGGAGATAGTTGGGTACATTGGAAAATGTGTACCAGATTTGAAGAAGCCTCACCTTACTCAATGATATGCATCAAGGAGTATTTGATGTTGTTTTGAGTTTATATGTGCAGGTTAAGTAAATGCAGGAATGTAGAAAAATTTCTAAGTCCATGTGTCGACACCAGGAGAAGTTGTGTCGACACTTATGAAGGCTTGTGTCGACACTTGGAGTTAATTGTGTCGACACTTGGAAAGGCTGTGTCGACACCAGAAGAAACTGTGTCGACATACAGAGGCAGTGTCGACACACAGAGAAGCATAGTCGTCATCAACTGTGTCGACACATAGAGGAAGTGTCGACACACAGAGAAAGTTTAGTCGATATCAACTGTGTCGACACATAGAGGAAGTGTCGACACACAGAGAAAGTTTAGTCGACATCAACTATGTCGACATACAGAGGCAGTGTCGACACACAGAAGCTTAGTCGACATCAACTGTGTCAACACCAAGAGGCAGTGTCGACACACAGAAGACCTTGTCGACATCAAATGTGTCGACACACTGGACTTGTGTCGACACACAACAAAGTTTCAACTAAGTTAAAGAAAAGAAGTGATTGTGTCGACACACAGAATTAGTGTCGACACATTCTACAGAAATTCTGTCGAGAAGCAGTATCAACAACAAAGGAGATGTGTCGACACCTCCAAGGATTATGTCGACACTTAGTCCACTTGTGTCGACACTTAGTCTACTTGTGTTGACACATGATGAACTTCAGTCTCGACACTTTGCTGACAGACAGAATTTCAAGAAGTGACTGGATGACTTGATAGCTGCCGTTACCAACCGGTTTACTACAACTGTCAGAGCTGTCAGAAGTTTGTTAGAAACCGGTTCAGCCGGTTACCATGGAGAAAGTCTATATAAAGGCATTCTCCTTCAACAGAAGATGATGATAATAGATTGATGAGATAAGAAAAGAAACACTGATACAAAATAAAAAGAAGTAGTTGGCGAGAGAGAGCTCCATCTACTCAAGTGCAGTTGCTGAACCAGGCTGCTAAGAAGGATTCAGATTGTGATCTGAATATTAAGAAAGAAGCTAATTAAAGATCAACTTCACAGGAGATTCAACCCTACTGAGTTCAGATTCAAGAAGCTTTGAAGAAAGCTAAGAGTGGTTGTTCTCTGCCATCAGATTCTTCCAAGAACTGATCAAGAAGCCATCCATCCATTCTCTCTCTACCAGGGTGGTGGTTAAATACATTGTTACATCTATTTTCTATAGGATCTTTATAAAATCTGAGTTGTAAGCCTGTGTTTATAAAGGCTGAGTGTATGAGAGTATTTTCTCTGAGTGTTAGGCATTGTTGAAGGCTGAGATAGGGCTGTGAGCATGAGTTGTAGGAGATTGTGATCTCTGAGTGTATGCCTTGTTGAAGGCTGAGATAGGGCAGTTTGCCTGAGCTGTAGGAGTGTGGACTCACTCTAAGTTATAGGAGCCTTGTTGGGTTCTGAGCTGTAAGATCTGAGGATCTGAGGTGAAGAGAAGAAGTTAGGCCGAATCTAGCACACTGCTAGATAGGCGAAGGGGGAAAGTGGATGTACCCAGACCTTGGGGAACCATTATAAAACCTGTGTGCACTCTGTGATTGAATGATTCTGTGAATTCTGTGCTGTGTTAGCTGTAGAACTAGTTGTTTCAGATTAATTAATTGAATAGATATTCTGCTTTAGAAGAAAAAAGAATTACACCTATTCACCCCCCTCTAGGTGGTTAGACACTAATTCTTTCACTCGTCCACCTAGAAATAAGAGGGTGGCCGGTTCTTCCGAATGTGTGCAACAGATTTTTAGGTGAAGAGTTTTCTTCAGTCGGCCTCCATTCAGCAGACTTCTTCCCTTACCGCCGGAGTCCGGAGTTTGGAGATCTTCTCGCCGCTACCAACTGCCCTTCCCTCTCTCGCCGGATCTATTTTCTCGTCAAAACACATACGACCAGACCCTGGAGGATTCAGACTGCCATCTAAATTCTCGGTCTATTCTTCTCCTCCATATTTAGTCGTATTGTATGTTTGAGAAATTAGTAGTGAGTTTTATCTCTGCCTGCACAGTGAATGTAGCCAAATTTTTGGGGAACCACTTTAAATCTTGGTGTTCTTCTTTTGTGGTGCTTGCTCTTTGATTGTTTGTCCGTTATTATAATTATTACTCATAATTTCGTTCTTGGCCGTTAAAAAATTTATTTGAACATGAGATTTCTCATTTGCACTCAGATCGACCGATTTTCATAACAAGTGGTATCAGAGGGAGGTTCCGATCGGTGATCGTTTGTATGGCCACTCCCTATCTTCTCAATCTTGATCAGTGAAATTATTCGGTCTCTACGGTCTCCGTGCATATTTCTTCAGTTTGATTTTTATGACGACTTCCTGAAAGAATTGGTTTCAAGAGACCCGAACACCTAGAGCGGGGGGGGGGGGGGGGGGTGAATAGGTACAATTCTTTTTTATTGCTTAGGCAGACAAATTTATAACAATAAGACCTGTTATGCACACTGTCACAACACAGATAAAATAAAAACAACACACCCAGAATACACACAGTTTTATAGTGGTTCCCCAAGTGATGGGTACATCCACTGTCCACTTCGTCTATCTAGCAGTATACTAGATTCAGCCTAACTTCCTTCTTCCTTCTCAGATCCTCAGATCTTACAACTCAGAACCCAAAGATGGTTCCTACAACTCAGACTTCAGCAAGTCCTTCAACTCAGAGTGAGTCCACACTCCTACATCTCAGGTACACACGCCCTACCTCAGCCTCTTCCACAGGACTACAACTCAGAGATATTAATCCCCTACCTCAGGCACTCAGCCCTACCTCAGCCTTTATAATTTAGGCTTACAACTCAGATTTATAATAGATCCTACAGTAAATTGATAATAGAAAAGAATAAATCCTTCACCCAGGTAGAGAGAGAATGGGTTGAAGGTTTCTTGATCAGTTCTTGATAGAATAGAGAACTTTAGAATCAACCTGTATTAGCTTCTTCAAAGCTTCTTGAATTTGATCAAAGTAGAGTTGATCTTCTTGTGAAGTGGATTTGATCCTCAATCCAGCTTCCTTCTTCTTTTCAGAATTAAATCTGAATTCTTCTTGCAGACTTGTTCAGGATCTGCTAGAGACTTGATGACTTCTGGATGAAGACCTCTTATTCTTCTTAGATTTGTTCTATCTTTGATGCTTCAAGCTCTCTCTATCTAACGATAGAACATGTCTTTATATATGCTTCATCCAAGGTTATCGGCTGATCCGGTTCATAACAACCTTCTGACAGCTCTGACAGATGCAACAACCTTGCTGGTTATGACAACTGTCAAGTCACCAGTTACTTCATTAATCTTTGTCTCAGTCAGCAAAGTGTCGAGACATTCCTTTAAATATGTTGACATAAATAGACTATGTGTCGACATAATCCTTGGTGATGTCGACACAGCTCCCATAATGTCAACACAACACTCTATAGTCTTCTTGACACAGCTTCTGTAAAATATGTCGACACAAGTCCTGTGTGTCGACACAGTTGCTGTAGACAAAATTCTGTGTGTCGACACAAATCTTGTGTGTCCACATAATCTATCTCCTGGTGTCGACTCAGTTGGTGTCGACAGAATTCTGATGTGTGTCAACATAAGTCCTTTGTGTCGATACAGTTGGTGTAGACAAAATTCTGTGTGTCAACACAAGTTCTGGGTGTCGACACAATCTGGCACCTGGTGTCGACACATTTGTTGTCGATAGATTTTCAGTGTGTCGACACAAGTTCTGGGTATCGACACAATCTGGCTTCTGGTGTCGACACAGCCTTTCCCATGTGTCGCCACAATGCTTCTCAAGTGTCGACACTTGTACTCAGAAACTTTTTCTTCATTTTCTTAACCTGCACATTCAAACTCAACATAACATCAAATACACCTGGATGAATATCATTGAGTTAGGTGAGGCTTCTCCAAATCTGGTACACATTTTCCAATATACCCAACAATCTCCCCCTATTTGGAGAAGTCATAACCCTTAGTCAATGATATACATCACTTATAATAAAACACACATTATGATGTATATAAAAGAAAATAATTCTCAGACAGGGTAATTCATAGCCAGAAACAATCATATTATATCAATACAGAATATGATAACATGTATTGAACAAGATTCAAACTTTTGTTGAATTACAAAAATGTTTAACAATCAACAGATTACATAGATTTACACATTGTTAAAATCTAGTAAAACTCTCCTAAGGCTGGTCAGGCTTCTTGATCACTATTCCTTTGTCAGACTGAGTCCTTGCTTGTACACTAGGTTCAAAGTCTTCAGCTGGCTTCTTTCCTTTAAGATCCTTCTTCTTAAGCTCTTCGGCCTTGATCTTTTACCTTTCAAAATAATGGAAAGGCTTAGGGAAGTATTTGCTTGGCTCCACAGCAGTAGCAGGTACCTTCCCAGCTTTTTGATCTCTTCTAAACTAATATATGACATCTTGCCTCTATTGATACTTGTTCCACTCTAGTTCAGTATACCGCTTGCCTCTATCATGCATTTTGTCTTTAACAGCTTGCCAGTTAGAGAGGATTATATTTCTGGAGGTGGGACTCCATCTTTCAAAATCAGACTTCAACTCAGCCTGCTCTCTAAACCTTTTCTTAGATAGTTGAGCCTCTTGCTCTTTCTTCAAAGCAGCCTCAGACATTTCCACTTTCTCAATTATAACATTCTTAGCATCCTTTGGAGGGCTATGCATCTATTGAACCAGTTGTTGAATTCCCTCAAAAGTAGAAGGGGGGTATATGATTTGAGCTACCTCCTGTTGACCCCCTTCATTGCCTGCAGCTTGAATGCCTGACTCAGTTGTATTATCATCATCACATAGGGGAGGATATCCAAGAGTGACTCTGATAGCATTTGTAATCCATTTGGCATGATTAGAGCCTGCAGTGACTAACAACCTCTCCCCCTTTATGACTTCTCTCTCAACACGATCCCTGAGATCATCCTTCTGAAATCTGACTTGATCAGCCAGATAATTGATGCCTTCTTTATAAAATGATCTGAATTTCTGCAGCTGATCAGTAATTACCTTTTGGGAGGCTTGGATAGCTGTTTGAACAGCAGCTAAATGGTTTGTGAGTTTTTGATCAAATTTCGACTTTTCTTTAACTCTTTCAGTAGTTAAAGCTGTTGCAGTATTCTTGAGTTCTGTGACAATCACATTGTGAGACTCAATAAGATTATCATTCATTCATATTTGATTTTCCAAAACATAGCCTTATTTGAGTGTTATATCATCTATCTGTGTTTTGGCTTCCACTTATTGTTTGGCTAAATAAACTACAACATTACCTCCCTTATGGAAGCAATTTGTCATCTCTTTCTTATTCAAGTTGACTTCAAATCTGATTGATTTGATGTATTAGGCCAAAGTAAATTGGAGGTCTTTGTGACTTTCATCCATATATTTTTCCATGGCTGCTCTTTGTTCATCCAGTTTAACCTGTAGAGACACCAACAGTGAACTGTAGTAAACTGCTGGGTCTGGTTGTTGAGTGACTGTCTGCAAAGCCCTCTTGTAGCTTAAGCTCTTCTTCTTGACAACCATAAGTTTCCTTTTCTTGGCTTTGGAGGCCTCATTATCTTCAGAAGCTGAGGAACTGTCTATAGCAGCTATCTCTTTAGGACTAGAGGGCAACTCCTTCTCAATCCTAGGCAACTCCCTCTCAGTCCTTGCCTCCTGAATATCAGGAAATAACTCTTCAAGAGTGAATTCTTATTGAGGTTGTACAGGTGGAACATCTGTATCTTGTGCAGTTAATGAGGCATCATCTAATGCAGATGTGTCTTCCATTGTTATATCCTGTGCAAGGATGTTGTCATGGTTTGTCTGTTTAACATCAGTTTGAAGCATAATTAGTGTATCAGGCTCAATAGTTATAGCTGCATGATTAATATCATGGATTACCTCAAGTATAATTTGTGTTGTTGCTTCACTCTCTAATGCAGCTGGCTTTTTCTCTTGAGGAGGCTCCCCCTGAAGTTGATCTTCAATAAGCTTCTGACTTAAGATTAAGATCTTAATCTGAATCTTTCTTGGTAGCCTGGTTCAACAACTGCTCTTCTTAGAAGGAGCTCTCTCTCTCCAACTTCTTAGATCTTCTGTCGAAGGTTTTCTTCTTCTATATGGATCGAAATCTGTGTAGATCTTCAATCTATATTGTTATTGATTCTCTGGAATTGATCCAGGAGGATGGTGCTATCAGGTAGTTGCTCCCCCTGCACTTGATCCACTCGATGGTGCTTTCAGGGATCTGCTCCCCCTATACCTGGCTATCATATACATTCTCAGGAGCAAGTGATTTTCTAGCAGATTCTGGTTGTTCTTCATCTGAACTGAAGGTCACTTGTTCTTTTGAATCACTAGAAGATTCAGGTTTCCTGGAGGTTTGTTTCTTCTTTTTTTGTGGTAGTTGTTTTTGTGAAGTAGGAATATCATTTGTGAGCACCCTTTCCCATCTAGTGAGTATCCTTAAATCCATCCTTCTCATGTGGTTGATCTTAGATCCTGCTATTTGGTGCATTACTTCAGGTATAGTCTCAGCCAGATATAGACTTAGTATTCACCGCAGGTTTGGTTTCTTGAAGCTTTCTTTTATCTTCTCAAATATTACTACAGACCAGTTAGTGTTGATCCTGAAGATGACTCTGGTCATAAGGCTGAACATATAGGCAGATATCCTTTCATGTCCTCCTGGTTTCCATAGAATCACTTTTCTAACTATTTCAGAAAGAAATTTTCCTTGTGAGTTCATCCCCTTTCTATTCATAGAAGATCCAATTCTGGTGGTGGGATCCAGTCCACACCATTAGAGAGCTTCCCTGGTCTTGTAAGATGCAACTCATCTTCTTCTTGAACTCTTGGCAGTTGTAGAATCTTTCTTAAACTCTTTAAGGTGAGTTTGACCTTTGTTCCTTGAACTGAGGACTTAATCTTTAATCCTGTTGAGTCCAGAGATGCTGTTACATAGAATTCAAGGATTTCCTTCTTCCAAATCTTTGTCGGTTTTGACACCAAGTATTCTAATCCATTGTCTTTGATTAGGGTAATCACAGCTTTGATTTCGGGTTCCACACTGTCAAAGGCATCACGAACGAGTTCATAACCCTCGTTAATGTTGTCGTCTTGTTTGGGCTCCATTGGGAATGAGAGAAATTTTGGATTAGGAAGAGGAAGAACTTGTCGACACAAGGATTTTGTCTCGAGAATTTGGAGAGTGTGTCGACAGGGTTTGTTTTCGACGTATTTATATGTTTCTAAACACAGAAGGTCAAAAGGCGCGTTGAAATACACTTAATGTGTCGACACTGTTGAGACGGTGTCGACACATACTTCTAATGTCTCGACATAGGTATTTACTACTATGTGTCGACACCAAACTGAGTGTCGACACAACTTTCTTGATGTATCGACACAATTTACTTCATGTGTCGACACCAAACTAAGTGTCAGGAATTCTCTGCGTCAACACTAAATTCTAAGTGTCGACATAACTTTCTGGATGTGTCCACACAACTTACCTTATGTGTCGACACCAATTACTAAGTGTCAACACAGACTTCTTTATGTATCGAAACAAAATCACTTAGACAAATTTATCATTCTAATCTATGTTCAACATTCCTAATTCAATTTTGAAATTATTGAATTTAGTTTCATCCAGTGGTTTGGTGAACATGTCAGCAATTTGATAATTAGTATTGACAAATTCTAAACATATGTCTTCTTTTTCTACATGATCTCTAATGAAGTGAAATCTGATTTCTATATGCTTAGTTCTGCTATGTGAAACAGGATTTTTAGCAATTAAAATAGCACTTGTAGAATCATAAAATAATGGAGTTCTACTTACCTTGAGACCATAGTCTTCAAGTTGATGTTGAATCCTTAATAGCTGAGCACAGCAGCTGCCTGCAGCAACATATTCTGACTCAGCAGTGGATATTGCCACACTAGTCTGCTTTTTACTACACCATGACATCAATCTACCACCTAGAAACTGACATGTGCCAGTTGTACTTTTTCTGTCTTCTTTGCATCCTGCAAAGTCTGCATCTAAATACCCAGTTAATAGAAAATCTCTATTCTTAGGGTACTAAAGGCCAAGATTTGGTGTTCCCTTATGATATCTCAAAATTCTTTTGACTGCAGTATAATGAGATTCTTTAGGTCTAGCTTGATACCTAACACAGACACATGTAGCATACATGATGTCTGGTCTACTAGCAGTCAAGTGTAAAAGGGAGCCAATTATCCCTCTATACAAAGACTCATCTACAGGTTTCCCTGCATAATCTTTGCCTAAAGGCAAACTTGTCTCCATAGGAGTTCTCATGGTGGAGGATGACTCCATGCCATATTTCTTTATTAACTCCTTGGTGAACTTATACTGGGATATGGACAAGCCATCATCAGCCTGTCTAACTTGGAGTTCCAAGATGAATTTCAGTTCACCCATACTGCTCATCTCAAACTTCCTACAAAAGTTATTTTCTATTGATCCAAAGATAATGTCATCAACATATATCTGGACTAGGATGATCTTGTCTTTTGATTTCCTAAGGAATAGAGTCTTATCTATTTTCCCCCTTGAGAATTTGTTCTCAATGAGGAAGGTAGACAAAGTTTCATACTAAGCCATAGGGGCTTGTTTCAGTCCATATAGGGCTTTCTTAAGCCTATAAACATAATTAGGATAAAGAGGATCTACAAAACCTGAGGGTAGTTTAACATAGACTTTCTCTTTTAAGTCACAATTTAGAAATGCTGACTTGACATCCATTTGAAATACCTTGAACCACTGGTAAGCAGCATAGGCAAGGAACAATCTTATTGCTTCCAACCTTGCCATTGGAGCAAAAGTCTGATCAAAGTCTATTCCCTCTTCCTGCCTATATCCTTTGGCAACCAGTCTTGCTTTGTTCTTAACTATGATGTCATTTTCATCTAGTTTATTCCTGTAGATCCACTTAGTCTCAATCATATTGTGATTCTTTGGTTTTGGGACCAGCTTCCATACTTTACATCTCCTAAATTGATTCAGCTCCTCCTGCATTGAATCAATCCAGTTTGAGTCATGTACGACTTCTTCAAATCTCTTGGGTTTCAACTGAGACAGGAAGCTTGAACAAAGAACTGTGTTCATGTTCTTGCTTCTGGTTTGAACACCATGTCTTGGATCACCAATGATTTGGTGTGCTAGATGATCTTTTAGATGTCTTATTACTAGAGGCAATCCTTCTACAGTTTGAACTACTCCATTCTGCCCATCATGTTGTACATCATTGTCTTCATCAGTATCTTGTGGGTCTTATACTCCCCCTAGACAGCAACAAACATTTTCCACATTCTCCCTTGTAGTTTGGTCTTCACTAACAATTAACATGTCCATCTTTTCTTTTAAACCTGTAGAGCTACAAGAATTGCTAGAGAACTCACAGTTAATTAGCTTAGATTCATCAAATACTACATGAACAGATTCTTCTACAACTTGTGTAGTCAAGTTGTAAAACCTATATGCCTTACTGCTGTTGTGGTACCCAACAAATATCTCATCCTGGGATTTGGCAGCAAACTTAGTTAGGTAAGACTTGCTATTGTTAAATACATATCACTTGCTACCAAAGATCCTAAAATAGGATATATTTGATTTTCTGCCTTTCATAATCTCATACGGTGTCTTTTTGTGGCTTTTGGTGATGGAAGCTATATTGAGAACATGACATGCAGTATTTATTGCCTCAATCCAGAAATATTCTGGGAGAGAAGTGTCACTCAGTAGTGTTCTTCCCGCCTCAATAAGTGTCCTACTCTTTCTTTCAGCAATACCATTTTGCTGAGTAGTTCTAGGTGAGGAGAATTCTTGATGAATCCATAGTTCTTCACAAAACTTTATCATCAGACTGAAATTCAGTTCCATGGTCACTTCTGATTTTGACCACTGAATTGTTAAGTTCATTCTGAATTTGTTTAACAAAATTGTGGAAGGTTGTTGGGGTTTCAGATTTCTGTCTTAAGAAGAAAACCCAAATAAATCTAGAATAGTAATCCACAACCACAAAGGTATAGACTTTCCTACCTAGACTATGAACTGGAATATGACCAAATAGATCCATATGCAAGAGGTACAAACACCTCACTGAGTCTTTGGTATCAAGGCTGTGAAAGGAGGATTTGGTCTGCTTGCCTTTTTGACAAGCTAAACATATACCACCCTTAATGCACTTGACTTTAGGACCATTCCTCACTATCTCTTTACTAAAGAGTTGTCCAATAGTCTTGTAGTTAAGATGAGCTAGCCTCCTGTTCCATTTGATACAATGAGAGGCTTTATCATCAGCAACATGACAAATAGGAGAATCTTTATTCTCACAAACAAAATTTAGGCAATAAACATTTCCTTTTCTATAACCAGACAAGATGACCTTCTGATCACTTGTCCTTTTAATCTGACACCCATTCTTAATAAATGAAGTGTCATAACCAAGATCACTCAGTTGGCTTATGCTTATTAGGTTATGTTTCAGACCCTTCACATAAGCCACTTGAGTGATAGTGATGGAACTATTAGAAATGTTACCAAACCCTTTGATGACCACTTTTTCAGATCCACCAAAGATCACTTTGGGTCCATCCTCTATGAGAGTGTAGTCCTTCAGCATTCTTCTTATTCCAATCATGTGTCTGGAACATCCACTGTCCAAGAACCATATAGGGGTATGGTAACTTGGACTCACCTGCATCAAATTAGATTACTTAACCTTAGAACCCCAATAATTATCGGGTTCTAGTTTCAGGTTAGACTGAAACCTATCAAACTTACCAACAGTCTTTTTGATAGGTAAGCAGACATTCTTCCTGACAGTTGTGTTGTGCCAACAGTCTATGGAATAATGCCCAACCTTGCCACAGCACCAACACTCATATCTATTGTATGTTCTTTTAGATACAGTCTTAACAGCCTAGCTGTCAGTTGTTTTTTTTTGTTTAGTGTTGGGGCTGGTGCATCAAAAACCAATGATTCCTGAAGAACATGGTGAGTGTGTACATGGGCTGCCCTATTGACAGTTGCACCCTTGTCATTCAGAATACCATCCTTACAGTGACCATGAGTAGTGTCATGGTCAAACCTGTTAGTAGGCTGCACCACTTTCCTAAAAGAAATGGGGGGTTTGAAGGCTAGGGGCTGAACTGGGTCTTTGCCTTTTCTTTTGGAATTGGCTTCCCTTGTATTTCCCTTGAAGCCTAATCCTGTCGTACTCTTTTGGGGAATAAAGTCATCAATTAAAGGTAAGACTAATTTTGGCTTAGAGAATTTAGCCACCATATCCTTCTCTCTCTGAAGTTTGACTTCCGGACTTTTGATTTGATCATTCTTGAATGTAATTGTACCAATCTGAATAACAGTTATGTTTTTCAGTTTGACAACTTCATTCATCTTCTGATCCAGCAATTTTTCTGAATCAGATGCAGCCAACTTAAGAGCAACAATTTCCTTAGGCTGGTTTTTGACAAGGTTTCTACTTCTCTTAAGTGAATGCAACAGATCACCATATTCATCTATAAGTTGATGAACATCCCCTTCAGATTCAGATCCATCCACATATCTTGATGCAGATGCTTCTGATTCTGATCCTGTGTAATAATCAGAACCTGATGACATATTGTTTACCTTACTGGGACCAGTTTGATCCTAGTACAGATCTTCATCAGTCATAGCCATCAGCCCTTTGCAATGAGGATATTCAATCCCTTTGATAGAGTCCATTAGTTCCAAGAATTCAGTCTCTTCTGAATCCTCTTCAGTTGTAAACAATCCAATATATGCTTCAGCTTCAGCTTCAGAATCTGATGATGAGGAATTTGTTCAGCTTTTCTGCTTTTGTGCAACAAAGGATTTCTCCTTCTTGCCCTTATGTTGTAGTTTCTTCTTATCATTTGATTCCTTTCTTTTGTCAGGACAGTCAACAACTACATGTCCAGGCCTGTTGCAACAATAGCAAACAATCTTAGTTGAAGTTAATTTGCTAGGTTTAGTGTCATACCTATCCTTTCTAGAGGATTTCTTTTTCTTGTAGTAATCATCCTTGGACTGTGAGTAGGAGGGCTTGGATCTCCACTATTTTTTCTTCAAGAATCTTTGAAATTGCCCTATGAAGGCATCAAAGTCCTCATCAGAATTGTGGCTGTCAGATGTGTTATTGTCAGGACTTTCTGAGTTAACTTCAGCAACTTTCCTGGGAGGAGATGGAGACTTCCTCCTATCCTTTCTTGCGGCTTCAGCCTTGAAGGCCGCTGACTTTTCTCTGTGTTCAACCTTATTGCTTTTTCTTCCTCTTTCCTGGCCATAAGCTGCATTTCTTATGATAGCAGTTATCCAAATAGAGTAGGAGGAGAAATTTCTGCAAGTCTGGCCACTTCCCTGATTGCACATATCTTGGTGTCCCAGTCTTTGGTTAATGATCTAAGTAATTTATCATTTAGCTCATATGTGCTAAAAACCCTTCCATATGACATCAGTTCATTGACTATTCTGAAGAACTTCTTGTAGCACTCAGTTATGCTGTCTGTTTTACCTTGTCTAAAACTTTCATACTCTTGATTAAGCATAGACTTTCTGTCTTGTCTCACTTCTTCTGATCCCTCTATGTAGACAATCAAGGTGTCCCACATCTTTTTGGAGGTTTTGCAGTAAATCAAGTTTTGTAAAGTTGAGTAATCTATAGCACTGACTATTATGTTTTGTGCTCTCTTATCCATGATAGCTAAGATGATTTCATCCTTTATCATTTCAGAATACTCTTTTGGTGTCCTCAGATTTCCATAAAGAACTGAGATTTTCATTGGAATGAATGACCCTTCTTTAACTGTAATATAGATTCTTGGATCTGATGCTTCCATAAATAATCTAACTCTCTCCTTCCATATACCAAAAATTTCTTTCCTACAGATGGGTAACTTCATGGATCCAAGTTCCTTGTATTTTCTCCTGAACCCATTTTGTCTTAATGTTAACTGCCTTACAGATCTACTCGGACTGTTAAGTCTATTTCTTGAGGAACCTCGCTTTAATACCACTTGAAAGAATTGGTTTTAAGAGACCTAAACACCTAGAGGGGGGGGGGGGGTGAATAGGTACAATTCTTTTTGTTGCTTAGGAAGACAAATTTATAACAATAAGACCTGTTATGCACACTGTCACAACACAGATAAAATAAAAACAGCACACCCAGAATGCACACAATTTTATAGTGGTTCCCCAAGTGATGGGTACATCCACTTTCCCCTTCGCCTATCTAGCAGTATACTAGATTCTGCCTAACTTCTTTCTTCCTTCTCAGGTTCTCAGATCTTACAGCTTAGAACCCAAAGGTGGTTCCTACAACTAAGTCTTCAGCAAGTCCTACAACTCACAGTGAGTCCACACTCCTACAACTCAGGCACACAAGCCCTACCTCAGCCTCTTCCACAGCCCTACAACTCAGAGATATTAATCCCCTACCTCAGGCACTCAGCCCTACCTTAGCCTTTGTAATTTAGGCTTATAACTTAGATCTATAATAGATCCTACAGTAAATTGATAATAAAAAAGAATAAATACTTCACCCAGGTAGAGAGAGAAAGGGTTGAAGGTTTCTTGATCAGTTCTTGATAGAACAGAGAACTCTAGAATCAACCTATCTTAGCTTCTTCAAAGCTTCTTGAATTTGAACAAAGTAGGGTTGATCTTCTTGTCAAGTGGAGTTGATCCTCAATCCAGCTTCCTTCTTCTTTTCAGAATTAAATCTGAATTCTTCTTGCAGACTTGTTCAGGATCTGCTAGAGACTTGATGACTTCTGGATAAAGACTTCTCTTCTTATTTTTAGATTTGTTCTGTCTTTGATGCTTTAAGCTCTCTCTATCTGATGATAGAACATGTCTTTATATAGGCTTCATCCAAGGTTACCGATTGATCCGGTTCATAACATCCTTCTGACAGCTCTGACAGATGCAACAGCCTTGTTGGTTATGACAGCTGTCAAGTCACCAGTTACTTCATTAAGCTTTGTCTCAGCCAACAAAGTGCCAAGACATTCCTTTAAATGTGTCGACGCAAATAGAATATGTGTCGACACAATCCTTGGTGATGTCGACACAGCTCCCATAATGTCGACACAACACTCTATAGTCTACTTGACACAGCTTCTGTAAAATGTGTCGACACAAGTCCTGTGTGTCGACACAGTTGCTGTAGACAAAATTCTGTGTGTCGACACAAGTCCTGTGTGTCGACACAATCTGTATTCTGGTGTCGACTCAGTTGGTGTCGACAGAATTCTGGTGTGTGTCGACACAAGTCCTGTGTGTCGACACAGTTGGTGTAGACAAAATTCTGTGTGTCGACACAAGTTCTGGGTGTCGACACAATCTGGCCCCTGATGTCGACACATTTGTTGTCGACAGATTTTCAGTGTGTCGACACAAGTTCTGGGTGTCGACAAAATCTGGCTTCTGGTGTCGACACAGCCTTTCCCATGTGTCAACACAATGCTTCTCAAGTGTCGACACTTGTTCTTAGAAACTTTTTCTTCATTTTCTTAACCTGCACATTCAAACTCAACATAACATCAAATACACCTGGATGAATATCATTGAGTTAGTTGAGGCTTCTCCAAATTTGGTACATATTTTTCAATGTACTGATGTTATAGATCACTACAGTGAACCGGTCGCACAAGTAATATAAAATGGGGGTTTTCCCAAGTATCGATCTCACAAGGAACACAGTAAGGTGGAGTTAATTTCGAGGAGAACTTGAGATTGAAGTCCTCAGGTCGGAGCTAACTAAGGGGGGTATTGATGTTGCAGAAACAGAAAATAAAAGGCTAACACTACTCCTATGCAATGCTACTATGCGATGCTTCGCCAGGCGGGATGGAAGACTAGTCGGGCTGCTATGCACCGAATCGCTAGGCGGATGGAAGAGTAGGCTTGCGGATGAGGTGGTGAGAATGGCGGAATGAGGGTCGTAAGCACCTCTTCGCTACGCACGCCACTAGCAATTGCTAGTGCGGCAAGGGTGGATGGATGGTGGATGGACTATGGCACACCTCAAGTAAATAACAAAAATACACAAAATCGCATAGACATGATTGAATATAAACGTTTTACAAACTAAGCATTCTTCATCAAATACAAGAGTTCAACTACACATTCAATCAACCAAACAAGAAAAGAGTGTGCGAAATCAACCAAATACGAAGCCTTGCTGAGGATTCACGGTTGGAGTCGTCGGGTTGTCAATCCGCATCCAAGCTCGGTCCGCAACTGCGTCCGGGGTAGAGAAGGGCTGTCACCACCTTCCAATGGCCCGTCTTCTTCGTGTCACGATCCGGCGGAGGATGGCACAACTTCTCCAAGCTTGGTGAAGAAAGCTAGGTCAAGCTCTTCTTGAAGCTCAAAGATAAAGGAGGAGGCCAAGAGGAAGCTCCGGCTTGGATTTGGCGGTGAACGCTTGCCCGGAGCACCTCCCTAGGGTGTAAGATGAAGGAGGACGGCGAAAAAGGCGGAAAATGGCGGAGGAAATGGGCGATCTGCGGATCTTCGTGCGGATCTTGGATTAGGGCGAGACCTGCACTATTTATAGAAAAGCAGAAATGAACAATGCGCACGATCATAGGCGCACGACCAGTGGTCGTGCGCGCTATGTCCTATGCTCGTGCGCACTGGCAGGGAATATTAAGAAGAAGAACTGGGATAATGCGCACGAGTAGTGGCGCACGACCAGTGGTCGTGCGCACTAAGTCCAATGATCGTGCGATTACCCAGACAGGACTCCAGAAAAGAGGAATCAATGCACACGATCAGTGGCACACGACTAGTGGTCGTGCGCAATATGTCCAGTGGTCGTACGCTTACCCCAGGCTGATTCTAGAAAACGTAGAGTAGTGCGCACGATCAGGGGCGCACGACCAGTGGTCATGCGCATTAGATCCCATGATCGTGCGCAGTATTCCTGTTTCACAACCATCCCGGAACACGCACACGACCCCTGAATCGAAAGGAAAGACCATCACTAATCTGTGCAGACATTCCAGACAATAACAAAAAGGAGTACAGACTAAAAGAATAACACAAAACACAACCACGGGCATAAATGTGCACTTCCTATGGAAATAAAGATAGGATGAAATATATATGATAATGAACTAAAAGTGAAGTGCGACCGAGTGAAAACTAGCCCAGATAAGTCCGAAAATAGGTATATAAAGTGGACTCATCACACCCCCAGACTTAACTGTTTGCGCGTCCCGAGCAAACAAAATCTAAGCAGATAGGGAAAATGATTTAGCTAACAAGGAAATTGCGATACAGAGTACCATGCGAAGTCGCATGCTCGCGTGCGTAAAAATACAATAGAGAAAATTTCTAAGTATACATAATAGTTTATATTTTTCACAATGTGTATCAAAATTTTATTATTACTCAAAAATGGAATCACGGTGAATCATCCGGTCACGCGTAGGGAGAAAGTAGACTAATCGCTAGGCGAGCATTGCCAAAGATCGGGGCTCGGGATAACCTCCAAAGGAATCCACCAATGTCAGTGACCATATGCTTGCCTTTTCGCATTCTCTCCACGGCATTGGTTTGGTTCACACACGAATCAGTAGGACTTTAGGTGAAGAGATGGGGCTTGGGTTTCGGTGAGGTAAACAAGAATAAACAAGAAAGCTATGCACCTAACCCAAATGAGCTAGTAAATAAAGAATCCATCAGCTAACCAAAATACATGCGGGTACACCACACCCCCAAACTTAACTTTTAACATATGGGTGTGTGCACCGCCTACTCCAAATATAATCACATTTCCAAAATGATTTTCAATTAAAACTTTTTCTTTTCAATTTTTTTTCTTTTTCTTTACAAATATTTTTTTTTCTTTTTCTTTTTCTTCATTTTATTTTCACAATTCAGCACATATAACATTGGAGCACATCCACATAATCATAAGTAAAATCACCACATCACATCCCAACATTAAAATGTAAACACTAAAGCTCAACTTGGGAGTGCGACTAGGATTGGCTTTGAGGCTTTGGTGAAATAAAGGTGGAGCTGAATCAAAAGGAGGGGTAGGCACAACGGGGCTAGCGAGGACAAGACGTTAGGAACGGTACAAAGCTCAACCGGGCCAAAATGATGGCCTACATCACACTCATGCATGACTAACTTATACCCATGCTTCAAGAATAGCTTGGGGAAAGTTCTTAGCCAACGAGAAAGACTATCCATCCTCCCGACTCGAGCAATACGAATCTAATGGCCGTCTACACACATCCCTAAGCTACCGTCGGATTCACACCGGATTCACCAACTTTTGAGTAGAATAAAAAGTATTTACACAAGTAGAAAAATATAAAACTAAAAGCATCCAGAAAAATTAAATCTACTCGAATTTCTACACGGGACGAGAGCAGTTGACTAGAAACACAACAAGACCAACATTTTACTCTGTCTCACAATCCTAAGCCAGCACCATATTTTTCCCAAATCTAACGAAGAAATGAGTTTAACTCGCAGCACGCAAAAAGCTAAGCACGCGCTCATGTGGGTGCAGTGGTGTGTGATGCAATGAACTAAGCAAAATAAAACAATAAAGGCTTCTAGTAAGCACAAGAAATGTGTGCGTGCAATAGGTAACAACACTAGCTCTCCCCCAGACTTAAACTAAACTACACATCATATGATAGAGAAATTAAAATCATAAAGAGCTAAGGGAAGAGTTTACCCCATGCTCAGCTAGTGAGCATACCAGAAGACGCGTGGAAACAGAAGCAGGCCCGCCATACGAAGAATCAGAACCCCGCCAATGCGATTTGCTATGAATACCTGCAGGGGTGAGCTCCGCAAAAACAAAATAAAAATATACAAAAAGAAATGCTAAAAAAAATAGACATGAAAATAAAAATGCATGAAATAAAAGATAAGTACTGGGGTTATTGTCATCCCAGCACGACTTATTAAATTCTAAACAGTTCTAGCTAATGGGCCTATGAAATAAAAAGTGCACAGGTAACTGTTCCAAAATCCGTTTCAGTAACAGGTACCGATACGGTGATAGAGCAGTTACCCCTCTACCTAAATAATAATACCTGCCCAACACAGGTAGAGGAAATAGGAAATAAGAAGAGAAGGAGCAATGGTCCTCACTCTTCTCACCACAAAACAAATCCTTGCCTAGCAAGGTATCGTCTACCACAAGTTCACTGAGGGCGAAGGTGACGGCAGGGGCTTCCACTGTGAAGGAGGTAGGAACCTCCTCACACAAGAGGATGCACTCGTCGACAGCCTGAGCGCAAGGCTCAACGTCAACCCAACTTACCTGTGGAGATTCAACCTGCATAGGCTCGGATAAAGAAGAGGGATCAAGAAATAAAGGAGATGAATAACTAAAAGAAATAATTGGGGCAGTGATCCCGGTTTCACTCCTCAAAGGCTGAGGTAGAAAAATATCGTCAGTAATCTCGACAATGCTACAAGGCTCGGTTGGATCCAGAGAGGCCTCCATCAAGACTTGGACTTCCTCCTTTGGTATCGAGGGAGAATCCTCGACACCAGGAAGATTGTCCTCCTCCATGGGAGTGGAAACAACCCATGTATCACAAGCCTCAACTTGTTTTGCATCATCGAAAATGTCGCCAGAGACGACTGAAGTAGAATGCACAAAAGGGGGAAGAACTGTGCTTGAATAAAATTCAAGCGCAGGTTCCTCACAAAGAATCAGCTCCACGCTTGGAGATTGATGCACATGAGAGATAGGCTCAGCCACGTCGAAGCCTAGATCAGCCACACATCTGGCGGTTGTGTCCACATCATTCCCTTCAACAAATGAAGGTGACAGGGATGCATAACCAGAAGATGAAGGTGTGCTGCCAAGGGTAGGAGTCGGGATGATCCGGATGTCCGGCTCATCATCCTCTCCCATAACACGGAGGTACTCGGCACAATCCTTCAGGACATGACCTGTTTTACGACAATACAAACACTTTCTCCCATTACGCTGCGGTCCTAGTGGGGCCGGAGAGGAATAAGAGAATGTTGTATGTGGCGAGGACGATTGACCATAAGCTCGGGGCGCAGTGTTCGAAAGGCTGTACGAATACAACATCTCATGCATTGTGCGCTGAGGCTTATGCTCAATATCTCTCGTAGGGCATTCATGACTAGCGTGGGAAGGCTTCCCACACCAACGACATTGGGCATACGAATATCCCCACATGGTGTCGAAACAGCAAATTCAAAATAAATTGTGCAAATTACTAAATCCAACAATATATTGCTACAATTGCCTAAACAAACAATAGAAAGGAAGGCAAAACATAAATAGAACAAAACAAAAGCGATTTACAAAGGAAAAGGAAAACAATCTCACGTCTCCCTCTCCAAAAACTCACACGACTGTGTTCCCCGGCAACGGCGCCAAAAATTTGATGCTATAGATCACGGCAGTGAACCGGTCGCACAAGTAATATAAAATGGGGGTTTTCCCAAGTATCGATCTCACAAGGAACACAGTAAGGTGGAGTTAATTTCGAGGAGAACTTGAGATTGAAGTCCTCAGGTCGGAGCTAACTAAGGGGGGTATTGATGTTGCGGAAACAGAAAATAAAAGGCTAACACTACTCCTATGCAACGCTGCTATGCGATGCTTCACCAGGCGGGATGGAAGACTAGTCGGGCTGCTATGCACCGAATCACTAGGCGGATGGAAGAGTAGGCTTGTGGATGAGGTGGTGAGAATGGCGGAATGAGGGTCGTAAGCACCTCTTCGCTACGCACGCCACTAGCAATTGCTAGTGCGGCAAGGGTGGATGGATGGTGGATGGACTATGGCACACCTCAAGTAAATAACGAAAATACACAAAATCACATAGACATGATTGAATATAAACGTTTTACAAACTAAGCATTCTTCATCAAATACAAGAGTTCAACTACACATTCAATCAACCAAACAAGAAAAGAGTGTGCGAAATCAACCGAATACGAAGCCTTGCTGAGGATTCACGGTTGGAGTCGTCGGGTTGTCAATCCGCGTCCAAGCTCGGTCCGCAACTGCGTCCGGGGTAGAGAAGGGCTGTCACCACCTTCCAATGGCCCGTCTTCTTCGTGTCACGATCCGGTGGAGGATGGCACAACTTCTCCTAGCTTGGTGAAGAAAGCTAGGTCAAGCTCTTCTTGAAGCTCAAAGATGAAGGAGGAGGCCAAGAGGAAGCTCCGGCTTGGATTTGGCGGTGAACGCTTGCCCGGAGCACCTCCCTAGGGTGAAAGATGAAGGAGGACGGCGAAAAAGGCGGAAAATGGCGGAGGAAATGGGCGATCTGCGGATCTTCGTGCGGATCTTGGATTAGGGCGAGACCTGCACTATTTATAGAAAAGCAGAAATGAATAATGCGCACGGTCACAGGCGCACGACCAGTGGTCGTGCGCGCTATGTCCTATGCTTGTGCGCACTGGCAGGGAATATCAGGAAGAAGAACTGGGATAATGCGCACGAGTAGTGGCGCACGACCAGTGGTCGTGCGCACTAAGTCCAATGATCGTGCGATTACCCAGACAGGACTCCAGAAAAGAGGAATCAATGCACACGATCAGTGGCACACAACCAGTGGTCGTGCGCAATATGTCCAGTGGTCGCGCGCTTACCCCAGGCTGATTATAGAAAACGTAGAGTAGTGCGCACGATCAGGGGCGCACGACCAGTGGTCGTGCGGATTAGATCCCATGATCGTGCATAGTATTCCTGTTTCACAACCATCCCGGAACACGCACACGACCCCTGAATCGAAAGGAAAGACCATCACTAATCTGTGCAGACATTCCAGACAATAACAAAAAGGAGTACAGACTAAAAGAATAACACAAAACATAACCACGGGCATAAATGTGCACTTCCTATGGAAATAAAGACAGGATGAAATATATATGATAATGAACTAAAAGTGAAGTGCAACCGAGTGAAAACTAGCCCAGATGAGTCCGAAAATAGGTATATAAAGTGGACTCATCATGTACCCAACACTTCCACACCAATTGTGAAGTTTGAATTTACGAAGTTCGATGGAAAGCACAATTTTGGACTATGGCAGGTCAAGGTCCGAGCATTACTGATTAAGGAAGGTTTATACCGTGTCCTATTGGGGAAGGCCAATAAGGACGTTGAGGTTACCGATCGCACGTGGGAGGATTCAGATCTCAAATCTTAGTCCATCATACAACTTTGCTTACATGATGATGTGCTATATAGAGTTCTTTCAGAAACGACTGCCTCTGGTATTTGGGTAAAGCTGATATTGAAAATGGTGAAGTGAAAGTGGAGGATTGGGCAACATGGGCGAACTGTCCACACAATCTATAAGGTTTGGCCGGGGCCCCACAACATATACCATAATACAGGCGGCGACGTCACAGAGTGATACCACAGTAGCGCATCTTAACTTATTTTCATTCTAGTGGAAGCCTATAACACGAAGCTGAACTCACACATGAATGTCCACCATATAAAAGCTCCACATTTATATAAAACAGGAATGTCCAAAAACAAAGTCAGTTGGCCTTATGGCCTTAGAAGGCTTTACAGAACAGTGGCCTCAAACATTGGCGCGCAGGCCGGCCATGTATCAATAAACATAGCATTTTAAACTTTAGCCTTCAAGGGCTAGCAACAGCAACAACAGCAGTAGCAGGGACTTCATCCTTTATGCGTGCCACTTGGCTCTCCAGCACCTGCACAGGGACAACCCACCCAACGATAGCAATCAAGGCAACGGTCAGCATTCAGCTGACCAAATTATAACGACCCTACCCCTATTTTGAGGCAGTGGTATTTCTTCCATGCAGGCATAACATTTCACAGACACACAGACACACACACACACACACACACACACACACACATATATATATATATATATATATATATATATATATATATATATATATATATATATATATATATATATATATATATATATATATATATATATATATATATATATATATATATATTCATACAATGTGCTCTCACGCACATACATTCCATCACAATCGTCAGCCACGCGGCCCGACGATCCGTGCACTCAGGGCACATTCTTGGTGTACCGACGAACCAGGGTCCCACCACCGTATCAGGGTCGCAACCCAACGATAAAACAATTGAGTATTTACTCTGTGGCGTGCAACCGGAGATTATAGTCTTAGTGAACCGGGATTGGCCCATAGCCCCCCATTGTATCACGACACTTAGGCTTAAGACTCTCGCTATGCGCTCCAACAGACCGCACTTTCAGGTCTCACGTCGGACGGACATAATGCAGGTCGGATCACCCACCCCCCCCCCCCCCCCCCCCCCCCCGTTGCTCAAATCGCCTTGCCATCACCGAGTACAGCATACTTGCGGCTAAAGAAAAGGCGCGGGTCGGTTTCACCTTACCTGTTTGGCATAAAGCCTAGGTGTTTCCTGGGCACACCAGTACTTACTATCACACCCATTCATATCACAAAATCAGAGGGTCTTTCCTGGGCACACCAGTACTTCCTCCTACTCCCTTTCACAGGTATAACCCCGTAAATATCACAAATGTTAAGGGTATTTTGCCGGCTTACCACGCCAGTACTTCTTGCTACTCCACTTCACAGGTACCACCCATGAACATCAAGCATTACAAAAGGGTATTTCCTGGACTGCCAATCCAGTACTTCCTGCTACTGCCCTTCACAGGTATAACCCAATAGCACAAACATTACAAGGGTATTTTCCTGGACTACCACTCCAGTACTTCCTGCTACTGCCCTTCACAGGTTTAACCCATCGACTCCTAAACTACACATTTATCACAGAGTCTTCTCTGGTACGTAGATGCAAAATCCCCAATCCAGACCAACCTGCCCAGATGGGCTTCACACAACATGTCTATTCTGTACTCCTTTTCCGGATCTATATGCCAAATGAATGGGGATTCCATGAATCAACCCAAGAGACTCCCATAACAAGCCACCCTCTGGTGGGGGAATCATATGCACATGCCAAAAAGGAAGCCTTTACATGACTAGGAAGAAAAATTGTTACCCTTGAAGACCGCTTCAGCGCCATGAGCTCCTAGTTGGCTGGAAAGAACCGCAACGGCTTTTCCTCCACAACGCTGGCCTCGGATCTCTAGCCGGAACTCCGCAGCACCGCCGGTGGCCGGCTCTCCTTCCTCCTCCTCCTTCTTCCTCTCTCTCTCTAGGTCTTCGAAAGATGAAGGCCAAAGCTCAAATGAGCTTTCCAACTCATTTCCCGGCCTTAAGGGCACAGGGAGGAAGCTCAGCCATTGGATCGCAGTTGAGAAAATGAACGGCCACGATTTTGCCATAAAATCTCATATTTTTGCCTAACACGGCCTGTGACATGCCCGTGTCACAGGCCATGTACCTTAAGCGGTGCTCAACCGACTTATCCAGACCAGCACACGCCCATGTGACACGCCCGTGTCATGGGCCGTATCACCCGACACACCTTCAAACACGCCTGTGTCTGTAGCCGTGTACTTCAGGCTACACAAAATCGACTTCAACCCGAGAGGTACACGGCTAGGGACATGCCCGTGTCCTAGGCCGTGTACCCCAAGACACACCCGTGTCGTGCCCGTGTCCACCCAGCCTCAATGTCATGGGCTCATCCAGAAAAGGACACGGCCTGTGACTGATGGTTAAAACTCCAAAATTATTTGCGGTCACGCGGCGACCCGGCAGTTTTATTTGAGAAAAAAGGCGGAAGTGAATTTATTTAAGAAAACGGGGCGCGCGTATTTATTTATTTATTTTGGATATAAAAAAGGTTTAGAAATCGAGTTTTAACGAAAGGAGGCAAGTGCACCTATCGTGAGTAGTACAGGATATTCCGGGTGGAATATCGAGGTCGTATTGTTCTCGGGTCCGGTTCGATTATTTCTACTCTTCCCTGGAGGGGACTATTATTTTACCGATAATTAACTTGTCGGGTTATTTATATATAATAAAAAGCAGAAAATGGCAGAAAGAAAAATGAAAGCATGAAAAGAAGGACAATAAGGTGGTGCCGATGAAGAGCTTAGCTCGATGGCACCGAAAAAACAATTGAACTAAAATAGACTTTAAATAAAAAGAGCTCCTAAATTTCTAATTAATTAAGGCGGAGACTTGGCCGTGGAGGTTCCACTAAAATGAGCTCACCTAGCTATAGGGCTATCGCTCACCTGAACGCTAAGACTATTCGACCGAACGCTAGTCCGACGAAGGATTCCTCTTAACGCCCGCATTACGCTAAGAACCCCGCTATTGGGTGGGGAACCCATCCGGTAGAGTTGGCGCGCCTCCTCTCTCGAGGGTTAGTGCGGAACTCTCTTTGCCAAGGGGTGATCTGTCCATACGCACGGCCTCTCCGCGAGCGTATGGAAAACGGAAATAGGGCCCACACATCGATATGTGGTCCTACGCGTCGTTAACCCCGGGCAAACCTTAAGTACTATTAATTAATTAGAAAAATTAGACCTTTAATTATTTTAAGCTATTTTATCTGTCCCAATGCTCTTCGATGCCGAGGGCTAAGAAAGGTTAGCCACTCATCGGAATGGGGACGGCTTGCGGGAAAAGCAGAAAATAAAGCAGAAAATGGAAAGCAGGAAATGAAAGCAGTAAAATAAAGCAGTAAAGGAAAGCTGAAAATTGCAAGTCCTACTCAAACGAGTAGGACTGAAGAAAGCAGTAAATTGCGAGTCCCGGCGCAAATGCGTGGGTGGGAGAAAGAAAGCGTGTCTTACTCAAACGAGTAGGACTAAATAAATGCAACTCACGCACACGCTCTCTCGACATAAATGAAAACACACGCACTCTACCGAAATAAAATCCAGCCATTAAACTCAAGTGAGTAGGCGGAAAAAAAAGGAAAATTACAAACTCACGCACTCTACTGAAATAAAAATAAGCAGGCGCCATTTAACTCTTAACGAGTAGGCGGAAATAAATGCGCATACATAAAAAATTGCAAAAAACTAAGTTAACGAAAAATTAAAACAACTGCATTTCTACCGCTAAAATGCGGTAGAAATGCATAAAAAGCGAAAATAAAAATTAAACGGGAAGAAAGTTTGCAAATAAAAATGAAAAATGAAAGTGCTCGAAAAATTAAAACGAATACATTTCTACCGCTAGAATGCGGTAGAAATGATTAAAAATAAGACAGAAAAATAAAAGGAGCAAAAGGTTTTGGAAAATAAAGGAAAAATGCAAGTGTTTGGAAAAGTAAAACGATTAGATTTTCATTCTTATAGTTTTATAAAGGAGCTTAAAAAGTGGAAATAAAGCTGAAAAAGGACGAAAAATGGGTTTTACAACTTAAACAAAACTAAGTTAAAGAAAAATCAAAACACTTTTTAAGTTACCTTTATAACCATATAAGCAATGAAATGAGAGGAACTAAAAACTATGTTTATGAAAACTATGAAAATAAACTCATACACTCACACACCCATATTAAAAAGATGAAAACTAAGTTAAAAACAAAAAGGAATAAGATTGCATAAGGTGTGAGTTGCATAGCTACATTCCAAAGGCGATATAAAAGAAGAAAACACATATTTCATTAAATGAAAAGACGAGTTACAAAGACACGAAAATAAAACTAAGGAGGGGGGGGAGAAATTATCCCTTACATAAGCCTTGGAAGCATTTCGGCAGCACAACCCTATACAAAATGGTGCCCAAAAGGGGAACAGGAATTCAAAGGAGAACCTCTGAATTTATAGACAAAATTTTCATGGGTCACGCCCTTGGTCACGGGCGTGACAGGGGGCGTGACAGTACTATTTGAGAAGGCGGCCGGCGATTTGACGGGAAAGTTGACTTTGGTTGGACACGTGTCGGTCTCGCAGAGGTCACGCCCTTGGTCACGGGCGTGACAGGGGGCGTGACAGGCAGGTGGATCTGGGCGCGGTGCGCCAAAAAGTCGCCGCGCGGGTCTTGTCGGGCTAGCTGGAAAGGTCACGCCCCAGGTCACGGGCGTGACTCTGGGCGTGTCGGCTGGTGTCGACACTCGACGAATGTCGAGCTGAAAGTGTCGAGTTGAAAATCGTCGAGCGGAAAGAGGTGTCACGCCCTAGGTCACGGGCGTGACTCTAGGCGTGACTGCTTGTGTCGACACTCGACGATCGTCGAGATGAAATCGTCGAGTGGAGTGTCACGGGCTTGGGTCACGCCCCGTGTCGGGTGACACGGGCGTGACCCCGGGCGTGTCAGGCTTTGGTCTTCAAAATTCGCAGATTTCATGGCTTTTGACGTGTCACGCCCTGGTCACGGGCGTGACCAACATGTCACGGGCGTGACATGTCAATTTTTTGGCAGATTTTCATTTTTTCCTGAAAAATAAAATAAAATAAGTTAGTATAATATTTACAAAAATAGGAGCAATTTATTGAATAAAAATAAGTAAAAACGACAAAAATAAATGAAAACAACTAAATTAATGTACATAAAAATAGGTATATTTACAATTCATCAAATACCCCCATACTTAAGCTTTTGCTATTCCAGAGCAAAAGTTGGAGATGAACTTATAAGGAATAAAAGAGATCCTAAGTTTAGCTACCGCTTGAATTAATTAAAAGGAAGATCAAAATAAACATCCGGGGTTAAAGAATTAAATCTTAATTTATGAAATGTTATGAATAGAGGAAGAGTTTCAAAAAGACTTCTACATAAAATAAAATAGAAAGCAAAAATTTATTTTTGTTAGTTTAACAAAGATGGATTGGATTTATACAAAAAACTTTAGCTTAAAAGAAGTTAAAGGAAATAATGCAATTTAAAAGTTATGCTCTCAAAAAAATTTAAATTAATTCTAGAATCATTGAAATGAGATAAGTGGTTTGGTGGTTTATGAAGAAGGCTTGAATATTGAGGCGAGGTAATTTTTTTCTCGAACCTCCAATTTTTTTCTTTTTGGATAGTTAGGAAAACGAAATCTTATTTTCCTAACACATAATAAAAAAAAAATTTTCTTTCTTCATAAGGATAAAATTAACCCAATGTATATTTGTAGGAGTAATGAATTTTATCCTCTTACTCCATATATAATCTTTTTAAATTATTGGGTGCCTATGTTTACGGAACGAAATCTTATTCCCATTGACATAGGATCTTTTAAGGGATAGGGGGGAATCATGTCAATTAAGACACGAAAAAAAAATGGAAGTGGGTTTAGTTTTTCAAAAATAAAACTAGCTTTTAATCAAAAAGTTTTGAGAGCAACCTTTTTAAAATGAACGTTCCAATGTTTCTAAAAGCATGAAGTAGAAATAATTGAAATCCATGGATGTTATTTTCTAACATAAAAAACGAGCTTCTATTTATAAAATTAGAAGTGGTGGTGAAAAACAAGTTCCCTACTATAAGGAAAAGACATAAAAAAAATTTTTAAGACTTAACCCCAGACACTTAAATCTATCGAACTTTAATTAATAAACGAATAGTAAGCAAAGAATAACTAAAATTCGCATATAAATTAACTCGAAACTAGATTTTTGGAAAACAAAAAGAGTTAAGATATGGTGTATTCGAATTATTTTGTTACATAATTTAACAAAACCCTTTTTTTTTTGATTTTTAGAGTTTTATCATTTTTTTGTGTTTTAATTATTATCTTTTTAGGATTTTTTAGACTTTTATCTTTTTAGGGTTTTTGGTTTTTCTAATTTTTTGATTTTTAATGGTTTTATGAGGATAAATTATTTACAAGAATGAGGAGAGAAAGAAGAGTTATTTACAAAGAAGATAGATGGGAAAGAGAGATTTTTACAAAAAAGGCAAAGTAAAAACTCGATTGCGGCCCCGCGAACAGACTCTTATTTGAATGGTTGGTTCGATGAGTCGACCGTCGCGGGCAAGCAAGAAGCAAGTTTTTACAAAAAAGAGAAGAAGAGGGGGGGGAAGAGAGATTTTTTACAAAAAATATTTACGAAGTAAAAAGATTTTTTGAAATTTTTTTTTTTTTTTTTTTTGAAGTTTTTTTTTTGTTTTAATTAAAATTTTTTTTTTTTTGAAATTTTTTGATTTTTGCATTTTTTTTTTGTATTTTGTTGTTAAGTACTGAATATAAAAAGTGCAGAATAGGAAAACACCCCCATACTTAAACCCAACATTGTCTCCAATGTTGCAATCTAAGTATGCGGAACGATAATATACAAAAATAAAAAGAAGTACAAAAAAGAAAAAGGGAGGGTAGGAGCTTCCCTAAGACGAGTCCGGGAGGCCCAAGCCGAAACCCTGCATTATTTAGAAGAAAAACAAAAAGATAGCAGAAAAAACAAAAAAGATAAACTCGGCCTAAAGATTGCGGGCGGTAGGGGGGGATGTGCGTGGGGGAGTCGGAGGTAGCTAAGGCCTTAGCGACCATTGTGTGATAAAAAATGTGATCCCCTAGCGCGCACAAAAGTGAGGACCGCGCCGAATCAAAATAAAATAGAATAAGTTAAATTAAATTAAAATATATTTTTTTTTTAAGTTTTTTTTTTTAGTTTTTTTGTTTTATTATTATTTTTTTATATATTTTTTTTGGTTTTTTTTTTTTGTTGTTTTTTTTTTGTTTTTTTGTTTTTTAAAAACAAGAATGAAAATAAAAAATATTTTTTTTTTTTTGTTAAGTTTTTTTTTTTTTTTTTTTTTTTAGTTTAGTTTTTTTTTAGTTTTATAGTTTTTTCAAATTTTAAATTTTTAAGGTGTTTCAAATTTTTTTGTTTTGAGTTTTTCAATTTTTTTGGTTTTATAAATTTGTAAATATATATATTTAAGGTTTTATTATTATTATATATTATAAATTTTTTTAGTTGGCCAAACTAATTTAAAAATTTTTTTTTCTTTTTTTTTATATAAATATATATAGGTAAAATTAATAGATTTCCAAGGTTGAAAATAACGAACCTAAAATTTCCCCCCGGCAACGGCGCCAAAAACTTGAAGTTAAAACTCCAAAATTATTTGCGGTCACGCGGCGACCCGGCGGTTTTATTTGAGAAAAAAGGCGGAAGTGAATTTATTTAAGAAAATGGGGCGCGCTATTTATTTATTTATTTTGGATATAAAAAAGGTTTAGAAATCGAGTTTTAACGAAAGGAGGCAAGTGCACCTATCGTGAGTAGTACAGGATATTCCGGGTGGAATATCGAGGTCGTATTGTTCTCGGGTCCGGTTCGATTATTTCTACTCTTCCCTGGAGGGGACTATTATTTTACCGATAATTAACTTGTCGGGTTATTTATATATAATAAAAAGCAGAAAATGGCAGAAAGAAAAATGAAAGCATGAAAAGAAGGCAATAAGGTGGTGCCGATGAAGAGCTTAGCTCGATGGCACCGAAAAAACAATTGAACTAAAATAGACTTTAAATAAAAAGAGCTCCTAAATTTCTAATTAATTAAGGCAGAGACTTGGTCGTGGAGGTTCCACTAAAATGAGCTCACCTAGCTATAGGGCTATCGCTCACCTGAACGCTAAGACTATTCGACCGAACGCTAGTCCGACGAAGGATTCCTCTTAACGCCCGCATTACGCTAAGAACCCCGCTATTGGGTGGGGAACCCAATCCGGTAGAGTTGGCGCGCCTCCTCTCTCGAGGGTTAGTGCGGAACTCTCTTTGCCAAGGGGTGATCTGTCCATTACGCACGGCCTCTCGGCGAGCGTATGGAAAACGGAAATAGGGCCCACACATCGATATGTGGTCCTACGCGTCGTTAACCCCGGCAAACCTTAAGTACTATTAATTAATTAGAAAAATTAGACCTTTAATTATTTTAAGCTATTTTATCTGTCCCAATGCTCTTCGATGCCGAGGGCTAAGAACGGTTAGCCACTCATCGGAATGGGGACGGCTTGCGGGAAAAGCAGAAAATAAAGCAGAAAATGGAAAGCAGAAATGAAAGCAGTAAAATAAAGCAGTAAAGGAAAGCTGAAAATTGCAAGTCCTACTCAAACGAGTAGGACTGAAGAAAGCAGTAAATTGCGAGTCCCGGCGCAAATGCGTGGGCGGGAGAAAGAAAGCGTGTCTTACTCAAACGAGTAGGACTAAATAAAATGCAACTCACGCACACGCTCTCTCGACATAAATGAAAACACACGCACTCTACCGAAATAAAATCCAGCCATTTAAACTCAAGTGAGTAGGCGGAAAAAAAGGAAAATTACAAACTCACGCACTCTACTGAAATAAAAATAAGCAGGCGCCATTTAACTCTTAACGAGTAGGCGGAAATAAATGCGCATACATAAAAAATTGCAAAAAACTAAGTTAACGAAAAATTAAAACAACTGCATTTCTACCGCTAAAATGCGGTAGAAATGCATAAAAGCGAAAATAAAAATTAAACGGGAAGAAAGTTTGCAAATAAAAATGAAAAATGAAAGTGCTGCTCGAAAAATTAAAACGAATACATTTCTACCGCTAGAATGCGTAGAAATGATTAAAAATAAGACAGAAAAATAAAAGGAGCAAAAGGTTTTGGAAAATAAAGGAAAAATGCAAGTGTTTGGAAAAGTAAAACGATTAGATTTTCATTCTTATAGTTTTATAAAGGAGCTTAAAAAGTGGAAATAAAGCTGAAAAAGGACGAAAAATGGGTTTTACAACTTAAACAAAACTAAGTTAAAGAAAAATCAAAACACTTTTTAAGTTACCTTTATAACCATATAAGCAATGAAATGAGAGGAACTAAAAACTATGTTTATGAAAACTATGAAAATAAACTCATACACTCACACACCCATATTAAAAAGATGAAAACTAAGTTAAAAACAAAAAGGAATAAGATTGCATAAGGTGTGAGTTGCATAGCTACATTCCAAAGGCGATATAAGAGAAGAAAACACATATTTCATTAAATGAAAAGACGAGTTACAAAGACACAAAAATAAAACTAAGGAGGGGGGGAGAAATTATCCCTTACATAAGCCTTGGAAGCATTTCGGCAGCACAACCCTATACAAAATGGTGCCCAAAAGGGGAACAGGAATTCAAAGGAGAACCTCTGAATTTATAGACAAAATTTTCATGGGTCACGCCCTTGGTCACGGGCGTGACAGGGGGCGTGACAGTACTATTTGATAAGGCGGCCGGCGATTTGACGGGAAAGTTGACTTTGGTTGGACACGTGTCGGTCTCGCAGAGGTCACGCCCTTGGTCACGGGCGTGACAGGGGGCGTGACAGGCAGGTGGATCTGGGCGCGGTGCGCCAAAAAGTCGCCGCGCGGGTCTTGTCGGGCTAGCTGGAAAGGTCACGCCCCAGGTCACGGCGTGACTCTGGGCGTGTCGGCTGGTGTCGACACTCGACGAATGTCGAGCTGAAAGTGTCGAGTTGAAAATCGTCGAGCGGAAAGAGGTGTCACGCCCTAGGTCACGGGCGTGACTCTAGGCGTGACTGCTTGTGTCGACCTCGACGATCGTCGAGATGAAATCGTCGAGTGGAGTGTCACGGGCTTGGGTCACGCCCCGTGTCGGGTGACACGGGCGTGACCCCGGGCGTGTCAGGCTTTGGTCTTCAAAATTCGCAGATTTCACGGCTTTTGACGTGTCACGCCCTGGTCACGGGCGTGACCAACATGTCACGGGCGTGACATGTCAATTTTTTTGGCAGATTTTCATTTTTTCCTGAAAAATAAAATAAAATAAGTTAGTATAAATATTTACAAAAATAGGAGCAATTTATTGAATAAAAAATAAGTAAAAACGACAAAATAAATGAAAACAACTAAATTAATGTACATAAAAAATAGGTATATTTACAATTCATCAGTGACACACCCGTGTCATAGGCCGTGTGCCCATACACGGCAGCAGCCATGCCCCAGCTCAACTTCGTTGAGCGGAGTTCGTCTCCTAGAGGAGGATACGGCCTCTGACACGCCCGTGTCAGATGGCGTGTTCCCCCATTTTTTCGTCGAACCCATTTTTCATCGATCACTCGCCGGCTGCTCACCCGAGAAGGACACGCCTTGGGACACGCCCGTGTCCCAGGCCGTGTCACCCAACTTTTTCCCAATGTTGGGATTTGGGGTGTTACAATCCTCCCCTCCTTACAAAAATTTCATCCCCGAAATTTGCATAAAGTAAGGAACTCAACAAAAGAGGTTTTATTCCACAATCGTTCAATACGTGACACGCACTACATAACAGTTACACAAAGAGCTCGGGAAATTCAGCTCGCATGGTCTGCTCTCACTCCCATGTGAGTTCTTCACAGCCGCAATTGTCCCACCGGACTTTGACCATCCCGATCGTCTTATTCTGTAATTGTTTCTCGGCACGATCCTCGATCCGAATGGGCCTAACCTTCCTCATTAGCCCATACTCCACCGGCACACGATCAGTCTCGATCACTTGAGATGGATCCTTGACGGCTTTCCGAAGCACCGAGATGTGAAACATATCATGTAATCCACTCAAGTCTGCCGAAAGAGCTAGCCAATATGCAGCTTCCCCAACTCGCTCTACCACTTCAAACGGACCCAGATATCTCAGGCTCAACTTTTTCAGACGTCGAATCCTAGATACGCCTTTGAAGATGATCTTCAAGTATACCCAATCGCCCATCACAAACTCCACATTCCGGTGCTTGGCATTGTAGTATTTCGTTTGACGATCTTGGGCTATTAATAGCCGCTCCTGAATAGTGTGTATTGACGCGTTCGCTTCATCGACTTCATTACGCCTATACACTCTGGCTTCGCTTGCTTCCATCCAAGCTAAAGGAGTACGGCACTTCCGGCCATACAGAGCTTCAAACGGTGCCATACCAATGCTCGTTTGGTAGCTGTTGTTGTAGGCAAACTCCACCAAATAGAGATGATCTTCCCATCTCTTTCCAAAGTCCAGGGCGCACATCCGGAGCATATCTTCCATGGTCCTATTGGTCCTCTCAGTTTGGACATCCGTCTGGGGATGAAAGGCCGTACTGAACATCAACTTTGTGCCCAACAACTGATGGACTGGCCTCCAATCATTCGATGTAAAGTGCCCATCACGATCACTCACGATGCTACGAGGAACACCATGTAGCCGTACGATCTGCCCAACATAAAGCTTTGCCAAACTTTCCACAGAATCGTCCCGTTTATTTGGAAGGAAGTGTGCCACCTTTGTTAGTCGGTCTACAATCACCCAGATTGAGTCATTCCCGCGCTGAGATCTCGGCAACCCGTGCACGAAATCCATAGAAATGTCATCGAACTTCCATTCCAGAATCGACAACGACTTCAGAAAACCTCCAGGCTTCTGGCATTTCTCCTTCACTAAAGCGCAAGTTAGGCATTTGGCCACATAATGATCTATATCTTTCTTCAGTCTTGGACACCAGAATAACTTCTTTATATCTTTGAATATCTTTGTGCTCCCAGGGTGAATTGAGTACTTCCTGTAGTGCACTTCGTACATCAACCCTTCCCTCAATCTGCCCAAACTCGGGACGCACAAACGGCCCTCTTTCCGCAAAAGGCCATCATCCCAGAAAAATTTGCCCTCAGGCCCATCCTTGGCATAGCGTTGGAGACTCTCATCCAGCTCTGTTGCTCGTCGAACCCTGTCCTCAAGGTCATACTGCACCTCCGTCCAGTTCAAACATGCATCGGCCGTGGAATTCCTGTCTACACAAGAAATCTCTAACTCTTTCAATTCCTTGATTAGACGTTCATCATGCCTCTGCAACCAAGCTGCTCTTGCCGGAGTCCTCTGACTAAAGGCATCTGCGACTACATTTCCCTTCCCGGGAGTATAGTGGATCTCAAAGGTGTAGTCCCCAAAGAACTCTAGCCACCTTCGCTGTCGCATATTCAAGTCCTTCTGCTCCAACAAATACTTTAGGCTCTTGTGATATGTATAGATCTCCACTTTCATGCCATATAGATAATGCCGCCACACCTTCAGCGCAAAGATCACCGCCGCCAACTCTAAGTCGTGGACGGGATAATTCCGCTCATGTACCTTCAATTGGTGTGAGCCATAAGCAATTACTTTCCCATTTTGCAGAAAAACAGAGCCTAAGCCACTCCCTGAAGCATCACAATAGATCTCAAATCCATCAGTACCACATGGTGACGTCAAAACAGGCGCCGTGGTCAAGAGACACTTCAGCTCTTCAAAAGATCGTGCGCACTCTGGCGTCCAAACGAACTTCTGATCCTTTTCGTCAGTGTGGTTAGAGGCAAAGCGATCCGCAAGAAGTTTGCCACAAACCGTCTATAGTAGCCCGCCAGTCCAAGGAAGCTCCTGACTTCGGCCACCAAAGAAAACACCGACCACTCCTGTATGGCCCGTATCTTTGCCGGATCCACTGCTATGCCTTCTCCTCTTACCATATGGCCCAGAAAAGCCACCGACGATAAGCAAAACTCGCATTTCAAGAACTTGGCATAGAGCTTATCCTTCCTCAACGTATGCAACACTAACCGTAAGTGCTTCTCATGATCAGATTCCGATTGCGAGTACACCAGATATCATCAATGAACATAATCATGAACAGATCCAGCTACTCTCGGAATATTCGGTGCATCAAGTCCATAAACACCGAGGGCACATTGCACAGCCCAAACGGCATGACCGTGAACTCATAATGCCCGTACCGTATTCCAAATGCAGTTTTGGGAATATCTTCTTCTCGTATCCTCAACTGGTAATAACCAGACGTCAAATCCAACTTTCGAGTATACGGTTGATCCCACCAGCTGATCGAACAACTCATCAATCCGAGGGATCGAATACTTATTCTTCTCGACCAGCTTGTTCAGTTCGCTGTAGTCAATACATAACCGCAAACCACCATCTTTCTTTTTCACAAACAGAACAGGCACGCTCCAAGGTGACATGCTTGGGCGTAAATAACCCTACTCCAGTAGCTCTTGTAGTTGAACTTTCAACTCCGCCATTTCCTTTGGCGCGATGCGATATAGCGAGCGGGCCACAGGTTTCGCACCTGGCACCAACTCGATCGTGAAGTCAATCTCTCGCTGGGGTGGTAGCCCAGGGAGATCCTTGGGAAACACATCTGCAAATTCCGATACCACCGGAATATCTCTCACACCGGCCTTGGGCTCAACAGCCCGAATCAGTGCGAAGTAGCACTCCGCGCCCTTCCAAATAGCCTTGACTACTTGGAGTGCAGACATCAACGTCCCGCCCACTCCTCGAATCCCCGCAAACTTCATCTCCCGCTCGGTATTCTGGCCCAACGTGATCTCTTTGGCATTACAATCAATTAAGGCATGCTACTCCGCGAGCCAATCCATACCAAAGATCACGTCGAATTCCGAGATCGGCAATATAGATGCAGTCAAACAGAAATCCCGACTTTCTATTTGAACCGCCACATCGCACGCTCGATCCGCGAGCATCAAACAACCATTCGGCAACACCACCCTGACGCTATCTGTCTTCACACGACTAGGTATTCCAAGCTGTGCTAGGAACACTTTTGACAGAAAGGAATGCGAAGCACCTGTATCAAACAGTGCTCGCGCCAGCGTGTTCCGAATCATCATAAATCCTGTGACAATCATATCACATACACAAGCCACATACAAATATGCCATAACAAAGCATGTAAGCAATACAATACACAAAAACCTAACTCGTACCTGTGACGACATCACTTTGCTTAATGACCTCCTGCAGGACAAGATTGTAGACCCGGGGCTGCGCCTACGAGACAGATGACTCCACCACTGCCTTTCCTTTCTCTACATACGATTCTCCCGCCTTCTTTTCACTCTTTGGCGGCACCCGATAGTCACGAGCTATGTGCCCCACCCGTCCACAATTAAAGCACGTACGAGTCTCCGGCCTTGAAATGGCCCCCGACGTTGCTCCCGATGCAATGGAAGAAGGAGCTTGTCCAGCCGACTTGGACCTCTTGCCCCACTTCTTCTTGTAGTATGATTTCCCAAGTCGGGGTGCCTTAAACTCCGGCTTCGCTACATCCAAGGCCCGCTTCCCTTGCACCATCTTCATGTCCTTTTCCAGTGCGCACACAGTGTCAACCAACGCATGGAAGCCTTGGTTCACGAAACTAGAGAGCAGGAACCGTAACTCGTCCCGTAATCCTTCATAGAACCTGTTCGGCTTCCTCTGCTCATCAGCAAAGATTGAACCCGCATACCGTCCTAGTCTTGTGAACTCATGCAGGTATGCTTCAACAATGCCTTCTCCTTGCGTCAGCCTTTGGAATTCATTCTCCATGGCAATACGTTGTGCCGCCGGGAGGTGCTTTTCTAGGAACATTCGAGAGAACTCCTCGATCGTCACTTGTGTTAACGGTCTGCCAGCTAAGTGGTATAGTTCCATCTCATCCCACCATAAACAAACCTCGCCTTCCAATAAGAAGGTGGCTAAGGTAACTTTCGGATTTTCCTCCGTCCCAATCACCATCATTATCCTCTTGACGCGTGACAACCAGTCTTCAGCCTGCGTAGGAGATCCCACTCCCGAAAACGTAGGTGGGTTAAAGCTCATAAACTACTTCAACTGCCTCTCAGCTGCTCGAGTTGCCACAGCCGCCACAGGTTCTGGCCTTGCCGCAACCTGTTCTGGCCTCACTGCCGACTGCACCTGCCCTTGCGCCTGCCCTTGCGCCTGCCCAATCGACCGTGCTTGAATCATATTAAACAATACCTCAGCAACTAATAACATAGTTTCCGCAGAAGACAGAGGTGTAGGCACATCAGCTGGTGTAGTGCTTTCGTCAGAACGCTGGGGCTCCGATTGCCTAGCACCACTTTGAGTCACCTATAGGTGAACAAGACACACACATTAGCGAACTAACACAAGCAATCAACAAAATAGGAACGCGCAGGTTCCTCAAACACATGTATTTGCATTCCTAAAGTGGACATTCAAGAGTTCCTTAGTGTTAAATTGGTTCACATGTACACGTGCTTGCCACCCCACAAAAGAAGTCGACCACGACTTTGAAAGGGAAAGACCGAGACAGCTGATACAAAAAATATAATGACTCCATCTGTTCATATAGTATATACTAGATGGTCTGGCCGGGGCCCCATAGCATATACCACAAAACATGCGGCGACGTCACGGAGTGATACCAGAGTAGCGCATCCTAACTCATTTTCATTCTAGCAGAAGCCTATAACACAAAGCTGAACTCACACATGAATGTCCACCATATAAAAGCTCAACATTTATATAAAACAGGAATGTCCAAACACAAAGTCAGTTGGCCTTATGGCCTTACAAGGCTTTACACAACAGTGGCCACAAACATTGGCATGCAGGTCGGCCATGTATCAATAAACATAGCATTTTAAACTTTAGTCTTCAAGGGCTAGCAGCAGCAACAACAACAGTAGTAAGGACTTCAACCTTTATGCGTCCCGCTTGGCTCTCCAGCACTTGCACATGGACAGCCCACCCAATGATGGAAAATAAGGCAACGGTCAGCAGTCAGCTGACCAAATTATAATGACCCTACCCCTTTTTCGGGGCAGTGGTATTTCTTCCATGCAGGCATAACATTTCACAGGCAGATATATATATATATATATATATATATATATATATATATATATATATATAGTATATATATATATATATATATATATATATATATTCATACAATGTGCTCTCACGCACATACATTCCATCACAATTGTCAGCCACGCGGCCCGACGATCCGTGCACTCTAGGCACATTCTTGGTGTACCGGCGAACTAGGGTCCCACCACCGTATCAGGGTTGCAACCCAACATTAAAACAATTGAGCATTTACTCCATGACGTGCAACCGGAGATTATAGTCTTAGTGAACCGGGATTGGCCCGTAGCCCCCCATTATATCACGGCGCGCAGGACTAAGACTCTCGATATGCACTCCAACAAACCGCACTTTCAGGTCTCACGTCGGACGGACATAACGCAGGTCGGATCATCCACCCCCCGTTGCTCAAATCGCCTTGCCATCACCGAGTACAGCGTACTGGCGGCTAAAGAAAAGGCGCGGGTCGGTTTCATCTTACCTGTTTGGCATAAAGCCTGGGTGCTTTCCTGGGCATGCCAGTACTTACTATCACACTCATTCATATCACAACATAGAGGGTCTTTCCTAGGCACACCAGTACTTCCTGCTACTCCCTTTCACAGGTACAACCCCACAAATATCACAAATGTCAAGGGTATTTTCCCGGCTTACCACGCCAGTACTTCCTGCTACTCCCCTTCACAGGTACCACCCATGAACATCAATCATTACAAAAGGGTATTTCCTGGACTGCCAATTCAATACTTCCTGCTACTACCCTTCACAGGTATAACCCAATAGCACAAGCATCACAAGGGTATTTTCCTGGACTACCACTCCAGTACTTTCTGGTACTGCCCTTCACAGGTTTAACCCATCGACTCTTAAACTACACGTTTATCATGAAGTCTTCTCCGGTACGTAGATGCAACATCACCAATCCAGACCAACCTGTCCAGATGAGCTTCACACATCATGTCTATTTTGTACTCCTTTTAAGGATCTATATGCCAAATGAATGGGGATTCCATGAATCAACCTAAGAGACTCCTATAATAAGCCACCATCTGGTGGGGGAATCATATGCACATGCCAAAAAGGAAGCCTTCACATAGCTAGGAAGAAAAGTCATTACCCTTGAAAACTGCTTCGGCGCCATGAGCTCCTAGCTTGCAGGAAAGAACCGCAATGTCTTTTCCTCCACAACATTGGCCTCGGATCTCTAGCCGGAACTCCGCAGCACCACCGGTGGCCGGCTCTCCTTCCTCCTCCTCCTTTTTCCTCTCTCTCTGTAGGTTTTCGAAATATGAAGGCCAAAGTTCAAATGTGCTTTTCTAACTCATTTCACGGCCTTAAGGGCACAGGAAGGAAGCTCAGCCATTGGATCCCAACTGAGAAAATGAAAGGCCACGATTTTACCACAAAATCTCATATTTTTGCCTGACACAGCCTGTGACACGCCCATATCACAGGCCGTGTACCTTAAGCCGTGCTCAACCGACTTATCCAGACCAGTACACGCCCATGTGACACGCCTGTGTCATGGGCCGTGTCACCTGACACACCTTCAGACACACCCGTGTCTGTAGCCATGTACTTCAGTCTACACAAAATCGACTTCAAACTGAGAGGGACGCGGCTAGGGACACGCCCATGTCCTAGGTCGTGTACCCCAAGACACACCCGTGTCGTGCCCGTGTCCACCCAGCCTTAACGCCTTGGGCTCATCCAGAAATGGACACGGCCTGTAACACGCCCGTATCATAAGTTGTGTGCCCATACACGACACCAGACACGCCCCAGCTCAACTTCGTTGAGTGGAGTTCGTTGACCAGAGGAGGACACGACCTCTGACACGCCCGTGTCAGATGGCGTGTTCCCCCATTTTTTCGCCGAACCCATTTTTTGTCGATCACTCGCCGGCTGCTCACCCAAGCAGGACACGCCCAAGGACACGCCCGTGTCCCAGGCCGTGTCACCCAACTTTTTCCCAATGTTGGGATTTGGGGTGTTACACGGTCTATGCGGACAGGACTGGCGGTTAGCCAAGTCGGCAAAGTTACTGAAGTCGGCGTGTTCCTTGGCGGCCTGGGCGGTCTGTTCGCGCAGTCTGTGCAAACAGAGGTGGCGGCCAGCTAGGCCAGCTTATGCTCAACTGGCAGGTTGTTCCCAGAAGGTAACCGGTTGGATAGCTTCTCTATCCGCGGAGTCCGACAAGATGTGTACTAAACTGGAGCTCGGTTGATCGGCATGGCAGATGCCTTGGTCTAGCTCTAGTAGCGCGGCAAGTGGTAGCTGCGGAGTTCGCCGGTTAGAGCGGACTGGTGTTGGAGTTCGCCGGGATGCGCGGACTGGTGCCAGTGTCCGCCAGTAAGATCGGACTGGCCCTTGTGGCTGGTGGTGTGGACTTGGTTGGTTTTAAACCAAGTACAAGTTTGCTCAGTCCGGGTGATCGTGCGGTTAAGCGCGGATTGCTTGCCAGTCCGCCAAGCTCAGCAGCAGTTGATTGTGTGTTGGTTGCGAGCTTGGTGAATGCGGACTGGAGCTATGCCCTTAAGGCGTGCGGGCTGGAGCATTGTCCGACTAGGCATGCAGACTGTATTCCTTGTCCGCTAAGTCCGGCAGTTGTTAGCTTGGTGCCTTAGCTGCGGGCTCGGAGTGCGCGGTCTGGAATTGTGTCTGTAGGGCGTGCGAACTAGAGCAATGTCTGCTGATATGCAGACAGATGGTGTTGCTGCAGAGTCTGTGGGTAGCTTCTTAATCCAGGCTTGGCCATTGGCGACAAGCGGTTAGGATGGCTATCCTGCCTTGGTGATGCTACTTGGTGAGCTGGCTATCGCACAGGTCGCGACGGAGTGGTTGTGTATCCGTGACTTGCGGGTACACTTGGTGCTCGTCGCGAGATGGGGCAGTTATCCTATCGGCTAGGGTGGTGACCACACTCCTCATCGTGCCTATAAATAGGACCCCCTGTAATATCAAGAAGAGCCGAATGAACAGTAAGTAAACTCGCGGATAGTTTCTGCGGTCTGGATATTGTATCCGTGGGATTTGAGGAGGTTGACCGGTTTGTGCTGTGCAGGTTATGTGGATAGCGCTGGAAGCCAAGAAATTGGTTCTGACTGCGATCAGGGACAGTGCAGACTCTGCGGATAGCAACCAACGGTTAACAGTAGGTCGCGGGTTGCAGCTAGGCGGTCTCTCTTCTGCAACTAGTTTCCCAGTTTAATAAGTTGTCCGCTTCTGTCGGCTTGTTCATTTCGGCAACAACAGATCGTGCGGTCAGGAGGCTAGGCAACCTTGAAGTTAGGCGGCTTGCTGATCGGCAAGTAGAGCTTCTTCTTGCATTGGAATAACAGGTAGTCCGCGCCACGTGGTTTGCCGTTTGGCGACCTGCCAGTCTCAGCAGACTCCGTAGTGCAACAGTATTTCCGGCGGTTACTCCTTGAGTCTGCGCGGTTTGAGTTTTGCTTTGTATTATTTCTGCCTCCTTTGGATACATCAACGAATCATGTCTCGCGGTGTAAAGAAGTTTATTATAGTACAAGATTCTTGCTCTCTTATTTTGCATCTGGTTTATTTGGGTTCGGATAGGTTGAGTGTTCCTGCGCCTGGTTTCCCGTCTTCCGCTATATGAAATTTTAACACTATATCAGAGGGAACAGAGGCTTGAGCAGCTGATCAACCGACAGTTTGCTTCAGTGCTTCTGTGAGTCTAAGTGAACCTGGGTTAAGTGCAATGGAAGGTGATTTGGCAAGAGATCTTGGAATGAAGCTTCTTACATGGACTAACTTTGATAAGTGGAAGTCATGTATGAAAAGCTATCTTCTTTGCGTGGCCCTTTGGGAGGTGGTTTGCCGAGCATAAAGGCAAGAGGTTACTGTTATTACTTGCAATGCTGAAGCGGCGAAAGCTTGGAAGAAGACAAACGCGAAAGCGGAGGTTGTTCTCAAGTAGGTGATCTCATCGGAGCTCTTGGACCACATCGTCGGATGTCGGTCAACTGTGGAGATGTGGTATTCCCTTGATGGGTTTTTCAACAAGGAGGTGAAGTTGGTTGCTGAGGTTGGTCCCTCTACTTCTGATCAACAAGAGAGTAGTGTTTGTCCTAGGCATGATGAGAAGAGGAAGGAAGGAACAATGTGTTATAGATGCAAGCAGCCTGATCACTTCAAGAAGGAGTGTAAGGTTGTCCTGCACTCGGTGAATGTTGCTCATGTTAGGTGTAAGGGGAATAACTTGGTTGGGTTGACAACAAGTTCTGATGCTGATCAGATAAAGGCCAATAATAGTGCATCTATTTAGCATGAAAGATTGGGGCATGTCGGGATGGACAAGCTGAAAACAATGGCGGCAAGGAGCCTTGAGAGAGGCTTGCCTAAGTTTTCATCCTTCGACGACGGTCAAGCTTCCACGGGATGTCAATACGGTGAAGCTTATCGCTTTACGTTTGATAAGGCACAGTCCAGGTCTAAGGCACCATTGGAGGTTATCCATGGCAAATTGGTGGGGCCGACCGTCACCGCCAGTCTTGGAGGCAGCAGGTACATGCTGATATTGGTTGATGACTATATGAGGTATACTTAGGTATACTTCATGAAGGAGAAGTCGAACATGTTCCGCTTGTTTGTGGAGTTTAAGAAGCTTGTGGAGGGCCAACTTGGCCTGCAAATCAAGAAGTTAAGAACGGGCAGTGGAGATAAGTTCAGCTCAACCATGTTCTCAAACTTTTCCAGGAAGCATGGGATCCGAAAGGAGCTCTCTCGTGGACATACTCCACAATAAAGTGTGTTGCAGATCGGATGATCCGCCTTTTGACAGAGATCTGCAAGTGTTGGCTTCAGTGCAAAGGCATTCCTAAGGCTTTTTGGGCGGAAGGGATGGCCTACGCGACACATTTCATCAATCGGATTCCTCTGAGTCCGATCAACATGAAGACTCCGTATGAGCTGATATTCAGGGTGTAGCCCAACGTGAAGTTTGGGTGTTTGGTTCTACATGTTATGTACACTTTCCAGGGGCTCTCAAGATGAAGCTAGCATTAGTTGGGTATGATGAGGAAAAAAGGAGATGAAGGTGTAAGTATCCTGAGACGAAGAGGTTCATTGTGTTGAGAGATGTTGTCTTTAATGAACTGACGTCGTATTGGGGTAGCTCATATTTGGAGCTAGAGGAGAGCAGGTCAGACTGTGTCCAGAAGGAGGCTGCTGTAAAGGTTAAGATGGAGCTGTCTGTGTCACCAGGAGCTCCAGGTTGTTCTAGCTTCGGGGAAGAGACATCTAGTTCAGGAAGCAGTGGGAGTGATGCTCCAGGTGCTTCTGGATCGAAGACGGTGGCTTCTAGTTCAGGAAGCAGGGGGAGTGATGCTCTAGGTGCGTCTGGTTCAAATAGCTGGGGGAGCGATGCTCTAGGTGCTTCTAGTTCCAGTGCAGTGACTTCTTATTTAGGAAGCAAAGGGAGCATTATTCCGGGTTTGCCTGGGAATGGAGCTGATTCAGAAGAAGCAGCAAAGGTGGTTAGCCGTAATCATGCTCTTCGGAGGTCAAAGAGGATCATCAACACACCATCTCGATTTTGCGAAGGAAACACGGTGATCGAGCTCGGTCTCATGTTTCCTTGAGGCCCTCAGATCGAGCGAGTGTCTTCTAGCTGTGATTACACCACTAGAGTCAAGGAGGTGGATGACGCCAAGGTTGAGGAGGTGACTACTCTCAGAGGAGATGGGGCTTGGGATCTTGAGCCCAAGGTCATTGGTGTTACTCTTGTGCCATGCAAGTGGAGGTCGAAGCTGAAGAAGAAGCCAAAGGGTAGCATGACACCTTTTTGGAGATGCTCGAGGGATCTATTATGGTCCAGGATAGGCGGGCGAGGACTATGTCTCGGACATCTTCTCGATGACGCTATCGGAGGGACCATGTGCGAGGTTACAGGAACTGCTGTGGTTGTTTAACACTTCTCACTTCAAGGGGGAGTGTTGAAAATGGTGAAGTGAAAGTGGAGGATTGGGCAACCTGGGCGACCTATCCGTGCGGTCTATACGGACAGGACTGACGGTTAGCCAGGTCGGCAGAGTTGCTGCAGTCGGCTTGTTCCTTGGTTGCTTGGGCGGTCTATTCACGCGGTCTGTGTGAACAGAGGTGGCGGCCAGCTAGGCCGGCTTATGCTCAACCGGAAGGTTGTTCCCAGAAGGTAACCAGGCGGATAACATCTCTATCTGCGGAGTCCGGCAAGATTCAGACTAGACTGGAGCTCGGGAGATCGACATGGCAGATGCCTTGGTCTAGCTCTGGTGGTACGGCAGGTGGTAGCCGCAGAGTTCGCCAGTTAGAGCGGACTGGTGCTGGAGTTCGCCGGGATGTGTGGACTGGTGCCAATGTCCTCCACTAAGCGCAGACTGACCCTTGTGGTCGGTGGTGTGGACTTGGTTGGTTTTGAACCAAGTCCAAGTTTGCTCAGTCCGGGTGATCGCGCGGTTAAGCGCGGACTACTTCCCTGTTCGCCAAGATCGACAGCAGTTGATTGTGGATTGGTTGCGAGCTTGGTGAATGCGGACTGGAGTTGTTCCCGTAAGGCATGCAGACTGAAGTAGTGTCTGCCTGGGCATGTCCGCCGAGTCCGGCAGTTATCATCTTGGTGCCTTGGCTGTGGGCTCGGAGTGCGCGGACTGGAATTTGGCCGCAGGGGGTGCGGACTAGAGCATTGTTCGCTGATATGCAGACAGATGGTATTGCTGTAGAGTCTGCGCGTAGCTGTTTAGTCCTGGCTTGGTCATTGGCGACAAGGCGGTTAGGATGGTGATGACTAGCAAACTAGACATCATTTTGGGCGAATACCGTGTTAATATTCAAATAAATAATCACTTGTGTTCGTTGTAATTTATAAAAATCTCGTAAAAATAATATTTCACGCTCTAATTCTTATATTTTTATTTTTTGTAGGATTACGACATGCCTGGGGGGATTTTCGTACAATGTCCCGCTGCCGCGTACAAGACTCGTATACTGCCTTCATTGGATATATATATATATATATATATATATATATATATATATATATATATATATATATATATATATATATATATATAGACTCAGCAAGTGCAGCCAGCACCTCCGCCACCACCGTGCAGCGCCACTTCAAATCTCCGGTCAGCACCTCCTCCTCCATACAGCAAGCTCGGGCTCCACCTCCTCCATCACCATGCAAAGCTCCAGCAACTCCTAGTTCGGCCGACCATCGGCCACCTCCGCGTCAACCTTCTCCTCCATGCTCGGCCAAGCAGCAGCTCTCCAGAGCTCCTCCAAAGCTCGGCCGACACCTCAACTCGGCGCCACCACCGAGCTTTACATGCACGGAGCTCTGGCCAGCACCTCCTCCTCAAAGCATGCAGCCGGCCTCCTCCGGTAGCTCCACCTCAAGCAAGCAGCAACTCCGACCCGCAGTTCCAACTCCATGAAGAAGTAACCCCTCCACGTCAGCGATCCAGCCCACCTCCGCCACGTCAGCAATCCTCCTCCATGCAGCGCCAACTCCGCCTCTGCAGTTACACCCTGAGATGTCGCCCCCTCCAGCTCTTCCAGAGATCCCGCCGAATTTTGGGCCGCCACCAGCACCCTGTTGCTGCCGTTTTCTACAAGGAAGCCACCTCCTCTTGAGCCTGCCATGCCTTGTCACATCATTCGGTGCCTATAAAAGATGGTCATGGGGAAGGAGGGACACGTTATTCTTGGAGAGATAAAAAAAATCTACTATTAATCAAATTTTGGGAGATAATTTTTAGCCAAAAAAATTGTTTTGAGTTGCGCATTTCGGGAGACGAAATTATTGGAAATCAAGCCTGAATTTTGTGAGCATAAAGTTGTTATTTTTTTGTCTTTATTTTTGCCGGTGTCTTGTAACTTGCACTTCTCTATTTCATTTTCGTTAACTTGTAACATCGCACTTTTATTTCTTGTAATCATTTTCCTACTAGCAATAAAATTTATTTCTTTTAATATTATTCCAACTCATCACTTGTCACTTCCGCTTTCTTTTATAATGTTGTATTTGTATGCGAACAATCTGCTCATCGCCATGAACAACTAATTTTTATAGTACTCGATCACGATGATCCGAGGATGAAATAATTTTTTGCTATGATTTTAATTTTGCTTTTCTCAATTTGTTGAACGCTTAAGATTTACCGTTGATCAAATCATTGAGGCTATATATTTTATATAGTTTTCAAATTAATTTTCGCTCTTTAGTTGGCCGAGAGGCTCGTAAGACGAATCGATCACTCATTGGTAAAAAGAGTAGAACGCAACCCTCGAGAGGGGACGACGTAACTCTTCCGGATTGGAGTAAAATACAAAAGCGAGGTTTACTACCTAAATCAAGTCTTAGGCGATGCGATTTGAGAACGAAAGTTCGGTCGATACACCTAAGCTTAGTTGAACCTAATCCTCGAGAGAGGAGCGTTCATGCTTCGGGAACCTCCACGGTCAAAGCCCCTTCAACAAGAGAATTGCACTTTATTTTCATTCCGTTATTCTCTATATCCAAGGTGATTCAATGATCGGGTACTAGCTTTTAACCCATCAAATTAAGCACATTCATATTTCTAGTTTTTACATTTCGCAACCCAACTTCAAATTTCTATTGATAAAATAATAGCGATTTTCAAGAGTAGAATTACTCAACCACCCCGAGTGTAATACGACCTTGGTTTTTGTAAACCTATACCACTCCTGATACGGTACACTTGCCGTTGTCGTTTGCGGATATAGTTTCGCGCGATCAAGTTTTTGGCGCCGTTGCCGGGGACATTGGTTGATAATTTGAAAAAGAAATAGTTATTAATTTTATCGTTTCTTTTTTTTTTTTAGTTTATGACCCGAATAAACTCTTCAAGTAATTTTGAATTCGGTTTTGATCCAGAAATCGAGCGCACCTTTCAGCGACGTCTCCGATTTAGTGATCTACCAATAATTCACGAAGAGTCAATCGGAGAAACTAACGAGGGAATAATGGAAGTTCCTAACCTTAATGAGGCCCCGCTGCGGACCATGTCCTATTATGCGAGACCGAATTTTGAGGGAACACAATCTAATATTATTCGCCCAGCAGTAGTGAATAATAATTTTGAAATTAAAACGAGTATCATTCAGATGGTACAACAATCAGTTGTATTCGATGGCTTACCGGATGAAGATCCAAATTTACATTTGCTTATTTTTTTGGAAATTTGCGATACGTTTAAAATAAATGTCGTCACCGATGACGTCATCCGTTTGCGTTTATTTCCGTTTTCTTTGCGGACCAAGGGCAAGCAGTGGTTGGGTTCTCTTCCTAGAGGTTCCATCACTACATGGGCCGAAATGACGGAAAAATTTTTAACGAAATATTTTCCTCCGGCAAAGTCCGCTAAATTACGTACGAACATTCTCTCGTTCACGCAAATAGACTCGGAGTCTCTCTATGACACATGGGAGCGCTTCAAGGAACTTTTGCGGAGATGTCCTCATCATGCCCTTCCTATGTGGCAACAAGTTCAAACTTTCTACAATGGTTTGAATCTCCAAACAAGGCAAATGATTGATGCAGCCGCAGGGGGAACTCTTAATAACAAAACCCCCGAGGCCGCTCAAGAGCTTTTCGAGGAGATGGCCATGAATGCTTATCAGTGGAATGCGCCACGGTCGCGCCCTAACAAGACGACTGGACTTTTCGAAGTCGAGGCCACCCCTAATTTAGCACATCAAGTAGAATGGCTCACTAAGCAAGTGGCGGAGATGTCTGCTTCCTCCGCCACCAATTGGGTTTATAATAATAATAATAATAATCTTAATAATATTTTTCATGAGCAAGTAAATTATATGGGGAACTCCTATCGTCCTCCGTATAACCCGAATAATAATATTCCGTTCAATAATAGTTATAATCCGGGTTTGCGGAATCACCCAAACTTTTCATGAAGCAACCCCAATAATGCTCAACGTCCACTACAAGTGAATCCTCCCGGATTCACTCCTCCACCATCACACAAGCCTTCTTCACTTGAAGAAGTTTTCACTAAATACGTAGCTTCAAATGAGTCCAATATCCGGAATCTTACCGGATCTATAAAAAATTTAGAGAATCAAATTGGACAATTAGCCAAATTAGTCTTCGAGCGTCAACAAGGAACTTTGCCAGGCAACACCGAGCTCAATCCAAGGGAGAGCGCCAACGTAATAAATCTCCACAGCGGAAAGGAGGTAACTTCTACAAATTTGGCTGGACCTGAGGTAAACGTTTCATCTTCACCTCCAAAATTTAATTCTCCGAAATTTAAATCTTCTTCTATTTTAGTTCCACACATTATTCAAAATTATACTTTACCTTATCCTTCAAAATTTAAAAATGAGCGCGAAGAGGAGGAATATGAAAAATTTATTAAAATTTTAAGGCAAAAACAAATTAATGTGTCATTCTGCGAAGCAATTGCCCCAAATGCACAAGTATGCCAAATATTTAAAAGATTTACTTTCAAATAAAAAGAAACTTGATAATTTTTCGCGTATTTCTTTGAACGCAGAATGCTCGGCGGTTCTATTAAATAAATTACCACAAAAATTAAACGACCCCGGGCGGTTCTCCATCCCGTGCTTGTTCGGTAATTTATTTATAAAACACGCTATAACCGATTTAGGCGCTAGTATTAATCTCATGTCATATTCCTTATTTAAAAAACTTGGTTTGGGTATCCCAAGCCCAACTAATATGAGCATTCAACTAGCAGACCGATCAATAAAATACCCAATAGGGGTAGTTGAGGATGTGCTGGTTAAGGTTGACAAGTTTATTTTCCCGGTAGACTTGGTCATCCTCGACATAGAAGAAGACGTCGAAGTACTCCTTATACTCGGTCGTCCCTTCCTTGCCACCTCTAGGGCAATTATAGATGTAAGTAACGGAAAGCTTCTCCTACGGGTAGGGGAAGAAGAGGTTACTTTTAGCATAAATTTCTCATTAAAAATGCCCTTCCAAATGACGACTCTTGTTATATATTAGAAACAAATTTTGATAAAAATCTATCGTCATTTGCTGAAATAATCTCGAAAAATTTGGAAGAGCCGGAGTTAGCAAAATTAACTTGTTCAAAAGAAATCACTCGGCCGCTACCATTCGAGCAAATCAATTTAAATAATTTTAAAATTAACACGTCTTACAAAAAACTGCCGAGTTTAGAGTTAAAACAACTCCCGATCATCTTAAGTATATTTTTCTAGAAAAAGATTCAAAATTGCCCGTAATTATATCTTCGGCGCTTAACGATGCCGAAATTTCTGCATTAATAAATATTTTAAACAATCACCGCCATGCAATTGCATGACAAATTTCAGATATTAAGGGGATTAGCCCCTCATTTTGCACGCACAAAATCACATTAGAAAATAATTCTCGCGGCACCGTTCAGCCACAACGACGCCTCAACCCAAATATGAAGGACGTTGTTAAGGCCGAAATAATAAAATTATTAGACGCGAGAATTATTTATCCTATTTCGGATAGCACTTGGGTTAGCCCGGTGCAAGTCGTACCTAAGAAGGGCGAGATAACGGTAGTTTCCAATGAAAATAATGAGTTAATCCCAACCCGTACCGTTACGGGTTGGCGGGTATGCATCGATTATAGAAAAATAAATGAAGCCACCCGTAAGGATCACTTCACGTTACCCTTCATTGACCAAATCTTAGAACGTCTATCCGGTCACTCACACTATTGTTTTCTTGATGGTCTTTCGAGATACTTTCAAAGCCCAATTGCGTCCGAAGACCAAGAGAAAACCACGTTCATTTGCCCGTTCGGCACCTTCGCCTATCGGAGGATGCCTTTTGGTCTTTGTAATGCGCCGGCTACATTTCAAAGATTTATGTTGGCTATTTTCGCGGAGTTGGTAGAGGAAATCATGGAAGTTTTTATGGACGATTTTTCTGTTTTCGGCGATTCATTTGAAAATTGTCTTAATAATCTTGACCGTGTTCTTCAACGCTGCGAAGACACAAATTTGGCACTCAACTGGGAGAAGTGCCACTTTATGGTCCGAGAGGGATTGGTCCTCGGACATAAAATATCTAGTAAGAGGATTGAGGTCGATCGGGCCAAGATCGAAGTCATAGAAAAACTTCCTCCGCCCACAAATAGCAAATCTATTAGGAGCTTCTAGGACACGCAAGATTCTATAGGCGATTCATTCGTGACTTTTCTAAAATTAAAAAACTTTTAACTCATCTCTTAGAAAAATAATACACGTTTATTTTTGACGATGAATGCTTGAAAGCTTTTGAAAAAATAAAAAAAAGAACTAATAAACTCGCCGATTTTAATTGCGCCAAATTGGTCTTTACCGTTTGAAATAATGTGTGATGCAAGTGATTTTGCTGTAGGGGCTGTTTTATGCCAACAGGTGAATAAATATTTTCACCAAATTTATTATGCAAGCAAAACACTTACGTCCGTCCAAGCTAATTATACAACGACGGAGAAAGAACCTTTAGCGATTGTTTTTGCATTTGATAAATTCCGTTCTTATTTGACGCTTTCAAAAGTTATTGTCTTTTCAAATCATTCTGCGCTCCGGTACTTATTAAACAAAGGGGATGCTAAGCCCCGATTGTTGAGATGGGTTCTCCTCCTTCAGGAATTCGACTTGGAAATTCGAGATAAAAAGGGAGCGGAGAACTTGGCGGCCGACCACCTATCAAGATTGGAGAATCCGACTGCGGGAGCGCTAGTGGAGGCCGATATTAACGACAAATTCCCTGAAGAGCACCTCCTCGCCACCGATCAGGTAACGACTTCCTCCACCCCTTGGTACGCGGATCTTGCCAATTACTTAGTGGCACGGGTCCTCCCAAAGAATTATTCAAGTCAACAAAATAAGAAATTCTTTTCGGACTTGAAATATTACTTTTGAGAAGACCCCTTTTTATTTCGTGTTTGCGCGGATCAAGTGGTAAGAAGGTGTGTATCGGGCGAGGAAGGCGTCAAAATATTGTGGCACTGCCACGAAGGACCAACCGGTGGACATTATCAAGCAAACCGTACCGCTAGGAAGGTGCTAGAGGCGGGCTTCTATTGGTCCACTTTATTCAAAGACGCTCAAATGTTTGTGAGCAAATGAGATAGTTGCCAACGGTCAGGTAACATTTCTAACCAGGATGAAATGCCCCAAAATATTTTTTTAGAATGTGAAATTTTTGATTTATGGGGGTTAGATTTCGTAGGTCCACTACCACCATCTCATAACAATAAGTACATCCTTGTTGCGGTCGACTACGTGTCAAAGTGGGCAGAGGCGCAAGCTTTCCCCACTAACGACGCGAGAGTCGTCGTAAAATTTTTGAAAAAATTATTTTCACGATTTGGCACACCACGAACACTAATTAGTGATAGGGGCACTCACTTTTGTAACGACCAACTTGCTAAAACTTTAGCCAAGTATGGTGTTACCCACAAACTCTCTACCGCCTATCACCCACAAGCAAATGGCCAAGTGGAGGTGGTAAATCGTGAACTTAAGAGAATTTTAGAAAAAACAGTGTCCGTTAATAGGAAGGATTGGTCACTTAAAATTAGACGATATTTTGTGGGTTTATCGAACGACGTACAAGACCGCAATTGGTTGTACACCATACCAATTAGTGTACGGAAAATCTTATCATTTACCGGTAGAATTAGAACACCGCGCATATTGGGCGCTCAAATTTTTAAATTTAGATCTAAACTTAGCCTCCGAATAAAGAAAATTTCAATTAAATGAATTAGATGAATGACGTGCAAACGCCTATGAAAATAACAAATTCTATAAGGAGAGAACTAAGTTTTATCACGATAAAAATATTAAAAATACAAAATCTTTTTCACCGGGAGATCTAGTCCTTCTTTTTAATTCTAGACTTGGGCTTTTTCCGGGAAAATTGAAATCTCGATGGTCCGGCCCCTTTGTCGTGAATGAGGTTTGTCCATATGAGACCGTGCTAATTGAACACCCGAAAAACGGCTCATTAAAAGTTAATGGGCACCGATTAAAACTATATCACTCCGGCGACCCCTCAACCGGAAAAATTGAATCTTTAAATCTTCCAAACATGTAAAATCGCCACTTAGTCAAGCTACGCGACGGTAAATAAAGCGCTTGTGGGAGGCACCCCATAGTTATCCTTTTTCATTTATATTATTTTTTTTTCTCTTGTTTTCTTTCCTAACAACTTTTATAGGTTTTGAGTCGATGTTATAAAGCGGCTGCCCCGACAAATAATCAGGGAAGTTTCCTTATAACATTTAATTTTGATTTATTTTGCCTTTTTTTAAATAGATTTGTTATCTTCATACTTAGTTTTAAATATTGGGGACAATATTTATCTTTAAGTATGGAGGGGTAGCATAAGTAAGTTCTAATTTTTAACTTAGGTTGTTTTAAAAATTAATCTAGTCCTATTTCTTGCACTTTTTTTTTAAAATTTAGTACTTAAAAAAAATATAAATAAATCTTTTTGCTTAGTCTATCAACACTTTCCTAGTTTACTCTATTTTAAAGTTCTAAAGTAAATTTAATTTTTCACGTGGATTAAGAATTTTTTGTGCTAGAATAATTTCTGAAACTTTTGAGTAAAATTGTTGACTCGTGTAATGTTTCTAGTAAAATGCATGTGTTTGAGTAGTATTGGTGTAGAATTAAATTCTTGGCATAAAACTAAACTTATGATTTGTTAATTTGTGTAGAAAGAATTTATTTTACCTCTAATTTGAATCTGGTTTAATCCAAAAGTAGTTTAATGAAGTGTGTAGAAGATCGTTAAAAAGCTATATTACTCGACTCGAATGGAAGGGTGTCTTTTTTGTCTAGAACTTGTCCTTAGTTATCTTTGAAACGTTTGCATTTTAGAATAATTAAACTCTATGGAAATGATTTAGACCTCTCTTTGGATAGTTTGAGCTTTTGCACCCAACCTCAAATTACTACCATTGTTCACACAAATTTGAGCCTTGTACCTTTATTTGACTCACCTCCACCATTTCGCCACCAAAACAAAAAAAAAAAACCAACCAAATTGTACACTCAAATTTTGAGTTAGAATATTGAAAAATGGGTGCTTTTTAAAAGAGCAAAATTTTCATAGTGATATGTGGCCTAGGTATGCATACGCATAATTGGAATGATCCGAACTATGAAGAAAAAATGTTGTTTATTTTTAAAAAGCTAAAATTTCATAGTGATATGTGGCCTAGATATGCATACGCATACTTGGAATGATCCCAACTATGAAAATCAAATTCTCATAATGATATGCGGCCTAAGTATGTGTATTCATGCTTGGAATGATCCCAATTATGATGAAAATAAATAAAAAAAAATTTAGCTCAAAACTCTTTGTTTAAGTGAAATGTGTCTACATGTTCATCATTGTTCACCTTTCTCGTAAACTCAAGTCGTATGTTCATCCTATTTAAGTCCAAAAGATCCATATAGTCGATTAAGTATAAAGTGTAGTGGAAAAGATGCAAGCAAACAAGCTTATCACAACAAGAAAAACCTTGATTAGAAAGGAGCAAAATTCGTTGCTAATTTAATAAATTCATTGCTAATTTTAATTAGCAAGGCGTTTAGAAACGAATTGTAGCTAATATGATCCTAGCTGAATTTAGCAAGGAATTTATTCCTTTCTAATTAGCAAGGATTTTTTAGGAACGATTTTTTTTGATGCTAATGTTTTGTATTTTATATAATTATTTGATTAAATTTAAATAATATTTATACACAAAAAAATATCTTTTAATATGCACTTGTTAGAATCGAACCTAAAACCTCTCATATATAAAATTCCTTACCCAACCAACCTTCTAATTAACTAATTCGTTTATAAATAGTGATATATATATATCGGTTTTTTATTTATACATATAATATATTTATTTATGTTTATTTATTTATAGTTTAATATATATATAGTTTATTATATATAATTATTTATATATATCGTTATTTCATATATTATATATATTTATATTTAATGTATATTTTATATTGTTTATTTATTTATATTTTTTATATGTATATTATATATTTATTTATTTCTCGTTGGAGCAAGACGGGTAGATCGCACGTGTGACGAGCTCGGCGGATATCGTGCGGAGAGTGACGAAGTATCATGATAAATGTGGATATAAATGGCTTCTTTAATTTGTTTAAAAACTTATGATATGTAAATTTTTTTAAAAGTGTGATGAAAATATTTGGAGGGAAGAATCTTTCCCTCCATAAATATTTATTCTAAAATAATAAGTATAGAAATTTTGAAAGAAATATTTCGTTTCTATTAGCACAAATATTTTGCAACAAAATAATTCGTTGCTATTTTTGCAAAAGTTGCTATTTTGTAGGTAAAAACAAATATCATTTATCTAACTAATTCGATGCTAAAGCAATATTTTGCTAATTTTCGTTGCTAAATGAAGTTTTTCTTGTAGTGTATATGAACTTCTATGAAGGCCACCTCGAGTGTCAAAATCTAGTAATTTAAACCTCAACGATCAAGCTATTTTCTTCCTCTACATAACTTTGTGATTAACCGTTGAATCGTCTTAAAAGTGATAATAAATAATTGAAACGCATTTTAATTATCTCATAAATTAGTATTTATGCCAAGAACGTCTTTCTACTAAAATGTCGACACATGCCGGCGTAAAACTTCACATTTTACTCTCTAGCTTTCAAAATTCTATCTAGCATTAGTTTTCCCTATCCTTATGAAGAATGGTTTGCTCGGGACGAGCAATGAGTAAGTATGAAGGTGTTTGATGACTAGCAAACAAGACATCATTTTGGGCGAATACCTTGTTAATATTCAAATAAATAATCACTTGTGTTCGTTGTAATTTATAAAAATCTCGTAAAAATAATATTTCACGCTCTAATTCTTATATTTTTATTTTTTGTAGGATTACGACAAGCCTGGGGGGATTTTCGTACAATGTCCCGCTGCCGCGTACAGGACTCGTATACTGCCTTCATTGGATATATATATATATATATACTCAGCAAGTGCAGCCAGCACCTCCGCCACCACCGTGCAGCGCCACTTTAAATCTCCGTTCAGCACCTCCTCCACCATACAGCAAGCTCGGGCGCCACCTCCGCCATCACCATGCAAAGCTCCAACAACTCCTAGTTCGGCCGACCATTGGCCACCTCCGCGTCAACCTTCTCCTCCATGCGCGGCCAAGCAGCAGCTCTCCAGAGCTCCTCCAAAGCTCGGCCGCCACCTCAACTGGGCGCCACCACCGAGCTTTACATGCACGGAGCTCCGGCCAGCACCTCCTCCACAAAGCATGCAGCCGGCCTCCTCGGTAGCTCCACCTCAAGCAAGCAGCAACTCCGGCCCGCAGTTCCAGCTCCATGAAGAAGTAACCCCTCCACGTCAGCGATCCAACCCACCTCCGCCACGTCAGCAATCCTCCTCCATGCAGCTCCAACTCCGCCTCTGCAGTTACACCCGGAGATGTCGCCGCCTCCAGCTCTTCCAGAGATCCCGCCAAATTTATGGCCGCCACCAGCACCCTGCTGCTGCCGTTTTCAACAAGGAAGCCACCTCCTCTTGAGCCTGCCATGCCTTGTCACATCACCCTGCTGCATTTGGGAAGATGAAATCATTGGAAATCAAGCCTGAATTTTGTGAGCATAAAGTTGTTATTTTTTTTGTCTTTATTTTTGCCGGTGTCTTGTAACTTGCACTTCTCTATTTCATTTTCGTTAACTTGTAACATCGCATTTTTATTTCTTGTAATCGTTTTCCTACTAACAATAAAATTCATTTCTTTTAATATTATTCCAACTCATCACTTGTCGCTTCCGCTTTCTTTTATAATGTTATATTTGTATGCGAACAATCTGCTCATCGCCATGAACAACTAATTTTTATAGTACTCGATCACGATGATCCGAGGATGAAATAAATTTTTGCTATGATTTTAATTTTGCTTTTCTCAATTTGTTGAACGCTTAAGATTTACAGTTGATCAAATCATTGAGGCTATATATTTTGTATAGTTTTCAAATTAGTTTTCGCTCTTTAGTTGGCCGAGAGGCTCGTAAGACGAATCAATCACTCATTGGTAAAAAGAGTAGAACGCAACCCTCGAGAGGGGACTACGTAACTCTTCCGGATTGGAGTAAAATCCAATAGTGAGGTTTACTACCTAAAGCAAGTCTTAGGCGATGCAATTTGAGAATGAAAGTTCGGTCGATACACCTAAGCTTAGTTGAACCTAATCCTCGAGAGAGGAGCGTTCATGCTTCGGGAACCTCCACGGTCAAAGCCCCTTCAACAAGAGAATTGCACTTTATTTTCATTATGTTATTCTCTATATCCAAGGTGATTCAATGATCGGGTACTAGCTTTTAACCCATCAAATTAAGCCCATTCATATTTCTAGTTTTTACGTTTCGCAACCCAACTTCAAATTTCTATTGATAAAATAATAGCGATTTTCAAGAGTAGAATTACTCAACCACCCCGAGTCTAATACGAGCTTGGTTTTTGTAAACCTATACCACTCCCGATACGATACACTTGCCATTGTCGTTTACGGATATAGTTTCGCGCGATCAGATGGCTATGCGACCTTGATGATGATAATTGGCGAGCTGGCTATCGCACAGGTCGCGGTGGATTGGTTGTGTATCAACGGCTTGCAGATACACTTGGTTCTCGTCATGAGATGGGGCGGTTTTCCTATCGGCTAGGGAGGTGACCACACTCATCGTGCCTATAAATAGGACCCCCTGTCACAACAAGAAGAGGCAAATCAACAGTAAGTGAACTCGCGAATAGTTGCTACAGTCTGGATATTATATCCGCTGCTGCTGCCGTTTTCAACAAGGAAGCCACCTCCTCTTGAGCCTGCCATGCCTTGTCACATCACCCTGCTGCATTTCGGAAGATGAAATCATTGGAAATCAAGCCTGAATTTTGTGAGCATAAAGTTGTTATTTTTTTGTCTTTATTTTTGCCGGTGTCTTGTAACTTGCACTTCTCTATTTCATTTTCGTTAACTTGTAACATCGCATTTTTATTTCTTGTAATCGTTTTCCTACTAACAATAAAATTCATTTCTTTTAATATTATTCCAACTCATCACTTGTCGCTTCCGCTTTCTTTTATAATGTTATATTTGTATGCGAACAATCTGCTTATCGCCATGAACAACTAATTTTTATAGTACTCGATCACGATGATCCGAGGATGAAATAAATTTTTGCTATGATTTTAATTTTGCTTTTCTCAATTTTTTGAACGCTTAAGATTTACAGTTGATCAAATCATTGAGGCTATATATTTTGTATAGTTTTCAAATTAGTTTTCGCTCTTTAGTTGGCCGAGAGGCTCGTAAGACGAATCAATCACTCATTGGTAAAAAGAGTAGAATGCAACCCTCGAGAGGGGACTACGTAACTCTTCCGGATTGGAGTAAAATCCAATAGTGAGGTTTACTACCTAAAGCAAGTCTTAGGCGATGCAATTTGAGAATGAAAGTTCGGTCGATACACCTAAGCTTAGTTGAACCTAATCCTCGAGAGAGGAGCGTTCATGCTTCGGGAACCTCCACGGTCAAATCCCCTTCAACAAGAGAATTGCACTTTATTTTCATTATGTTATTCTCTATATCCAAGGTGATTCAATGATCGGGTACTAGATTTTAACCCATCAAATTAAGCCCATTCATATTTCTAGTTTTTACGTTTCGCAACCCAACTTCAAATTTCTATTGATAAAATAATAGCGATTTTCAAGAGTAGAATTACTCAACCACCCCGAGTCTAATACGAGCTTGGTTTTTGTAAACCTATACCACTCCTGATACGGTACACTTGCCATTGTCGTTTACGGATATAGTTTCGCGCGATCAGATGGCTATGCGACCTTGATGATGATAATTGGCGAGCTGGCTATCGCACAGGTCGCGGTGGATTGGTTGTGTATCAACGGCTTGCAGATACACTTGGTTCTCGTCATGAGATGGGGCGGTTTTCCTATCGGCTAGGGAGGTGACCACACTCATCGTGCCTATAAATAGGACCCCCTGTCACAACAAGAAGAGGCAAATCAACAGTAAGTGAACTCGCGAATAGTTGCTACAGTCTGGATATTATATCCGCGCAGTCTGATGAGGTTGACCAGTTAGTGTTGTGCAGGTTGTGCGGATAGCGCTGGAAGCCCGAGACTTGTTTCTGACTACGGTTTGGAATAATGCAGACTCTACGGATAGCAACCAGCGGTTAATAACCGGTCGCGGGTTGCGGCTAGGCGGTCTCTCTTCTGCAACTAGTTTCTCGATTTAATAAGCTGTCCGCTTCTGTCTGCATGTTCAGATCGGCAGCAGCAGATCGTGCGGTCAGGCTGCTAGGAGACCTCACTGTTAGGCGGCTTGCTGATTGGCGAGTAGTGCTTCTTCTTGCATTGGAATAACGGGTAGTCCGCGCGGCGTGGTTTGCGGTTTGGCAACCTGCCGGTCTCAGCGGACTCCGTAGTGCATCAGTAGTTCCGGCAGTTACTCCTTGACTCCGCACGGTTTGAGTTTTCCCTTGTATTATTTCTGCTTCCTTTGGATATTTCGGCGAATCATGTCTCGCAATGTATGTCTCGCATTGTAAAGAGGTTTACTATAGTACCAGATTCTCGCTCTTCTGTTTTGCATCTGGTTTATTTGGGCTCAGATAGGTTGAGTGTTCCTACGCCTGGTTTCTCGTCTTCCGTAAATGAAATTTTAGCAGCTGGAGAGTATCAACATGACGAAGTCTCTCTCCAATCGCATCTACCTCAAAATGCAACTGTACAAGTTTAGCATAAAGGAGGGTTTCTCTCTACAAGACTACCTGAATAGTTTTAACAAACTGTTATCTGAGTATCTCAACATGAATATCAAGGTGGAGGAAGAGGACATGACAATTATTCTTTTGAACTCTCTTCCAAAGTCCTACAATGGCATGATCACTACCCTCTCCTACTTTAAGGAAATTTTGGACTTAGAGGAGGTCACGACAGCCTTACTCTCAGATGACATCTGAAAGAAGTCATCCGACTCAGGCATTGCTGAAAGCTCAGATTTATTCTCTCGGGGTCAGTTTGGTTCAAGTAGAGGAGGCAAGTCCAAGAAAAGTACAAATAGTTACTGTAACTACTACAAAAAGAAGGGGAATGAAATAAATGATTGTTGGGAGCTTTAGAACAAGGAGAAGGGGAAAATCCCTGGTGATGAAAAGGAAAAGTCTGTCGCATCCCTATGCCTTGAGAATGTCGATGAGAACATCCTTTAGTACTTTTCTCACTTTTTTCTTTATTTGTGTGTGTTTTCTTCCTACATTTTTTCATCCTTTTTCTTTTATTCTTCTTCTTTCCCTTCATTTACTTACCAACATTTCTCATTTCGTAGTCATGCTATTTGTACAACCCATATTCATCGAGGATGGTTCCTACCACGACCAAGTTAGCAGAAGTCAAGGTCAACCAATCAAGACAGAAGTCACTGTCAGCGCGCAAGACTGCGGAAGGCCTGGACGAGTATGGCGAGCTCCTCTAGCATACTCGCCAGGTAGACGACTAGGCAAGATACTTGCCCACCCCGTGAGAGTTCCCCTTGGAAGTCACCTAATCGTCAGGGGTGGGGTATAAATATGACCCACCCCCCTCCTTGGATTTCCCTATAAATAGGACCCCCGGGGTACGAGGTGAAGGAGGAAAAAATCCTCTGCAAGATACTCGCAAGTTCTCCTCTTCAGATACTAGCCGAGATTTTGGATTCCTTTTCCTAAGAGACCAGGTTGCGGCCTTGCGACTTAATCATCTGCTAGTCTCCCTCGTACCTAGTTCGGCCACTTTTGGTTGAGAAGGGGTTGCTCCTTTCGAGCATCCGGGTACATGGTGGGTCCTCCTGCCGCAACATATGGGGTCCTGTTTTCCTTCATTCTTCATACTAGTCATCCTAGACGTCTCGCCTTACCCCCGAACCGGTAACCTTAGGCGGCTTTGATCTGAATTCTGAGGTTGGGATTTTTCCTGGCTTTAACACTTGGTGCGGTGAGCGTGTATCGCAGCCAAGGAGGAAAGTTTGGTGGTTTAGCAAGATGATCAATGATGGCGAGCATGGAGAGTTGGTCAGTAACTCGGTGAGAGCTGCTGACCTCCCCCCATCACATGACATTGTTGGGTAAGGAAGCGCCGCCGAGGCGACCTGGGAAGGAGCCCGCTTGGGTAAGATAAGAGCGACCGATGCAGTCGTGGCACCATCCGACGGGAAGCCAAGGGGTCCGTTTTTGAGATCCAATGTCATAGACGAGATACTGAGATACTCGCCAGTGGAGCGAGTATGATATCTCCAGCGAGGATGAAACTCGTCACCGCCAGGGAGGGAGGAGCCCCTTCTGTGATGAGATCCTTGCCGCTCCCATCCCTGAATGGTTCAGAGAGCCCGTTCTCACCTACTACTCTGGCAGGGATGACCTTGTCAGGCATCTTCAGTGGTTTGAAGATGTCGTCTCCATCCACAACATGTCCGATGCTTTCAAATGTCGGTTCTTCTCCATTGCCCTCAAAGGCAATACGAGGGACTGGTTCCACCAACTGCCCACAGGTTCCGTGTACTATTTCTCTGATCTGTATCATGGCCTCATGGTAAGGTTCGCGATATCCAAGAAGAGGAAAAGTAAGAAACTGCCCTCTTTAAGATCAACCAATGGCAGCACGAGAGTCTCGGCCATTACGTAGATCATTTCCAAGAGGAGATCTTGGAGGTGGAGGAGGTGGACAGCTTCACCTTGATGGTGGTACTGAAGTTCGGGTTGAAACATGGTATTTTCAGCATGGAGATGGGGTCCAACCCCCCGAGGTACTTTGAGGAGATGATAGAGAGGGCGAATACTTTTGTCCGAGGAGAGGAGAAGAACAAAGATTTCTTAGCGCGGCTGGACGGGGATACACCGTTGGAAAGGAGGAAAGCTTGACCTTCAGTGACGAGTGCCGGAAGATCTCCGGAGAGATAGGTCAAAAGGAGGAAAGAGGAGCCGAGAAGAAGAGAGGAAAAGAGGAAGAGAGAAGTGCCCAGGAGGATGGAAGAGAGGAGGCAGGAGAGGTCTCTAAGGCAAGAGGAGAGAAGGTCGGCAGAGGCCTAGGCAAGGAGAGGGGAAGATAGGTGATTCCAATATCCCGAGAACTGCCCCTAGTGGAGGCCGCCAGCGAGACCTCGTTTCCAAAACTCCGATTGTTCTGACTGTGGAACTTTGAATTTCGGCTTCTCCACCACCAAGTTTTTCTTATCCTGCACCCGTTTCAAATATTTCTCCAGTGCACGGGCTGTATTTACTAACGCTTGAAAACCTTGGTTGACCGAACTCGGGAGTGCCAATCTCAACTCATCACGAAGTCCCTCATAAAATAAATTCGTCTTTCGAGCCTCTTCTACGAAAGTAGACCCCGCATAGCGCCCCAGACTGGTAAACTCGTGCAGGTACGTATCAACATTACTCTCACCCTACACCAGACGTTGGAACTCATTTTCCATAGCAATTTGCTACGACACTGGCAAATACTTGGGTAGAAATAATCGTGAGAATTCTTCGATCAATATCTCTTCCAATCCTTGACCTGCGAAGTAGTGCAATTCCACTTCATCCCACCAAAGCCTCGCGTCACCTTCCAACAGAAAAATGGCTAAAGGAACTTTCTGCCCCTCCACAGTCCTGATTGCTGTCAGGATCCTCTTCACTCTTGCGATCCAATCTTCAGCCTGCGTTGGGGAACCCGTTCCTCCAAACGTAGGGGGATGAAACTCCATAAACTGCTTCAGTTGCTCGTCAGCTATTTGCTCCACAACCAGAGCCTCAACACGCTCTTGTATTGCACCAAGCCGTACTGGCACCCCTGCAGGCCTTGCCTACCCAGTAGGCTGTGCATATAACACTGCGAGCACCGTCTCATTAACCACACGTATGGTCTCTGCCGAGGGAGGTGTAGGCGCCTCAGCTGGTGCCACACTCTCATCAGACCGCTGGGGCTCAGACTGCCCAGCACCACTCCTCGTTACCTATCAATGTACAAAACACTAGTTACATCCATTCCATAACGACAAACATACATTGGTGACACGCGCTCCTCACGTGCATGTATTACATTCCTAGTGGACATTCTTGAGTTCATTTATGTTCTCCCTCCCAAACATCTCAAACCTGGCTCTGATACCACTTTGTAACGCCTCCATTCGTCCTATGGAATATAACGGTGGGTCTGACCGGTGCCCCATGTCATATTTCATAAACAAAAGGCAGAATTACGTATGAATATCAAAATCACGTTCTACTCACATCCTAACTCAGAGCATTCTAGCGAAAGCATTTTACATTGCAAGAACTCATCACAGTGAATGTCCACTAAATATATAAACCACATATTTATATATAGCACTAGTAATGTATACAAATACACAATGCTCATGGCCTTAAGGTATTACAAGTTGCTCTTTACAAATATATAGCTTCGTACATCGGCACGCAGGCCGGCCACACATGCAATCCAAGAATTCTTCGCACGGCCTTCAAGGCCTTTGAGCTTCCATTCATTCAATCCAATTCAGCTGGTCAGCACCTGCAAGTGGCCATCCACCCTAAGAGTGGTAAACAAAGCAACGGTCAGCACTAGCTGACCAATTATAATGACCCTACCCCTTACCCAGGGCAGTGGTTCCTTCCCTATATGCATCGTCATCACAATATATATGCATCACATCAAGTATTACAACTGTATCACAAATGCCGGCCTCCTCCAGACGCTCCGTGCAATCAGGGCACCTTATTAGTGTACCAGATATACCAGTTGCCCACCACCGATCAGAGGTCTTTAACATGTTGGTTGGCCGGTCCTAGTCCACCAACACGCATGCTGGCGACATTGCGCCCATCCCACTCAGAGGTGCTAACCTTAGGGCAATCATTGAGCATTTCCACTTCAGATCGACCCACCCTTGTGGTGCAGCAAGCTGGGTTTGGCACGTATCCCCCAATTTGCCTGCCACCAATCGATCTCCTACAACATAGGTACAGGTCAGCCATTTCCCAGTGCTCAATTCGTCAATAACTCAGATCTTGACTCGGGTCGGCCTTCCCTTTCCTTCTCCACACACAGCTCTTGTAGAGCCGCTTTCCAATCCATCCAATGCAACACACCCATACAAGGGCTCACACCAAGCTTTTCAAGGATTCACAATTCACGAGCATCCATATAATACACGGAGTCTTCTCTGATTCAGAATATAAACATCACCAATCTAGACTAACCGTCCGGATGGGCTTCACACAGCATGCCTATGCCGTACTACCTATTTCTGGCTCTAAATGCAGACTTAACCTGGAATCACTTATGCTTTCAACCTCTTGGTGGAGGATCCCATGCTTATGCATAAAGAAGGACTTCGTTTGTCCAAGAAGGAGATCGTTACCCTTGACGATCGCTTTGGAGCCATGACCTAGTTGGAAGGAAATTACCACCACGGCCTTGCCTCCACTAATCTGAACTCGGATTTCGATTCGGCACGCTAATGATCCTCCGGCAGCCAGGCCTTCTCCTTCTTCCTCCTTGCTCTCCCTTCTCCCTAGCTCTCTTTTAGAAAGAGAATGGCCAAAGATGAAATGAGGATTATCTTCTCCCTTTCGGCCTTACAACAGCAAGGAGAAACCTGGGCCATAAGATCCCTAAAGGAAGGAAATGAACGACTACAAAATTCTCTGAAATGTCTTTTTCGTGTCTGACACGCCCTGTGGCACGCCCGTGTCACTTAAGAGGCGCACAAACCGATTTATCCAGAATAGTACACAGCCATGTGACACGCCCGTATCATATGGCTGACATGCCCGTATCACATGGCTGACACGCCCGTGTCACATGGCTGACATGCCCGTGTCATATGGCTGACATGCCCGTGTCACATGGCTGACACGCCCGTGTCACATGGCTGACACGCCCGTGTCACATGGCTGACACACCCGTGTCACATGGATGACACGCCCGTGTCACATGGCTGACATGCCCGTGTCTAGCTCTCGAGACCCACCCGAGACCTATTCGAGACAACTACTCGAGTAGTTGGACAAGCCACGCCCATGTCACATGACTGACACGCCCGTGTCTTGCCCGTACTCCAGACATTTAAGACCTACTCGAGACACCCCCTCGATACCCACTCGAGTAGACACCGAGAAGAACATGGCCATATGACACGCCCGTGTTACAGGCTGTGTGCCCTCTCTCTCGAGCATTCGTCGAGTGCAGCTACTCGAGTGAAGTTCGGCAAACATGCCTCAGACACGCCCCTGTACATGCCCATGTCACAGGGCGTGTTCCCTCTCAAAAACTTCATCGAGTGCATTTCGTCGAGCACGCAACAAGCTGCTCAACCCGAGCAGGACACGCCTTGGGAAAAGCACGTATCCCAGGCTGTGTCACCCAACCTGAACCCAAATTTAGGATTTGGGGTGTTACAAGCTGCATATTACCTGCTATAGGAAGGAGAGCTCTATCGTAAGACTATCTCAGGCCCATTGGTCTGGTGCCTATCGTAGGAAGAAGTCTCTCGTGTTCTGGAAGAGATTCATTTGGGAGAGTGTGGCAGCCACTAGGGAACTCGAACTCTGTAATAGAGAATTCTAAGACACGGATACTTCTGGCCCACCATTAAAAAAGATGTGGAAGCTTTCTCCAGGAAGTGTCAATGTCAGCTCTTCGCGCCACTTCAACTACAACCAGCTCAACACCTTTGCTGGATCACTACTCCATGGCGCTTTGCTATCTGGGGAATGGACTTGATCGGCCCTTTCCCTCAGGCCAGCGGACAGAGGAAGTTCAACCTCGTCATGATCGATTAATTCTCTAAATGGATCGAGGCAAAAGCACTGGCGAAGACCACTTCTCAGATTGTAAAGAATTTCATCTGGGGGGAGATTGCATGTAGGTTCAGGATTCCTCTTGCCATCATCACCGACAATGGTCCACAATTTGCCAGCTTGGAGTTAGAATACTTCTGCAAACAACTAGGGACAGATCTTTGATTCGCCTCCGTGCATCATCCTCACAGCAATGGACAAGTAGAAGCGACCAACAAGTTAATCGTCAACCTACTGAAGAAGAAGGTCACCAACTTGAAGGGTAATTAGGCAGAGCAGCTCCCCTCAGTCCTTTGGGCTCTAAGAACAACTCCAAACTTGGCTACTTGGGAAACTCCCTTCAAGTTGTCCTACGGGTCTGAGGCACTCATCCTAGTGGAGTTTGAGGTTCGGAGCCCAAGAGTCATAGCAGCGGGAGACAGTAGAGAAAAATGATGCTTGGAGAATGAAGACGCTTAAAGACTCTCGCAGGATTTCATTGAAGAACTTCATGACTTAGCCTCCATCCGCCAGGAGGAAATCAAGCGGCGCATGACAAAGCACTTCGACAAAAACGTCCGCCTAAAATATTTCCTCGCAGGAGATCTGGTCATGAAAATGGTGGACGCCGTAGGAAGGGGAGCAATGGTTGGCAAGCTACATCCCAACTAGGAAGGTCCATTCATCATCCAAGAAGCCTTGGTTACTGGAGGCTATTACCTTCAAGATCAAGTCAGAGAGCAGCTGGGAGGTACTTGGAGCGGGGATGACCTGAAAAGGTTCTATCCCTAGGGGCAACACTGTGTTTTCCTTGTAAATCTTGATTGCATATATATACGAGCAGTGGTGGCCCAATTGTTTCTTTTTATACTAATTTATCTCAAGACATCTGGGGCTTTAAGGTTCAGCTCCATGCTCGATCCGAGAAACCAGCTGCCGACCTGTTTCTCGTAAATAGCCCAGTGCGGATGATGGGACGATTCCTCGGGAAGCACTCTTGTAAGACCGAGCCTCTGCACTGATGGTCGAGATCAGCTCCCCCCTTGCATGTCGGCCTAAGTACCCCCGATCGCATCTCTCCCCCGAATGGAGGAACTACCAAGAACAAGTCTGGACGCCAATCTCCCAGATTCGAGAAGGGTCCGACCTTACCAAGCATTCGTTTGGGCAACAACATTCCGATTATTTCCAAGGGCAAGATAACCTATAAAGGGGCAAGGATAGACCCAAGTGAGGATGTTAGCCGCGAGTGCGTCCTAAAGGACCCTCGGAAGAACATTACCCTTCGCTTATACACTTGCGCTCATAACCAAGTGGCATGGCAGAAAGCGATCCCCATCATCGGATCAGGATACGAGCCTTCGACCAATTTCTTCTGCATATCCCAGTGCGGATGACGGGACGATGCCTCGGTACTTGAGCGCTCTTGTAAGACCGAGCCCTTGCAGTGATGGCCGAGATCAACTCCTCCCTTGCATGTCGGCCTAGATACCCCCGATTGCATCTCTCCTCCGACCAGGGAAAGTATTAGAAACGGGTCTGGACGCCAACCTCCTGATTTGATGAAGAAAGGATTGTCTCTTTATAAACCTCCATCTCCAAAACATGGGTACGATTAGCTCTTTATATCACTATTCAAGTGACAAGGCGAAATCAACTCAATGCAGACCGAAGTCCTCGGGTGGCAGTGTCATCGTAAGTACGAGTTCTTGTATGGTCTCCTCTCTTGCACATCGGTCGACGACCTCCTCTAGTGAGACCAAATTCCCTGTTAGAGTGATGTTGTAGCCCGTAAACCCTGTACGAACTCCCCTCCTACAGACCGACTACTGGCCATCCAAGTCGACTGATTCCCACCCCCAGTTGAGCTCGGCTCCTGTTGGGTGTTGATTGATTCCCACCGCCAGTTGAGCTTGGCTCCTGCTGGGTGTCGACTAATTTCCACCCCCAGTAGAGCTTGGCTCCTGCTGGGTGTCAACTACTTCTCACCCCCAGTTGAGCTTGACTCCTGCTGGGTGTCGATTGATTCCCACCCTCAGTCGAGCTTGGCTCATACTAGGTGTCGACTATTTCCCACCCCCAGTTGAGCTTGGCTCCTACTGGGTGTCGACTGATTCCCACCTCCAGTCGAGCTTGGCTCCTACTGGGTGTCGACTGCTTCTCACCACCAGCTGAGCTTGGCTCCTGATGGGTGTCGTCTCTGATCTCCAAGCCAGTCGAGTTTAGCCCCGGCAAGGTGAACGATTATGCAGGTGCGAGTATGCCTTGGTGAGCATACGAGTATGCTATGGTGATTATGCGTGCAGACACGGATGCAAGCATCAGGATGTGAATTGTTGGAGCGACTATATCCGTGTGAGTAATAACAGTGCGACTACGGATGATATCAACGAGCGAGCAAGCGTCACAAGCACTCATCCTCTCCGATCCTATTAGCCTAGCGAGCGCCATTAACCAGCGAGCATGCGAGTAAAGAAGAAAATGGACTAACTTAAAACTTGTATATATATCAAAAATTTTACAAGTTAGAAAAATGTATTGACAATCTTTTATATGAGAGCATGAGGTAAATCGGCGAGCAACTAGGACTCATCGTCGCCAGTATCTGGCAGATATTGGTCATGTCCAATGTCGGCATCCTCCTCTTCCTCGCCGCCTTCACCGCTTCCCTCCCCATCAGGGCTTTCGCCGCTGCCGCTGCTACTACCACTGCCACTGGAGCCCGATGTCGAGGAAGAGATGCGATCGAGCGAGGTAGATTCCTCGGCTAGCAATTCAAGGATAAGCTCATCGGCAATGAGTTGCTTATTCCCCTCGACAAGCTGGCCATTTATTCTCAGCCGAGCAAGAATAATATTCCCCGCCGCTCGCGTTATCTCGCGGTGAACCGACGACCTCTCATTCCAAAGGATGCGGGACCTCTTAACTGCCCAATGAGGGTCATCCTCCGACCGCGATGCATCGGGGCAGGGAGCGCAAGAGCTCGCGCGTCCCTTGAAGGCTGTCAGGCGAGTTTTCATCACGGCGGCGCGGACCTGGGATGCCTCCAGCTTTGCCAACGAGTTGGCGAGTTTCGCCTCGCACTCGGTGAGCTTCTTCACAGCCTCAATCGTGGTAGCCTACGATAAATAATAGTCAGCAAAATAAATCTAAGTCCTGATCGCCCATGTCGCACATGGGGAGGCGACTTACCTCATAGTCCCTCCAGCGAACCGATTGCATGCGGAGATCTATAGCCTTCTTGGTGACGGTCTTCAGAGCACCAAGCATCTCCAGCATCTTCCTGGCCGAGTAGTGTCCTAGCTCGACAGTACGCGCAAGCGAGCATGAGGTTTGTTGGGCGAGTTCCTCCGGGATGAGCTCCAACAGTGACTCGACGTCAACTCGCCCGTACAAAGCATGGAGAACAACGAAGGACTCCCCCTTATCCTCCCAATCTGCCGACCATGAGGGGAGGTTGGTGCTCAGCGTCACTAAGTGCTCGTCCTCAGACCAGGTCACCAGCGGCCGACCATAAGCGTCCACCGCACCTCGCCCAAGATTGAAATTTGGGTGGAAGTGGGGCACCCGAGCATCAGGCGGCGACTCTTGATCGCCGGGCTGAGGCGACGACATTTTGGCTCTCTTGCTCGCAGGGCCAGGCGACTTCACTTTTGCCTTCCCTTTGGCAAGTTTCCTCTTCTCGCCAACGTCAGGCGGAGGGTTGGATTCCGGGAAGAATGAGGCAACTTCCTTCGTTGGAGGAAGCGGCTTCTATGGAAGCTCGCAAACCACTACAAATATCGAGTAAAATATTAGTACCGAGCATCGATAAAATGGAGCGCACATGCGAGTAGGTGTGATTCTCGCTCAATCTTAGCCTCACTGGGATGGATCTCAAAGAGTGTATTGACATTGAAACGCCATTGGATGGGGTCGAAGCGCCGACCTCGGAAGGACTCGAGCAGTTGCTCGCGAACACCTTCCATGATCGGTAGAAGGAAGACGACATCGGCAGGTTGGTGTGGCCTCCCAGAATGCCCTCAAAGTTGCCTTCAAAAACGACTAGTTGCTCGCTCCACCTATGGACTTTGTTTGCTGTCCCCACTAGGATGCAGACGTGGATACTGAAGTAGACAACCCCCTCGGCGGTCGCGGCGAAGGAGAATATCTTGCGGAAAATTGAGAGGTCAAAGACAACCATCTCTTCCCGCAGGTAGCAAAGGAACCCCATAATGATCGCCACTCCATTGGGGTTGATTTGCTCGGGGACGATCCTAAAATATCGCAGGATCTCGCGATATTCTCGCCAGAAGGGAAGTCGCAGAGCAACGTCGAAATGATGGAGCGACAAGACCATAGCAACCTCGATGTAGGTGTTAAGTCGTTCACTCCTAGTAGGCAGTCTAGCCGAGTAACCATCCGGCAGAAGTCACTCCCTGAATGACTCAAGATCTCGCTCTGTTGTGATGGACTTCTTAAAAGCCACGTCGGCAAAACTGACAGCGTGGGCCTGTCGGCGAGCGCTAGCATCGTCCCCAACCATTTTCAGTGAGCTCGCTTGATGAGAAGAGAAGGAAAGGTGAGAAGAGAGGGAAGGCAGAGATGCGCGAGCAAGAAAAGATACTCGTGAGTTGGAGATAGAAAATCACAGCAGCGTACTTATGGTCTACCTACCCCTTCTATTTATAGGCAAATGCAAACAAACGAGAGGGGGGGGGGGTATATATCTGCTTCGGCGAGTATCATCATAAGTCACGACCTAGACGAATAAGTAGATCCCATCAACCCATCTCGCACAGCGTAGCAAGAAATCTCACAATTTTGCCAAAACCTACAAAATGAACACGGCATAACGCAGAAAGGCAACGAGTAAACAACAGAGAACAAGAAACAAAAATCAAGAGCGAGATACAAACTCGCTTATTACAAATATAATATTGATAATTACAAATAATTGCATACGACGAGTTCAAATAAAGAAAGAATTTTTAAGTTCTAGGCGGTCGCTCCGGAGGATGTGGATGTCGTCCTGCCCATCCCATCTCACGCGCTCGCCGGTAATAAAAGATCGCCAGTTCTATTATGTCATCGCCGAGCCGCAGCTGTTCCTCCATCCTCGCCAATCGACCAGCATATCCATGCTCGAACGCATCCCTGCCAACTCGTCGAGGACAAGCTGAAGACGGTGGTCGTTCATCACCATCTGCCTGTCGATGTCGCTGATCATGTGGAAGCGGGTCTCTTAGTTCTCCAGGCTGGCCCGAAGTTCGTCCATCCTCTCCATTCTCACCTCCAGAGATGAGATTAGATGATGTGGCTCGCAAATCGACAGCTGGTCGAACTTGCTCTCTAGCTTCAAATAGGCGCGAGCAGTGGCGTGACGATACTCGCTGCCCGATAACCCGATGGCGTCGATGAAGGCCGCCCCGGGAGTCGCTGGGCGATCTGCCAAAATAAATAGAAGGATGCTAGATCAGAAATTAACGACTAACTCATCAAACGAAACAACAGTAACGCAGGTTACCGCGACAAGGAGACCGTGATCGACGTGGAGAGTGGCCGCGACCTGAGGTATCTCGCCGGCCAGAAGATGAACCAGCCGCATTCTTGACGGGTTTACCTTGCCCACGACCTCCATGCTCGGGTCCCCGACCCTCGGCGAGAATTAATTTGGTCGCGGCCTATCTGGTTTCCGGGCCAGAGTTTTCGACGGAGGCGGTGGAGGCTGCGACGAACTCGCCGGTTGGTGCGAGGACTTCAGTGGAGGAGGTGTCGGAGGTCGCCTCTTGTCAGTTAGCGGCTGAGCGGTCAGAGGGGGAGGCGGCGACAATAGATCACTCGATGACTGTAGAGGAGCGACATTCAGAAGAGGCAGCAGCGGTAATGGATTATTCGATGCTGGCAGTCCCGAATCTTACGCGAGAGTGGAAGCGACCTTGCTCGTCGGAGGGTCGTTGCTCGCCGGATGGACCTTCTTCACCGGAGGGTCCACGCTCCTTGGAGGGTCCTCCTTCGTCGGTGGGTCTATACTCGCCGGGGGATTTTTCTTCGTCGAAGGGGTCAAAGCTTCCATTGCTTTCTTAGTGCTGAGATTAATCCGAACCGTGTGCGCGGTCCGGAGCGGTTTATCGGCTTCAAGGGCGAGCAGTGGTGCGGAGTTCAGGGGGCGACACTCAGAACTGCATCAGTGACATCCAGTGGAGAGTCTGAAGCAAAGAATATGAGTTAGTGAGAAATAAGCGACGACTGCCTGCTTTAAGAAAAATGGTTTGATAAAACGACCTGGCAAGGAGACAACTTCAATCCGCTGTGACACCGGCGAGTTGTCGAATTCAGGAGTTTTCAGCGGACTGAGAAGGCTTGAGTCAGGAGCAGTTGTGTTAGTGGTATCGTCTAGCCCAAGGTCGCTGAGGAGCTTTTGGGTGATGGCAGAACGAGCGGGTTTGCTCATTGAAGCGGCGACCTGTTCAGGGGGCCGAAGTGGGTCGGCCGCCTTGGAGGAGGGTATCGTCTTCGACTTATTTGTTTTCTTCCTTTTATGGGGAGGTAAGTCGGCAACGACATCCTCTTCCCGTGACCTTTTGCTCTTGGCAATGCCGAGAAAGCCGGACAATGCGGCAAGGCTGTCCTGAAGAAGTTTCTCATTGGCGTTCGGCATATTGTGCGAGATCATGAGATCCGCCTAAAAAAACCAGCCCCCCTATTTATAGAGATCGGCAGGCGGTCGTCAAAGGCGAGCAACTTAGATACTCGGCCAAGCATCTCACCGAATATCTCGGCTACCCCACTATCTCAGATTGAAAACCAATCCTATGCCTCGGAACAAAGTTCCTACAATCTCGATCCACAAAATGGATCTACTCTTGGAAGATAAAACTTCCTACAACTCAGAGTGAAAAGCTCCTACACTCGGAGAGAGTTCTCATACAAGAATGAAATAGAAAGTATGGAGAAATACAAACAGTAACAATATCTCAGATCTGCAAACAATCGGCCTGGATCTTCCTTTTTTAATCTTTGCGGCTTTATGAGAGAGGTTGAAGAAAATCTCGGCAAAGGCTAGATCTGAACTTTCTTGGCTTCACACGATCGGTTAGATGATGAAGAATTGAGCGATGATCTCGATCTGTGAATCTTCTTGATCTGAATCCTCTGAAATCGAAAACCCTAGTCGGATGTGAGCGATGAAGATTGGCGGCGGTGGCTTTCATTTTTAGAGAGAGAGAGAGAGATTCAGAAAGACTTAGAATAGAATTGATCAGCAAAAACTTCATAGGGTTTGCCGGTTTGACAAGACTTTATATAAGATCTTGAAAGATATAGTACCTAAACACCTAGAGGGGGGGGGGTGTGAATAGGTGACCAAATTCTTTTTGACTTTTTATGGCAGCAATCAGTTTTTAACACAGAATTTAAACTACTATTGCACAGCAATCACAAGTATTCACAGCAAATCACAACACACAGAAGACACACAGTTTTATAGTGGTTCCCCAAGGTTTGGGTACATCCACTTTCCCCCTTCGCCTATCTAGCAGTGTACTAGATTCAGCCAAACGTCTCCACTATCTCAGAACCCAAACTGGTTCCTACACCTCAGGCCCAAGGCCCTACAACTCTGCTTTTTCACAAAGCCTACACTCAGCCACAAAGGCCTACACTCAGCCACAAATGCCTACACTCAGCCACCAAGGCCTACACTCAGAGATTTCAATCTCCTACACTCAGGCTCTCAAGCCCTACACTCAGCCTTTATAATTACAGGCTTACAAAACTCAGATCCAAGGGATCTTACAAGATAAAAATGTTTATACAATTGTTAACTCAGCAACCCAAAGACAAGAAAGGAGAGTTGTGAGTTTCTTGATGAGTTCTTGGAAGAACTCAGCTGAAATCAATCTGACTTAGCTTTCTTCAAAGCTTCTTGAAAGTAGAACTCAATAAGATTGACTCCTTCTGCAGTTGATCCTTGATCTCTGCCACTTAGAATTCAGAATAAATCTGAAACCTTCTTCTCAGCCTAGTTCCAACGGCTGATTTCTTGGATGGAGCTCTCTCTCTCCAACTTCTTAGATCTGCACTTTATTCTTCAAGGAATAGCTAGATCTTCTTTGTTAGATACTTGATCAATAATTTGAACTTTATCAATCTTTCAACTCTTATTTCTGTAGACTGTGTAAGCCTATTTATAGGCCTTCTTCATGGTAACCGGCTGGTCCGGTTCATAACTGCTTTCTGACAACTCTGACAAGTGCTGTAGACCGGCTGGAACGGCAGCTGTCAAGTCATCTAGTCAGTTCTTGAAAGTTCTCTAACTGTCTGAAAGTGTCGAGACTTTCTGTCTTTAAGTGTCGACACTTATAGACCAAGTGTCGACACAAGTTGTGTAAGTGTCGACACAGGTCCACAAGGTGTCGACACAACTCCTTGTGTTGTAGATTCTATGTCTCGACACAGTTTCTTCTTCATGTGTCGACACTGAAATTGAGTGTCGACACAAGTACTTGATCTTCTGTATTATGCTGAATTCTTCTAAGTGTCGACACATCTCCTTTGTGTCGACACATCTTCATGTGTTGAATCTGTTAAGTGTCGACACTGCTTCTTGGTGTCGACACATGTCTTCAGTGTTGATACTTGCTGAGTGTCGACATAGCTCCTTGTGTCGACACATTCTTCTTCTTGTTGAGACTTCAGCTGAGTGTCGACACATTCCATAGTGTCGACACTTGTACTTAGAATAATTTGTTGATCTTGCTGTTCTTTGCTAAGTGTCGACACAGCTCCATGTGTCGACACTTTCTTCAAGTGTTGAGTCTTCAGCTGAGTGTCGACACATTATTTTGGGTGTCGACACATACTTCAAGTGCTGACTCTTCTGTTGTGTGTCGACACATTGTACTGGGTGTCGACACTTATACTTAGTCTCTGCTAACTTTTGCTGAGTGTCGACACAGCTCCAAGTGTCGACACTTTCTGGTGTAGACACAGTTCTTCTAGGTGTCGACACTGCTGCTAAATGTCGACACAGCTTTACTGCACTTTTCTTATCTGAGTGTCGACACAGCTCCTTGTGTCGACACTTTGTGTCTTGTGTCGACTCAGCATCCCTGGTGTCGACACAATGACTCCAAGTGTCGACATTGCTTTCCTGGGTGTCGACACAAGTCTTCTTAAGGGTCGACACTTTCCCTCTGGGTGTCGACACATGTACTTAGAAACTTTTTGCTTCAGTCCTGCAAATACTTAACCTGCACAAGTAACTCAAAAACACATCAAATACATTTTGATGTATATCATTGAGTTGGGTGAGGCTTCTTCAAAGCAGGTACATTTAAACCAATGTACCCAACAGATCTTCAATAACGGTCATAATTATTCTTAAAGACGTACACGTGGACCAATCACGTCAAGGTTATTTGGAAATTCTGTCAATTCTGGACTTAACGAATTTTCTGAAAAAAGAAACTGATATACTCGAGTGAAGATTGACCTACTCGAGTACTATATAAGACTACTCTAGTGAAGGTAAGAGAACTACTCTAGTGAATTACTTAGAGAAAATCCAGAAGTGAAGAGCAGCTACTCGAGTACAAAGAGACTTACTCGAGTGCTAACACAGTTACTCGAGAGGTGGAGTTTAACTACTCGAGTACAAGAAATACTATTCGAGAGAAAAGGAATTGGCTACTCGAGAGGTAGAGAAACTACTCGCTTCAGGGACTTAGAATATTTTCTGGAAGAGGATTCTGGGTTACTCGAGTAGTGAAACTGAACTACTCGAGAGGATATAATCTAGTCGAGTATATAGAAATAGCTACTCGAGTAATGGACTTAGAAAAATTCTGAGGGAAGAAAATCTTGTAACTCAAGTATTTACTCTCGACTACTCGAGTAGTAGATGGACTATTCGAGTAAGGAAAAATTACACAAAATCCAGTCTTCTGTAATGTTGGATCCCTAGTTGATTTGGGCTAGGTTCACTGACTTAGGATGTGACCTATCATGTATAGTCTGGGTCAAGTTTGTGTCTTAGAGTCTAGGACAGTCCTCTATCTCAACTTCAGATGGACCAGCCTTCTTCAAGACCATCAGGAACTCCAGATCTATCAGTTTTTCAGACTAAGTGAAATGAGTTTGATGTTCGTCGAACTCAGCTCGACGAAGGAAGTTGTGTGCTCGACGATCGTGAGACAATTCGCAGTGCTGAGCTCGACGAAGTTTGTTCTTTGCTCGACGAACACTAGATTCTATTTCAAGCATTCTCAGGACTACTTCAAATCTCTCTAAGTCCAGCTCCATGCTTCGGTCGACGAATTATTTACTGAGCTCGACGAACTTGGACCTCAAGTTCATAGCTTCTCAGGACGACGAATTCTAATCTCTACTCGACGATTTTTGTCCTCAGAGAATCTGTGTCGACACTTAGGGCTTGTATCGACACCAGACGATTTGTGTTGACACCCAGGATTTCAGTCGACACCAGCTTCTGTCGACACATGAGGAGTTGTGTCGATACCTAGACCAATCTGTCGACACCAGAGGAGTTGTGTCGACACCTAGATCAATCTGTCGACACCAATTTGTGTCGACATAACATTTCAGTAGATGCAGAGTATTTCGCCCAAGTCCAGAACTTTTCTCAGGTCGACGGAGTTTATTCTCAGCTCGACGAATTTGGTTCTCTGCTCAACGAATAATGTTTGTCTGATATTGAAGACTGTCTATTCAATGAATGAAGACTGTCAGCTCAACGAACTCAGCTCAGCTCGACGAACACAGCTCAGCTCGACGAACTCAGCTTAGCTCGACGAATTCAAGACTCAGCTCGACGAATTCTGTTCTTCGGTCGACGATTCCAGACTAGGTCTTCTTCCGTTCCCGTCTCATCTCATGGCGCTGATTCCTGGACAATTAATGGCAGTTCTTCACAGTATACTACCGTTAGGATGCGCAGTTAATTCTGGATTATTTCATGCCGTTTTCCCATGGAAACAGTTGGGGAAATAATTAATTGCTGCTTCCTTTCCAGGCCGTCTGTAATTGCTACTCGACATTCAAAATTCGAATGCTCTCCATAACTGATAGAGATATACAGAAACGAAAAAGAATATACAACAAGTACAGAACACCAGACAACAACAAGAAGAAGATAGACAGTGATTCAGACATCACAAGAAAAAGAATTCATTCTTGGCCCAGAGAGAAATTGATTTAGAAGAAGAAGAAGAAGAACATTACATCAATATCAAGAGCCTTCTTCATCTGCTTTTACTCAGGAGAACTTCAATACAATACAGTCATATCAGTTGCAAGAAGTTCCTGAAGACTCTCTCTGGACCTGGAATTCTAGGTCTTTGAAGACCTATCACCCTGAAGCAGTGCTCCAGTATTCTTCCTGAACCATTCTACATCTCAGGGGGAGCACAACTGCTAAACAATATTCCACAAGTCTTCTCATTTGACTTGAGAAAGAGAAGACCTCATCACCCTCACACTCCACCTCTGTACAGGGTTTTAATTCCCTTCAAAATTATTCTGGTTGCAAGTCTCCCACCAAAAGACTTGCGGGTTTGGTTTTTGGGAACCTGATCAAAACCCCATTGGTGCCAGGACACCTGATCAACCCCTTCCTGCAGTGGATTCCTACCAGGGTGGTAGAAGAGTGGATTACCCAGATTTGGGGAACCACTATAAAATTCTTGTGTCGTCTGGTTGCTTTCTTTTCCTTTTTGTTTTCTGGCCTTGCTCTGTGATTGTGCTGTGATTAGTCCTTTGCTGCTTTCTGGTTTATTGTATTTGCTGCACACACACACACACATCTAAAATACAACAGCAGTTGTAAAAGTTTCAAAATCACCATATACTCTATTCACCCCCTCTAGAGTATATCAGATCTAGCTTCACTTTCAATTGGTATCAGAGGGAGGTTGGTTAAACATACCATACCTGATTGGTTGTACAGGCTAACACCTGAACCCAAAGATCCCTTAGTTAGATCTCGTTGTTTTTATTCTGTTATTAGATTTTGTTCTCACAGACATGGCCCAAATTAAGGATTATACAAGTATCAGACCTCCAGTGTGCAATCTTAACAAGTTTGCCATCTGGAAGGCAAGAATTAGATTATATATGAACTTCATTGATGAGGATATTTTTTCTGTCATTTCAACAGGTGTTCCTCCAGCTCCTACAACTTTTGTCAGCACATCAACTAATCTGAGTGTAGTACCACCTCCAGACAATACTGAAGCCTACAAGAAAGCCAAGATGGCTGATGCAAAGGCTATGAATATTCTGTCCCAAACAATGTTAGATGACATATTTCAGAAGGTGGCTGAGTGCACCTCAGCCAAGGCCATTTGGGACTCTCTCAATCAAATGGTAGCAGGCTCAGCTGATGAAAGAAAGGATAGGAGATCCAGTCTCATTTCTCTCTATGAGAATTTCAAAAAGGATGAGACAGAATCAGTGGCTGAGATGTATAATAGATTAAGTTCAATCATTAGTGAACACAAGACTCTTGACAAGGACATCACCTTAACTGAGGTGAATGACAAGATATTGATGTGTTTCCCCAGTTCATGGGACTCCAGAATCTGGCCAATCAAAGAAGCCGGAAGCCTCAATGAGATCTCAACAGAATCTCTGCTAGGAAAGCTGAAGTCATATGAGCAGCTTGTCAAATCAAGAGAGGCAGCAGAACAGAAGACAACTACCCCAGTTAGGAAGGAGCACAGCTTGGCCCTCAAAGCTGTTGAAGACAGTGAAAAATCTACCTCCAATGAAGAGTTAATGAGCATCTTTGCCAAAAGATTCTACAAAATGGCAAGAAAGGACTTTAGAAGAAAATCATCCAAGCAGGATGATAAACCCAAATATGACAAGACACCAACTAAGGAGGTTGTGTGTTTTGGATGCAGAAAGCCAGGGCACTATATTTCAGAATGCCCAGAGAATCAGAAAAAGGACAAAGGGAAGGGACAAGGATTCCAGAAGAAAACAAAGCAGCAGACCCTCCTCCAACAAGTATAAAAGGAAGGACAAAGGATTTGTTGCTGAGTCCTGCAGTGACACAGAAGAGGAAACATCCTCCTTTAGCTCCAGTGAAGAAGAGGAAGAAGCCAGATCCAAGGAGGTGTGCCTAATGGCAATAGATGCCTCCAGAAGCAACTGTGGATCAGAAGAGGATTCTGAAGATGAAGGTGCCTCAGACTCAGAGGCTGATCAGGTGATTTCTAGTTTTGATTTCAATTCTGACTTGTTTAAAGTAGAATTTAAAACTATGTGCATGGATTTAATAAACTCAGAGAAAGAGATAAAAACCCTGAGGACTAGACTAGAAAATCTTGAATCTGTCAGCACAGAAAACAGAAAACTAACTGACCAATTGACTCTAGCTAATGAACAGATAATCAAGTTAAAATCTGAATTATGTGAGGCAAAACAACTTGAGCAATCTCTCAATGGGAGAAGCCTCAAGCTGATGGATACCACAAGCACAGTAAATGCCAGATTAAATGGCAGGCTGGGCTTGGGTGCTTCATCAGGTTTACCCCCCATAATAAAGAAGAATATACTTTCCACACCCATAAAGTTTATCACTGCTAAAGGTAAAGAGAAACTAACTGAAAAACTCAGATCAAAAAACAAGTCAAAACCCCTAGACAATAGCAACAGAAAACAGAAGAAAGCTGTTAAAAACCAAGTTCAGCATAATTCGTCGAACTTAGATCGACGAAATCCTGCAAGATCGTCGAACCCCGATCGACGAACGTTGAACGCAAACTTCAGAAATAATTATTCGTCTTACTGCGATCGACGAACTGTGTATGGTTCGTCGAGCAGAGGTCGACGAACGTGGGATACAGAAAATGACCATGGTCATTCTCTGAGTGGAGGTCGACGATCTCATCCCCATTCATCGAACTCTGATCGACGAACTTACAATAATTCGTCGATCCTAGAACGACCAAATATAAATCATTTCTCCCATAAAAATTTTAAAGCAGCTAACAAGACATTTAATCCAGTAGCTGATTGGATAATCCCACCTAGGAGATATCACCCTCTAGGGTATAAGTCTCAACCTGCATTATCAGTCATTTCTAGTTTTACTTTTCAGCCAAACCAAGGACCCAAGGTAATCTGGGTCAAGAACAATTGAGCTTTATTTTTTGATGTAGGTACAGGTGAAGAGCTGTCCAAGGCTAAGTCAGACATGGTACCTGCACAGTGGCTGCTCCAAGCACATGACTGGCAACAAAGCAAATCTCACCAACTATAAGTCCAAGCTAGGACCAAAGGTGATATTTGGAGACTTAAAGAGTGGTCAGTCAGAAGGGTTTGGAAGAGTAAGCATTGGAGCAATGACCTTCAAAAAGGTAACATATGTAAGAGGACTTAAACATAACCATATATCCATAAGTCAATTATGTGATGAAGGTTATCAGGTACATTTCAACTCTACCTCTTGTTCTATTATAAATGATAAAAACCAAACTGTTTTAATTGGACTTAGACAAGGAAACATATATTTAGTAGATTTCATTTCTGCCACAACTGATATTTGTTTACTCAATATCACTAGTAACCAAAATGAGTTTTGGCAAAAAAGGCTAGGACATGTAAACCTTAAGAACATATCTAGGTTATCTAAAGACAACCTTGTTAGAGGTTTACCTTCTGGCCCCTACAAGAAGGAAAGCCTATGCAGGGCTTGTCAATTAGGCAAGCAAACTAAAACTAGCTTCAAATCCATTAATAAAAGTGATTCACCTAGGATATTGTATCTACTTCATGTGGATCTTTTTGGACCCATTGCAGTACAAAGCCTACGAGGGAAGTCTTACACCTTAGTTATTGTTGATGATTTCTCCAGATTCAGTTGGGTAGCCTTCCTGAGAGCTAAGTTAGATACATTCAAAGTTCTTACAAATTTTCTCAGGACCATACAGATTGAGTTCTCTACTCATGTTGCATTGATTAGAAGTGATCATGACACAGAGTTTGAGTCTCTTCTTAAGCATGAGTTCTGTGAGAAGGAAGGTATCAGGCAGTGCTTCTCAACTCCTAGAACTCCCCAACAAAATGGGGTAGCTGAAAGGAAAAATAGGACACTCATTGAAGCTGCAGGTACATTGTTAGAAGATGTCTACATGCCTCTATCCTTTTGGGCAGAAGCTGTAAACACAGCTAACTATGTTCTGAACAGATGTCTTATACATAAACTAAAACACAAGACCCCCTATGAATTACTTAAAGAAAAGAAACCTAAAATCACTTACTTTAAAGTTTTTGGTTGCATATGTTACATACACAATAATAATAAAAGATACATTAGAAAATTTGAGGCTAAAGCTGAAGAAGGGATTTTTCTAGGATATTTCCATGTAAGCAAGGCATATAGGGTTTTCAACAAATCATCCCTTAAAATTGAAGAATCTATCCATGTGTCTTTTGATGAAGCTAACATGTCTTATAAGGAGAAAGACATTTCTACCAATAGTATTTTGCAGGTTTCACCAATGTGTGAGTCTATGGATGGGCAAAACCTTACCCAAGAGGTTCCAACTCATCCCACTCCACAGGCTGCTGAAGATAGTGAAGAAGAAATCCAAGAGGAAGTAACTGAACTTCCATCAACAGCCAGCACCATTCCTCAAGAGGAATTATTTGCAGAAGTTGTTGCTCAACCAACTCCACCAACTGACCTTGTCACACTTAGAGATCACCCCAGATCTCAAGTGATTGGGGACATTTCAGTTGGTGTACAGACAAGACATCAGCTCAATCAAGACTTGATGCATGCCTGTTTTCTCTCTCAAATTGAACCTCTCACCATCCATGAAGCTGAGCAAGATCCCCACTGGATTCTTGCAATGCAAGAGGAACTAAATCAATTTGAGAGATGTAGAGTTTGGGATTTGGTTCCAAGACCCCTTAACTACCCAGTCATTGGAACCAAATGGGTTTATAGGAACAAATTAGATGTACAAGGGAACATAGTAAGGAACAAGGCTAGACTGGTTGCCCAAGGATTTAGGCAAGAAGAAGTAATAGACTATGACCAAACCTTTGCCCCTGTTGCAAGGTTGGAGGCCATTAGAATATTTCTAGCCTATGCAGCATATAAAAAGTTCAAGGTATTCCAGATGGATGTCAAGAGTGCCTTTCTGAATGGTGTACTTCAAGAAGAGGTTTATGTAGAACAACCTCCAAGTTTTATCTCTCTAACTTAACCCACTTATGTTTACAAGTTGCATAAAGCTCTCTATGGTTTAAAGCAAGCTCCAAGAGCTTGGTATGAGACCCTAGCTAGCTTTCTTTTAGATCATAAATTTACAAGAGGAACCATAGATAAAACCCTTTTCACTAGACATCATAAGGACCAAATCTTATTAGTACAAATATATGTGGATGACATTATTTTTGGGTCTACTGATCCCAAATTGTGCCAGAGGTTTGCTGATCTCATGCACTCCAAATTTGAGATGAGTAGCATGAGTGAGCTTTCCTACTTCCTTGGTCTCCAAGTGAAGCAGCTCCCTGATGGTATCTTCCTCTCCCAATCTAAGTATGCTAAAGAGCTCATTAAAAAGTTTGGGATGGGTGATGCCTCAGGAATGAAAACACCTATGGCTATAAATGCTGTTGTGGATTCTGATACAGCAGGGAAACATGTAGATCAGAAACATTATAGGGCAATTGTTGGATCCCTATTATACTTAACAACTAGCAGGCCTGATATAATGTTTGCCACATGCCTTTGTGCTAGATTCCAAGTGAATCCTAAAGAATCTCATCTTATTTTTCTAAAAAGGATTTTGAGATATATAAAGAGTTGTCCTAGTTTAGGACTCTAGTATCCTGCAGAGTCAGAATTTGAGTTAACTGGATACTCAGATGCTGACTATTCTGGATGTAGAGTGGACAGGAAAAGTACCTCTGGAACTTGCCAGTTCCTGGGTATGAGACTTGTCTCTTGGTTTTGCAAAAAGCAGACATCTGTGTCTACATCAACTGCTGAGGCAGAGTACATGGCTGCTGGCAGCTGCTGTTCCCAGATGCTATGGATACAAAACCAACTCCTAGATTATGGTATCAACTTAAATAATTCAACCTTATTTTGTGATAATACAAGTGCTATTGCTATAGCTCAGAATCTAGTTCATCATTCTAAGACTAAGCATATTGAAATAAGACATCATTTCATTATAGATCATGTGGACAAAAAGAAAATTAACTTGATCCACATTCCTACTGATCTACAAAGAGCAGATATCTTCACCAAGCCTTTGGATGAGAAAACCCATCTGTTCTTTATAAATCAAATAGGAATGATTGATGGAGAAGAGTTAAATTAATTTCTGTCTGCATTCGACGAATTTTCCAGAGTTCGTCGAACGGAGTTCGACGAATTAGGGAAAGTTCGAGAGATTCTCGTCGAACGGAGGTCGACGAATTCTCTGTGTGGAAACAAGTTTCGTCGACCGAAGATCGACGAACCTTGCTTTAGAAACAATTTCGTCAAACGGAGTTCGACGAACTGTTTTCAATTCTTCTGAATGGGTTCGACGAACTACTCTCCTATACCTTATTTCGTCGATCTCAGTTCGAAGATTTATCTTCTTTTCGTGGAACGGAGCTTGTCGATTCATATTCTGAAAATCTTATATCTAGGTTTTTTTCGACCTCCGTCCCGCGCTTTCAGTTCCTTTGCTCTTGATCACCGTTTTCTCTGTAATTTTCTTTGCAGGTCATCAATGGCGATTCCTCCAGGAGCACTTGCAGCGATGAAGTTTGATGCAACATTCTCCATGGACTTTGAGTCCTTCCAGCATTCCGATCCAATTTTTCTGTATATCCTTGAATTACTGGAAGAACTGCATCTTAAGGACTTCATGACACGCAACATTAAGCTACACTCAACCGAGATAAAAGAATGGGTGTATACTGCCACAATTTCTGAAGATGGCAATCTGACAGGAACTATTGGAAACACTGTTGTTTCCCTGTCCCCAGCAGTACTCTCTGAAATTTTTGGACTGATCAATGGGGAAGACAATTTGGACATGGACGCTGAGGAATATGCTGATATGCTGAAAGTCATGGGTTTCTCCAGCAATAACCCTAATAAGCTTCTGAAGAAACAACTCTCCGCCGCTTATCAATTTTTGGCTGACATTGTCGGGAAAATTCTGTTGGGCAAGCACTCGGCACACGACTACATCACTCGCCATCAATTCCTGATCATGTGCGCCGTACTCAACAAGCGTCAGATTGATTGGGGCATGGTCTTCTTTGACCTTATCAAGAAAAGAACTAGCAAGAAGGAAGTCTGCTACGGCAGAATCCTGGGGATTTTCCTCCAGGAAAAGGCCAGTGAATGTTTGGTCTCCCTGACCACATTCATCAATGCCAGCAAGCGCCTCACCTGCGCCTTGTTTGGCCGATGGGAGAGGACAATCTCCAAACCCTCCAAGGGTTTCTCCTCCTCCATCAATGCTTCTGAGAGCACCAGGACCGTCAAGGTCACTCCCCACCCTGACTCTGAAGAGGTCATTCCCCCTACCAAATCTCTTCCCACTCCTCCTGCACCTCAATTGACTCCACCTCAACATCAATCTCCACCGCCTGATCTTACACATATGCCTACACCTCCAGTTTCCCCCACTGAAACACATATTCCCTCACCTCCTCAATCCCCTCTTCCACCACACCTTTCCACTATTCCATCCTACACCATACCCACTGAACCACAACCTGTTCTACCTCCCTTATCCCCTCCACATATTCTTCCTTCCTCCTCTACTATTCTTTCTCCACCTATGGATTCTTCCACCATTTCCACCATCATCTCTCTTTTGACTCCTCTTATCAAATCACTCATCACAGAGGCTATTACACCTCTGGTGAATTCAATTGATTCTTTATCTGCCCAAATCTCAGCCCTCTCTACTGCCCCCTGATTCAGGGGCCTGGCTTAAGGTTCTCCTGAACCCAGGCAGGGGGAGATGCTCCATGATGAAGCTGGTGCAGCAGCTGCAGAAGTGAATACTGTTGATACAGTTACTACAAATATAGTTGATTTAGTGCTTGATAATGCACTTGCAGTTACAGATACAACAATAAATTTTATTCAATTCATGGAGACTGACAGTAGCTTTGATGAGTCAGTAGATTCAATAACAACTGCTGGTGATTTTCTTATAAATTCCACAGTTAATTTATCTGCAATACTTCAGATCTTTGATCCTGTATATATGAAGCTTCCTTCAGTAGAGATTGCTAAGCCATATTTGGCTATTGTCCAGTATACCTCTCCAACAAATCCAGCAGTTGCCAGGCAACTTTGTGCATCTTTTGCTGCTCCCTCTGCTGTTCCAACTTCTGTGTCTATTCCAGAAATCTGCCCTGTCCCAGATTTTGTCATGGATGATTCTCCCATGCCTGATCTGGATGAGCTCATTCTGGCAGACATTGAAGAAGAGAACAAGGCAGCAGCTGCAAGTTCTGTCTCTACTACTGTTGAACCTTCACCCTCTGAAAAACCTCTTACCATTCCTGATGCCACTCTGAGGAAGCTGAATGCTTTGTATGATAACCCTCAGAGTTCAAATTCTGATGATGATGATGATGAATCTGATGAGGAGGCTGCCAAAAAGAGGAAGAAGTTGCTCTCTAAGAAAATGAAGGCTCCTCCTCCTCCTGCTCCCAAGCCTAATCCCACTGCAGACACTCCATATTATATTCTGCATAATGTTGCTCCTTACAAAGGGATGCCTGTATGGATGTGGTTATTTAAGAACCAACAAAAAGAGAGGAAGAGGAGTAGGAGATACTCTCCTCCCCCAGTGCATAGATACAGAAAGGATCCTCCTCCTCCTCCTCCTCCAGCAGCAGGTGCATCTGGCTCAAGCTCTCAAAGATCTGCTCCTATTCAAACTTATCAGAGACAAACAGGGAGATCCTCTGGTAGTAGTCAGCCAAGGCCAGCATCTTCAGGCAGTCAACACCATCAACATCAACAGCAGCAGCCCCAGGAATCTAAGGAACATGAAGCTGAAAGGCCCTATTCTCCTCCTGAAGATCCAGAAACAGCCAACACAGCCAGAATGGCAAGATTCCCAGAAATCATTGGCTTATCTCTAATCAATAAAGCTAAAGCTGAAGGCAAGGATACAACAGGCTTAACTACTATGTCTCAGTACAGGAGAGATGAACTAAAAAGATTTGGGAAAGCAAACAAGCTACTCAATGTTGATGAGTACATGAATCTTCACCCAAAAGCAGTTGTCCCCAGAGCCACTTCACTGAACATCATAGGGGCAGCTGACATGACTATGACCAACGCTTAAGCTTCAAATCCCAATAGGGAAATCATTTTCAAGAAGCCAGGAGATAAAGCAGCAGAAGTCAAGCCAAAACAGAAGAAATCAGAGAAGTAACTTTGTGTTTTCTTTTCATTTCTGCTTCTGTTTCAGTCTATATTTTGCATTAAAACAAAGCCAGTATGTATATATATCTGTTGCATGTGTTGTAAATTCTCTGCAAGATATATCTCTTAATTTTGCTTTGTTTTTCTATTTGCTCTTTGCTTGGAGTTTCTGTTAGTGACCTCACCCAAATAGGGGTAGATTGTTGGATCCCTAGTTGATTTGGGCTAGGTTCACTGACTTAGGATGTGACCCATCATGTATAGTCTGAGTCAAGTTTGTGTCTTAGAGTCTAGAACAGTCCTCTATCTCAACTTCAGATGGACCAGCCTTCTTCAAGACCATCAGGAACTCCAGATCTATCAGTTTTTCAGACTAAGTGAAATGAGTTCGACGTTCGTCGAACTCAGCTCGACGAAGGAAGTTGTGCGCTCGATGATCGTGAGACAATTCACAGTGCTGAGCTCGACGAACTTTGTTCTTTGCTCGACGAACACCAGATTCTATTTCAAGCATTCTTAGGACTACTTCAAATCTCTCTAAGTCCAGCTCCATGCTTCGGTCGACGAATTATTTACTGAGCTCGATGAACTTGGACCTCAAGTTCATAGCTTCTCAGGATGACGAATTCTAATCTCTACTCGACGATTTTTATGCTCAGAGAATCTGTGTCGACACTTAGGGCTTGTGTCGACACCAGACGATTTGTGTCGACACCCAGGATTTCAGTCGACACCAGCTTCTGTCGACACTAGAGGAGTTGTGTCGACACCTAGACCAATCTGTCGACACCAGAGGAGTTGTGTCGACACCTAGATCAATCTATCGACACCAATTTGTGTCGACACAACATTTCAGTAGATGCAGAGTATTTCGTCCAAGTCCAGAACTTTTCTCAGGTCGACGGAGTTTATTCTCAGCTCGACGAATTTGGTTCTCTGCTCAACGAATAATGTTTGTCTGATATTGAAGAATGTCTATTCAACGAATGAAGACTGTCAGCTCGACGAACTCAGCTCAGCTCGACGAACCCAGCTCAGCTCGACGAACTCAGCTTAGCTCGACGAATTCAAGACTCAGCTTGACGAATTCTGTTCTTCGGTCAACGATTCCAGACTAGGTCTTCTTCCGTTCCCGTCTCATCTCATGGCGCTGATTCCTGGACAATTTATGGCAGTTCTTCACAGTATACTACCGTTAGGATGCGCAGTTAATTCTGGATTATTTCATGCCGTTTTCCCATGGAAACAGTTGGGGAAATAATTAATTGCTGCTTCCTTTCCAGGCCGTCTGTAATTGCTGCACGACATTCAAAATTCGAATGCTCTCCATAACAGATAGAGATATACAGAAACCAAAAAGAATATACAACAAGTACAGAACACCAGACAACAACAAGAAGAAGATAGACAGTGATTCAGACAATACAAGAAAAAGAATTCATTCTTGGCCCAGAGAGAAATTAATTTAGAAGAAGAAGAAGAAGAACATTACATCAATATCAAGAGCCTTCTTCATCTGCTCTTACTCAGGAGAACTTCAAAACAATACATTCATATCAGTTGCAAGAAGTTCCTGAAGACTCTCTCTGGACCTGGAATTCTAGGTCTTTGAAGACCTATCACCCTGAAGCAGTGCTCCAGTATTCTTCCTGAACCATTCTACATCTCAGGGGGAGCAAAGCTGCTAAACAACATTCCACAAGTCTTCTCATTTGACTTGAGAAAGAGAAGACCTCATCACCCTCACACTCCACCTCTGTATATGGTTTTAATTCCCTTCAAAATTATTCTGGTTGCAAGTCTCCCACCAAAAGACTTGAGGGTTTGGTTTTTGGGAACCTGATCAAAACCCCATTGGTGCCAGGACACCTAATCAACCCCTTCCTACAGTGGATTCCTACCAGGGTGGTAGAAGAGTGGACTACCCAGATTTGGGAAACCACTATAAAATTCGTGTGTCGTCTGGTTGCTTTCTTTTCCTTTTTGTTTTCTGGCCTTGCTCTGTGATTATGCTGTGATTAGTCCTTTGCTGCTTTCTGGTTTATTGTATTTGCTGCACACACACACACACATCTAAAATACAACAGCAGTTGTAAAAGTTTCAAAATCACCATATACTCTATTCACCCCCCCTTTAGAGTATATCAGATCTAGCTTCACTTTCATGTAACTCGAGACAAAAGACTAAACTACTTGATAGGTTAAAACTCCAAAAATTTATTATGAAGTGCGGCGCCCCGGCGGTTTTATTTAAGTAAAGCGGAAGTGATTTTTTATTTAGAAAATGGGGCGCGCGTATTTATTTATTTGGATATAAAACGGGTGTGATCGAGTTTTAACGAAAGGAGGCAAGTGCACCTATCGTGAGTAGTACAGGATATTCCGGGTGGAATATCGAGGTCGTATTGTTCTCGGGGCCGGTTTGATTATTTCTACTCTTCCCTGGAGGGGACTATTACTTTACCGATAATTACTTGTCGGGTAATATTTTTATATATAATAAAAGAAAGGCAGAAAACATAAAAAGAAAGCATAAAAATAAAGCTAGAAGGTGGTGCCGATGAAGAGCTTAGCTCGATGGCACCGAAAAAACGATTGAACTAAAATAAACTTTAAATAAAAAGAGCTCCTAAATTTCTAATTAATTAAGGCGGAGACTTGGCCGTGGAGGTTCCACTAAAATGAGCTCACCTAGCTATAGGGCTATCGCTCACCTAAACGCTAAGACTATTCAACCGGGCTCTCGTCCGACGAAGGATTCCTCTTAACGCCCGCATTACGCTAAGAACCCCGCTATTGGGTGGGGAACCCAATCCGGTAGAGTTGGCGCGCCTCCTCTCTCGAGGGTTAGTGCGGAACTCTCTTTTCCAAGGGGTGATCGGTCCATATGCACGGCCTCTCGGCTGGGTAGCATATGGACTACGGAAATAGGGCCCACACATCGATATGTGGTCCTACGCGTCGTTAACCCCGGGCAAACCTTAAGTTCTTTTAATTAATTAGAAAAATTAGACCTTTAGTTATTTTAAACTATTTTATCTGTCCCAATGCTCTTCGATACCGAGGGCTAAGAACAGTTAGCCACTCATCGGAATGGGGACGGCTTGCGGGAAAAGCAGAAAAGAAAGCAGAAAAGGAAAGTAGTAAATGAAAGCGATAAAAGAAAACTGTAAAGGAAAGCAGAAAATTGCAAGTCCTACCCAAACGAGTAGGACTGAAGAAAGCTGTAAATTGCGAGTCCCGGCGCAAATGCGTGGGCGGGAGAAATGAAATCGTGTCCTACTCAAACGAGTAGGACTAAATAAATGCAACACACGCACACACTCGACATAAAGTAAAACTCACGCACACACTCTCTCGACATAAAGTAAAACACACACACACAAATCCTACTCAAATGAGTAGGGAAAATAAAGATCTGCCATTTAACTCGAATGAGTAGGCGGAAATAAAGAAAATTACAAACTCACGCACTCTACAGAAAGTAAAATAAGTAAGCGCCATTAAACTCTTAACGAGTAGGCGGAAATAAATGCGCATACATAAAAGTTTGCAAAAAACTAAGTTACCGAAAAATTAAAACAACTGCATTTCTACCGCTAGAATGCGGTAGAAATGCATAAAAAGAAGACGAAAAAATTAAACGGACAAAAGTTTTAAATGAAAATCAAAGTGCATGAAAAATAAAAACGGCTATATTTTCATTCTTATAACTCCGTAAAAATGCCAAAAAAATGAAAATAAACTGAAAATAATGAAAAGGTTTTACATCCTAAAAAGAAAAATCTAAGTTAAAAGAAATGAAAATCACTTTGAAATCAATTTTACGGGTTTATAACAATGAGATAGAAAGCTATAAAAATCTAAGTTTAACCAAAACAAAGTAAAAATAACTAAACATAAAAACATGAAAACTATACTCATACACTCACACACTCATTCTAAAAAAACAAAAACTAAGTTAAAACAAAAACAAATAAGATTGCATAAAAGTAGTCACATAGTTTAAGTCCAAATCTATAAAAAGAGAGAAAATCTACAATTTTATTAAGCTAAAAACGAAGATTACAAAGCTATGAAAATAAAGGAGTGGGGGAGAAATTTCCCTTACATAGCATTTGGACTCATCCGAGCAGCATAGCACCTATACAAAATGGTTCAAAAAAAGGGAACGGGAACTCAAGCAGAACACTGGAATTTATAGAACAAATTTACATGAGACACGCCCTTGGCCACGGGCGTGACATGGGGCGTGTCAGTACTATTTGAGAAGGCGGCCGGCGATTTGATGGGAAAGTTGACTTTGGGCTGGACGCGTGTCGGTCTCGCAGTGATCACGCCCTAGGTCACGGGCGTGACGCTGGGCGTGTCAAGCAGGTGGATCTGGGCACGATGCGTCAAAAAGTCATCGCGCGGGTCTTGTCGGCCAGGCGCAGTGGTCACGCCCTAGGTCACGGGCGTGACTCTGGGCGTGTCGGCTGGTGTCGACACTCGACAAACGTCGAGTGGAAAATGTCGAGTTGAAAATCGTTGAGCAGGAAGAGGTGTCACGCCCTAGGTCACGGGCGTGACGCTAGGCGTGTCGAGGAGGTCGACGATCGTTGAGCTGAAAACGTTGAGCGGGTGGACACGGTCTTAGGTCACGCCCCGTGTCAGGTGACACGGGCGTGACCCCGGGGCCTGTCAAGCTTTTCTCTTCAAAATTTGCTGATTTTACTGGAATTTGACGTGTCACGCCCCGGTCACGGGCGTGACCAATATGTCACGGGCGTGACTTGACTTTTTTGGCAGATTTTTAATTTTTTCCTGAAAAATAAAATAAAATAAGTTAGTATAATATTTACAATAAAAGGAGCAATTTTTTAAGCAAAAATATGTAAAAATGACGAAAAGAAATGAAAACGACTAAATTAATATACACAAAAATACGTATATTTACAATTCATCAAATACCCCCATACTTAAGCTTTTGCTATTCCAGAGCAAAAGTTGGAGATGAACTTATAAGGAATAAAAGAAATCCTAAGTTTGGCTACCGCTTGAATTAGTTAAAAGTAAGATCAAAATAAACATTCGGGGTTAAAGAATTAAATCCTAGTTTATGAAATGTTATGAATAGAGGAACAGTTTCAAAAAAGACTTCTAAATAAAATAAAATAGAAAGCAAAAATTTATTTTTGTTAGTTTAACAAAGATGGATTGGATTTATATACAAAACTTTAGCTTTAAAAAAGGTTAAAGGAAATAATACAATTTAAAAGTTATGCTCTCAAAAAATTTTAAATTAATTCTAGAATCATTGAAATAGGCTAAGTGGTTTGGTGGTTTATGAAGAAGGCTTGAATATTGAGGTGAGGTAATTTTTTCTCGAACCTCCAATGTTTTTCTTTTTGGATAGTTAGGAAAACGAAATCTTATTTTCCTAATACATAATAATTTTTTTCTTTCTTCATAAATAATAAATACCCAATGTATATGTGTAGGAGTAATGAATTTTATCCTCTTACTGCATAACATATAATCTTTTTAAATATTGGGTGCCTATGTTTATGGAATGAAATCTTATTCCCATTGACATAAGATCTTTTAAGAGATAGGGAAAACATGTCAAGTAAGACATGAAAAAAAGGAAGTGAGTTTATTTTTCAAAAAGAAAACTAGTTTTTAATCAAAAAGTTTTGAGTGCAACCTTTTTAAAATGAACGTTTCTATCTTTCTAAAAGCATGAAGTAGAAATAATTGAAATCCATGGATGTTATTTTCTAACATAAAAAACGAGCTTCTATTTATAAAATTAGAAGTGGTGGTGAAAAACAAGTTCCCTATTATAAGGAAAAGACATAAAAGATTTTTTAAATCTTAACTCCAGACACTTAAATCTATCGAACTTTAATTAATAAACGAATAGTAAGCAAATAATAACTAAAATTCGCATATAAATTAACTCGAAACTAGATTTTTGGAAAGCAAAAAGGGTTAAGATATGGTATATTCGAATTATTTTGTTACATAATTTAACAAAACATTTTTTTGGAATTTTTTAGAGTTTTTATCATTTTTTTGTGTTTTAATTATTATCTTTTTAAGATTTTTAGAGTTATTTTCTTTTTTAGGATTTTTAGAGTTATTTCTTTTTTAAGGATTTTTAGAGTTATTTTCTTTTTTAGGATTTTTAGAGTTATTTTCTTTTTTAAGGATTTTTAGAGTTATTTTCTTTTTTAGGATTTTTGGTTTTTCTATTTTTTTTTGATGATGTTTTAGTGTTTTATGATAAGTAATTTACAAGAATGAGGAGAGAAAGAAAGGAGTGTTATTTACAAAGAAGGTAGTGGGGAAAGAGAGATTTTTACAAAAAAGTACAAAGCAAAAACTCGATTGCGGCCCCACGAACAGACTCTTATTTGAATGGTTGGTTCGATGAGTCGAACGTCGCGGGCAGGCAAAATGCGAGTTTTTATAAATAAGAAGAAGGGGGGGGGGGAGATATTTACAAAAACTATTTACAAAGTAAAAAGATTTTGTTTTTTTTGTGAATTTTTTGAGTTTTATGATTTTTTTTTTGAAGTTTTATGAAAATAAAAACAAGGAAAAAAATTTTATGTTTTATTTTTTTGTAATGTTTTTGTATTTTTATGCATTTTTGTAAAGTGCAGAAATAAAGAAATACGAAAACACCCCCATACTTAAACCTAACATTGTCCCCAATGTTGCAATCTAAGTATGCGGAACAGATAATATACAAAATATAATAAGTACAAAAAGAAAAAGAGAAGGGTAGGAGCTTCCCTTAGACGAGTGCGGGAGGCCCGAGTTGAAACCCTGCATTATTGGTAGAAGACGTAGGAAAAAGATAACAGAAATAAAAAATAAAAGGAAAAATAGAAACTCGGCGAAAAGATGGCGGGCGGTAGGGGGGCATGTGCGTGGGGGAGTCGAAGGTAGCTAAGGCCTTAGCTACGTGAGTGTGATGAAAATGCGCACCCCTAGCGTGCACAAGAATGGAAGCGCGCCGAAGTGAAACAAAACAAAATAAAATAAGTTAAAAGAAAATAAATAGACAAAATATATACACATGTATTTTTTTTTGTTTTTTGTTTTTTGTATTTTTATTTTATAATTTTGTTTATTATTTTTTTTAAGGACGTTATATTTTTTGTTAAGTTTTTCATTTTTTCGAAATTTTTTTTTTTAGTTTTGTTTGTTTTATAGTTTTTTTTAAAAGAATGAAAATAAATAAATTTTTTTGTTAAGTTTTTTTTTCATGTTTTTTTTGGGTTTTAGTTGTTTTTTATGTAATTTTTTTTAGTTTTATAGTTTTTTTAGTTTTAAGGTTTTTTTTTCAAAAAATTTTTTTTGTTTTATAATTTTTTTCAAAATTTTTTGTTTTATAATTTTGTAAATAATTTTTTTTTATAGTTATTATTATTATTATTATTTTTATTATTATTAGTAATTTTTTGTTGATTAACCATATATTTTTATAAATATAGATATAGGTAAATTTAATAGAACCCCAAGGTTCAAAATAACGAACCGAAAATTTCCCCGGCAACGGTGCCAAAAACTTGATAGGTTAAAACTCCAAAAATTTATTATGAAGCGCGGCGCCCCGGCGGTTTTATTTAAGTAAAACGGAAGTGATTTTTTATTTAGAAAATGGGGCGCGCTTATTTATTTATTTGGATATAAAACAGGTGTGATCGAGTTTTAACTAAAGGAGGCAAGTGCACCTATCGTGAGTAGTACATGATATTCCGGGTGGAATATCGAGGTCGTATTGTTCTCGGGGCCGGTTCGATTATTTCTACTCTTCCCTGTAGGGGACTATTATTTTACCGATAATTACTTGTCGGGTAATATTTTTATATATAATAAAAGAAAGGCAGAAAACATAAAAAGAAAGCATAAAAAAGCTAAAAGGTGGTGCCGATGAAGAGCTTAGCTCGATGGCACAGAAAAAACGATTGAACTAAAATAAACTTTAAATAAAAAGAGCTCCTAAATTTCTAATTAATTAAGGCGGAGACTTGGCCGTGGAGGTTCCACTAAAATGAGCTCACCTAGCTATAGGGCTATCGCTCACCTGAACGCTAAGACTATTCGACCGGGCTCTCATCCGACGAAGGATTCCTCTTAACGTCCGCATTACGCTAAGAACCCCGCTATTGGGTGGGGAACACAATCCGGTAGAGTTGGCGCGCCTCCTCTCTCGAGGGTTAGTGCGGAACTCTCATTGCAAAGGGGTGATCGGTCCATATGCACGGCCTCTCGGCTGGCTAGCATATGGACTACGGAAATAGGGCCCACACATCGATATGTGGTCCTACGCGTCGTTAACCCCGGGCAAACCTTAAGTTCTTTTAATTAATTAGAAAAATTAGACCATTAGTTATTTTAAGCTATTTTATCTGTCCCAATGCTCTTCGATACCGAGGGCTAAGAACGGTTACCCACTCATCAGAATGGGGACGGCTTGCGGGAAAAGCAGAAAAGAAAGCAGAAAAGGAAAGCAGTAAATGAAAGCGATAAAAGAAAACTGTAAAGGAAAGCAGAAAATTGCAAGTCCTACCCAAATGAGTAGGACTGAAGAAAGCTGTAAATTGCGAGTCCCGGCGCAAATGTGTGGGCGGGAGAAATGAAAGCATATCCTACTCAAACGAGTAGGACTAAATAAATGCAACACACGCACACACTCGACATAAAGTAAAACTCACGCACACACTCTCTCGATATAAAGTAAAACACACACACATAAATCTTACTCAAATGAGTAGGGAAAATAAAGACCTGCCATTTAACTCGAATGAGTAGGCAGAAATAAAGAAAATTACAAACTCACGCACTCTACAGAAAGTAAAATAAGCAAGCGCCATTTAACTCTTAACGAGTAGGCGGAAATAAATGCGCATACATAAAAGATTGCAAAAAACTAAGTTACCGAAAAATTAAAACAACTGCATTTCTACCGCTAGAATGCGGTAGAAATGCATAAAAAGAAGACGAAAAAAATTAAACGGACAAAAGTTTTAAATGAAAATCAAAGTGCATGAAAAACAAAAACGGCTATGTTTTCATTCTTATAACTCCGTAAAAATGCCAAAAAAGTGAAAATAAACTGAAAATAATGAAAATGTTTTACATCCTAAAAAGAAAAATCTAAGTTAAAAGAAATGAAAATCACTTTGAAATCAATTTTACGGGTTTATAACAATGAGATAGAAAGCTATAAAAATCTAAGTTTAACCAAAACAAAGTAAAAATAACTAAACATAAAAACATGAAAACTATACTCATACACTCACACACTCATTCTAAAAAAAACAAAAACTAAGTTAAAACAAAAACAAATAAGATTGCATAAAAGTAGCCACATAGTTTAAGTCCAAATCCATAAAAAGAGAGAAAATTTACAATTTTATTAAGCTAAAAACGAAGATTACAAAGCTATGAAAATAAAGGAGAGGGGGAGAAATTTCCCTTACATAGCATTTGGACTTATCCGAGCAGTACAACTCCTATACAAAATGGTTCAAAAAAAGGGAACAGGAACTCAAGCAGAACACTGGAATTTATAGAAAAAATTTACATGGGACACGCCCTTGGTCACGGGCGTGACATGGGGCATGTCAGTACTATTTGAGAAGGCGGCTGGCGATTTGACGGGAAAGTTGACTTCGGGCTGGACACGTGTCGGTCTCGCAGTGGTCACGCCCCAGGTCACGGGCGTGACGCTGGGCGTGTCAAGTAGGTGGATCTGGGCGCGGTGCGTCAAAAAGTCGTCGCGCGGGTCTTGTCGGCCAGGTGCAGTGGTCACGCCCTTGGTCACGAGCGTGACTCTGGGCGTGTCGGCTGGTGTCGACACTCGACAAACGTCGAGTGGAAAATGTCGAGTTGAAAATCGTCGAGCGGGAAGAGGTGTCACGCCCTAGGTCACGGGCGTGACGCTAGCCGTGTCGAGGAGGTCGACGATCGTTGAGCTAAAAACGTTGAGCGGGTGGACACGGTCTTGGGTCACGCCCCGTGTCAGGTGACACGGGCGTGACCCCGGGCGTGTCAAGCTTTTCTCTTCAAAATTTGCTGATTTTACTGGAATTTGACGTGTCACGCCCCGGTCACGGGCGTGACCAATATGTCACGGGCGTGACTTGACGTTTTTGGCAGATTTTTAATTTTTTCCTGAAAAATAAAATAAAATAAGTTAGTATAATATTTACAATAAAAGGAGCAATTTATTAAGCAAAAATATGTAAAAATGATGAAAAGAAATGAAAACGACTAAATTAATGTACACAAAAATACGTATATTTACAATTCATCACTACTCGAGTACTTGTATGACTACTCGAGTAATTTACTTAGAAAAATTTTCTGGAGAAGGAATTGTGTTAACTCGAGAATGATAAGGGATCTACTCGAGTAGTTGACTTAGCTACTCGAGAGCTATAATTTGGCTACTCGAGAGCTAATTCCTTTACTCGAGTACTTATAGTCTAACTCGTGTATTGACTAAGTATTTCACTCGAGTGTGTAGGTATCTACTCGAGTAAAGTACTTAGCAAAATTCTTTAAACAGAATTCTCTTCTTCTTTGGCGAATATAACAACAAGCCTTTCTCCAATAAGTCATAGTGCTTGAATATGAAGTGTATCCCAATAGAGAGGCTGTAACACCCTCATCCGTCGTATGGCATATAGTAGAAGGTCCAGCTGGAACCCGACACCATATACCACAGATAGTCGGAAGGGTTACGTATGAATAACCAAACTATCCAATTAAGACTACTCGTCCTAACACAGAGCATTCTAGCGAAAGCTTTTAAACAGTTGAAAGAACACAAACTTGTATCCAAATAACATGAATGTCCAACACCACTACAACTGGAATGAAAACAAATACACAGAAAGGTACACGACCTTATGGCCTTACAGAGGTTCACTAAATTAAATAATGTTTTCCATACATCGGCTCGCAGGCCGGCCACACATGACAAAATAAAGTACAATTATTCGCTTTGGCCTTCTAGGGCCAGCACAGTAATATGGGCTCCAGCCCGCTATTTGGTACTCGGCTCCGTAGCACCTGCAAGCAACATTCCACCGCACGGTGACAAACATAACAACGGTCAGTAAAAAGCTGAACAAATTATAACGACCATGCCCATAACTCGGGATAGCGGTGCTCCTTCCATGCAATTAATTAGCCCAGCTAAAATAATATAGTACAAACATGCTAGTCACAGGTGTAGGCTCGCACGACCAAACACCCCGTGCACTCAGGGCACATTATCGGTGAATCCTGACACTTCAGCGTCTTCACCACCACCCCCAGGATGGCAACAACGTGAGCATTTTATCCTTTCTGACCACTGTCTAAGGCTCCCGACTATGCCAACGGCCAGTCCCCTTTTTGGGTCTCTCGCACCAAACCACAAAGCCCAGGTCCGATTCCACTTGCCCTTTGCTCACAACGCGTAGTACACCTTAAGACGTACGCATGAGCCAAGCTTCTCTCGGATCCTACCATTTCCAAACAATCACATAACCCAGTTATGTTCAAGGCCGGTTCCCAGACCGCCAAGTTAGCAGAACGACGATTCCGCTAAGTTTTTTTGGTGCGCCTTGGAGTTAATCCCCAAGGATCCCTGCTGCAATCTACCGCGTAGAAACCCGAAAACCCATAGCACGGAGTCTTCTCCGGCAAATCATAACAAATGCAACATCACCGATCCAGACCAACATGTCCGAGTAGGCTTCACACACATTGCCTATGCCCGTACTTCGATTCCGGACTCTATATGCAACACAAGGGGGACTATTCCTGACAACCCCAAGGAACACCGCACCCTCGCCGCACACTCGCGGGAGCGGGTTTCTCTATCAAAAAAGGAAGAGAGCTCCACATGCTCAAGAAGAGAATCGTTACCCTTGTAGTACGCTTTTGCGCCATGGAAAATTACACTAATAGAAGTCTTCACAATGGGATTTCCTCCACGGATCTGCTCTCGGTTCTCTAAACGGTGCTCCTATGCTCCGCCGGCGGCCGGAATCATCCTCCTTCTTCCTCCTTGCTCTAACTCCTTGGAAAGAGAAATCTTAATGGAGAAATGAGGAGTTAAACCACCATTCCCGGCATTAATAGAGCAGGAACACGCCTGGGTCATCAGATCTTACTTAAAGAAAACGAATGGCTCAGATCTGTACAGAAATCCACAAACCTGAGCCGAACACGACCTCGCACACGGCATCGTCCCAGGCCGTGTGCCTCGATCCTGACACGATCGTCGAACGCAGAAAAACCACACGGGCAAGACCCGCCCGTGTCTCAACCTGACACGCCCGTGTCAGGTCTTGTACACGCCCGTGACCGGAGGCGTGCCATGAATAACCGTCACGCCAACCGTCATGAATCTAGGGAACACGGGTACTAACACGGGTAGGCACATGCCCGTGTCCAATGACACGCCCGTGTCATTCAGCCGTGTTTCTTGTCGTGTCCTTCTCAGGATACAATCGGCCAAAATACCACGCCAGACACGGCCTTTGACACGCCCGTGTCCTAGGTCGTGTACCCCTATACAGACAACAAAATTACCTTTGGACGCGACCAGCTCGATAACGATTTTCTGCGCGTTACAAATCTCCCCCTTTAAAGAATTTCGTCCCGAAATTAAGAAAAGCTATACAAAAATTAAATGTTACCTGAGTGGAATAACTCGGGGTATTCCTCCAACATAGTTTGCTCTCACTCTGAAGAAAGCTCCTCACGTCTGCAGTTATCCCAACGAACCTTAACCATTCAGATTTCCTTGTTGCAGAGTCGTTTGACCTCAACGTCTTATATACGTATAGGCTTGACCTTTGTCGTCAACTCGTAATCCACTGGCACTTGATCAACCGCAACTATCTGCGAAGGCTCTTGCTCCGCCTTCTGACACACCGATACGTGGAACACATCATGTAGCCCACTCAACTCCACCGACAGCTTCAATCTATACGCTGTCTCGCCAACACGCTCCAGGATTTCAAATGGTCCAAGGTATCTCGGACTCAGCTTCTTCAAGCGTCGAACCCGCAAAACACCCTTGAATGACTTGATTTTTAAATACACCCAGTCGCCAACACCGAACTCCACGTTCCTATGCTTGGCATTATAGTACTTTGCTTGCTTGTCATGAGCGATCTTCAACCTTTCCTGAATTATACGTACCATTGAAGTGACGTCTTCCACCACTTGACGTTTATACAACTTCGACTCGCCTATCTCCAACCAAGACAACGGCGTACGACACTTCCTCCCATACAAGGCCTCGAAAGGTGCCACTCCAATACTTGCTTGAAAGCTGTTGTTATACTCAAACTCCACCATGTACATGTGATCTTCCCAATACTTTCCAAAATCTAGGATGCACATGCGAAGCATGTCCTCCATCGTCCTGTTGACCCTCTCAGTCTGACCATCCATCTATGGGTGGAAAGCTGTGCTGAAACTCAGCTTAGTTCCCAATAAACTATGCACCAGCCTCTAGTCCTTCGACGTGAAGCGTCCATCTCGGTCACTAACAATACTGCGCGACACACCATGCAACCGTACGATATTATCCACATAGAGTTTGACTAACTTTTCCACTGGATCTTCCTTCCTATTCGGGATGAAATGCGACAATTTCATCAACCTATCTACGACCACCTAGATGACGTCGTTTCCCCTCTGCGACTTTGACAAACCATGCACAAAATCCATAGAAATGTCGTCGAATTTCCATTCCGGGATAGGCAAGGACTTTAGGAAGCCTCTGGGCTTCTGGCACTCCGCTTTCACAAAGGCACAAGTTTGGCACTTGGCCACATAAAGTGCTATATCCTTCTTTAATCCTTGCCACCAGAATAACTTCTTCATGTCTCTATACATCGTCGTGTTACCCGGGTGGATTGAGTACTTGGTATGATGAGCCTCGTACATCAACTCCTCCCGAAGATTATCCGCACTAGGGACGCACAGACGACCGTCCTTCCTTATCAGTCTATCCTCAACTGCAAACTTGTAATCTGACCCATCCAAAGATTCATCCAAGATCTGCTTCATGCTGCTATCCTGAATTAAAGCCCATCGGACTCTATCAGCCAGGTCATACTGCACCTCTGTCCAACACAATATCGCCCCGACACTAGACTGCTTATCGACGCAGGAAATCTCTAATGCCTCCAAATCACGGACCAATATGTCATCATGTACCGATAACCAACTGGCCTACGCAGGAGCCCTGCGGCTCAACGCATCCACCACCGCATTTCCTTTCCCAGGTACATAATGTATCTTGAAGGTATAGTCCCCCAAGAACTCCATCCACCTCCGCCGTCTCATGTTTAGATCCTTCTAATCTAGCAGGTACTTCAGGATCTTATGGTCGGTGTATATATAGACCTTTACCCCGTACAGATAGTGCCTCCACAGCTTTAGAGCAAATATTACGGTCGCTAACTCTAAGTCTTGGACCGGATAATTACTCCCGTGAACCTTCAACTGTTGTGAACCATAGGCTATCACGCTCCCATGCTGTAGTAGAACACAACCCAAAACACTGCCCGAAGCATCACTATAAATCTCAAACCCTTCAGTTCCACTCGGCGAACATAAAATAGACGCCATGGTCAATCGCCTCTTCATTTCCTCAAAATCCTGCTAACACTCCATCGACCACACGAACTTTTGATCTTTCCTTGTCAATGTCATGAGTGGTAACGCTATCCACGAGAAGTTCTCTACGAAGCTCCTGTAGTAGCCGGCAAGCCCTAGAAAGCTCCGAACTTCCACCACTGAAGATAATACAGGCCACTCCCGTATCGCTGCTATCTTTGTAGGATCTACCGCTATCTCTTCTCCACTAACAACATGACCAAGGAACGCTACTGAGGATAACCAGAACTCACACTTGGAGAACTTTGCATACAACTGATTCCTCCTCAAGGTCTCCAACACCATGCGTAGATGTTTGTAATGGTCCTCCTCACACTGCGAATATACCAAGATATCATCGATAAATACTATCACGAAATGATCCAGGTATTCTCTGAAAGTCCTGTTCATCAAATCCATAAACACGGATGGCGCAATGGTCAGCCCAAGAGGCATGACCGTGAACAGGTAATGTCCAAACCGCGTGTTGAACGCTGTCTTAGGGATGTCGCTTTTCCTTATCCTCAATTAGTAGTAACCGGACTTCAGATCTAACTTCGAATATTCTGTTGACCCAACAAATTGATCAAATAGATCATCAATCCTGGGGATCAGATATTTGTTCTTCTCCATAAGCTTGTTCAACTCCCAATAGTCAATACAGAGTCGCAAGCTCCCATCCTTCTTCTTAACAAAAAAAACCGGTGCGCTCCAAGGCGACGAACTTGGACGCACAAACCCTTGCTCCAACAACTCCTGCAGTTGCACCTTCAACTCCACCATCTCTCGCGGTGCTATCCAATACGGAGAGCGTGACACCGGTTTGGCACCCGGTACCAGCTCAATGGTAAAATCAATCTCCCGCTGAGGAGGGGCTCCTGGGAGATCATCTGGGAACACATCAGGATACTCGGACACAACTGGGATACTGTCCAGACTTGGCCTAGGCGTTGAAGCTTGCACTATGGTGACAAACAGCTCTGCACCAGACCAAACCCCTTAATCACTTGAAGGGCCGACATCAAAACTTTACCCGACCCCTTCATGCCCGCAAACATAGTCTCTCGTTCAGTATGCAGTCCCAAATTAACCTCCTTTTCAGTTACAATCGATATAAGCTCGCTACTCTGAGAGCCAGTCCATACCAAAGATTACGTCGAACTCCACTAGCGGTAGAACCAACACTCACAAGTCAAAGTCCTGGTCCCTAATCTGAATCTTTACCACACAGAACTTATCCGCTTGCATTGAGAACCCATTGGGCAACAACACATCCAACCTGTCTTTTGCCATCGAGGAAGGGGCCCCGACATGCGATATGAACCTTTCGGACAAGAAGGAATACGATGCTCCCGTATCAAACAGAGCTCTTGCCAGACGATCGAAAATCAACACGAAGCCTAGCACCAACAAACATAGGCTAACATATAAAAAGGTAAAAAATACATAAAGTTAAACTGCTATAATTTAACTCATACCTGTCACCACGTCAGCTTGCTTCATGGCCTCTTGCAGACCAAGATTATAAACTCTAGGCTGGGCTGGAGCATGATTGGACGCGGTTGATTCCACCGCCTTCCCTTTCTCTTCATAGGCCGCTCCAGGCTTCCTCTCGGACTTTGCACGTCCGCTCCAACATTCACGAGCAAAGTGCCCCTTCTTCCCACAATTGTAGCAAGCTCCTGGAACTCGACTTGTGGTTGCCCCCAACGCACCAGATGAAGGGGCTGAGTTCAAAGTCTTCTACTTCTTGCTCCATCTGTGGAATCCTGACTTTGCATTTGGCACTTCGAACTCTACCTTCTTTTCCCCTAGGTCCTTCTTCTCTTGGACTTTCTTCACAACCTTTTCCAAAGACCGGGCCGAATTGACCAAGGCTAGGAAACCCTGTGCCTTAGGCCCAGCAAGGAGTAACTGTAGGTCACCGCGTAGACCCTCATAAAATCGGTTGGTCTTCCTCTCTTCTTCCGTAAACATATCACCAGCATACCGACCCAACCGTGTAAACTTGTGGAGATACTCATCCACGCTTCTGGATCCCTAAGTCAACCCAAGATACCGATTTTCCATCTCAAGCTTCTGAGCAGAGGGTATATATCTGGCCAAAAACAATCTTGAGAATTCCTCCATAGGCACATCAGCAAGCTGCCTTCCCACTAAGAGATGAAACTCCAACTCATCCCACCACAGGCTCGCCTCACCATCCAAAAGGAAGGTCGCTAAGGTGGTCTTCTGCCACTCTTCCGTTAACGTGGCCATCAAGAACCTCTTTATCATAGAGAGCCAATCCTCAGCTTGAGGTGGCGTTCCAACCCCATCGAACCTCGGAGGATTAAAGCCCATTACATGCTTGAGTTGTCTCTCCGTATCCCTCCTCGGCTCTACCTAATCCACCACCAAGCGCTCCACCACTCTCGGCTCTGCCACCCTAACCGGTTCTTGCTCATTCACAGGAGGTGCGTGATGCATTTGCCCTGCAGGTTGGGCATTTATCATGGCAAAAACTGCTTCAAACACCAACCTGATGGTTTCTGTTGAAGGAGGTGTTGTAGGCACATCCCTCGGTGCACTACTTTCCGACGATTGCGGACTCTATGATTGACCAGCATCACTACTAGCTGCCTATAATAGCAAAGAACCTAGATTAGACGACACACAAATTGCTAAAAGCAATCACTAGAATACTCAGGTTCCACAAAACAACTGTATTTTTCATTCCTAAGTGGACATTCATGGGTTCTTTTTGATGTTATAACGATGACGCACACATGTGCTCACCACCCCTTAAAAGAATTTGCCCACGAATTCATTTAAGCCTGACCGTAACCAGAAGTCTGATACCAAATTGTAACACCCCATCCGTCGTATGACATATAGTAGAAGGTCCAGCTGGAACCCGACACCATATACCACGGACAGTCAGAAGGGTTACGTATGAATAACCAAAATATCCAATTATGACTACTCGTCCTAACACAGCATTCTAGCGGAAGCTTTTAAACAGTTGAAAGAACCCAAACTTGTATCCAAATAACATGAATGTCCAACACCACTACAACTGGAATGAAAACAAATACACAGAAAGGTACACGACCTTATGGCCTTACAGAGGTTCACTTAATTAAATAATGTTTTCCATACATCGGCTCGCATGCCGGCCACACATGACAAAATAAAGTACAACTATTCGCTTTGGCCTTCTAGGGCCAGCACAGCAACATGGGATCAAGCCCGCTATTTGGTACTCGACTCCGCAGCACCTGCAAGCAACATTCCACCGCACGGTGGCAAACAAAGCAACGGTCATCCAAAAGCCGACCAAATTATAACGACCCCGCCCCTAACTCGGGACGGTAGTGCTCCTTCCCTGCAATTCATTAGCCCAGCTAAAATAAGATAGTATAAACATGCTAGCCACAGGTGTAGGCTAGCCCGGCCAAACACCCAGTGCACTCAGGGTACATTATCGGTGAATCCTGACACTTCAGCGTCTTCACCACCACCCCCGGGATGGCAACAATATGAGCATTTTATCCTTTCTGACCACTGTCTAAGGCTTCTGACTATGCCAACGGCCAGTCCCCTTTTCAGGTCTCTCACACCGAACCACATAGCCTAGGTCCGATTCCACTTGCCCGTTGCTCACAACGCGTAGTACCCCTTAAGATGTACGCACGAGCCAAGCTTCTCCCGGATCCTGCCATTTCTAAACAATCACATAACCGAGTTATGTTCAAGTCCGGTTCCCAGACCGCCAAGTTAGCAGAACAACGATTCCGCTCAATTTTCCTGTTGCGCCTTGGAGTTAATCCCCAAGAATCCCTGCTGCAATCTACTGCGTAGAAACCCGAAAATCCAAAGCACGGAGTCTTCTCCGACAAATCATAACAAATGCAACATCACCGATCCAGACCAACATGTCCGGGTAGGCTTCACACACAATGTCTATGCCCGTACTTCGATTCCGGACTCTATATGCAACACAAGGGGGACTATTCCCGTCAACCCCAAGGAACACCGCACACTCGCCGCACACTCGCGGGAGCGGGTTTTCCTATGCAAAAAGGAAGAGAGCTTCACATGCTCAGGAAGAGAATCATTACCCTTGTATTACGCTTTTGCGCCATGGAAAATTACACTGATATAAGCCTTCGCAATAGTATTTTCTCCACGGATCCGCTCTCGGTTCTCTAAATGGTGCTCCGATGCTCCGCCGACAGCCAGAATCCTCCTCCTTCTTCCTCCTTACTCTAACTCCTTGGAAAGAGAAAGTTTAAGGGAGAAATGAGGAGTTAAACCCCCATTTCCGCCCTTAACAGAGCAGGAACACGTCTGGGCCGTCAAATCTTACTTAAAGAAAACGAACGGCTCAGATCTGTATAGAAATCCACAAACCTGGGCCTAACACGGCCTTGCACACGGCCGTGTCCCAGGCCGTGTGCCTCGATCCTGGCACGATCGTCGAATGCAGAAAAACCACACGGGCAAGACACGCCCGTGTCTCAACCTGACACCCCCGTGACTGGAGGCGTGTCACGAATAACTGTCATGCCAACCTTCACGATTCTAGGGAACACAGGTACTGACACGGGTAGACACACGCCTGTGTCCAATGACACGCCCGTGTCATTCAGTCGTGTTTCTTGTCGTGTCCTTCTTGGGATACAATCGGCCAAAACACCACGCCAGACACGACCTTGGACACACCTGTGTCCTAGGCCGTGTACCCCTATACAGGCACCAAAATTACTTTTGGATGCGACCAAGTCGATAACGATTTTCGGGGCGTTACAGAGGCTACACATGAGTCAACATCATGGATCACACAATGAGGGATTACATTGTATGGTCATGTGTTTGGTGACCCATTGTAGACTGACATTGGTGTACACTTGACATTAGAATCCTGCAAACAAATAGCTTAAACAAAGCATCAAATACAACTTAATTCATCTTAGTTCAATGGTGACATTATCAAATTTGGGTTAATGTGGATACAATACCCAACAATCTCCCCCTATTTGTAGAAGTCAGAACCCTTCACACTAAGGTGAATTATATAGACATAAAAAGAACTATATATGCAAATAGATAAAACAGTGTAAGCAAGCATAAGACTATAATCAAGATTATATGATCAAAATTTAGAATTATATAAATGTGATTTTCCAACATATCATTTCTACAAAAATCATTCCCACACTCTCATAATTCTTATAGCTTAGACTTGGTGGTGTTGCCTGTCTTTCTTCTCTTGTTGTCTCCCCTGATAGCTGAATGGCTTGGGATAGTACTTAGGAGGCTTTGGAGGAGCAGCAAGGTTGTTCTCTTGGTCATAGACATTTCATATAATTCCCATTCCTGGGATCTGTAATGAATATTCCTGCTTTCATGGAAGTCTATAACAAGTTTGAGAGTATCTAAAATAAGAGACTTTGAAGTAGGAGACCAGATCTCTGCAAACTCTGGAGCTTTTCTCTTTTCTTCATCAGGAACTGGGATTGACCTGCTAACAGAGGCACTATCACCATATTTTCTCTTCTTCTTGGAAGTTTGGATTTCTGGAGGGGCCTGGAACAAGATGTCTGTAGGGTTAGCCTCCCAAACTTGAGCATATGTATCTGGAGGAGGACCTTCATAGCCTTCAGGTTCAGGAACGAAGGTAGGATATTGAGCTTGAACTGGAGTAGCAACAAATAAGAGATTGAGATGGTGAGGAATGATGTTTGGATCAGCAACAAACTCTGGAAGAATTTGATTATGCATCCAAACAGCTGTGTCATATGTATGGAATTTGACACTCTGTATTTGTCCTAGAACATCATCATGGATTTCTTTCATCTTAGCTTCCCAGGGCTCTTGCTTGAGTTCATCTGATTTCTCTAGGTATTCCTTCACTAAGCTCTCCCCATTTCTGACTTCTACAGTCAGTTTATTGATGACATCTTCTTTGAAGATTCCAACTTCTTCACAAATCTTCATCTTTATAGCTTCAGCTCTCTTATCCAATTCTATCTGATTATTTGCAAGAGTCACACCTTGCTCCATGACCTGACCAACACTAGTAATAGTGTGATCTAGAGTCTTTCCACCAATTTGAAAGAGGTGTCTGAGTGATCAGTATTATGCTGGATCTCTGCAAATCCCCTCCTCATTTCTGTCTCTAGAGTAGTGACTTTATCAGTAAAAGCTTTGAGTGAAGCTTCAAAGTAGGTTCTTTGTTCTTGAAGTAGAAGGACAACTTGATTCATCAGATCACTGGAAGGAGTAGCAGTAGGAGGGGAAACTTTAGAGGGAACTGGAGGAGGAGGAGCAACCCATGGAGCTATCTCTGTAATGACTACAGAGCTCTCAGCTCTAGTAGTATGTATCAGGGCATCCCCTTCATCAACGACCATGGGGATGATGAAGTCCAAATTTCTTAATGGAGCTTCAGCTGGTTCAGGAGTTTACTCATCAAAAATGAAGATGGTGTCATCCTGCTTTTGGTGTGCAGCAGGAGACTGATTGGGAGATGGAGTATGAGATGGAGATTGTACTGGAGTGGGTTGCTTGGGAACTTCATTAGTTGGTACTTTTGGAAGAGGGGAAAGGGGTTTATCTGCAGTCAACTCTTCAATCATCTCACTAATTGCAGCTTCAGTTGACACTAGGGTTTCTTGAAGTTGTTCTTCAGATGAAATCTCTTCTAGAGTCTGAGGTGGAGGAGGAGTAATAGCTGGAGGTGTAGGTATCCTTGCTGGAACTGAAGGAGACGGCTCCCCCTCAACAGTTTCACCAGAGGAGGTGGAAACCTGAAGTGGAGAGTGAGATGGGGTCCTGTCCTCTGTAGTTGGAAGCTCTTGAGCTTTGGCAGCTTGGACTGGGTTTTGCAGTTTCAATTCCCATCTTTGAATTGATGAGATAGAGACTTTCTTCATGTGATGGGGGACTGTTATTTTGGAGAAGCTGAAGATTTCTGGATTGATTTCATGGAGGAGGAGAGAAATTATCCTGGCATATCTTGGAGCTTTAATACTGTCCTTAATCTTGTCCAAAATCATCATCCCAAACTGAAATTTCTTCCGGCAGACTATTGCTTGCATGATATCAAAGAAAGAGAAAGAGATATCTCTTATGGAACTAGTTTTGCAGTGGAGAACTTTGCCTATAATATCCACTAGCAATTTTCCTTCAGGGTTCATGTCAGACCTTTGATGCATTGTTCATCCGGAGAAAGTCCACAGAACATACATGTTCTGTCTGATTCATCAGGACTAAGATGATCCGCAGTCGAAGAAGTTGTGAAACAGAGGTCTTGGTAAGTTTGATTTTGATCCCTCTAACTTTCGACTTAAGAACTGCTCCATGTCGCTTGACCTTAACATTTTTGAAGAACTCTGCAATGTCATGAAATTGGATTTTACATGGTTCTTGGAGAACGAAGGTAAGCCCAACAGTGTCGAGAAGTATTAGTAGGTTTCTGAAATCATCTGAAATGTTGGCGATACCGACGACAACTAGTTCGGAACCGATGCCAATCTTTGAGGAAGAGGCCATGATCCAGAAAGTCTTGGGAAAACTGCAGCTGAGAGGAAGATGACGCGGCTCTGTAACTTCTTGGCGGAAGATGAAGCGTCTGTCTGTCGGCTTACTCGAGAGAGAAAATGATGTCGTGTAAAGAATGATTTTGGAATTTTCGATTTATATAACCCTAGGTTTATGTCTGAGTAAAAGATAAATAATATAAACATACCTTAGAAGTGGCGGCATAAGCCTCAGGTTGCGAATAACAAAATTTGAATCAAGGAGAAGAATCTGTCTGTCAGATACTCGAGAGGCTGGATAGTACTCGAGTGAAGATATGGAGGTACTCGAGTAGATATGGAGGTACTCGAGTAGAGACAGCTGGAAGTACTCGAGTAGATGGATTGAAGTACTCAAGTAGTTGTGCTGAAGTACTAAAGTGAAGTTTTATTACTCGAGTAAGTTATTCTGCTACTCGAGTAGGTTACTCGAGTGGCTGATAAGGTACTCGTGTAGGTCAAGTGGATTACTCGAGTAGGCCATTTTCTTACTCGTGTAGTTTGCTTCTTACTCGAGTCAAAGAGTTAGAAATTTGTCGAATTCCAACTTCTGACTGATTCTTAATCTCTGAGCCTTCTTGTGAATCCATCTTCTCTAATCTTCTTTGTTGAGCATTCCAAGTTCTGTTTTGAAGAATGAGAACTTGGTCTCATCCAGCGGCTTCGTGAAAATGTTTGCAATCTGCCTTTCTGTAGAGACATATTGTAGATCTATGTCCCCATGCTCCACATGCTTCCGGATGAAGTGATACCTCAGCTCTATGTGCTTTGTCTGGATGTGCGAGAGTGGGTTGTTGGCTATTGCAATTGCGCTGGAAGAGTTGCAAAAAATGGAATGTTCTGGAACTTCATATTGTAATCTTCAAATTGATTCTTTATCCATAGCAATTGTGCACAACAACTGCCTGCAAAGATATACTCTGACTCAGCTGTTGAGATTGCAACACAGTTCTGCTTCTTGCTACTCCAGGAAATAAGCCTTCTTCCAAGGAATTGGCAAGTCACGAAAGTGCTTTTCCTATCGTCTTTTCTACCTGCAAAATCTATATTTGAAAAACCTATTAGCTCGCTATCATTACTTCTTAGGTACCATAAGCCAAGATTTTCTGTACCTTTAAGGTATCTCAAAATCCGCTTTGCAGCTGCGTGAGTTTCCTTAGAGTTCACCTGAAATCTAGTACATACATATGTTGAAAACATTATGTCAGGTCTACTTGCAGTACGGTAGAGCAATGATCCAATTATGCTTCTGTACTTGGTTTCATCAAAACGTTTCCCTTTCTCATCCTTGTCCAAAGACACAGTTGAACCCATTGGAGTCCTCATAGAGGTTCCGTTCTCCATTCCGAATTTCTTAATTAGCTCTTTGGTGAACTTAGTCTGCGAGATGAAAATTCCATCTTCGGAATATTTCACCTGAAACCCTAAGAAATACTTCAGCTCGCCCATACTGCTCATTTCGAACTTCCCTTGCATAAGTTTTGAAAACTTCTTGCAGAGGTTGTCGTCAGTAGAGCTAAAAATAATGTCGTCGACATAGATTTGCACTAGCAAAATCTTGCACATTATTTTCCTAAGAAATAATGTCTTATCTATCTTTCCCGTTATGAACTTGTTCTCTAGAAGAAAGCTAGACAACGTCTCATACCAAGCTCGAGGAGCTTATTTTAGATCATATAAAGCTTTATGCAATAAGTAAACATAATCAGGAAAGTTAGAATCAACGAAACGTAGAGGTTGTTCCACATATACCTCTTCCTTTATGTCACCATTAAGGAAGGCAGACTCCACGTCCATTTGATAGACGGTGAAGCCCTTAAGAGCATCATATGCTAGGAATAACCTGATGGCCTCCAGCCTTGCCACTGGAGAGTACGTATGGTCGAAGTCGATTCCTTCTTCTTGACAATATCCTTTGGCAACGAGTCTGGCCTTGTTCTTTATAATCGTTCCATCCTCGTCCATCTTGTTCCTGTAGACCCATTTTGTCCTGATGACGTTCTTACCTTTGGGTCTTCGAACAAGTTTCCATACTTGACAGCATTTGAACTGATTTAGTTCTTCTTCCATTGCCGTTATCCAAGATGCGTCTGAGTTTGCTTCTTCAAACTTCTTTGGTTCAACCTGTGAGAGAAAACTTAGATATAAATTCTCATTAGTTGTACCTCTACGAGTTCTGACACCATCCCGGGGATCTCCTATGATCTGGTCCATAGGGTGATCCTTCCGATGTCTGAGATCTAGGGTCCTTGCATCTGGATTGTCTTCAATCACTGGAGTGACCTCATCAACTTGGACAACTTCTTCATCTTGATCATCAACCTCTCCAATAGGGGTTGGAGTGGTGATCTTGATGAACTTTTCATCTTTATCTTCAGACGATTCATCCAAGCTAATTTCTTTCAACTTTGTACATGCATCTTCAATGAGAACACTAGAAGAGTTGCCTTGCAGCAATCTCGTCTCATCAAATACAACATGTATTGATTCTTCTACAACCAGAGTTTTTCTATTGAATATTCTGCATGCCTTACTATGGCTACTGTACCCTACAAAAATACTTTCAAAACTCTTTTCGCTAAACTTGATAGTATGATACTTGCCATTATTAAGCACGAAGCACTTACAGCCAAAAATTCTAAAATATGAAACAGTCGGTTTCCTGCCCTTTAGAAGTTCATAAGGAGTCTTGTCGTGGTTTTTGTTAATGAGTGATTGATTTTGCACGTGGCATGCAGTGTTGACGGCTTCAGACCAGAATTATTCCGGAAGTGAGACATCACTCAACATGGTCTTGCAGGCCTCTATGAGTGTTCTATTCCTTCTCTCGGCCACTCCATTCTATTGTGGAGTACGAGGAGAGGAAAACTCATGAAAGATACCCAAGCTTTCACAGAATTCTATCATGACCCCAGACTTGAACTCTGTTCCATTGTCACTTTTGATTTTGACTATGGAGCAGTTGTATTCATTCTGAACCTGCCTGACAAAATTGGTAAAGATGTCGAAGGTATCTGACTTATGTTTCAAAAAGAACACCCATGCAAAGCGCGAGTAATCATCAATAATTACTAACGTATAATCCTTACCTCCCAAACTTCTAATTTGTAGTGGACCAAACAAGTCCATATGGAGTAGATGGAGACATCTATTAGAATCTTTGCCAATAACGCTTTTAAAGGTAGCCCATGTTTGCTTACCTTTTACGCATGCATGACAAGGTCTATCTTTGACGTACTTGACATTTGGGGCAGGTCTATCTTTGACATACTTGATATTTGGGGCATCACGTACTAAATTTAGTGAAAATAATTTTTTAATAGTTTTGGAATTAATATGTGCTAATCTCTTGTGTCATTGGTCACCAAGAGACGCACTCTCTTTTGCTAAAAAGCACACTAGTGTAGAAGAGTCTATACAAATGAAATTTAAACAAAATATGTTCCTGCTTCGAGTGTCGGATAGAATCGTTTCCATATTGTCAACGGATTTTATCAAGCACCTATCTGCATGAAATTCAACTATGTATTCTTTATCGCAGAGTTGGATTATGCTTATAAGATTATGTTCTAATACTTCAACATAAGCTACATCTGAGAAAGATACACTACTGTTTCGTAATCATACCATAGTCTTTCGTGATTCCTCGGCCTGAACCTCCAAAGATGACCTTTGGCTCGTTCACGACTGGAGAGTAATTCTGAATTAGGCTTCTTGTCCCGGTCATATGCCGAGAGCATCCATTGTCCAAATACCAGATAAGAGTTTTGGTGGTCTTTGGACATACCTGCAATCATAATCAGTTTGCCTTAGGAACTCAAATACATTTGGGTCCTTGGTCTTGGGTTAAAACAATCCCCATACAAGTATTAGCATTATGAGTGGTTCTTCTCATATTGCCAACTTGAGGAGTTGCAACATTTCTGGGATTAAACCAGCAATCGATGACAAAGTGACCAATTCTGCCACAACACCAACAATCAAACCTGTTGTATCTTTGCCTTATGTTTTCCTGCTCGACCTTTTGAAGTGGTGGTCTAGAGGGAGCAGCATTCTTGGAGGAGGAGGCTTCATGATGATGACAATCACATGATTTCTTCTCCTTCACTAGCGTTTCCACAACGGGCTTTAACTTTGGTGCTTTCGTGAAGTTATGATCATGATTGAAAGGGCCATAACTCTGAAAAATGACTTCTTCGTAAGGTGCCTTAAAGACACTCTCACCATAGTTTCTGGGGCGAGTCCATCCTTGGTAACGGGACTTTGGCTCTACATAGGTAGGTCTGGTCAAGTGACCGTAGCATGAGTCAAGATCAAACTCATTAGTTGAAAATATGACTTTCTTGAACAAAGTCTGATCTTGAGGGGCTTTCCCCTTCTCTTTGGCAAGACCTTCTTGGCGGCCTTATTCTTTCTTTGAGCTTTATTTCTCCTAGAAGATTTACTAGGAGCTTCTTCATGGCCTAGTCCAGCACCCTTGGCCTTAGTTGAGAATTCAGCAATGAATGGAAGAACAGTCTTAGGCTTCGAGAAACTTTCAACAAGTTTCTTCTCAGCAGTGAGTTGTTCTTCCAACTCTTTGATGATTTTCTCTTTTAGGTCAAGGTGCTCAAGAGTCTTGTTGTATTCTTCAATAATATTATTGAAGTTCTCTTTGAGTGAGTCAGTCTTAGCGACTTCCTCTCTCAAGATGCTCTCTTCAGCTTTTAGAAACTTTATCTCTCTAGCCTAAGTTTTCACGACTCAACGACATTTGTCATAAGCCATGATCAACTCCTTGTACTGGGCCATGAGTTCAGACTCATCATCAGAAGAGCTGTCATCACGATCATGCTCAAAAGCTTCAGATTCTGAAAGAGGAGTGTGAGAGTTTACCTTCCCAGCGAACTGGGGTTCTTGTTCGTCATCTGTCTGAGCCATAAGCCTGAAGTAGGTTTCTTCTTTTTCACTCGACTCAGATGAGTCAGAGTCACTCAGAGTTTTTCCCTTTTTGGCTATTAGGCTCTTCTCTGTCCTCTTCTTATTATATGAGGACTTCTTTTCCTCTCTTCTTCCACCCTCCTTCTTCTTATGGGGGCAGTCAGCAATGACATGACCTGGTTTATTACAACAGTAACAAATGATGTCAGTAGAAATTTGTTTGTTCTATTTAGAAGTATACCTGTCCTGGCTCCTTGAGCCTTTTCTTTGACGATCACCATCATGTCGTGATCTTCTATAAGAGGTATCCTTGCCTTTCCATTGCTTCTTTTTGTTCAAGAATTTCTTGAACTGACGTGAGAGCAAAGAGAACTCTTCATCAGATAGCTCAGAGCCTGAGGTACTTAGCTCCGAAGTTTCTTCTCCACTCACTTATTGTGCTGGGACAAGAGAGGTAGCCTTTGACTTCCTTGATGTGTCTGTCTTTAGTGCAACAGACTTCTCTCTGGATGCAGACCTGCTCTTCTCTTCTTCAGCCTTTCTGGTGTTGAGCCGAAGCTCATATGATATAAGCTTCCCGAAGAGATTCTGCGGGTCTGTCTCGGCTAGCTTTCAAAATTCCCTGATGGCACAGACCTTGTTATCCCATTACTTAGTTAGGGATCTCAAGAACTTATCATTTAATTCTCCATTTGTGAAGACTCTGCCATAGACTCTTAGGCCATTCACTATCTTGAAGAAATTCTCAAAGGTGTCAGCAATGGTGTCCTTGTTTCCTTGTCGGAAGGCTTCATACTTTTGATTCAGAAGTGATCTTCTATCATCCCTGACTTCTTCTGTATCTTCCATCAAAGTGACTAGGGGCTGCCACATCTCTTTTGCAGACTGGCAGGGGATCAAGTTTTGCAGCATGGAGTCATCGACTGCACTTGCTATTATGTTCTTGGCCTTCTTGTCTAAAGACACAAGTGCAATCACGTCTTTGCCTAGATCCATTTGTATCTTTGGAACTTTCTTGGTTGGATCTATTGTGGAGATGGTCATGAGAATGTAAGGACCTTCTTCAACTATCATGAAGATCCTTTGATCCACAGCTTCCATAAAGAATTTGATTCTTTCTTTCCATATGGAAAAGTTATTCTTGGTGCACAAAGAAAGCTTGGCAAAATCTTTAGCCTTGTCCATGTTTGGTAGATCTCAAAAGACAACTAGAGTAGGATCTGATCAAGGTGTTAACCTTTTAATGATCAACCTGGTTCTAATACCAATTGAAAGAGTTCAGTTGTCCGCCTAAATCACCTAGAGGGGGGGGGGGTGAATAGGTGAGATGTGCGTCTTTTTGCGTAATAAAAATTTTAGATCTATGCACACAATTATCTGCCAATTAATCACAGACGACAAAAGATTTATAGTGGTTCCCCAACCTTGGGTACATCCACTTTCCCTCACCGATCTAGCAATACACTAGACTCGGTTACTCCACTATCTCGGATTGAAAACCAATCCTACGCCTCGGAACAAAATTCCTACAATCTCGATCCACAAAATGGATCTAAACTCGGAAGATAAAACTTCCTACAACTCGGAGTCAAAAGCTCCTACACTCGGAGAGAGTTCTCTTACAAGAATGAAATAGAAAGTATGCAGAAATACAAACAGAAACATTATCTCAGATCTGCAAACAATCGGAATGGATCTTCCTCTTTTAATCTTTACGGCTTTATCAGAGAGGTTGAAGAAAATCTCGGCAAATGCTAGATCTGAACTTTCTTGGCTTCACACGATCAGATAGATGATGAAGAATTGAGCGACGATCTCGATCTGTGAATCTTCTTGATCTAAATACTCTGAAATCGAAAACCCTAGCCGGATGTGAGCGATGAAGATCGGTGGCGGCGGCTTTCGATTTTAGAGAGAGATTCAGAAAGACTTAGAATAGAATTGGTAAGCAAAAACTTTTTAGGGTTTGTCGGTTTGACAAGACTTTATATAAGATCTTCAATAACAGTCATAATTATTCTTGATGTAGTACACGTGGACCAATCACGTCAAGCTTATTTGAAAATTCTGTCAATTCTGGACTTCACGAATTTTCTACAGAAGGAAACTGATATACTCGAGTGAAGATTGACCTACTCGAGTACTATATAAGACTACTCGAGTGAAGGGAAGAGAACTACTCGACTGAATTACTTAGAGAAAATCCATAAGTGAAGAGCAGCTACTCGAGTACAAAGAGACTTACTCGAGTGCTAAAACAGTTACTCGAGAGGTGGAGTTTGACTACTCGAGTACAAGAAATACTACTCGAGAGAAAGGAATTGACTACTCGAGAGGTAGAGAAACTACTCGAGTCAGGGACTTAGAATATTTTTTGGAAGAGGATTATGGGTTACTCGAGTAGTGAAACTGAACAACTCGAGAGGATATAATCTACTTGAGTATATAGAAATAGCTACTCGAGTAATGGACTTAGAAAAATTCTGAGGGAAGAAAATCTTGTTACTTGAGTATTTACTCTGGACTACTCGAGTAGTAGATGGACTACTCGAGTAAGTAAAAATTATGCGAAATCCAGTCTTCTGTAACTCGAGACAAAAGACTAAACTACTCGAGTACTTATATGACTACTCGAGTAATTTTCTTAGAAAAATTTTCTGGGGAAGGAATTCTGTTAACTTGAGAATGTAGTTGACTTAGGATCTACTCGAGTAGTTGACTTAGCTACTCGAGAGCTAATTCCTTTACTCGAGTACTTATAGTCTTACTCGAGTATTGACCAAGTATTTCACTCGAGTATGTAGATATCTACTCGAGTAAAGTACTTAACAAAGTTCTTTAAACAGAATTCTCTTCTTCTTTGGTGAATACAGCAACAAGCCTTTCTCCAATAAGTCCTAGTGCTTGAATATGAAATGTATCCCAATAGTGAGGCTACACATGAGTCAACACCATGGATCACACAATGAGGGATTACATTGTATGGTCCTGTGTTTGGTGACCAATTGTAGACTGACATTGGTCTACACTTGGCATTAGAATCCTGCAAACACATAGCTTAAACAAAGCATCACATACAACTTAATTCATCTTAGTTCAAGGGTGACTTCATCAAATCTGGGTTAATGTGGATAGAATACCCAACAGAAGTGTTTGAAAATTTCAAGATCTGGAAGACCCAGGTGGAGAACCATACGGGGAAGAGGGTGAAGTATATGAGATTCGCCAATGGTGGCGAATATACATCGTCGGAGTTTCAGGGGTATTGCGATCAGGAGGGAATCACTAGGCACTTCACCATCCTTGGCACGCCGCAGCAGAACGGCATTGCCGAAAGGATGAATAGGACGCTTCTAGAGAGGGTCAGATGCATGTATCTATACGCAGACCTGCCCAAGCCTTTCTGGGCTGAGGCGGTGAGCACTGCACGGTATCTAGTGAATCTATCCCCATCGATGTCACTAGATTTAAAGTGCCCACAAGAAGTATAGTCACTCACGTATTCTGACATCTATATCTTCGGATGTACTGTATAAACCCTGATGCCGGACCCAAAGCAGACGAAGCTTGATGCCAAGTCCAGGAAGTGCATTTACTTGGGTCGAAAGACCGACACTAAAGGATTCAAGTTGTGGAATCCTGAGACCAAAAAGACTGATGTGAGGCGCAATGTGGTGTTTGATGAGGCTTCTATATTGAAGAAGTCTCAGCCCCAAGCGAAGGAGGTGGAGAAGACTCTGAGTCCACCAGTGGAGGTGGAGCTCGAGAGTAGTAGCAGAGCTGCAGATCGGGGAGTGGAGCATAAGGGTACTATCAGGACCGATTATTAGGATGAATCATCCAAATCTAATGGATTTGACACTATACATCCCGCTCAGGAGGATTCGTATGCGATTGTTAGGGGAAGGGCTAGGTGAGAGGTCACAGTGCCTCTCAGGCTACACGATTCTGTAGCATACGGTTTCCAGATGATCTCCTCTGACCCTAGATCCTACAAGGAAGCCATCGAGAGCAAGGAAAGCTCTCAGTGGATGGCAGCCAAGGAAGAAGAGATCGAGTCTCTCCACAAGAATAAAACTTGGGAGCTGGTGCACCTCTCGAAAGGAGCTAAGGAGATTAGCTCCAAATGGGTATTCCAGAAGAAGGAGTCTACTTATGGGAAGGACCCCTGGAGATACAAGGCCAGGTTCGTCGCAAAAGGCTTTGCGCAAAAGAAAGGCATAGATTTCGATGAAATTTTTTCGCCTGTCGTAAAGCATTGCTCCATTAGATTATTGCTCGCCTAAGTGGTGCTCCACGATATGGAGTTGGAGCAATTGTACATGAAGACTGCATTTCTTCACGGTATACTAGACAAGGTGATCTATATATTGCAGCCTGAGGGGTTTGTGAAACCCGGTAATGAAAAGAAGGTGTGCAAGCTTAGAGCATCTCTCTATGACATGAAGCAATCACCGAGGATGTGGAACTGATTCTTCATGGCTTCATTGGGGTTCACCAGGAGTCAGTACGACACTTGTGTGTATTTTAGATTCTTGGCAAATGGGGATATCTTAATTCTGATGTTGTACGTCGATGACATGTTAATCACGTGTAAATCAGCCCAAGAGATCTCCTTATTAAAGGAGAAGCTGCGCTCTGAGTTCGAGATGACAGATCTCGGACATGCGTAGAATATCGTTGGGATGCAGATTTGTCATGACAGAGAGCGCGGCATGCTCTGGTTATCTCAAACTGGGTATATAAAGAAGGTATTGGAGAAATTCAGTATGAGAGACTTCATGGCTGTCTCAACCCCCTTGGGACAGGATTTTCGGTTATCATCCATTCAGTGACCTACCATTGAGAAGGGATGATAGGAGATGCTGAGTGTACCGTATGCGAATGCGGTGGGGGTGCCTGAAGTATGCGATGATCTGCACTAGACCAGACATCGCTCAGGCAGTGAGCGTCGTGAGTAGATATATGGCAAATCCCGGGAGACAACATTGGGAAGCTGTTAAATGGATTCTGTGATATCTGAACGGGACACCCAACGTTGGATTGCTTTTCAGGAAGAGTGATGTTGCGGGTGTGTTAGAGGGCTATGTAGATTCTGACTACGCGGGTGACCTACATAGAAGAAGATCCACGACCGGATACATTTTCTTTCTAGGTGGAGGTCCCATAAGTTGGAAGGCTACTTTGCAGGATATAATCACTCTGTCCACTACATAGGTGGAGTATATCGCTGCGTTGGAGGCCGCGAAGGAAGCCATTTGGCTCAAGGGTCTCACCGCAAAACTGTAGACTTCTCAGGAGGCTGTGAAACTTCATTTTGATAGTCAGAGTGCTATCTGTCTTGCGAAAGACCCGGTCTACCATGCAAGGAACAAGCATATTGACGTTCGTTATCACAAGTTGAGGGAGTTTGTCGGAGGAGGGGACATTCAGTTGCTGAAAGTCCCGACAGAGGAAAATATAGCAGATATGTTGACCAAACCTCTGACCGGAATCAAGTTCAAGCATTGCTTGGACTTGGCTCATATCGGCTCATGTTGATCGTGCCGGCCCCAGGGAGAGGGGGCTTGTAGTCGCTTGTCGGGGTCTGTGTGTTATAGGCGGTATTAGTGTTCGTGGAGCATCAAAGTGAAGATTGTTGTTTTTTGATGGCTCCAAACCGGACCGGTCCAGCTGCACCGGTTCTGTTATTTGCTTTTGGTTTTTGCCTTGGTCTGCACCATCTTTTTTGTTTTCTTTTTATGTTATATATATAGAGGAGATAAGAAACTCTAACCTAATAGAAACTATCGGGAGATAGAAAAGAAGGAGGAGTGGCGGCATTGGGAGAAGTTCAGCGGCAGCATCAGCCCGAGCGCGACATCCGGGGACTGCAGGGATCGAGCGACGACGGGAGATTCTCCTCCGGCGACTTCGGCGAGGATCGGGATAACCGATCAAGGCTTTCTGCGGGAATAGGGCCCGATCTTGGGCAGTGGTGATCGCCGGCGACGTGCAGAAATCTGGATCGGCGGGCGGTTCTTCTTCGGCGAGGATCGGGATACCTGATCTATACTCTCTTCTTCGGCGATCTTGGAGATCCGGCGGCGGCAAGGGCGGGCAGAGGTCTCCCTCTTCTCCGGCGACACCGTGCTCGCGTTCTTGCGGCGATTCAGATCGGTAGAGGCGACTCTCTTCTCCGGAGACATCAAGGATACGACGGTCTCTTGCCGGCAACGTCCAGGGGAGAGGGAGTGGGAGGCGGCACCGATCAGAGGGAGAGGGCTGCGGCACCAATCGGCCCTTTCTTGCGGCCGACATAGGAGAGTTTTTCTCTTTCCCCTTGTTCTTGCTGTTCTTTACTTTTTCCCTATTCTACGTTAGTGTCGATCCGCTGAGAATCGTTGAGTGTCTGTGTTGTAATCAGATAATTTTTGGATTAGTGGATCCGGCGCGCTCTCCCCGTGGATGTAGAAGCTTAAATCCGAACCACGTAAATCTCTTGTGTTTTTTCTGTGTTTTGGAATCTCGTACTAGTTTCTTTGATTGTATGGTGCGCGCCACTATTTGCTCAAAAATTCGCTTCCATTGCTATTGTCCGCAACGAGTTCCGTACTCGCGGGCCGGTGCCAATTGCACGACATTATACCACCATATGGTCGCCAAGGATCGAGTTCTAATTTTCCTATAGAAAGAAGATTATGCTCCATGTGGACATTTGGACGCGGACAGTGTCTTTTCTCTTTTTATGATGTATGTGGGCAAGTTAGGAAGATTTAAGTTCTGTTTGGAGGGACTTATTTTCACCGGTCAAGCGATTGCGACCGCATGAATCAGACTTTAATTAAGGTTCGATTCAGGCGGTCGTAACCGCTTGACCGATAAAAATAAGTCCGCCTAAACGAAGCCTTAGGCTCAGTTTGTTTGGCATGGTAGTGGCGGTCATGAATATGACGGTTAAATTGTCATTCGTTAACGCCCACCTATGAAACTTCATCCACTTTTATGTTCAAACGGATGATAATTGTTTGGTGATCCTTAACGAATGACGTTTTAACACATGCGTTTACGAGCGCCGCCACCGTGCCAAACGAAGCCTTGATAAGATTTCTGAGTTGTATTTTGGGTAGCTTTCTTGCTTATGAGTAGGCTAATCATTATTTATGTGATGTGTGTCGTATCTTTTTAAACTGTGGAATGAAAAATAAACCTTCCCTTTAAAAATGGGTTCTCTTCATAACGAGCATTGTTTACTTTATTTATTTTAAATAATTATATAGAAGTTACAATATAGATAAATTATAAATACAGAGGGTTTACAAATAACAATTGTGATAATCCTCGAACATCATTGGAGTGATGTCCGAGTAATATTACCTCCACACACAGTGCATGAGACATATGCACCGTGGCTAGCAAGATGTGCGCGTGTTCTTATGTATAGTCTATTATAAATAAAGTAGTGTTAATAGATCACCTAAATGGATGTTGGTTAGTCGAAAAAGTATTGGTGATCTATGCAAACAGAAGCTCAGCAAGTTAGTGCAGAAGCTAGCCAATGAGCTCTCACTGGACTCATTAGCAATCTCGTTTAGAGCAAGCTGTCGAACCGTTTAATAGTTTAACGAGCTCTCTTTTAAGAGACCTCGAGACCAACAAGCTCAGCTCAAGAGACCTCTTCTGAAGCATTCTCAATCAGCTCGTTGTCTCAAGAGACTCCCAAGAGTAAGGTGGCCCAAGAAACAGGCATCCATTATCCAATAAAGGAGGCGCAGCTATTCGCAGACCATGTACCACATAGATTTTGTTGAAAATGGTGAAGTGAAAGTGGAGGATTTGGCAACCTGGGTGACCTGTCCGTGCAGTCTATGCGGACAGGATTGGCGGTTATCCAGGTCGGCAGAGTTGCTGCAGTCGGCTTGTTCCTTGGCGGCCTGGGCGGTCTGTTCGCGCGGTCTGTGCGAACAGAGACGACGGCCAGACAGGCCGGCTTATGCTCAACAGGCAGGTTTTTCACAGAAGGTAACCAGACGGATAGCTTCTCTATCCACGGAGTCCGGCAAGATGCGGACTGGGTTGGAGCTCGTTAGACCAGCATGACAGGTGCCTTGGTCTAGCTCTGGTGGCACGGAAGGTGGTACCGGTGGTTGCCAGTAAGTGCGGACTGGCCCTTGTGTCCGGTGATGTGGACTTGGTTCTGAACCAAGTCCTGGTTGGCTCAGTCCGGGGTAACCGCGGTTAAACGCGTACTGCTTCTCAGTCCGCCAAGCTCGGCAGCAGTTAGCCTTGTGCCTTGGTTGCGAGCTTGGGTCTGCTGGTGGCAGCTTGTCCCGGTTGGCCTTTGGCGTCAAGGAGGATAAGGTTGCTATCTGGCCTTGGTGATGCTATTGGCGGTCTGGCTATCCTACACAGGTCGCGTCAGATTGGTTGTGTATCCGCGACTTGCAGATACACTTGGTGCTCGCCTCGAGATTGAGTGATTATCCTATCAGCTAGGGAGGTGATCACACTGCTCTCCGCGCCTATAAATAGGACCCCCTGTCACATCAAGAAATAACCAACTGAACAGTAAGTGAGCTCGCGGATAGTTGTTGCGGTTAGGATTTTGTATCCGCGCGGTTTAAGAAGGTTGACTAGTTTGTGTTGTGCAGGTTGTGCGGATAGCGCTTGAAGCCAGGGACTTAGTTCTGACTGCGGTTAAGGATAGTGCGGACTCTGTGGATAGCAACCAGCGGTTAACAGCAGGTCACGGGTTGCGGCTAAGCAGTCTCTCTTCTGCAACTAGTTTCCCGATTCAATAAGCTGTCTGCATCTGGCTGCTTGGTTATGTTCGGCAGCAGCTCGCGCGGTCTGGCAGCTAGCAACCTAGCGATTAGACGACTTGCAGATCGGTGTTTAGAGTTCATCATCGGAATAACGGGTAGTCCGTGCGGCCTGGTTGCGATCCGGCGACTAAGCGGGTTGAGCGGACTCCGTAGCGGTTAGCAGTAGAGTCGGCGTGGCTAGGATTTTGCCTTGTATTGTTTCTGCTTTCCTTTGGGTACATTGACGAATCATGTCTCGCCATGTATGCCTCGCCTTATAAAGATTGTTTAGTACAAGATTCTTGCTCTGCTATTTTGCATCTGGTTTAGTTGGGCTCGGATAAGTTGAGTGTTCCTGCGTCCAGGTTCCTGTCTTCCACTATATCAAATTTTAACATGTTATCAAAGGGAACAAAGGCTTAAGCAACGGATCAACAGGCAGTTTGCTTCATTACTTCTGTGAATCTAAGTGAACCACAGTTAAGTGCAATGGAAGGCGATTAAGCAAGAGATCTTGGAATGGAGCTTCTTACATTGACTAACTTTGATAAGTGGAAGTCATGCATGCAAAGCTATCTTGTTGGCGAGGACCTTTGGGAGGTGGTTTGCGGAGACAGAAGGCAAGTGGTTACTGCTGTTTATGGCAATGCTAAAGCAATGAGAGCTTGGAAGGAGACAAATATGAAAGCGGATTTTATTCTCAAGCAGGTTATCTCATCGGAACTCTTGGACCACATCAGCGGATGTCGGTCAGCTTCGGAGATATGCACTTATCTCGATGGGTTGTTCAATGTGTTGGAGTCGGCTACTGATGTTGGTCCGTCAACTTCCAATCAGCAAGGGAGGAGTGTTTCTCCTAGGCGTGATGGGAAGAGGAAGGAAGGACGAAGGTGCTATAAATGCAAGCAGCCTGGTCACTTCAAGAAGGAGTGTGAAAGTTAGGGGATACATTTCATTTACTCTAGAGGGGGGGGGGGGGGTGAATAGAGTGATTTAAAATCTTTTGCCTTTTTTTATAATTTATCAGAGAATTAGTGATAGTAGCAGTTATATAAAATGAAAAAGGGACTACACTAAACTACATAACCACAACACATCAAAACAAAGGAAAAATGAACACACAGACAACACAAGAATTTATAGTGGTTCCCCAAATCTGGGTACATCCACTCTTCTACCACCCTGGTAGGAATCCACTGGCAGTTTTTTGATCAGGTGACTGCCACCACAGGTTTTTGCTCAGGTTCCCTGTCACCAGAAAATCTATTTGCAGGGAGATTTGACAACCCATTAGGATTTTGATCAGGTGCCTAAAAACCGATAAAAACTTTTGAAGGGAGTTAATAAACCCTTTATACAGGAGGTTAAGAAGGTGATGTTGTCTTCTCTTTCTCTAATCAATAGAGAAGACTTTAGTGGATTGCTGGTGTCAAAGCTCCCCATGAGATGTTGAAATGTTCAGGAAGACTGGAGCTTTGTTCAGGGTGTAGGTCTTCAGATTTGTTGTTGATCTTCAGCAAGCTTTCAGACTGATTGTTCTTTGATTGACCCTTGAAAGCTTTGAAGAAGATTTGCTGATGAAGACAGAAAGAATTTTTTCAGAACTTTTTCTATCTTGTTTCTCTGTGTCTTCTGAAAAAGGATATCCCTTTTATATCTTGCTATCTCATTCTGCTTTTGAATTTTGAATTATATGCAGTAATTACTGATTATATTCTGGGAATTGAAATGGCTGGAATATAGTCTTTAATGAGTTTCCCCAATTGTCTCACTGAAATAAGCAAGTAATTAACTCTGATGAAATCCATAATTAATGTTGCCATGAACTGCTATATTCTTGAGAATATGAGAATTAATTACTCAGAAAATTACTGCCAAAGAATAGAATGAATTTGGAACAGAAATATGGAAAACTTAGCATTTAGGCTCTGAACATATTTTGTCGACCTCAGGGTAGATTTTGTTAACCAGAGTTCCAAGTTCGTCGAGTTAAGAAATCCCCTTCGTCGACCTGAGCTCAGCGATCCAAGTCCCTAAGAATAGCTGACATTCTCTGAGCTCCAAATTCGTCGAACTGAGAAATCTGTCTGGAGCATAGTTCATCGACCTGAGCTCGAATATCATCGAGCTCAACTCAGAGAAAGAACTCTAAGTTCGTCGATCTGTGATCGACGATTGTCGAGCTGAGTTCAAAGAACTTCGAACTAATAATCTGAACTCTGATTCCTTATAAGTCTTGATCTTTGAAGTCTTCACAAGGCTGGATCATAAGATGTCTAATTCTAGTCAAACTGTCCTTAACCTTAGAACTAACAAATTGACCCTAGGCTATACATGATGGGTCAAAACCTAATAGTGAACCTTAGCCCAAATCCAAACTAAGGATCCAATAATCTCCCCCTATTTTGGTGAGGTCACTAAACATAAAAAAACACAAAGCAATATAAATATCTGACAGAATTTTAAACTAATCAGCAGATATGATATTACTAAGTACAATATATATATATATATATATATATCTCAGAGAGATAAACATTCAAGAATTGTTAGAGGGAGGAGCAGATGAAGGTTTAGAAAACACAATTTTCCTGTGAGGATCTACAGCTTCCCTCTGAGTCATTTTCATATCTTGAGCTCCAAGAACTATAATAGTTGAGGCTCTAGGAACAACTGCTTTAGGATATGCCTCCATATACTCATTTGGATCAAATAACGGTCTGTCTACCTGAAATTTGTCAAGTTCTTTTTGCCTGAAGGAAGACATTGTAGTGAATTGAGATGGATCTGATCATTCTTATCTTGCTTTATTCATCTAAGACAGTCCAATCAGTTCATGAAATCTAGCCATTCTGAAGTTAGGATCTAACTCAGGTTCATAAGCTAGAGAGGGAGGTCTCTCTAGATCAGCTTTAGAAGCATCCTGAGCAGACTTTTGAGAGTTTCTGAAAATAATAGATTTCTGTTGAAAATTTGTTGATGACATAAACTGTTGAGATTGGCTTTGATAACAGAACTATGGAGGGCTGCACTGACTGTATTTTCCAGAAGGTCGAGAAGACTTGTGAGAGGATGATCTTTGATATTGAGAAGTGGTTGAAGCAGGCTTCTGAGTCTTTGTAATACTTCCAGAAGATTAAGAAACATTTCCAGTAGCACCTGCAGCAGGAGGAGGAGGAGGTCCTCTCCAGTTCCTGTGAGGAGGAGAGTATCTCCTGCTCTTCTTCCTAGCTTTTTGCACATTTTTAGAAAACCACATCCATCTAGGCATACCTGGATAAGGTGTAATATAATTTATGATGTAGTTGGGTGTGTCAGTAGTCAGATTAGGCTTAGGAACAGCCTTAGCAGGAGGTTTTCTCTTCTAGGATTTTGCCTTTTTAGAATTTGATTCATCAGAATCATCATCATCATCATCAGATGAACCAGGAGGATTGGCATATAGATCATCAATCTCTTTCAGAATATCTTTAGAGATCTGCTTCTCAGCCTGACGCTATACTGGAATTATTGGCTCTACAACACTTTCAAAAATAGTCTGATCTCCTTGCTCTTCTTCCATGTCAGCAAATAAGATGTCATCCAGGTCTGGTATAGGTGACTCACACCAGCCAAAGGTTGGTGGAGAGAAGGCCTTGTGCAGAGAAACTGGTTCAACAATATCTTTAACACCAAAACTTGCCTTTAGTTGTTCTAAACTTCAGGACTTACTGGAGCAATGTAAGGTACAATAGCTCTAAAATATGGAGTAACAAAACTGGGTACAAGATATCGGTACACTAAATCAAAATAATGCAATAAAGAAACTAAATTGACTGTGAGATTTAAAAACAAATCACCAGCAGTGATTATTTCTGCTATTGTATCAGCCATATTTGTATCAGAACCAATTAAATCAATTATTTCTGTTGGAGGGGCTGCATCTGCTAAATCATCAACCATGTCAGAATCTGCTGCTGCTGGAGCTTCATATTCAATTGCTGGAACTGCTGCTGCTAAAGCTGCTTCTTCATAGAGCATCTCCACCTGGCTAGGTTCAGAGGGCCCTGAATCCAGCCCCCCCAGAAGAAGGGACAACATAGAGAGCAGCAATTTGAGTAGAGATAGAGGAAATGGAAGAAGAAAGAGTAGGAATAATAGTTGCTATGAGTTGCTTAAGAGTTGGTGAGATGAAAGCAAGAAGGTCTTTTGCTATATCAGAAAAATTTTGGTAGACAGGTTCAGGAGCAGAAGAGGTATAAAGAGTGTGATGTCCATAATTTGAACACACAGAGAAGGCGTGAGAAACGTCTGTGTGGCTATAGTCTGGAAATGTGGAAGGGGAAATGGATGGAATGTCAGTGGTAGAAGTGGGAACTATGGTAGTGGGTATGGAGGTGGTGTGTCCTGAATTAAAGAGTTATATGGAGATGGTTGAGGAGACAGTAGATTGAAGGATGGTTGAGAGGTAGATGGTATGTCAGAGGTATAAGTTTAAGGTGGGGATTGAGGAGGTGGAGAGGGAATATCCTCATGAATAATTATGGGAGAGTGAGAAGATGATGGTAGAGGAAGAGGTGAAATAGGAGGGATAATTGAGGATGGTTGATGTTGTGAAGGATGTGAAGAGATTCTGGTGGAGGGAAGGACATCTTCTCGAGGTGGAGGAGTGAATATTACTTCCCTAGTGCTCTAAAAAGTCCTGTAAGAGGAGGAAGCCCTGGATGGCTTAGTGATGGTCCTCTCCCATCTCCCAAATAAGACACATGTGGGCCTTTTGGAGGCATTAATGAATATCGTCTGAGAGACTAGTGATTCAGAAGCCTTGGCCTGGAGGAAAAGGCCTAAAATTCTCCCAAAGCATACCTCTTTCTTAGTATTTTTTCTTTTTGATCAAATCAAATAGTAGCTTTCCCCAGTTCACCGCTTTCTTATTCACCACATCACACATCACCAAGAACTGGTGCCTGGTAATGTAGTCATGGGCTGTGTGTTTGCCCCACAAAACTTTCCTAATGACATCAACAAGAAATTTGTATTCCGCAGACAAATTCTTTTTACGCAGTTTGTTAGGGTTTCCATCAGAATGACCCATTTTGATCAACATATTATCGTATTCAGTACTATCTATTTCAATATCTTCATCTCCATTAACTAAACCGAAAATCTCTGTTAAGACGGTGGGGGTTAGTGTAACCTGATTCCCTGAGATGGTGCCTGTCATCATGTCTGTATCAGGAGTACCTTAGGAATAAACCCATTCTTTTATTTTGGTTACTGCCAGCTTGATTCTTGTGGTCATGAAAGTATTTAGATGCTGATCTTCAAATAATTACAGAATGTTTATGAAGACTGGATCAGAATGACGAAATGAGTCAAAATTGATGTCAAAACCTATGTCGAACTTCATGCCGGAAAGTGATAACGTCGCAGTCGCCATTAGTTTCCTGCAAAAAGAAAGAAAGATCAAGTGCAAAAGAACAAAAAGCGCGGGATGGAGCTCGAAGAAAACCTAGTTATAAAGTTTTTTGAATATTAAGCGTTGGACTCCGTCCGGCGAAAAATAAAAATTCTTCGATATGAGGTCGACGAAAAATTTCATAAAGAGATAATATCGTCGATCTCAGTCAGAAGAGGGTAAAACATTTCGTCGTTCTCAGGTCGACGAAATTTTTCTGAAGCAAAATCGTCATTCTTAGGTCGATGAAAATGACTTCACATAGAGAGTTCGTCGATCTCAAGTCGAAGAAAAATCTCAAGAAGATTTCTTAGTTCGTCGATCTCTGTTCGACGAACTTTGAAAAATTCTTTGAACACAGACAAAATATTAAATTAAGTCCTCTCCATTTATCATACCTAGCTGATTTATAAAGAATAGATGGTTCCTCTCATCCAGGGGTTTGGTGAAGATGTCTGCTCTTTCCAAATCAGTGTAGATGTAGACAAGTTTAATTTTATTTTTGTCCACACTATCTTTAATGAAAAGATGCATTATGTCTATATTCTTAGTTTTACTATGATGCACTGGATTTTGTGCAATGGAAATTGCACTTGTATTGTCACATAGTAAGGTTGAATTATTTAAGTTGAAACCATAATCTAGGAGTTGGTTCTGAATCCATAGCATCTGGGAACAACAACTGTCAGCTGCTATGTATTCTACTTCTGCAGCTGAAGTAGACACAGATGACTACTTTTTGCAAAACCAGGACACTAGTCTAGCACCAAGGAACTGACACATCCCTGAGATATTTTTTTTGTCAACTCTACATCAAGCAAAGTCAGCATCTGAGTATCCAGTCAACTCAAACTCTGACTCAGTTGGATACCAGAGTCTTATACTAGGACAACCCTTTATATATCTTAAAATTCTTTTTAGAAAAATATGGTGAGATTCTTTAGGGTTCACCTGCAACTTAGCACAAATGCATGTAGCAAACATTATGTCTGACCTACTTGTTGTGAGATATAACATGACCCAACATTACCCCTATATAGTTTCTGATCAACATGCTTACCATGTTCATCAGAATCAATCACAGCATTAGAAGCCATAGGTGTTTTCTTTGCTGAGCCATCTGACATCCCAAGCTTTTTGATTAGCTCCTTAGCACACTTAGACTGGGATATGAAGATGTCATCAGGTAGTTGCTTCACTTGGAGGCCAATGAAGTAAGAGAGCTCACCCATGCTACTCATTTCAAACTTAGAATGCATCAGAGAACCTCTTGCATAGTTTGGAATCAGTTGAGCCAAAAACAATGTCCTCTACATAAATTTGTACTAATAGGAATTGATCCTTATGATGTCTAGTGAACAATGTCCTATCTACTATGTCCCTAGAGAATTTATGCTCTAGAAAAAAGCTAGCTAAGGTTTCATACCAAGCTCTTGGAGCTTTCTTCAGACCATAGAGAGCCTTATGCAATTTAAAGACATAAGAAGGATGGGTTGGAGAAATAAAACCTGGTGGTTGTTCCACATAAATCTCTTCTTTAAGTTCACCATTTAAGAATGCACTATTGACATCCATTTGATATACTTTGAACTTTTTGTAGGCAGCATAAGAAAGAAAGATTCTGATTGCTCCTAGCCTTGCAACAGGTGCAAATTTCTGGTCATAGTCATTCCCTTCCTCTTATCTATAGTCTAGAGAAACTAGCCTTGCCTTGTTCCTGATGATAATGCCTTGGTCATCTAGTTTATTTTTGAATACCCATTTAGTTCCAATGACTGGGTAGTCTTTGGGTCTTGGAACTAAATCCCAAACTCTACATCTCTCAAACTGGTTGAGCTTCTCTTGCATTGTAACAATCTAGTGTGGATCTTGCTCAGCATCTTTTTATGGATTGGGGCTCAGTTTGAGATATGAAGCCGACATGCATCAAGTCTTGGTTGAGTTGATGCCTGGTCTGCACACCTACTAACATGTCTCCAATCAGTTGAGATACAGGGTGATCTCTAAGTATGACACACTCAGTAAGTGGAGTTGGTTCAATAACAGTTTTGGGAATTAATTCGTCTTATGGAATTATGAGAGCTGTTGTTGGTTCAACATCCTCTTCAGTGGATTCACCTTCAATGTCTTCATTTATGTGTGGAGAGGAATGTGAAAAAATCTCATTTGTGAGGGTCAACACATCCAACTTCTCACACAAGTGTGGAACCTGCAAAATTTCACTGGTAGAAGCATTCTTCTCCTTGCAAGACATGTTAGTTTCATCAAATGATATATGTACAGTTTCTTTCATTTTCCTAGTAGATTTATTATATACCCTATATGCCTTACTGACTTGGGAATATCCTAGAAAAATTCTCATTGCAGCCTTGGTTTCAAACTTTCTAAGATATTTCTTGTCATTGTTATGAATATAACATAAACACCAAAAAATTCTAAAGTAATCTACTTTAGGTTGCTTCCATTTAAGAAATTCATGGGAGTATTGCCCTTAAGCTTATGTATCAGGCTCCTATTCAGTACAAAATTTGTTGTGCTTAAAGCCTCTGCCCAAAAGGATAGTGACAAGTAAGCATCTACAAGTAATGTACCTGCAGCTTCAATTAGGGTCCTGTTTTTCCTTTATGCTACCCATTTTGTTGAGAAGTTCTATGAGCAGAGAAACAATTCCTAATACCTTCCTTCTCACAGAGTTCTTGCATGGGAAGAGACTCAAACTCATTACCACGATCACTTCTGATCAATGCAACTGGAGTAGAATACTCAATCCTCATTCTCTTAAGAAAATCTGTAAGAACCTTAAAGTTATCAGACTTGTTTCTCAAGAAGAACACTCAAGTGAACCTTGAGAAATCATCAACAATCACTAAGGTATAAGACTTCCCTCCAAGGCTCTATACAACAATGGGTCCAAAAAGATCCATATGGAGCAAATACAGAATCCTAGGTGAATCACTCTTATTAAGTGACTTAAAACTATTTTTGGTTTGCTTGCCTAATTGACAAGCCCTGCAAAGTCTTTCCTTCTTGTAGGGGCAAGAAGGCAATCCTCTAACAAGGTTGTCCCTAAAAAGTTTAGCAATATTTTTCAGATTAACATGTCCTAATCTCTTTTGCCAAAGTTCATTATTGTTGCTAATTTGATTAAACGGACATATTTCTGACTTAGCAGACTTAAAGTTCACTACATAAATGTTTCATACTCTAGTTCCAGTTAACACAACTTGGTTATCTACTGAAGTAATAATACAGGAGGATTTATTAAATGATACCTGAAACCTTTAATCACATAATTGACCTATGGATATAAGGTTGTGCTTCAGTACACTTACATATGCTACCTTCCTGAAAGTGACTGCTCCAATTTTAACCTTCCCATAGCCTTCAATTTGGCCATAGTTGGAGTCACCAAATATTACTTTTGGACCTAGCTTGTACTTATAGTTGATTAGGTTGTCCTTGCTGCCAGTAATGTGCTTTGAACAGCCAGTATCCAGTTACCACAGTTCCTCTGAGGTGGGATATTCTTTCACTTGCATTTAAACAGATTAGATATTCTTGACCGAGGTTACCTTGGGTTCTTATTTCTTTTCATAATTAAAACTGGAAATGTAAGAGTATTTAAGTTGGTTCTTATATCCTAGGGGATGAAATTTTCTTGGTGGAATTATCCACTGATTAAATTTATTAATAAAAGATCTTGGTTGATTATAAGTTTTAGGAAAATTTGAGTTTCAGCTAAATTGAACTGGGATCGACGAATCTTGATAAGTTCATCGATTTGCGTTTGACGAAAAGGGATGAATTTGTCAAACTTCGCTAAGAGAATGAAGGTATTCATTTTATGTGCCCCAATATCGTCGATCACAGTTCGAAGAACTGTATTGGTTTTGTCGATCGTAGTTCGACGAATAATTATAAGAGAATTTAGCGTTAAGAGTTCGTTGATTGGAGTTTGATGAACTGTAAGCATTTCGTCGATCTGAGTTCGACGAAAACTGTTGAACATAGTTTTTATAAGATTTCTTATTTTTCTTTCTCTTTTTCTTGGTCTTCTGAGTGACTTCAGTTGGTTGATTATTTTCATTTAGCTTTTCTTTACCCTTTTCTCTTATGAATTTTATAGGGGTTGACAGAATGTTTTTTGGAATTAGTGGAGATTGGCTTGATGAAGCACCTAAGCCCAGCTTGCCATTAAGTCTGGCAGTTACTATGCTTGTGATGTTCATCAACTTGATGCTTCTCCCATTTAGGGATTCCTCAAGTTGCCTTGCCTCAGCTAATTCTGATTTTAGTGACATGATTTGTTTAGTTGAAATAGTTAGTTCATCCTTTAATTTGATTTTTTCAGATAAAAGATTGTCTTGTTAAGTTATCTTATCTCTGAGTATTTTAATTTCCTTCTTATGATTAATCAAATCTTTACATAATAGTTTGAATTCAGTTCTAAAGCTATCTAAATTAAAATCAAATGAAGAGATTACTTGATCCTCTTCAGATTCTGATTCTTTCTCAGATTGCTCATCTTCAGAAAGGTTGTCTGATGCATTGATAACCATCAAGCAAACTTCTCTTGCTTTTGCTTCCACTTCTTCTTCACTTGAGCTGGAAGATGAGGATTCTTCTTGTAACGGCCCGGCCTTACAGTTCGTGGCGCTTAAAGCCCACTAGGAGTAGCACGGCACCGTCACCGGGCTGCAGCCCAAGCACCCCAAAGCCTCTCCGCGCCTGTTTCTCAGCAGCGGCGCATTGTTGAGGCCAGGTCTCAAACCTGCAACCCCCTTGATAAGAGAGCTTTCTTACACTCCCTCATCACCAATTGAGCTGCAGCTCAGTTGGTGATGAGGGAGTGTAAGAAAGCTCTCTTATCAAGGGGGTTGCAGGTTCGAGACCTGGCCTCAACAATGCGCTGCTGCTGAGAAACAGGCGCGAAGAGGCTTTGGGGTGCTTGGGCTGCAGCCCGGTGACGGTGCCGTGCTACTCCTAGTGGGCTTTAAGCGCCACGGACGGTAAGGTCGGGCCGTTACAAAAAAAGTGCACTTTTTTTGTAACGGCCCGGCCTTACCGTCCGTGGCGCTTAAAGCCCACTAGGAGTAGCACGACACCGTCACCGGGCTGCAGCCCAAGCACCCCAAAGCCTCTCCGCGCCTGTTTCTCAGCAGCGGCGCATTGTTGAGGCCAGGTCTCGAACCTGCAACCCCCTTGATAAGAGAGCTTTCTTACACTACCTCATCACCAACTGAGCTGCAGTGTAACGGCCCGGCCTTACCGTCCGTGGCGCTTAAAGCCCACTAGGAGTAGCACGGCACCGTCACCGGGCTGCAGCCCAAGCACCCCAAAGCCTCTCCGCGCCTGTTTCTCAGCAGCGGCGCATTGTTGAGGCCAGGTCTCGAACCTGCAACCCCCTTGATAAGAGAGCTTTCTTACACTCCCTCATCACCAACTGAGCTGCAGCTCAATTGGTGATGAGGGAGTGTAAGAAAGCTCTCTTATCAAGGGGGTTGCAGGTTCGAGACCTGGCCTCAACAATGCGCCGCTGCTGAGAAACAGACGCGGAGAGGCTTTGGGGTGCTTGGGCTGCAGCCCGGTGACGGTGCCGTGCTACTCCTAGTGGGCTTTAAGCGCCACGGACGGTAAGGCCGGGCCGTTACAAAGCTCAGTTGGTGATGATCGAGTGTAAGAAAGCTCTCTTATCAAGGGGGTTGCAGGTTCGAGACCTGGCCTCAATAATGCGCCGCTGCTGAGAAACAGGCGCGGAGAGGCTTTGGGGTGCTTGGGCTGCAGCCCGGTGACGGTGCCGTGCTACTCCTAGTGGGCTTTAAGCGCCACGGACGGTAAGGCCGGGCCGTTACACTTCTTCTGAATCACTCCAGGTTTCAACAAAGCCCTTGTCCTTTCTTTTGTACTTGCTGGAGGAAGTCTTGCTGTAATGCCTTCTGGATTACTTTTCTCTTTTTTTTCTACTTGTTCTTTTTCTCTGGACACTCTAAAATGATGTGTCTAGGTTTCCTGCATCCAAAACATACAATCTCTTTAGTAGGTGTTTTGTCATACCTTGGTTTATCATCCTGTCTGGAAGATTTTCTTCAGAAATCCTTTCTTGCTATCTTGTAGATTCTTCTTGCCAGTAGAGCTATAAGCTTATCATTAGCAGGTGGAGCTTCTGATCCTTCAACTGCTTTGAAGGCAATTCTTGGATTTTTTTCTCCCTGGTGTGGAGGTTTTCTAATCGGCAGCTTCTTTGGACTTCATCTACTGCTCATAAGATTTGAGCTTTCCCAATAGAGACTCAGTAGTGATCTCATTCAGACTTATAGCCTCCTTAATTGGCCAGATTAAGGAATCCCATGAGCTGGGGAAGCACATGAGAATCTTTTCATTGATCTCAGCCAGAGTTATGTCCTTCTCCAAGGTTTTTAGCTCATTGACAATGGAGCTAAGTCTATTATACATATCACCCACTGACTCAGATTCTTCTTTCTTGAAGTTCTCATACTGGGAGATGAGATTAGATCTCCTGTCTTTTCTCTCATATGCAAATGCAACAATCATCTGGTTTAGGGAATCCAAGATGGCTTTAGCTGAGGTGCACTCTGCCACTTTTTGGAAAATGTCATCTGACATTGTCTAGCCAAAATATTCATGGCCTTGGCATCAACTATTTTGGCCTTCTTCTATGCATCTGTCCACTCAGGTGGTGGAACAGCATGAGTGCTGTAAGTTGTAGTAGATGTAGCCACTGGAGCTGGTGGACCTGCCAAGATAGAATTAAAAATATCTTCATCAATGAAGTTCATATATAATTTAATTCTTTCCTTCCAAATAGCAAACTTGTTCAAGTTGCAAACTGGAGGTCTGGTGCCTGTATAGTCCTTGTTCTATGCCATGGTATAAGAAATATGCTAGAGAAAATTAGATCTTGGAAGGATTTGTTGGTTAAAGTGTTACCTTGTACAACCAAATAAACCTTACTCTGATACCAATTGAAAGTGAGGGGATAGATCTGATTTACTCTAGGGGTGAATAGAGTGATTTAAAATCTTCTGGCTTTTTTTATAATTTATCAGAGAATTAGTGATAGTAGCAGTTATATAAAATGAAAAAGGGACTACGCTAAACTACACAACCACAACACAGCAAAACAAAGGAAAAATGAACACACACAACACAAGAATTTATAGTGGTTCCCCAAATCTGGGTACATCCACTCTTCTATCACCCAGATAGGAATCCACTTGCAGTTTTTTGATCAGGTGACTGCCACCACAGGTCTTTACTCAGGTGCCCTGTCACCACAAGGTCTATTTGAAGGGAGATCTGACAACCCTTCAGGCCTTTGATCAGGTGCCCAAAAACCAACAAAAACTTTTGAAGGGTGTTAATAAATCATTTATACATGAGGTTCAGAAGGTGATGTTGTCTTCTCTTTCTCTAATCAACAGAGAAGACTTTAGTGAATTGTTGGTGTCAAAGCTCCCCCCTGAGATGTTGAAATGTTCAAGAAGACTGGAGCTTTGCTCAGGGTGTAGGTCTTCAGATTTGTTGTTGATCTTCAGTAAGCTTTCAGACTGATTGTTCTTTGATTGACCCTTAAAATCTTTGAAGAAGATTTGCTGATGAAGACAGAATGAATTTTTTCAAAAAATTTCTATCTTGCTTCTCTGTGTATGTATCTCTGTGCTGTCTAAAAAATAATCTCTCTTTTATATCCTGTTATCTCATTCTGCTTTTAAATTTTGAATTATATGCAGTAATTGCTGATTAGATTCTGAGAATTGAAACGGCTGGAATATAGTCTTTAATGAGTTTCCCTAACTGTCTCAGTGAAATAAGCAAGTAATTAACTCTGATGAAATCCATAATTAATGCTGCCATGAACGGCTATATTCTTGAGAATATGAGCATTAATTACTAAGAGAATTACTGCCAAAGAATAGAATGAATTTGGAACAGAAATATGGAAAACTTAACATTTAGGATCTGAACAGATTTTGTCGACCTCAGGGTAGATTTCGTCAACCGGAGTTCCAAGTTCGTCGAGCTGAGAAATCCCCTTCGTCTACCTGAGCTCAGCGATCCAAGTCCATAAGAATAGCTGACATTCTCTGAGCTCCAAATTTGTCGAATTGAGAAATCTGTCTGGAGCAGAGTTCATCGACCTGAGCTCGAATATCGTTGAGCTCAACTCAGAGAAAGAACTCTGACTTCGTCAATCTGCGATCGACGATCGTCAAGCTGAGTTCGAAGAAATTTGAACTAATAATCTGAACTCTGATTTCTTCTAAGTCTTGATCTCTGAAGTCTTCATAAGGCTGGATCATATGATGTCTAATCCCAGTCAGACTGTCCTTAACCTTGGAACTAACAAATTGACCCTAGGCTATACATGATGGGTCAAAACCTAATTATGGACCTTAGCCCAAATCCAAACTAGGGATCCAATAGAGTGTAAGATTGTCCTGCACTCGTGAACATTGGCCATGTTGGGAGTAAGGAGGAGAACTTGGTTGGGTCGTGACCAAGTTCTGATGCTGATCGGATGAAGGCCAATGATAGTGCAGCTATCTGGCATGAAAGACTGAGACATGTCGGGATGGACAAGCTGAAAGCAATGATGGGAAGGAGCCTTGTGAAATGCTTGCCTAGATTGTCATCCTCCGACGATGGTCAAGCTTGCGCGAGATGTCAAAACGTTGAAGCTTATCGCTTTACGTTTGATAAGGCGCAGTCCAGGTGTAAGGCACCACTGGAATTTATCCATGGTGATCTGGTGGGGCAGAACGTCATCACCCGTCTTGGAGGCAGCAGGTACATGCTGATATTGGTTGATGACTATACGAGGTATACTTGGGTATACTTCATAAAGTAAAAGTCATACATGTTCCGTTTGTTTGTGGAGTTCAAGAAGCTTGTGAAGTGCTAGCTCTGCCTGTGGATCTAGAAGTTGAGAACGGGTAGCAGAGGTGAGTTCGGCTCAACCGTGTTCTCTAACTTCTGCAAGAAGAATGAAATCTGAAGGGAGCTCACTTGTGGACATACTCCACAATAAAGTGTTGTTGCAGAATGATCCATTTTTTGATGGAGACCTGCAAGTGTTGGCTTCAGTTCAAAGGCATTCCAAAGGCTTTTTGTGCGGAAGGGATGGCCTGCGCAGCACATGTCATTAATCAGATGCCTCCGAGTCCGATCAACATGAAGACTTTGTATGAGCTGATGTTCAGGGTGAATGAAAGAATTAGTGCCTAACCACCTAGAGGGCGGGGGGGGGGGGGGGTGAATAGGTGTAATTTTTCTTTTGCTTATAAGGCAGAAAATCTGTTTTGTTATTTAACCAGAAATTACAAATTCTACAACTACACAACACAGCAATCACAGAAACATTCAATCACAGAGTGCACACAGATTTTTATAGTGGTTCCCCAAGGTCTAGGTACATCCACTTTCCCACTTCGCCTATCTAGCAGTATACTAGATTCGGCCTAACTTCTGCACTTCTCCTCAGATCCTCAGATCTTACAACTCAGAACCCAAACCAGGTTCCTACGAGTTAGAGTGTATCCACACTCGTACAACTCAGGCAAACAGCCCAACCTCAGTCTTCAGCAAGACCTACACTCAGAGAACACAGTCTCCTACAACTCAGAGATCAAAATCTCCTACACTCAGCCTTTATAAAATAGGCTTACAACTCAGATCTAGATTAGATCCTACAGAAATTTGATTTAACAAAGAATATTGCCACCACCCTGAAAGAGAGAGAATGGATGGATGGCTTCTTGATCAGTTCTTGGAAGAAACTGATGGCAGAGAACAACCTCTCTTAGCTTTCTTCAAAGTTTCTTGATTCTGAACTCAGTAGGGTTGAATCTCCTGTGAAGTTGGTCTTCTATCAGCTTCTGACTTGAGATTCAGATCTCAATCTGAATCTTTCTTGGCAGCCTGGTTTAGCACCTACACTTCAATTGATGGAGCTCTCTCTCTCCAACTTCTACTTAGATCTTCTTGACGAAAATCTTCTTCTGTTTTTGTGTATACTATATTCTTCAATATGTTATCAATCTCTTCTTCTGTTGAAGGAGAAAGCCTTTATATAGTCTACCTCCATGGTAACCGGCTGAACCAGTTTCTAACAAACTCCTGACAGCTCTGACAGTAGTAGTTGACCGGTTGGAAATGGCAGCTGTCAAGTCATCCAGTCACTTCTTGAAAATACTGTCTTTGTCTGAAAGTGTCGAGACTGGACTTCATTATGTGTCGACACAAGTAGACTAAGTGTCGACACAAGTGGACTATGTGTCGACACAAGCCTTGGTGGTGTCGACACAACTCCTTTGTTATTGTTTATTGCTTCTCGACACAGCTTCTTTAGAGTGTGTCGACACTGATTGAGTGTGTCGACACAAACACTTCTTCACTTTAACTTTGTTGAAACTTTGTAGTGTGTCGACACATCTCCTTTGTGTCGACATAAGCCTTCTTTACTTTAACTTTGTTGAAACTCGCTGTGTGTCGACACAAGTCCTGTGTGTCGACACAGTTGATGTCGACAAAGTCTTCTGTGTGTCGACACTGCCTCTTGGTGTCGACACAGTTGATGTCGACTAATCTTCACTGTGTGTCGACACTGCCTTTATATGTCGAAACAGTTGATGTCGACTAATCTTCACTGTGTGTCGACACTGCCTCTGTGTGTCGACTATACTTCTTTGTGTGTCGACACTGGCTTTATATGTCGACACAGTTGATGTCGACTAATCTTCACTGTGTGTCGACACTGCCTCTGTGTGTTGACACAGTTTCTTCTAGCGTCGACTCAGCCTTCCCAAGTGTTGACACAATTAACTCCAAGTGTCGACACAGCTTTTCTCCAGTTTCGACACAGCTTTTCTCCAGTGTCGACACTGACCTTCATAAGTGTCGACACAGTTTCTCTAGGTGTCGACACATGGACTTGGAATTTCTCCTGCATTCCTTCATTTACTTAACCTGCACATATAAACTCAAAAACACATCAAATACACCTTGATGCATATCATTGAGTAGGGTGAGGCTTCTTCAAATCTGGTACACATTTTCCAATGTACCCAACAATCTCCCCCTATTTGGAGAAGTCATAACCCTTAGTCAATGATATACACCATTCATAACAAATACACATTTTCATGTATAACAACATTATAAGATAGGGTAAATACTAAGCAAAACATGTATAAACAATCATCACAGAATAACAATGCAACCAGATTGATCATTAATCATGTTTTATTTCAACTTCAATAGTTTCTTTCATAGAAGTTTACATAGATTTTAAATACTAAGGTTTACAATGTTATAAAATCAAGTAAAACTAAACTAAGGCTGCTCTGGCTCCTTGATGACAATGCCCTTGCCTGATTGAATCTTGGCTTTAACTGGAGTATCGGTGTCATCAACTGGCTTCTTGCCCTTTAGGTCTTTCTTATTTAGCTCTTCAGCCCTTATTCTTTGCCTCTCAAAGTAATGAAAAGGCTTAGGGAAATACTTGCTAGGCTCCTAAGCATTAGGAGGTAGCTTCCCAAGTTTAGCCTTTCTTCTATATTGAACTATGGCTTCTTGCCTGGCTTCATGCTTTCTCCACTCTTGCTCAGAGTACCATTTGCCCCTATCTAGGGGATTGTCTTTTACAGCTTTCCAAGCAGTCAGTATAATATTTCTTGATGTTGGGCTCCACTGCTCAAAATCTGGTTTTAACTCTGCCTGTTCTCTGAATCTCTTCTTTGACAGTTGAGCTTCTTGCTCTTTAGTCAAAACCTCCTCTTTCACAGGCATGTCTACTTTCTCAAGGATAATATTTTGATTACCCTCTGGAGGGCTGTACATAGACTGTATTTCTTGATGTATCATCTCAAAATCTGCTGGAGGGTAGATTACTTGAGCAACTTCAGCTTGTTCTCCTCCAAAATATGTAGGATGCACTCCAGATTCAGCAACATTGTCATCATCACACAGAGGTGGATATCCAAGTGTGGCTCTGATTCTATTAGATATCCACTTAGCATGATCAGATCCAGATTTGACTAATACTCTCTCCCCCTTTATGACTTCTCTTTCAACATGATCCCTGAGATCATCTTTCTGCAATTTGATTTGTGCATTAAGATAATTAACTTCATCTCTATAGAAAGGCTTGAACTATTGTAGTTGTTTAGAAATAGACTTTTGAGAATTCTCAATAGTAGTTTTGATAGCAGCTATTCCTTCTTGTAATGCCTTATCAAAATCTGCTTTGGCTTGAGTCCTTTCTTCAGTCTGAGCAGTAGCTAGATTTTTCATTTCTGTAACAATTACATTATGTGATGCAGTCAAATTATCATTCATCCTAATCTCATTTTCCAGGACATAGCCTTGTTTGACTTCTATATCATCAAATTGTGTCTTTATCTTTTCTTGATGGGTAGTTAGGAAAACCACTGCATTGCTACCCTTGTGAAAACAATCAGTCATTTCCTTCTTATGTTGATTAACTTCAAACCTTATAAATTTTATATCCCGAGCCAAAATGAATTGGAGATCTTTGTGGGTCTCATCCATATACTTCTCCATTGCAATCCTTTGCTCATCTAATTTGATCTGCAAAACCACAAACAATGAGTTGTAATAAACTGTTGGGGCTGGTTGTGAAGCAACAGTTTGTAATGCCTTCTTGTAGCTTTGGCTTCTCCTTTTGAAGACCATGAGCTTCCTCTTCTTATCTCTTAGAGCTTCTTTATCCTCAGATGGTGAGGAACTTGCTATCTCAACTGTATCCTTAGGACTTGGAGGCAAATCTTGTGCAGTTTTAAGTTGCTCCCCCTGAGTCCTTTGCTCCTCATTCTCAGTTCTTCTTTGCTCCTCATCAGTTCTAGCAGTCTCCCCCTGAGTTCCTACTTGCTCCCCCTTAAGGTTGGCTTGGTCCTCCTCAAGGTTAACTGGCTCCCCCTCAAAAGCTGCTTTCTCCCCTTGAGTCTCTTGCTCCATAACAGTGAACAACTCATCTAGGGTAAATTCGTGTTGAGAAGCAACTGGAGATTCTCTTATCTCGGGAACATCAGCAGCAACAGATGTATCTTCCATGATATCATCTTGTGCATGACTGTGTAGTTGTGTTGGCTGGTCAACATTAATCAAAGACTCAGTTAATACTTCATCCTCAATTTGGAAAATTGATTGATTAACTTCATATATTACCTCAAGGATTATTTGAGTTGTCATTTCACTGTCTAAGTGAGTTGTCACTTCCTCAATATGTGGCTCCCCCTAGAGTGCATCCAGGTGAATGGGGCTAGCAGATGGTTTCTCCCCCTGCCTCTGTGCATCTTCATTTCTTACTGGTGACCTTCGAGTATTATCAGCTTCTTCCTCATTAGAATTGAAAACTACTTGCTCCTCTGAACTACTGGAAGGTTCAGGAGCCCTTTTGGCTTTCTTCTGCTTCCTCTGTGGAGGTGTTTCCTTCTCTGGAGTAGGCATGTCCTTAGTTAACACCCTATCCCATCTTGAGATAATCCTGATGTCCATCCTCCTCATGTGATTTATCTTAGAACCAGTAGCTTGTTCCATTACTTCTGCAATAGTTCCAGCCAAGTACAGACTCATAATTCTACCCAGATTAGGCTTCTTCATAATTTCCTTAATCTTTTCAAAAATCACTGCTGACCAATCAGTGTTGAGTCTGTAGATGATCCTTGTCATCAGGCTGAACATGTTGGCAGAAATCCTATCATGTCCCCCTGGCTTGCAGAGGATGACTTTGCCAACAATTTCTGAAAGAAATTTGCCTTGTTGATTCATTCCTTTCCTATTCATTACAGCGCCAATCTTCAAGGTGGGATCCAATCCACACCATTGAAGTGCTTCCCTTGTCTTAGATGCAGGTACATCTTCCTCTTCTTTAGTTCTTGGCAGATGTAGAACTTTCCTCAAACTCTTTTGGGTTATTTTTACTTTTACCCCATGAACTGTGGATTTAATTTTGAGTCCAGTTTCATCTAGGGTAGCTGCACTAAAGAATTCTAGAGTCTCTTTCTTCCACACCTTGGTTGGTTCAGAAACTAGAAACTCCAACCCATTCTCAGTAATTAGGGTTACAATAGCATGAATTTCAGATTCCGTATGGTCAAAGGCATTGCGTACCAGCTCATATCCTTCATTAACATTGTCTTCAAGCTTGGGCGCCATTAGGGTTGAGAGAAATCTTGAATTTAGATGAGAGAATTTATCGACACAAAGTTTTGGTCTCGAAACTATAGAAAGCGTGTCGACAGACAATGGTGTTGACCTATTTATACCTTTCTAAAAATGAAGGTGAAAAGTCGCGTCAACAATCACTGAATTTGTCGACACTGTTGAAAAGTGTCGACACAGACTTCTAATGTCTTGACATAAGTGTTGACTTCTATGTGTCGACACTTATACATCTGCGCTCGACGATTAGTCGATACTCTACTCGACGAAATCTGTGTTAATCCTAAGTGTCGACACCACTACTGGATGTGTCGACACTACTCCTGGATGTGTCGACACAATTTCTCTAAATTGTCGACACCAATTTTCTAGATGTGTCGACATCATTTCTCTGGAATGTCGACACCACTTCTATGTGTCGACACAGACAACTTCTTGTGTTGACACAATTTTACTTAGCCAATTTTGTTAAACTAATCTAAGTTCAACATTCCTAATTCAATTTTAAACTTATTGAATTTAGTTTCATCAAGAGGCGTAGTAAACATATCTGCAATTTGATTATCTGTTTTAACAAATTCTAGTGAGACGTCTTCTTTCTCTACATGTTCTCTAAGAAAATGGTATCTAATTTCTATATGTTTTGTCCTACTATGTGAAACAGGATTATTTGCAATAGAAATAACACTTGTAGAATCACAAAACAAAGGTGTTCTACTTACTTGAATACCATAGTCTTCTAGCTGGTGTTGAATCCACAAAAGTTGTGCACAGCAGCTTCTTGCAGCAACATATTCTGACTCAGCTGTAGAGATTGCCACACTGGTCTGCTTCTTACTGCTCCAAGACACCAGTCTTCCTCCTAGAAATTGACAGGTTCCTGTAGTATTTTTTCTATCATCTTTGCAAACTGCAAAATCTGCATATGAATAGCCTGTTAGTAGAAAATCTCCATTCCTAGGGTACCAAAGGCGTAGATAAGGTGTGCCCTTAAGATATCTCAAAATCCTTTTTACTGCAGTAAGATGAGATTCTTTGGGGCAAGATTGGTACCTAGCATAGACACATGTAGCATACATGATATCTGGTCTACTAGCAGTCAAATACAGGAGGGAGCCAACTATACCTCTATAGAAAGTTTTATCTACAGGTTTCCCTGCATCATCTTTGCTAAGAGGTACACTTGTCCCCATAGGAGTTCTCATGGTAGTGGACGATTCCATACCATACTTCTTAATTAACTCCAGGGTGAACTTAGACTGAGATATGGAAAGTCCATCTTCAGTCTGTATTACTTGGAGACCCAAGAAGAACTTAAGTTCTCTCATACTACTCATTTCAAATTTCCCTTGCATAAGTTTTGTAAACTTTCTACAAAGGTTACTTTCTGTAGACCCAAATAGTATGTCATCAACATATATTTGGACTAGGATTATCTTTCCTTTCGATTCCCTTAGGAATAGAGTCTTGTCTATTTTCCCCCTTGAGAATTTGTTCTCAATGAGAAAACTAGACAGAGTTTCATACCAAGCCCTTAGGACTTGTTTCAACCCATACACAGCTTTCCTAAGTCTATAAACATAATCAGGTTTGAGAGGGTCAACAAAAACCGAGGGCTGCTCTACATAGACTTCTTCTTTTAGATTTCCATTTAGGAATGCTGATTTTACATCCATTTGGAATACCTTGAAACCTTGAAATGCTGCAAAGGCTAGGAACATCCTAATTGCTTCCAGTCTTGCTACTCGGGCAAAGTTTTGATCAAAATCAATACCCTCTTCCTGCCTGTATCCTTTTGCAACCAGTCTAGCTTTATTCTTCACAATGATCTCATTCTCATCCAGTTTGTTCCTAAAGATCCACTTTGTTCCAATGATGTTGTGGTCCTTGGGTTTAGGAACTAGCTTCCAGACCTTGCTCCTTCTGAACTGATTCAGCTCCTTTTGCATGGCATCAATCCAATGTGGGTCTAGAAGAGCTTCTTCAAATCTCTTTGGCTCCACTTGTGATAGGAAACTAGAGCAAAGAACTGTGTTCAGATTCTTGCTCCTAGTTTGTACTCCTTGTCTTGGACCACCAATTATTTGATTTGTTGGATGATCTTTTAAGTGTCTAATAGCTGGAGGTAGTCTTTCTTCAGGTTAAACCCCTCCAGTCTCTTCAACATGCTGCACCTCTTGGTTTTCTTCAACATTTGGAGAGTCTTGTACTCCCCCTGGACAGCAGCCACCATTTTCCACTTCCTAGTTTGCAGTTGAATCTTCTGCAATGGTAAGCTTGTTCATCCTCTCATTTATACCTGTAGAACTGCAAGCACTACTTGGCAACTCACAGTTAATCAGTCTTGTTTCATCAAAGACTACATGTACAGACTCTTCTACAACTTGAGTAATCAAATTGTAGACCCTATAAGCCTTACTATTGTTGTTGTACCCAACAAATATCCCCTCTTAGGATTTGGCAGCAAACTTGGTTAGATAAGACTTGCCATTGTTATGGATATAACACTTGCAACCAAAGATCCTAAAATAGGAAAAATTTGGTTTCCTGCCCTTCATAATCTCATAGGGAGTCTTTTTTGTGGCTTTTGGTGATAGTATCCCTATTGATCACATGACATGCAGTGTTTACTGCCTCAGCCCAAAAATATTCTGGGAGAGAAGTGTCACTCAATAGAGTTCTACCAGCCTCAATCAGTGTTCTATTCTTCCTTTCAACAATACCATTTTGCTGAGGTGTTCTAGGTGAGAAAGATTCTTGAAAAATAACAAATTCTTCACATAGTCTTGTTATACTTTCAGACTGAAATTCAGTGTCATGGTCACTTCTGATTTTGACCACTGTACTGTCTAACTCATTCTGAATTTGTTTAACAAAACTATATAAGACACTTGGGGTTTCAGATTTTTGTCTCAGAAAGAACACCCAGGATTATCTAGAATAGTCATCTACCACCACAAAAGTGTAGACCTTTCTACCTAGACTATGAACTGGCATAGGACCAAATAGATCCATATGCAAGAGGTATAGACACCTCACTGAATCCTTGCTTTCAAGGCTATGAAAGGAGGATTTGGTCAGCTTGCCTTTTTGACAAGCTGAGCATATCCCATCCTTTATACACTTAACTTGAGGACCATTTCTCATTAACTCTTTGCTAAAGAGTTGGCCAATAGTCTTGTAGTCAAGATGGGCCAGCCTCTTGTGCCATTTAACATAATGAGAGGCTCTCTCATCAGCTACAAGACAAATAGGAGAAACATTGTTCTCACACAAAAAATCTAGGTAATATACATTTCACTTTTTATATCCTGTCAATATGACCTTTTGATCACTTGACCTTTTGATATGACATCCATCCTTAATAAATGAAATGTCTTATCCTAAATCACTCAGCTGACTTATGCTTATAAGGTTGTGTTTCAAACCTTTCACATAGGCCACTTGAGTGATAGTAATCTGATTACTAGAAATGTTGCAAAATCCTTTGATGATTCCTTTTTCAAAACCACCAAATATTACTTTAGGGCCATCAATGATAGGTGTGTAGTCCCTCAGCAACCCCCTTGTTCCAGTCATGTTCCTGGAACATCCACTGTCCAAGTACCATATAGAGGCATGGCCACTTGGACTCACCTGCAATAAGGATTACTTAACCTTAAAACCCAAATGAGTTTAGGGTCCGTGGTTCATGTTAGTCTGAAATTTAACAAATCTGCCTGTAGGTCTTCTCACAGGCAGACTGCTATTCTCCTTAACACTGGAATTGTGCCAACAATATAAGGCAAAGTGGCCTACCTTGCCACAACACCAGCACTCAAACTTTTTATACCTTTGTTTAGGTACAACCCCAGCTGAATTATTTACAGCAGGTCTCTTGTTTTGTGCTGGACTTTTGCCTTTCTTATTAGACTTAGTAGTCCAGCTAGGCTGGCTTATGCTCAGCAGGCAGGTTATACCCAGAAGGTAATCGGGCTGATAGCTTCTTTATCCGCAGAGTCCGGCAAGATACGGACTGGGCTGGAGCTGGTTATACCGGCATGAGAAGTGCCTTGGTTTAGCTCTAGTGGCGCAGAAGGTGGTAGCCATAGAGTTCGCCGGTAAGAGCGGACTGGTGCTAGTGCCGGTGGTCTCCAGTAAGTGCGGACTGGCCCTCGTGGCCGGTGATGTGGGCTTAGTTCTGAACCAAGTCCTGGTTGGCTCAGTCCGGGGTGAACGCGGTTAAGTGCGGACTGCTTCTCAGTCCGCCAAGCTCGGCAGCAGTTAGCCTTGTGCCTTGGTTGCGAGCTTGAGGAGTGCAGACTGGAGTTATGTCTGCAGGGCATGCAGACTGCAATTATGTCTGCAGGGCGTGCAGACTTGAGCAGTTTCTGCTGCTATACGGACAGGTGGTGTTGCCGCAGGGTCTGCTGGTGGAGGCTTATCCTGGTTGACCTTTAGAAATAAGGAGGATAGGGTTGTTATCTGGCCTTGGTGATGCTATTGGCAGTCTGGATATCCTGCACAAGTCACGGCAGACTGGTTGTATATCTGCGGCTTGCAGATACACTTGGTTCTCGCTGCGAGACGGGACGATTATCCTATCAGCTAGGGCAGTGATCACACTCCTTTCCGCGCCTATAAAAAGAACCCCCTATCACATCAAGAAATAACCAACTGAATAGTAAGTGAGCTCGCAGATAGTTGCTGTGGTTAAAATTCAACAACCTAGCTTTGAAACAATGTTGAATATTCTCCAAGTTCTCAACGAGATAGCCAGACGCCAAATTAATATTCTCAACACTATCATGATCACACCTTGATCACGCGGAAAATTCCCTGGAACTTGGAGTGAGCAGGGGTTATCTCAACTTAAGTCAGTCAACCAGCAACACAAGCAGCACAAGAGTCTTTATTGATTAACAGCAATTCTCTTTACAAGGCGAGACATACATGGCGAGCAATGCTTCACCAAACAACCACCCAAGAGAAAGCAGAAACTACAAATACAAGACGAGAAACAAGCCGCGTGGACTCAACACCAAGCCGCAGGTCTACTGCTATGGAGTCTGCACAGTCCGCCAGGTCGCCAGGCCGCAACCTAAGCCGCGCGGACTACCCCTTATTCCAATGCTTGCTCTAGCCGCCGATCTGCAAGCCTCCTGACCGCGAGGTCGCCTAGCCGCCAGACCGCACAAGCTACGATGCCGAATAGAACAGTCTGACTGAAGCAGACGACTTATTGAACCCCGAACCAAGTTGCCAAAGAGAAGACCATCTTGTCCCTGTCCGCGACCTTCTATTTACCGCCTTTTGCTTAACCGCAGAGTCTGCACTGTCCCTGACCGCAATCAGAGCCAAGTCCTGGCTTTCCAGCGCTATCCGTACAACCTGCACAGCACAACCCGATCAACTCAACCATACCGCGCGGACACCAAAAGGCAGCCCGCAACAACTTTTGCGGGCTCAAGTTACTGCTCACTTACTTCGGCTCTCTACTATCCTGATGTGACATGGGTCCTATTTATAGACATGATGATGAGTGTGGTCACCGCCCTAGCCGATAGGAATACCGCCACATCCCGCAGCAAGACATCTCCGCAGTCCGCGAATACATTCCAGTCCGCCGCGCCTGTGCAAGATAGCGTCCACCATAGCTTCACCAAGGCCGGACACAATCACCAGTCCGCCTTGTCGCCAAAGACCAAGCCAGGACCACTACAGCTGGACTCCGCAGCAAAATTGTCCTCCAATCCGCGAACACAGCTCCAGCCTGCTTATCCCGAGCCAACACCCTCGCCACCAAGGTACCTGCCGGACTCAGCGGACACGCCGTTCAAGTCCGCACATACTGCGGACAGCTCTAGTCTGTATATCCATGCAGACAACTCCAGTCTGCATCTTTCACAGACTACTTCAGTCCGCAAATCCTGAGTCCACACCAGCATTGTAGCTGTCGTACTCAGCGGACCCCAGCTTGGCGAACTGAGAAGCAGTCCACACTCCACTGCGCGATCTCCCCAGATTGAGCCAAACATGGTCTTGGTTCAAAACCACCAAGCCCACTCCACTGGCCACAAGGGCCAGTCCGCACTTACTGGCGGACACTGGATCCAGTCCGCCTGTCCCGACGAGCTCCAGTATCAGTCCGCACTGACTGGTGATCTCCGCGGCTTCCACTTGCCGCTGCACTAGAGCAAGACCAAGGCAACTGCTAAGCCGATCTGCAGAGCTCCAGTTCTTCAGTCCGCTTCATGCCGGACTCCGCGAATATAGTTGTTATCTGCCTGGTTACTTCCTAGGATCCAGCTGCTTGCTGAGGATACGCATCCTGGCAGACCTCCACTACTGTCCGCGTAGTCCGCGCGAATAGACCGCCCAGGCCGCTACAGAGCAAACCGTCTACAACATCCCTGCCGACCTAGCTGTCCGCCAACCTTGTCTGCGTAGTCCGCGCGGATAGGTCCAAGTGCACCATTCACCCACTTTCACTTCACAAATTTCAACACTCCCCCTTGAAGTGAGAAGTGGTGAATAACTGCAACAGCTCCCGTAACCTTGCACCTGGTCCCTCTGATTGCATCTATGAAGAGATGTCCAAGACATAGTCCTCGCCCCGCATATCATGGACCATGAGGGAGCCCTCCAGCATTTCCCAAAAGGAGCCATGCTTCCCTCTTCTTTCTTCTTCAGCTTTAACCTCCACTCATGCATCACAGGAGTATCACCAACAACCTTGGGCACAAAAGCCCAAACCTCGTCACCTCTAAGAGTAGTCACCTCCTCAGCCTTGGTGTCAATCACCTACGTGATTCTAGTGGGGTCGTGTTCCCTTCGCTATATCGAGCTAGTGGCTTACTGATCATCTTCGATCTCCGAAGAAACTTATCATGGCTAACCACCTCCACTGCTCCTCCTATACCAGCTCTGTTCCCGGGCAAACCCGGAACAATGCACCCCTTACTTCCTGAACAAGACACCTCCTCACTGGAACCAGGAGCACCTGGAGCAATGCTCCCCATGCTAACTGAACCAGAAGCCTCCACTCTTAAACAGGAACTACCTGGAACATCGCTCCCCCTACTTCCTGAACTGGAAGCCTCCGCCTTCGAGACAGAAGTACTTGGAGCATTGCTCCTCCTGCTTCCTGACCCTGACGCCTTTTCCCCGGAGCTAGAACAACATGGAGCTCCTAGTGACTCATGCAACTCCAACTGAACCTTAGCAGTAGCCTCCTTCAGCCCACCATCTAACCTGCTCACCTCTAGCTCCACATAGGAGCTATCCCAATATGACGTCAACTCATCGAAGACAACGTCTGTCGACACAATAAGTCTCTTCATCGCAGGATCCATACACCTCCATCTTCTTCTCTGCTCATCATACTCAACAAAGACTAGCTTTATCTTGAGATCATCCGGAGAGTGTACGTAGCAGGTAGATCCAAACACCCTTAGGTGCTTCATACTGGGCTTCACCCCAAACATCAGCTCATATGGAGTCTTCACATAGGTTGGATTAAGAGGCATCTGATTGATGACATGAGCAACACAGGACATCCCTTCCGCCTATAGAGCCTTAGGAACGCCTTTACTCTGAAGCCAACACTTGCAGGTCTTCGTCAACCAACGGATCATCCGAGCTGCAACACTACCTTGCTGTGAAGTATGTCCACAAGAAAGCTCCTTCTGGATCCCTTGATTTCTGCAAAATTTTGAGAACTCGGTTGAGCCAAACTCACCACTGATGCTTGTCCTCAGCTTCTTGATCTGCATGCCCAGCTGGCCTTCCACAAGTTTCTTGAACTCCACAAACAAACGCATCATGTTGGACAACCTCCAAAGGTGATATATATCTGGATTGTGCCTTATCAACCAAAAAGCGATAAGCTTCACTTTGCTGACATCCCACACATCCCTAACTATCGCCATAGGATGATAATCTAGGCAAGACTCTCATGAGTCTTCTTTCCGCCATTGCTTTCATCTTGTCCATCCCTACATGCCCCAGTCTTTGATGCCAGATAGCTGCACTATCACTAGCCTTCATCCGATCAGCACTAGAACTTGTTGAATACCCAACTAAGTTCTTCTCCTTGCCTCCAACATGAGCTACGTTTGCCGAGATCAAGACAATCTTGCACTCTTTCCTAAGGTGACCATGCTGCTTGCACCTATAGCACCTTGGTCTCTCCTTCCTCTTACTATCGCGCCTAGGAGAAACACTCCTCTCTTGCTGATATGAAGTAGAAGGACCATCCTCTACAGCAACCTTCACCTCTTTCCTGAACAACCCATCAAGGGAAGTACAAACCTCTGCAGCTGACCGACATCCACAGATGTGGTCCTAGAGCTCTGATGAGATCACCTGCTTGAGAATAGACTCCGCTTTTGCATTTATCTCCTTCCAAGCTCTCATCTCTTCAGCATTGCCAAGAGTAACCTCTTGTCTTTCAGCTCCGCATACTACCTCCCAATGGTCCTCGCTAAGAAGAAAGCTCTCCATACAAGACTTCCACTTAACAAAGTTCGTCTCTGTAAAGAGTTCAATTCCAAGATCACCTGCATCTTCCACTGCCAGGGTTCTACCATTGGTTCCCTCTTCACAAGAGCAGCAACCACTTCAGTTGATCGCTGCTTATCCACTCCAATCCAGCTCTGATACCTTGTTAAAATTCAACAACCTGGCTTTGACACCATGTTGGATATTCTCTAGGTGGTCAACGAGATAGCCTGACTCCAAATTAATATTCTCAGCACTACCAAGACCACACCTTGATCACGCAAAAAATTCCCTAGAACTTGGAGTGAGCAGGGGTTATCTCAACTAAAGTCAGTCAACCAACAACACAAACAACACAAGAGCCTTTACTGATTAACAGCAAACCTCTTTACAAGGCGAGACATACATGGCGAGACATGCTTCACCAAACAACCACCCAAGGGAAAGTAGAGACTACAAATACAAGACAAGAGAAACAAGCCGCGCGGACTCAACACCAAGCCACCGGTCTACTACTGTGGAGTCCACATAGTCTGCCAGGTCGCCAGACCGTAACCCAAGCCGCGCGGACTACCCCTTATTCCAATGCTTGCTCTAACCGCCGATCTGCAAGCTGCCTGACCGCGAGGTCACCTAGCCGCCAGACCGCACAAGCTGCGATGCCGAATAGAACAGTCCGCCTAAAGTAGACGACTTATTGAACCCCGAACCAAGTTGCCAAAGATTAGACCATCTGGTCGCTGTCCACGACCTGCTGTTTACCGCCTTTTGCTTAACTGTAGAGTTCGCACTGTCCCTCACCGCAATCAGAGCCAAGTCCTGGCATTCCAATGCTATCCACACAACCTGCACAGCACAACCCGATCAACTCAACCAAACCACGCGGACACCAAAAGGCAGTCCGCAACAACTATTGTGGGCTCAAGTTACTGCTCACTTACTTCGGCTCTCTACTATCCTGATGTGACATGGGTCCTATTTATAGGCACGATGATGAGTGTGGTCACCGCCCTAGCCGATAGGAATACCGCCACATCCCGCAGCAAGACGTCTCCGCAGTCCGCGGATACATTTCAGTCTGCCGCGCCTGTGTAAGATAGTGTCCACCATAGCTTCACCAAGGCCGGACAAATCACCAGTCCGCCTTGTCACAAAAGACCAAGCCAGGACCACTACAGCCAGACTCCGCAACAACATTGTCCGCCAATCCGCCGACACGGCTCCAGCCCGCTTATCCCGAGCCAACAGCCTCGCCACCAAGGCACCTGTCGGACTCAGTGGACACGCCGTTCCAGTCCGCATATACTGCAGACAGCTCTAGTCTACATATTCATGCAGACAACTCCAGTCCGCATCTTCCGCAGACTGCTCCAGTCTGCAAATCCCGAGTCCACACCAGCATGGTAGCTGTCCGACTCAGTGGACCCCAGCTCCAGTCCGCACGCAGTTGCGGACACAATCTTCAGTCTTCTTCTCCCTAACTCGCAATCAAGGCACACAACACTTCTGCAGAGCTTGGCGAACTGAGAAGCAGTCCGCACTCCACTGCGCGATCTCCCCGGACTGAGCCAAACATGGACTTGGTTCAGAACCACCAAGCCCACTCCACTGGCCATAAGTGCCAGTCCGCACTTACTGGCAGACACTGGATCCATTCTGCCTATCCTGATGAGCTCCAGTATCAGTCTGCATTGACTGGCGATCTCTACGGCTTCCACTTGCCGCTGCACTAGAGCAAGACCAAGGTAACTGCCAAACTGGTCTGCAGAGCTCCAATTCTTCAGTCCGCTTCATGCCGGACTCCGCGGATATAGTTGTTATTCTCCTGGTTACTTCCTGTCATCCAGCTGCTTGTTGAGGATACGCCGGCCTGGCAGACCGCCACTGCTGTCCGCATAGTCCGCGCGAACAGACCGCCCAGGCCGCTACAAAGCAAACCGTCCGCAACATCCCTGCCGACCTAGCTGTCCGCCAACCTTGTCGGCGTAGTCCGCGTTGATAGGTCCAAGTTCTCCATTCACCCACTTTCACATCACAAATTTCAATAGCTGTGGTTAGGATTTTGTATCCGCAAGGTTTGAGGAGGTTGACCAGTTTGTGCTGTGCAAGTTGTGCGGATAGTGCTGGAGGCCAGGGACTTAGTTCTGACTGCGGTCAGGGACTGTGGTCGCGGGTTGCGGCTAGGTGGTCTCTCTTCGACAACTAGTTTCTCGGTTCAATAAGCTGTCCGCATCTGGCGGCTTGGTTCAGTTCTGTAGCAGCTCGCACGGTCTGGCGGTTATGAACCTAGCAGTTCGGTGTTGAAGTATTAGACCGGGCGGCTTATCGGTCTGATCCAGCGATTTATTGACCGAGCGGCTTAGCGGTCTGATCCAGCGGTTTGTAGCCCGAGCGGTCTATCGGTCTACACGGCCTGTTCTATCTTGCTGGAGTTGCCGAGCGGTTAACCCATCTGTCTAACCGCGCGGCCTGTGCGGTCTCCATTATTCTAGCCGCTCAGTACTGTAAATGTTTAGTCTCACATTGTTTGTATACTCTCTTTCTTATCTCCTCCATTCTATATAAGGGAGGCCATACCTTTGTAAATGATATCTTTTTTGGATAATAAAATTTCAATTATTCAAAAGTTTATTTGCTTGTTCTCGACTTTTCGCTTCTTGTCTCTACTTTCTAACATGGTATCAGAGGACACGGTCATTTCCTCCTGATTCTGTGCGCCCTCTGTTGTTCGCGACTTCTTTTCGGCGTTCTGCGACTTGATTCGCAGCTTGCCCTCTCTTCTATCCGCGCGGCTTGTTCCTATCCGCGCGGCTTGTTTTTTGTCCGCCGACCTGTTCGCGCGGCTTGCTCCTTCTTGGTTCTCTTCTCCTACTTCTCTTTGTCGCAGTGACCTGTTTCGTTGTCACCGCGCTTCTTGTTCTTTCTTGCCTCTCCGACTTCCTAGTCGTTGCGGTCTGTCCCTGTCCGCGTGTGTGTTGTCTCTCTACACGCGATTTGCTGCTGTGATCTGCCTGACCGTGCGGGTTGTTCCTTTCTCACCCGCATCTTGGTCGCGGTCGCCCGCTCTTCTGCTCTTTTCTGTTCGCTCGGGCTTCTCAGTTCGTGCGACTTCTTCCTCGCCGTGCCTTTGACAGCCTTCTAGCCGCTGCTGTGATCTGCCTGACCGTGCGGGTTGTCTCTTTCTTACCCGCATCTTGGTCGCGGTCACCTGCTCTTCTCCTCTCTTCTGTTCGCTCGGCCTTTTCAGTCCGCGCGACCTCTTCCCCGCAGTGACTCTTTCTAGCCGCTACTGTTCGCGCGGCTTCCTCTGTTTTCTAACCGCTTCTGTTCGTGCGGCTTCTTCTGCTTCCAGGTTCTATGACTACCTCCGGTCTCACCACTACTCCTGCAGCTCCTTCTCCTCCTCCTCCTTCGGGCAACCTTGGCACCCTTTCCAAGCTTGTGGGCTCCAACTATCCCGATTGGAGCGTTTCTTTCACCTTTCTCCTTCGTTCTCAACGCAAGCGTCATCACCTCACCGATGACCCTCCTCCTCGCACCTCTCCTGAGTTTGATGACTGGGATGCGAGTGATGCTCTTGTTCGCACCTGGCCGGCCAACAGCCTTTCTGATGAGTGCCTTCCCGTCATTCGCCATGATGAGACGGTCAAGGCCGCATGGCTTCACCTCGCTGCTCTCTATTCTAAGGGGGGCCAGACGTCCCGCATTTATACTCTCTATGCGGACCTCTTCGCCCGCCCTTCCATGTCCCCAGCTGCGGCTTATCAGCAGGTTCAGGCTCTTGGGGCTGAAATCCTCCAGAATCGCCCCTTCTCTGCGGACTTGGCCGACCAGCACAAACACTTCCAGGAACTCCTGGTTGTTTGTTATCTTCTTCGTCTTCCGGACTCTTATGATATGATCCGCCAGCAGATCTTGGGTGAGGCGGACTCTCCTACTTTGGATGCCACTGCGGCTCGCATTGCCGCCGTTACTTCGCTCCTCCAGCGGCCTCTGTTGGCCTCCCCCCCTTCCCAGGACTCCTTTGCTCACCAAGCTCAGCGGGGGGGCCCGAGTGGCCGTGGCTCCTCTGGCGGACGGGGTTCCTCCCGGTTCTTCTGCTCTCACTGTGGTCGTACTGGTCATACTGTTGATCGCTGCTGGCAGAAACATCCTCATCTTCGCCCTTCCGGTGATGCTCCTTCGGCCTCCGCCTCTTCTAGGTCGTCTGCCTCTGTGGCCACGACGTCAGGTAGTGCCCACGTCGTTACCCAAGGTAAATGGCTGATTGACTCCGGTGCCACCAATCATATGACGGGCAACCCTCATTGCTTCTCCCGTCTTGAGACCCATGACCGCTTACCCCCAGTTCGCGTGGTGGATGGTTCCCCGTCTCCGGTTCATGGGACGGGCATGGTTCAACTCACTCCATCGCTTTGCTTGGAGGATACCCTCTATGTCCCGAAGTTCCCGTGCAATTTGTTATCAGTTACTACTTTATGCCGGCAACTTCAGTGCTCCGTTTTATTCACTCCCACTACTTGTTCTTTTCAGGACCCGAGGACCCAGTGGACGATTGCTACTGGGACTGAGAGCGGCGGCCTCTACTTCCTCGACGATGTTTCAGCTCTTTCTGCCTACTCCACCTCCACTGATCTCCTTCAGTGGAATCTTCGTCTTGGACATCCTCCTCCCCGGCTTATTCGTCAGCTTCTGCCCCACTTACCTCCCACCAGTTCTCCGCTCAACTGTGATGCGTGTCAGCTTGGCAAACATCATCGCTCCTCCTTCCCACCGAAGCAAGGCCGTGGCTCCTCTCGCATTTTTGATCTTATTCATTCTGATGTATGGGGTCCTGCTCCTACCCTCACAGTTGGTCGGGGCAGTTCCTATTTTGTAACTTTTATCGATGATTTTACTCGATGTACCTGGGTGTATCTCTTAAAGGATCGCTCTGAACTATTTTCTGTTTGGCAATCTTTTTACTTTATGATTAAGACTCAGTTTGCTATTTCTATTAAAGTCTTACGTTCTGATAATGCCAAGGAATATCTGTCTCATGAGTTCTCCGCGTTCTTTCACCAACACGGCCTCATTCATCAAACGACTTGTGTTTACACCTCCCAACAGAATGGAGTGGCGGAACGTAAAAACCGTCACCTGCTTGATGTTGCGCGTACTCTCATGACGCAGATGCACATCCCTCGCTCCTACTGGGGCTACGCTGTGCTCCTCGCTTGCTATCTCATCAATCGCATTTCCTCCACGGTCCTCCACGGCCGGACTCCCTTCTCCCTTCTCTACCCCCACCGGGAACCTTTTCCTCTTCCTCTCCGTGTCTTTGGCTGTACGGCCTTTGTTCACGCTCCCTCTGCTACCCGCGACAAGCTTTCCCCCCGTTCCACCAAGTGTGTATTTTTGGGGTACTCTACCACTCAAAAAGGCTATTGCTGCTTTGACCCCTTTCTTCGCAAGCAGTTTGTCTCCACAGATGTGACCTTTTTTGAAAATGCTTCCTATTTCTCTCCTCCCTCTTCTCTTCCTTCTCTTCCTTCTGATATCTCCGTTCCTTCCACACCTCTCCCCGTTTTCCCACCTTCGTCTCCTCCTCCACCCACTCCTTCCCAGTCCGTCTCCCCACCCACCCCTCCACCCTCCTCTCCACTGCCGTCTCTCTCTAGTCCCGGGCCAGCCTTCTCCGCCACGGACGCTCCGGTCGCTGACACTCCCGTCGCCGACGCTCCCGATGATCTAGATGTTCCCATTGCCCTTCGCAAAGGGGTGCGGGCGTGTACTCAACACCCGCTCACGGCTGTTGTTTCTTATGATCAGCTTTCTCCTTCTCGCAGGTGTTTTGCCTTGGCTATCTCTGCTACTTCTACTTCCTGTACCTACCAGGAGGCGCTCGCTCTCCCTCATTGGACATCTGCCATGGATGAGGAGATGGCTACTCTTACTGAACGGGGTACCTGGACCCTGGTTCCTCCTCCCGTGGGCACTGATGTGGTTGGCTGTCGCTGGGTCTTTGTTGTGAAGTTTCGCCCCGACGGCACTGTGGATCGCTACAAAGCCCGGCTGGTGGCCAAGGGCTTTACTCAGACTTATGGCGTTGATTACTTTGATACCTTCTCTCCAGTTACTCGCCTCAGCACCATCCGGGTTCTCTTTTCTGTGGCTGTTAACCGGGCTTGGGCTATTTCCCAGCTGGATGTGAAGAATGCCTTTCTCTATGGCGATCTTCAGGAGGACGTCTATATGGAGCAACCTCCTGGGTATGTTGCTCAGGGGGAGACACGTGTCTGTCATTTGAAGAAGGCCATTTATGGCCTCAAGCAGAGCCCTCGGGCATGGTTCGAAAAATTCAGTGGTATTGTGGCAACCATCGGTTTTCAAAGGAGTTCGGCCGATCACTCCTTATTCATTCGCAAAACGGCCTCGGGACTGGTGGTTTTGGCCGTATATGTGGATGATATTCTCCTTACTGGTGATGACCGAGATGGGGTGGACTTGACGAAGAAGCACCTCCGTCAGCACTTGGTCACGAAGGATATGGGCTCCCCAAAATACTTCTTGGGGATAGAAATCTCTCGGAAACCTGACTCCTTGGTCCTCTCTCAACGGAAGTATGCCCTTGATCTTCTTCGAGAAGCAGGCTTGACAGGTGCCAAACCAGCTCATCTTCCCATGGCTATTGGAGAAGACAAAACGTGGACGGATGAATCGCCTCCTCTATCTGATGTCACACGGTACAGACGTTTGGTAGGCAAACTCATCTATCTCACGGTGACTAGACCCGACATCGCCTACGCTGTAGGAAAGGTCAGTCAGTTTATGCAAGCTCCCAGGGAGTGTCATCTTCAGTCCGCCCTGAAGATTTTAGAGTATATCAAAGCAGCACCGGGCAGAGGGTTACTCTTCTAGAAGAATGGCCATCTGAGGGTTGAGGCCTACTCAGACTCAAGTTACGCGGATGACAAAGGCGATCGTAAATCCACGTCAGGTTTCTGTACCTTTGTTGGAGGTAATCTCGTGAGTTGGAAAAGCAAGAAACAGTCTGTTGTTTCCAGATCCAGTGCCGAAGCAGAATACCGGAGTATGGCGTCAACTACGTGTGAGTTAAAGTGGTTGCGGGCTCTCATGCTTGACCTGGGCGAGGTATATGATTGTCCTCTCCCTATGTTCTGTGACAACAAGGCCGCTATACACATATCCAGAAATCCGGTCTTCCATGAGAGAACGAAGCATATAGAGGTTGACTGTCACTTCATTCGGGAGGAGATTTTGAAGAAACAGATTTGTACTCCTTTTGTCACCTCTGACAAGGAGTTGGCAGATATCTTCACCAAGCCGGTTTCTACTTCCTTCTTCCGCATTTGTGACAAGCTGGGCATGATTGATATCTATGCTCCAGCTTGAGGGGGAGTGTTGAAGTATTAGACCGGGCGGCTTATCGGTCTGATCCAGCGGTTTGTTGACCGAGCGGCTTAGCGGTCTGATCCAGCGGTTTGTAGCCCGGGCGGTCTATCGGTCTACCTCTACGGCCTGTTCTATCCTGCTGGAGTTGCCGAGCGGTTAACCCATCTGTCTAACCGCGCGGCCTGTGCGGTCTCCATTATTCTAGCCGCTCAGTACTGTAAATGTTTAGTCCCACATTATTTGTATACTCTCTTTCTTATCTCCTCCATTCTATATAAGGGAGGTCATACCTTTGTAAATGATATCTTTTTTGGATAATAAAATTTCAATTATTCAAAAGTTTATTCGCTTGTTCTCGACTTTTCGCTTCTTGTCTCTACTTTCTAACATTCGGCGGCTTGCAAATCAGCGATTAGAGTTCAGCATCAGAATAACGAGTAGTCCGCGTGGCCTGGTTGTCATCTGGCGACTAAGCGTGCTGAGCAGACTCCAAGCAGTTAGCAATAGAGCCGACGGTTACCTTTTGAGTCCGCGCGGCTAGGATTTTGCCTTGTATTGTTTCTGCTTTCCTTTGGGTACATTGGCGAATCATGTCTCTCCATGTATGCCTCGCCTTGTAAAGATTGTTTTGTACAAGATTCTTGCTCTTTTGGTTTGCATCTGGTGTATTTGGGCTCGGATATGTTGAGTGTTCTTGCGTCTGGTTTCCTGTCTTCTGCTATATCAAATTTTAACATATTTCTTATAAATAGAACCCCATGTCACAAGTTAAAGACAAATTGACCTCCCCTCCCAGATTCGCATTTACTAAGTCCTCGCCTCCTAGTGATTAGCTTAGCTTTATTTTGGAGGGGAAGTTATTATACTCTTCCAGGTGTGTGATAGGACCTTCTTGCTACAACACACAAGTCTAGTTTATTGGAAATCTGGAGATCATCTTGACCTTCTGACTTCTTTCTCTTTCCTCTGATTATCCCCTTAGATCGAACTTTGAGAACCCTGAAAGTTATTTATCTTTAGGTTAGCTAATCACCTATAGGGAGGGTGAATAGGTCTTTGCGTTTATAATATATCTTTTGCAGTTTTAAAATTATGGTAAGTAGAGCTTATGTTTATGTCCTGCAATCAAACAGAAAAACAAGCACACACAGCAAACAATAGAATTTATAGTGATTCCCCAATTGGGTACATCCATTTTCCCTCTCCACCTATCCAAGATTATTTATTGTACTCGACACAAACACCTCCAAACTGCTCCTCAGAGCTTACGCCTCAGATCATTCAGGATCTTCAAGTCTCCTCCAAGACTCACTTCTCAGCCACAAGGGCCTACATTCAGTGGACAGCAGACCACCTACCTCAGACTGTTAAGCCTTACACTCAGGCTGGGAGGACAGAACCACCTCAGATCCCAAAAGATCCTACCTTAGAGCTCTGCATTGCTCCTACACTCAGTGACCCGCAAGCCACCTACCTCAGCCTTATCTATAAGGCCTACAACTCAGGATTTTCAGCCATATAACTTCAGGCACAAGGCCCTACTCTCAGAGTAATGCATCACTCCAACAACTTAGTACCCCTTCAGGTACCTACCTCAGTGCCCCTCCAGGTACCTACAGCTCAGTGACAAGCTTGTCACCTACCTCATGCACAAAGGCCCTACACTCAGAGAGCAACACTCTCCTACCTTAGGCACTTAAGCCCTACAGCTTAGATCCTCACTTTTATCCTATCTCAGTACCCAGACAAGGCACCTACCTCAGTAACAAATTTGTCACATACAGCTCAAGCACAATGTCTTACACTCAGATTCAGGAAACCTGAATCCTACATGAAATAAATACAGAGTTGAAGAAAATAAACTCACTGACTCAGAGAAATAACTCTGAGTCAACTTTACTAGACTGAACATATTTTAGTCCAGCTCACCTGCTGTAGAAGGAATCATCCTTCTTCTACAGCTATCACTTTTATACTACTGCATTGATGAGCAGCTTGCACCTTGCTGAGAGTGAATCAGCTAAACTATTCTATAGAGAACAACCTTGCTGAGCTTGAAGAGTTTCGGCTATCCTTCTTTGCCTTCAGGCTATCTTGTCTGGACTTCAGCTTTCAAGCTTGATCAGAAATTAATGTGCAGCCGCCACTATCAGTTTTTCTTTCAGTTCCTTTGAATCGTTAACCATAATCCTTTACTGTTCCCCTTTTATATGCGTTGATTTGAATCAATGCCACCATAGTATGTGGGCCCACCAAGGATTGGTGAGCGCTAACTCCATCAAAAACGGACAAAATATCTTTCGGTGCTGTAGCAGCTTTCCCGCAATTACTTCCTGCAATTTTGACTTTGATAACGTCAGACGTGGTCATCAACATCTGGACTTACAAAATTTTCCTGAATCCCATCAAGCGTTGAGTGATGTTGAGACACTCAATGCCATCAGCCTTGGATCTCAGCGCTTCTGGACTTAGAACATTCTATGGCTTTGTCTTAGTGGTTTTGTCTCAGCGGTCTCAGCGGTTTTCCATTATTAGCTGAGACAAGCCTTTGTCTCAGAGCTTTCCTCTTATCTGCTGTCTCAGCGGTTTTTGCACTTTAACTGTCTCAGCGGATTTGTCTCAGCAGTCTCAGCAGTTTTTCATTTATCAGCTGAGACAATTCTTTATTTCAGCGCTTTCCACTTTATTAGAAGCGTTGAGTGAACCTGCTTCACTCAATGCTTCTGGACTTAGAAAAATTCCAGTTAATTTTGTTCTCAGTTGTTTATCTCTTGACTGTCTCAGCGCTTCCTGATTTATTTAGAAGCGTTGAGTGAGCTTGCTTCACTCAACGCTTTTGGACTTAGAAAGTTTCCACCTAACTTTGTCTATACTGTCTCAGCTATCTCAATGCCATCTTCTCAACTGTCTCAGCTGTCTCAACACCATCTTCTCAGCTATCTCAGCTGTCTTAGCTGACTCAATGCCATCTTCTCTGTTGTCTTCAGCTATCTCAATGCTATCTTCCCAGCTGTCTCAACTGTCTCAGCGGTCTCAAAGCCTTCTTCTAAGAGGTCTCAGCGCTTATGCCTTAGATAGATTTTCTGGCCTTAACATGACAAGCTTTGAGCTGAGCTCGACGAACTGCAAACTGATCTCGACGAACTTTGACCTTCTCAGTACACTCAGCGCTTTTTGCCTTTGTCAATTTTCTCTTGCTTTAGCTTGACAAGCGTTGGGCTGAGCTTGACGAACTATAACATGAGCTCGATGAACTTCTAGCTAAGTTCGACGAATTTTGTATCCTGATTTCCTAAGCTTATGCTGAGTTGAGCTCGACGATCAGCAAGTTGATTTCGACGAACTATGAGCTGAGTTCGACGAAATTTCAGTTTACTGCCCAACTCGTTTTTCTTTACTTGTCCAATCATGTACTACCTACATGCATGAACTAAAGCACACATCAAATACATTATGTGTGTATGTCATTGATCCATTTGACTTCTTATAAATCTGAGATATTGGGATCAATAGACCCAACAGACCCTATTTTCTTAATTCAAACACTTTGATGTTGCGAGCGTGGACTAATATTAAAGGACTAAACTTCAGTGTTAAATGTTATGACAAACAACTTGCAGGAATCAAAGATCAGTAACTCATGAGTTCCAAGTGAGTTCTTCACGCGAGCTGACCTCGCGGAGTCCAAACAAGACATGAGGGAGTCACTTCAATATTTTTTGGTCCCCACGTCGAGGTTACATCTCCACCGTTGTAACCTTGGCAATGTACGCCAAACTATCTAAATGTCATGGAAAGGCGGTTGTTGCCCAACTGGAGGAGGGGCAACAACGGTATGAATGGAGTTAATCTGTGACCCCCATGAGCTCTTCGCTTCATCGAGGTTGAGTCAGCTTGATAGCTTCCAACAATAGTTTAGATCGGCGAGCCCATTTTTAAGCAGATTTTGACTGACAAAAAAGTAGATCAAGAGGTCAAATCTTGGCCAGTAAGCAGAACCATTGTTAATAAATCAACTGAGAAGTTTGGTGAATCACACATTAGTGGGTGTTTGAGTGCATATGATGAACACAACATTCTTTATGATGAGAGCCCCTTTCCATTCACGTCAAATGGTTTCAAATTTCACTTCTCTTATAAAGATGAATGAGAGAAAACTTATAAAGTGTCTATCAAATTTTCAAAAGACTTTGATTATATTCTCTAATATTATTTCAACAAGGGAGTTAGAGAGAATGCCCCTATGACACCATTATAACTCTGTTCATTGTATTGGGATGGGCCGTTCATGATTCTAGAAGCTCTTAAGACCGGAGGATATCACCTACAAATCAGAATGGTGACTCGCTTGGGACACCTGAGGCTTATATGACCTTAAGAGGTTCTACCTATGAATTGACAGCGCGAGAGAAACATCGAATTCATGACAGATCATGTTAACTGTGGGAACCAGGGAAATCCCGGTTCACAAAAAATTGAATTGTTTGTGACCGAAGATTACTTGTCAAGTGGTTGAGACAAATGAACTTAAACTAGGGGTGATGGAAGAAGCAAGTGTGTTTTACTGGTTGCCTTTAAACAGGATATCACGAGCCACATCAAGGAGGTCGCACCACATACTAAGAAGTTATAGGAACTTCCCCTCCAAAACAGGGCTGTGCTCAGCACAAGAGAGACACTACGAGGTTCTTGGGAACCTTGGGGGAGGGAGGGGGTGGAACTTGCCTTTAACTTGCACCATATGGTTCTATTTATAAGTAATCGGGGGGGGGGGGGGGGGGGGTATATATTGTTAAAGCCAAAACTTGGCGTCAACGAGAGTTCGGACCGAAGGGTGTATCTTACACCTACTTCTCCCTAACTAGGCCTCCTGACCAGTCGCTAGGAACTATCAACCGACCTTGACTTCTGTGTGGAGGTCCCACCATACACCCAAAAGATCCCAAGAACACTTCCCCTCCCAAGCCAAAAAGCTGAGTTGGGCAATTTGGAGAGCTTAGAAAGCTGAACCAAATAACCCAAGGAGGAGGAAGCCAAAGAATGAACTGTCCTCTCCAAAGGTGCCCACAAGGTCTATTTATAGATTCCTGAACCTGGTCTGTAAACAACGCAACTCCGATGTCATGTAAATGTTATACACATCCCAAATTGGTCTCCCAACAGCGCAACTCTGCTATTTTGAAATGTTATACGCAAACCCCTAAGGGCATCCAGGTAATTTCACTCCTGGACCCTACCAGGTGAGTGGCCCATGGAGGCAACACTCGCCTGAAGAAGCAAATGATAGGGTAAGTCGAGCTCTTGCAGCCATGGTTCCCTAAAGGGCGAGTGCGCTACCCGCTTCTTGGCGAGAACCTTTTTCCTATCAATACGATCCTTCTACTTGCCTTGGCGAAAGCCCTTCCCCTCGACTTGGTGGAAGGACTTCACTCCCTCTGGGCGAGTGTGGGTCTGCCTACCCCACTCACCAACTTTGACCAGCTTGATCCTCAGGAACCTTGACTTCGTCGGGGGTCCCACTCAGCGAATACATGATTATACACAATCCCCGCTCTTTTCGAGCTAGTTCTACGCTTGGAAAGAAAAGTCCAACCCCCGGTATTTGGTGAGTGCCTGCTGACCTGACAGAGAATCTTTTGTGGGTCCCTCTTGGTTCTATATATATCCAAGGGTCGGACACAAGCATGGTAACATCTGTCCCTCCACCGTTCATCCCCTGAGCCCCCACCGCCTCGATAATGTACGCCAAAAACTCCTTGAAGCAGCTCTCGCAGGAGCTACTAGACCGTCTCGCCGTCGTGCAAGCAAATACTGCTTCCAAAACTTCCAGATATGTCTCATGGCTCTCCTCCAAAAGGCTTGCGGATTACCATATCAGCCGAGAAAGGCCAAGACGGTTCGGCCAAACCTTGCGGTGGAGGAGTCTGCCTCTCCGACCCTGACTCCCCAATGCGAGAACCTTGCCATCCAAATGAAAGTATATTACTCCTCTACTCTGTCGACAACCCAAAAAAGTGTTATACTGAGAAATTGATCCACTTGCAGGAACCACCAGCGGAAAGCGATGTTGTGGTCCCCATGATGAATGTCGAGGTACCCCGCCCTCCAATGAGAATGGACAGTTGGTCCAGGAGATCGCTCCTCAGGTTGCTCCGGCCGTACGCCCACTCGCTTCTGGTAATCAACTCACTATCTTCCCGCCTTTTTTGTTAACATTCGGCCCACCTCATTCCTTATATATACCCACTTCGATATCGCAGGCTTGGTCAGCCCGGCGCCAAAGACTCCGGCTGCCGAGAACCTATTGAATCCCACGTTGGGTTCTCGACCTCTGACCGAAAAGACCACGGATAGACCACACCCAGCTGAGATCCTTTCTACGGCGCAGACGCCGACCCATCCGGGATGAGGAAAATCGCTCCAGTCCTTCCCTGAGGGCCTATTCGAGGGGAGACCAGGACCTTCTCTCCAGCAACCGGACGAAGGAGCCGTACCTGCGCTAGGTAAATAAGAACGGTCATCCCCTTCTCACTTGAAATTGGTTTTTCTAGGATAAACTTCCTTGCCAGGTTATCAGAGGGTCCCGACGGCCGACCCAAATGCTGATGAGGAGTTATCGCCACCCCAATCTCCTAAGAATCTCGTGGACATTCTTGGCGACCCACACGATGTCAAGCTAATGAAAGATTGGATGGTGGAAGTTTTAGGAAAGGTCATCTGGATGTAGTTGGAAACTTTTGATCGCACGGACGCACATCAAGTGACCACTGAGCGCCGGTTGAATGCTCTTGAGTGGGATTACTTGCACCTCGTCGGCGAGATGGAAAGACAGGGAAGCGGGTGCGAGGTGACATCTCCCGGAAGGCATATCGTTTGAGCCCGGGCCATATGCACTTGGTCCACCAAGAGCTGACTTCCATGAGCGCGTACTACTATCTGCGAGTGCCTTCAAGGTCAGGGAGGCGAGGTAGGGGCCGCTGGCAATGGATCCAGTACAGAGTCCGTCGACTCTCGCCGTCCCTCACCTAGCCTTATGCCTGCCTCTTATTTATCTGTATCCCTATTGTGTTTTGTAATAATGAACATTTAGGTCTGCTTTAGTCCGATGAGTGGCCATTTGTATTTATGAATCGTTTTTATATTGCACTGTTTGATGCCTCTGCCGAATGTTGCACTCACACATTATGTACCTTTTTCTTTATACTCATCTCTCTATGTTTTCTTCTTACTTTTCCCTGGAGGCATCACCATTTGCAGATGGGCAGAGCAGCGGGAAGACGGGGCAGATTATGAGGCGTTAGGAGAATGGAATTGCTATCCGCACCCTCGATGCCTGATGAATCATATTATTGCCAAATTTTATCTATAAACAGGAACTCACCTACCGCATTTACTATCGCTTCGATTTCAAGTCTTCGTCTTGCTCTCTCGTGCACTCTCATGCACTCGCGTACACCGAGCCACCTGCCTGTGCAAACCCAACTTCCCTCATTCATTTGCAAGATGTCGAGAGAAACTGATGGACGGACTCGCTGCGCGCAAGGCTTCATCGACCATGATTTTCCCCTGCAAACTGACAGAAGAGGAGTATCTTTCCGCCGTATCCAACTACGTGCCTCCCGGGTTCGTCGTGTGCCGTCCCGACAGCTCTGATAAGATCAACTTCCTACCGAAGGGGGATCTCGCTATCCCCCTTGAACACTTCGAGGTGGGATTCCGCCTCCCTCTTTGGCTGGAGGTGCGCCAGACCCTCCAGTACTTTGGAGCGTTCCTCGCCTTGCTCAACCTGAACTATGTCCTTATCCTGATAGAATTCGCTTGATAGATGTGCGAGGAGCGAATAGAGTTCAATCTCTTGGTCTTCCGAAAGCTGTTCAGCTTTCGGGCCAAGAGCGGGATTGTCTTATTCTCAGGCTAGACGGTCAAGACCAGTGGTCTCGCCAACAAGAACCACTTATGGCTCCAAAAATCCATTTTCGTATTGAGGAATTTCAGCAACATTCTCCTCTCGCCGGTTCAGTATAATGAGGTTAATTACTGGTATCCCTCACTCGGAGGCCACGAGACTGCCCTCCACGCCTTCTTCGTCATAAAAAATTTTGATGTCAAGTTCTTGCGGCAGAACATTGACTCCCTCCTGCCCATTCTCATCGGGGAAGATACTGTTCTATCCTCTTTCCTTATAAATTCTCACTTTGACCACCAAGTGGAGCTTATACTCTTTCCCGCGCATGCGAGTGAGAGGTACCCCTCCGGCAACTTTATGAGGAAACCGAGGTTCTCGCCTCTGGCTTGCCTCTCGCTCAAACTACGGCTACAGCCTTCAGGAAGGAGCCGGGCACTTAGTCCCGACCGAGTGCCCCGAAGCAAAAGCAAGATGCTGCCCCAACATCTTTTCAAAAAGCCAAAACATCAGCGTCAGATAAGGGCAAGTCTGTTATCGAAGCTCCCGTCGAGACCTTGGTCGTGGCGGATACGACAAGCACTACCAAAAAGATGATCACCGCGACAGAGAAGGTTCCCACGGGGCCGGTGCCGAGAAGGCACCAGAATTTCGGCCTCGACAAGAAGTACCTGGATGAGCCATGCCAAGATCTGCTCTAGTAGGACCACAAGACGAACCGAGCCTCCATCTCAACTCTACTTCCCTCATGGGTCGAAGATGATTCCACCTGCTGTGATGCCTTCGCATTCGCCTTTTGCCTGTACAGCCAGGAGGAAGGTAGTATTTTTGATGCAGAGTCGACCCGGACCCTCGTGCATGAGGCTGTGCGGGCCCAGTTTCGAGCCCTCGAGCTTGCGCACATGTCATCGTGCCGCAACCTCAATCTCAAGCGGATCCTTGGCGATATCCAGAAGTCAAGGGACCTTGCCTCGGCAGAGGTTGCTTCCCTGAAAGACAAGCTGAATTCCTCCGAGACACTTCTCGCTAGCCGTCCAGCGCAAGGGGTGAGTGAAATCTTACAAATCTCTCGTACTTTTGTTCTGCTTTATACAAATTTATCCTCCTTCATGCAAGACTCCGCAAATGCTGAACTGCTACTCGCGCTGGTGGTTGGCCTTGAGCGCGAGGTTGTGGCGTTGAAGGCCGAGAATATGTGCCTGCAGGAACTACTTGTCCCGCCGCCTCCTAGCGAGAAGGGTAAACTGCATCAATACACCAATCTCGAAATCAAGGTGATGATGTAGGAGAAAGCCCAGGCTATGGCTAAGCACGCGATTGAGGTATTGTGAGGGGCTAGGCTTCTAATGGAAGGCAGTGAGACGCTCACGACGCGGAGCATCCTCCCCTGGCTTTTTACCCCTCTCAAAGCGCCCGAGTATGAAGAACTTCAGCATGGGAACGACTCTTATTCACGTCTTTGCGTGAGCAGAGGATATTCTAGCGAGAAGTATGGCGACTCCTGCTGAAGACCTTCCGTTTTGCCCCCTTTACTTTTCAACTATATTTTATCTTTCTTAATCAATCGTGCTAGGGGCAAAACCCCCTCTTGTAATAATATTTTTTGTGATATAAATACAAAATTTTTAAGTTGTCTCTGCCGAAATGGATGTTTATTGTTAATTTCTCTTATTTTTTTGCTTCTGGCAATCCGCAAAGGCTCCCACACATTACCTCGTCGTCGACCCTTAGTTCCTAGGCTGCGATCCGATCGCTCCCGCCCCCAGAGAGAGCCATTAGCAAAAACCTATTCTACGCTACGCGCATTTGCGCTTGCCTTAGGATTATAGGTTGTGACCGTAACAGCTTTATGAGTGTGGACAATCTGGGCGAGACGACCTCGAATCCTTACTCCGAGAGGCCAACCTGCCGAGTGAGCCTACCGAGTGAATTCTTGCCGATTGAATCCTTGCCAAGTGGGTCTTGGCATGTGGGTCTTCGCGCTATGCAGACCCCACTCACGCATCTAGATCTCGCCTGCCATGCTTTGGATAAGAGTTATTTTCTTTGGACCAAACCCCTTCCAAATTGTTTTACCATGTCCACCGAGGGCCCTCCAGACCTATCAGCGTGATCCTCCTAGAGTCGACATTTCAAACTACCATCGAGTGACTTCCAGCCCTGCCAGCTGATGGGAGCCTAACAGTGGGATCTTCTCGGGGTCTGAAAGTCTTTAATTTCAAGGATAACTAAATCACCTAGAGGGAGGGGAGTGAATAGTTTTCTTAGTATTTGTTACTATATTTTGCTTTTATCTGTTTTAGGGTATGTAGTTATTTAGTTAATTTTGCTTTCAAGACAATCACACAGACAACACAATAATTTTATAGTGGTTGCTCAGATTATGGGTTCGTCCACTTTCCCTCCCAACTTTATAACAGCTTGTTAGACAAGAAACTTCTCCAATCTCGGTTCCTAAGAGCTTACAACATGATCTCGCAGGACCATTCAGTCTCCTCCAAGACCTGCAGCTTGGGCAAACAGCCCTACAACTCATTAATCCAAAGATCACCTACCTCAGGCCTAAAGGCCCTACAACTCAGGCTAGGAGGACATCCCTACCTCAGAGAGAATGACTCTCATATAGCTCAGGAACAAAGGCCCTACCTTAGATCCAAAGGATCCTACAACTGAGGCACAAGTGCCCTACAACTCAAAGAGAATGACTCTCCTATCTTAGGTTCAAATGCCCTACCTTAGATCCAAACTGGATCCTACTCTCATGCCAAAGCCCTACCTCAGGAACACAGGCCCTACATTCATATCTGCAACCAGATCCTATACTCGGCCTTTATATATTCAAGACTACAGCTCAGATCCAAAAGGATCCTATAGGATGAAATTGGATTGGTGAAATATGACTACAGAGATCTAATATCTGAGTCTACCTTCCTGGACTGAGAAAATCTCAGCCATATCTTCTTCTTCACAACATCAAAAATTAATCTTGAGTATTTACTCTGCTTGGGCTGTGAAGTGCTGCAGCTAGGGTTGGCCCTTTGCTGCTTCTTCTTCCTCGGAGATTTCCTCTGAACATGCTGGTGCAGGTGTGACTGCCACCAACTATCTTTCTTCAGCTTCCAGCTGCTATATCTAGGGTTAGATCTTGCTGCTTCCTGAGCTAAGATAAAATCAACCCTAACTTCTTGTCAGTAACAAGAATAGATCTTCAATAAACAACTGCTTATGCTGGAAGTACCTTGCAGAGCTCTTCTTCTTCCTAAACTGAATCAGAAGCTCAGTCTAATCTTCTTCTCAGCTCTAGAAGTTGATCTTCAGGATTAGGCTTGGTTGAGCTGAGAAGTCATAGCCACTTAGGCTTTCTCTTTTTCTTCTTCTTACCTAAGTGAGAGAAAGCTCACTGAACTAGCTTATCTGAAGTTATCAGACTTGCACTACTGCATCTAGGGTTGGACCTCTGTTGCTACCTCTTTCTCTCTCAGAAATTACTTTGATCTTGTCATTGATGGTGAAGATGTCAACAGCTAACCTGGACTGCAGAAAACAGATGGCTCTGCTCCTTCTTTATCAGAAACTTATCTGAACTTGTTGTAGCAGAAGAAATTTGCTACAACTAACTTGCTAGAATTTTTAGAACAGCTGGTTGAACTTTTTCACTTCAAGCTCGACAATAATGGTGAGGAAGAAGAAGTTCAGCCACCTCTTTTTGAAATGAATAAAACCCAAAAAGTTATGTTCTCAGCTCCCGATCTTGTCCATTTTATATTCCGACGATTAATGGCACCTTGAAGCAGTGGGGACCACCTGTAGTTGTTGGCTATAGCTTTCTTTGACAGAAGTAGACGTACAATAGGCTTCTAGCGCCATCTGTCATTTCTGTAGCTTTATCGCAATGAATTTGAACTCTGTTGACTTTTGCCGACGTCAGCATCTGTGTACTTAGCCAAATTTTCATATTCATTCCATGCGTTGAGTGCATTGAGTGAATGACCTTAACTCAACGAATTTGGACTTAGCCAATTTCTCTATACCATTAGGCATTGAGTTCGTTGAGCGAACATGCTTACTCAATGATTTTGGACTTGGCAAAGTTCTTCTGCGTGTCTTCATGCTGAGGTGTTGAGTGAACTGGCTTCACTCAATGCTTTTGTACTTTGCTGCAACTTTCTGCATCTGCCAGGCTTTGAGAGCGTTGAGTGCGTTGAGTGAGCTGTCCTCACTCAACACATCTGGACTTTGACAGATTTTTTTGTCCATCATTCCTTTAGCTTTGACATCACACGATGCTTTATTCTCTGGCATTGAGTGAGCTGTATTCACTCGATGCTTCAAGACTTAGATAGATTTCTTTGACAGAATCTTCAAAATCTTTGACTGCATGAGCTTGACTCAATGCTTCCTTATTCAGGCGTCGAGTAAGATGTCTTCACTCGACGCTTCTAGACTTAGTCAATTTTCTGCTTTCCACTGTCGAAGCTTTGACAGACTCGGCTATACTTGACGTATCTTGTTATATGGCATTGAGTGAACTGCCTTCACTCAACGCCTATGGACTTAGCTGCATTTTTTGTCTTGCAAACTATTGGGATTTGACTGTCCACACCTTACTCAATGCTTTTTTGCATCTACCGTTGAGTGAACTGGCTTCACTAAATGCCTGTGGAGTTGAGTGTTTTTTAGCATCCTTCCTTAGCATCTGGCGTTGAGTGAATTGGCTTCACTCAATGCCTGTGGGCTTAGACTAATTTTTGTCTCTCCACCTCTCTACTTTGTGACCACCTGTCGCAATTTCTTAGACAACCTGTCTAACCTTGTTCCAAGGAATATCCTGCATATGATGAGCTTAACCAACATTAAATACAACTATGTTCTTAATGTTGATGGTGATGCCTCTTCAAATCAAATCTAGGGAACATTGAGGGCAATATTCCCAACAATCTCCCCCTATTTGAAGAAGTCAAAACACCTAGCAATACTAAGAAGCATTTACACATAAGACATATAAATTTAGAAGCAGATGTAAACTTTCTCATACCACTTGAAAATTTCAAAGCAGCTTACAGCTCTCCTCACAACTTAACATTTAAGTGGAGGACTTTCCTCAAGCCGCTTGAGGGTGGAAAATAACATGCAATGGCTCAACATTGCTCTCTTCATATTTCTTGAATTTTTCCAAGTAATATGCACTTCTCAGTATTCTACATCTCCCCTGGGCATGTAATGTCCACCATCTCCCCTTTTTCTGGCATGTACTGCTCTACTCAGTATTCTACTAAGTATGCTCTACTCCTTCCCCCTTAGGGTTTAGGGTATTGAATACCTCTCCCTGTAGGATCTTAACAGATCATCTACACCTCCTCCTTTACAGTTTAAGGTGTTGCCTACCTCTCCCCTTTTCTGGCTTCTTCAAAAAAAGAAGTTTCCTAATGTGGGAGGTGAGGGGATCATGGGAGAACTTTACTCTTGGTCCTTTTGACCATTATGCTTAGGAAGAGTTGATTCCTCAGCCAACATAGATAACACTGTATCAATACTCTATTTCAGTGAAACCAACATTATTTCAGCTGATCTCAATGAAATTTAACCTAACAAGTTAAGGTGATTAAGTGCTAACTATCTATCTAACCTTACTAAAAGTACATTTAAACAAATAGGCAGATAGATTATCTTATGAATTGGAAACAAAAAATGTAGTCATGTAGATCTACAACTGAAACACTTAATGTACATGAGTCACTCAACATTAAGCATTCCTAACTCAACTTTGAAAGAGTTGAAATTAGCCTCATTCAATGACTTAGTGAAGATATCGGCAACTTGATTGCGGGGAAGCAAATTCAAGGCAATGTCTTCACTTTCCACATGTTTTCTTAATAAAATGTTATTTAATTTCTAGAAGCTTAGTCCTGCTATATGTGACGGGAATCTTAGCACTAGAAATTGCCCTGGATGAGTCACATTTTTAAGGGTGAATGACTTACCTTAATATTGTAGTCCTCTAGCTGATGGTGTTTCCACAGAAGTTGTGCACAACATCTCCCTTGCACCCTGCAAAGTCTCTTCTTATTGAGCCAGATTTTTTCCTTTGCTTTAGCAATAGACTTACCTCTAGCTCTAGCTTTCTGATCGGCATCACAGGAGGGTTCTGTCCACTTAACACCATCTTCATCATCACATTGATCTTCCCTCTTACCACCATACTGTTTTATTATATAGTCCTTCTTGAATATGAGGAATGTTGTCTGCATGCTGTTCAAGCCCCAATGTACTTTTGATTCCATTGACAACCCAGACAGCCTACTCCCTCTTGATCGTTGCCTTCTTGTGTTGATACCACTGATACAACACATCATTGTAACCACTTGACACCTGAGTGGTCCAATGATCCACTTGAGCTAGTTGTTGTCATTGAACCACTTGAGCTAATGCCACTCATCCCCCTTTTATGACTCAGGTAGGTGCTGGTTGTTCCTCTTCTCCTACAATAGTATTATCTTCTCAGCAGCAGTAGTGTCTTCTCAGCAGCAAAAATTCGCTTGTAATGATCTCGCCCTCAGTCTGTGCATTGTCCTGAGGACATACAAATCAGCAGTGTTGATCTTTGATCCACTATTACAGTTGTTGGACTTGCTCTCCCTCAATAGGAGCATCTTTACTTGCTCTCTCTCAATAGGAGCATCTTATCTCATCATCTCTAATGGTCACATGAGTCCATTTAAGTCTTGATACAAATTGAAGGACTTTGATAGTTTTGATACCACATCAGAGACTTATCTACCTGCAAGAAAAGTATATCCTGCAATAAAAAATACAATTAGGAGCAACTGAAGCTATACCAAGTTCAACATAGCTAACTCAACCTTGAAGGTGCTGAACTTTGCTTCATCTACTGGATTAGTGAAGATGTCAGCCACTTGCTTGTCTGTGAGGACAAACACAAGACTGAGTTCTTCCTTTTCTACATGCTCCCTAACTAACTGATACTTAATATCAATATGCATAGTCCTGCTATGAGAGAAAAGATTCCTAGCAATTGAGATTATACTAGTAGAATCTCAATATAAAGGAGTTTTACTTATTTGAAGGTTATGGTCCTGGAGCTGATGCTGGATCATACCACTTGAGTAAATACCACTTGAACCTTGAATGGTCCTTCCTTGATCCATCTTTCTCTGATTATCTTCTCCCCCAGGTTGATTAAAGATAATCAACTTGAAAGTCTTTAGTTACCATGCTATTCCCCATAAGAATTTGCTGACATGTATCAACAACAGCTAGAGCAATCCAGCTATTCTTGAATAGATTGTACTTGCCCTCTTTTAGCAGGTGCAACCATCTGGGTAGTCTCCCTCTCATCCTTAGCATTGTCCATAGGGACTCTGAACTTCAGAAGTATTCTTCTGATCTATTTGATGCATGAGATTCTCTGACACTAATTCTCTAGGCAAGACTTAATCTCTCTAGCTTACCAGACTGTACTAGCTTTCCCTTAGTGTTTGCAGTAATCTTATACAACTTTACTTTCAGTTACCATTTCTGCTACCATGGTGAGATTGTTTTCTGATTGGTAGTCACTGACATGGACAACCCTTGTTGTAGGTTCAGATGATACTGAAACCTGAACATACATTTCTCTTCTTGTTTCTTCAGAAAGCTGAGGGTCAAGTGCCTCTTCCTTACTGCTCTCAGAAGAGCTGCTTCTTGTGCATTCCTCTATGATGAGTGTTGAAGCCAAAAATGACCTCTGTGGAGTTCGGGGTCCCAAACGAGGGGTGACCACGCACCTACTACCCTCAAGAGAATGATCTAGGCATAAGATTAGGAACACAAGGGACAGACCCAAGGTCTCAGCGTGGAGGACCCACCGCATACCCAGAAGACTAGTAAACTCTTCCCCTCCCAAGCCAAAGGCTGAGCTAAGACACCTTCGGAGGGCACTCTCGGCCGACCGGAATATCTAAGGAGAATCTCGAGATCAACTCTCTCCTATCCAGATGTGTCCCCTTGGGTCTACACAAAATGCTCCTCACCCGCCCTACTAATGGCGCAAACTCGCCGAGAAATTCCGCGACACGCTGCCCAAGTTGGGCCACTAACAGCGTAATTCCGCTATTCTAAAAGGCTGTCAACAGGCGATCAGGGACTTCCCGACAACTATACCTCGGGGCCCACACGGGGCGAGCGGTTCACGAGAACACCGCCTGCCTAATACAAAGAAGAAGTAAACTACACATACACAGAGCATCACATATATTATAAAATATTACAGGAATATGAATTCCATACTTCGGCACGCAGGCCGGCAACATAAGAAAAAGTAGGCATTCGAGGGCCGGCACCAGCTTGGGCTTAAACCCGCTACTCCCCGCGTGATACTACAACACCTGTACGCCAACGTCTCAAATTGTGACAACAAGCCAAACATAGGTCGACTAAAATCGAAGCAAAACATCTCACCCACCCTTTTTCGGGGGTTGCGGCGCGCATTCCCTACAAATAGATAATATACAACTTCCTCGGAGTCTACTCCGGGAACCCCAGAACATCACCAATCCGGCTCATACGTCCGGATGGGCTTCACACAGCATGCCTAAACCCGTACTCACGCTTCCGGGTGCTAATGCAGTTAATAACGGGGATGTGAACATCAACCCGTCGGAGAACACCCTCCCCCCACCCGTCGGTGGAGAGGAGCTTCCATGCAAGTATGGTAATTGAGGGCTTCACCTGCCCGAGAAGAAACTTCGTTACCCTTGACGCGTGTTTTGACGGCGGTGTGAGGAGAGGAGCCCTAGCTGACCTTGCTCCATGCGACTGCAGTGGTGAAGGAGAGTTAGGGCTCGGCCAGCCTTGCTCCATTGGATTTGGTAGACGACTACAGCTCTCCCATGTGATGGCGCCGGAGTTGTTAAGAATTAGGTTGCCGAAATCGGAGAGCTCCACAATGGATTTTGGTAGACGGGAGGGTGGTGTTTGATGACCACAGGACTCGCTGGTGGCTGTCGAGGATGACGAGATTTCCGTCGTTGTGAATAGCGAGGGAACCAAAGCAGTTCGGGATGGGGTTTTTGAGGTTGGCGAGCCAGTCCATGGTTTGGATGGAGAAATTACGATGCCAGATGCTGACGTAGCGGTGACCGGCGGAACCGATGGAGTAGAAACCTAGGTTGAAGACGCCGGTGGGGGAGGAGAGGATTTGGCCATCTGTGAGTGAGTTAGTTGGGTATATGGAGGCGGATGGATGGCATGGATAGAAGAAGGAGAGAGAGGTGAGGAAGACGAGAATGGAGGAGGCGGAAGCCCATTTCTTCCCCCTTAAATCATTCCGCCATTAGAGAGATTAATCGATAAAACCTTGAATGATCCAATGTCCTGGGCTTTCAGAGCTGCGAAACGCCATGAATGGCTGATCCCTAATCCCGGATTGCACTCAACCTTTTTCCCCTTTTTTCCTCTCCTCCTGTACCCGAGCCCTTCCTGCTTTTTCATTTCTTTTTCCCTTTTTTGTTGTACCCCCTTACCAGCTGTACCCAAGCCCCCCTTTTTCCTTCTTTGTCCTTTTTTGTTGTACCTCCTGTCCTCCCCCTCTTTCTTTATATATAAATAAAAACTTATATATATAATATATATATATATATATATATAATATAATATATATTATAAGCCTATGCAAATAAAACCTCCGCACGCACGCACGAGGACCCGCATGAGCTTGAACGGGGCTGCACCAAAACATCGCCCATAGCACGCCTCTGGCCCGCTAATTGGGGAGGGTCCCACTTGGCCGGATACGAGGTTGTACAAAATTCCCGCTCTTTTCAAGGTTGGCACAAGCTTGGAAAGAAATGTCCAACCCCAAGTATCCGGCGAGTGGGAGCCGACCCAAAGAAAAATTTTGGGAGAATCCAAAATTTGCATTTAAAACACTAATCTCTCCATACCCCTTTTGATCTTATTGAACCACTCGATACATTTTTGCTCACTGTTATTGGATTGCCCTTATACCATTACTTACAATAAGTACATAATTTCTCAAGATATTGTGAAATAATGAAGCCAAATATTTTGCAATCTCTTGAACACGCGGAGCTAATCATTTCCCCCCAGGTGTGCCTCCCGCCCTGCCCAGCTAATGAGAGCCTGGGCAGCAAGTCTACCTGGGGCCGAGCAGCACTCGGGGTCCCTTACCCCCACAGGCGAGCCTACGGACCTGCCAGCTAGGTGGGAGCTTACGCAGCGGGTCTACCAGGGGTCGAGCCGAGCTCGGGGTTCCGATGAAGTTTTCTCAAACAAAACCTATCCCTCACAGGCGAGCCTTCGGACCTGCCAGCTAGATGGGAGCCTGCGCAGCGGGTCTACCTGGGGTCGAGCCGAGCTCGTGGTGTCGATGAAGTTCCCAAACCAAACTATCCCCCACAGGCAAGCCTTCGGACCTGCCAGCTAGATGAGAGTCTGCGCAGCGGGTCTACCTGGGGACGAGCCAAGCTCGGGGTGCCGATGGAGTTCTCAAACCAAACCTATCCCCCATAAGCGAGCGTTCGAACCAGCCAGCTAGATGAGAGCCTGCGCAGCGGTTCTACCTAGGTCCGAGCCGAGCTCGGGGTGCCGATGAAGTTTCCTCAAAACAAACCTATCCCCCACAGGCGAGCCTTCAGACCTGCCAGCTAGATGAGAGCCTGCGTAGCGGGTCTACCTGGGGCCGAGCCGAGCTCGGTGTGCCGATGAAGTTTCCTCAATCCAAACCTATCCCCCACAGGCGAGCCTTCGGACCTGACAACTAGGTGAGAGACTGCGCATCGGGTCGACCTGGGGCCGAGCCGAGCTCGGGGTGCCGCTGAAGTTTCCTCAAACCAAACCTATACCCCATAGTTGAGCCTTAGAACCTACCAGGTAGATGAGAGACTGCACAGTGGGTCTACCTGGGGCTGAGCCGAGCTCGGGGTGTCGATGACGTTTCCTCAAACAAAACCTATCCCCCACAGGAGAGCCTTCGGACATGCCAGCTAGATGAGAGCCTGCGCAGCGGGTCTACCTGGGGTCGAGCCGAGCTCGGGGTGCCGATGAAGTTTCCTCAAACCAAACCTATCCCCCACAGGAGAGCCTTCGGACAAGCCAGCTAGATGAGAGCCTGCGCAGCGGGTCTACCTGGGGCCGAGCCGAGCTCGGGGTACCGATGAAGTTTCCTCAAACCAAACCTATCCCCCACAGTAGAGCCTTCAGACCTGCCAGCTAGATGAGAGCCTGCGCAGCGGGTCTACCTGGGGCCGAGCCGAGCTCGGGGTGCCGATGAAGTTTCCTCAAACCAAACCTATCCCCCACAGGCGAGCCTTCGGACCTGCCAGCTAGATGAGAGCCTGTGCAGCGGGTCTACCTGGGGCCGAGCCGATCTCGGGATGCCGATGAAATTTCCTCAAACCAAACCTATCCCCCACAGGCGAGCCTTCGGACCTGCCAGCTAGATGAGAGCATGCGCAGCGGGTCTACCTGGTGCCGAGCCGAGCTCGAGGTGCCGATGAAGTTTCCTCAAACCAAACCTATCCCCCATAGGCGAGCCTTCGGACCTGTCAGCTAGATGAGAGCATGCGCAGCGGGTCTACCTAGGGCAGAGCCGCGCTCGGGGTAGTGCAGGACCAAGAACCATGACCTCTCCCCCACAGGTGAGCCTTCGGACCAGCCATCTAGTAGGAGCCAGGCAGCGGGTCTAACTGGGGCCGAGCCGCGCTCGGGGTAGTGTAGAACCAAGAACCAGGACCTATCCCCCACAGGCGAGCCTTCGGACCTGCCAGCTAGTAGGAGCCAGGCAGCGGGTCTACCTGGGGCCGAGCCGTGTTCGGGGTAGTGCAAAACCAAGAACCAGGACCTCTCCCCCACAAGCGAGCCTTCGGACCTGCCAACTAGTAGGAGCCAGGCAGTGGGTCTACCTGGGACCGAGCCACGCTCGGGGTAGTGCAGAACCAAGAACCAGGACCTCTCCCCCACAGGCGAGCCTTCGGATTTGCCAGCTAGTAGAAGCCGGGCATCGAGTCTACCTGGGGCCGAGCCGCTCTCAGGGTAGTGTAGAGCCAAGAACTATGACCTCTCCCCCACATACGAGCCTTCGGACCTGCCAGCTAGTTGGAGCCAGACAGCGTGTCTAACTGGGGCCAATCCGCGCTCGTGGTAGTGCAGAACCAAGAACCAGGACCTCTCCCCCACAGGCGAGCCTTCGGACCTGCCAGCTAGTAGGAGCCAGTCAGCGGGTCTACCTGGGGCCAAGCCGCGCTCGGGGTAGTGCAGAACCAAGAACCAGGACCTCTCTCCCACAGGCGAGCCTTCGGACCTACAAGCTAGTAGGAGCCAGACAGCGGGTGTACCTGGGGTCGAGCCACTCTCGGGGTAGTGCAGAACCAAGAACCAGGACCTCTCCCCTCAGGCGAGCCTTCGGAACTGCCAGCAAGTAGGAGCCAGGCAGCGGGTCTACCTGGGGCCGAACCGGGCTCGGGGTAGTGCAGAACCAAGAATCAGGACCTCTCCCCCACAGGCGAGCCTTCGTACCTGCCAGCTAGTAAGAGCCAGACAGCAGGTCTACCTGGGGTCGAGCCGCGCTCGGGGTAGTGCAGAACCAATAACCAGGACCTCTCCCCCACAGGCGAGCCTTCGGACCTGCCAGCTAGTAGGAGCCAGGAAGCGGGTCTACCTAGGGCCGAGCCGCGCTCGGGGTAGTGCAGAACCAAGAACCAGGACCTCTCCCCCATAGGCGAGCCTTCAGACCTGCCAGCTAGTAGGAGCCAGGCAGCGGGTCTACCTGGGGTCGAGTCGCGCTCGGGGTAGTGCAGAACCAAGAACCAGGGCCTCTCCCCCACAGGAGAGCCTTCAAACCTGCCAGCTAGTAGGAGCAAGGCAGCGGGTCTACCTGGGGCCGAGCCGTGCTCGGGGTAGTGCAGAACCAAGAACCAGGACCTCTCCCCTACAGGCGAGCCTTCGGACCTGCCAGCTAGTAGGAGCCAGGCAGCGAGTCTACCTGGGGCGACAAGAGGGGAATGGGAGGGGACTTCTTTCATCACATGACCCTGGTCGTCACTTGGTTCCTCTTCTATAACCATGACGTTCCACTGAGTTTTTCTGTGCTGGTAACTCTCTATGCTCACCGCACCATAACTGTTGAAGCGAAAAATGACCTCAACGGGAGTTCAAAACAGGGGTGCAGCCAACACCTACTTCTCTCAAGCCTCAACCCTAGACTAGACGCAAAGGTCCCTGGACTGACCCAAAGCCTCAGCAGGGAGGTCCCACCTCACACCCGGAAGATCTCTGAGGGCTTCCCCTCCAAAGACAAAAACTGGGCTAGGAGGTCCTAAGAAAGCACAGGAAGTTGGAAGATTATGAAAGCTTGTCTTCTAAGGAGTCCTTATGAGTCTATTTATAGCCTTTTTCTGACCTGAGATTACTGAAATACCCTTAGTTGGTCTTCCAATAGTTGAATCCCGATGTTTATCCTAAGGGTAAATAGGTAATTTTACCCAAGGCACTGGGCCCCACTCGGCGAGAGCCCTGAGTCGAGAGCCTTCTGTCTAGAGCCCGGCGCAAGCGGTCTCACCTGCTTATAGGTGAGAGCTCCTTTAAGACAGGAGCTTGGCACTAGCGCAAGCATTCCCACGTTGGCTGCGTTCAATGATCAGGCATCGGTAGACGATCTTGGTCAGAGAGCTCCGCTCGACGATCTGGCAGCGGTCGATGATCTTGGTCAGAGAGCTCCGCTCGACGATCTGGCAGCGGTCGACGATCTTGGTCAGAGAGCTCCGCTCGACGATCTGGCAACGGTCGACGATCTTGGTTCGACGATCGTCGAGCGCGGGGCGCTTTGTAGGCGAGGGAGCTTGGCGCTAGCACAAGCGTTCCCTCCTACTTGGGAGAGAACTTATTTAGGGCGAGAACTCCTCTGCCTAGACTAATTGTGACCGTTGGTGCCTCCTGGTCTGACTTAGCGAATATGGGGTTGTACAATGAGTACAACCTTTATTTTCTTCCTTTAATTAGACCGCTGAAGTGGCAGCAGTACTCTATCCCACCACTCAAGAATCATGAACTTTAATGGATGGATCCAGTTAGTATTCATCCATTGCCTGTGTAGTTTGTCCCTCTTTAGGAATGTTCACAACATCACACCATCCTCTTCCTCTTGGGAAGTAGGAGTAATATTAATGGTATATTTATCCATCTCCAACTTCACACCTGCAGGCCATAGCCTTTGGTGACTCCTGTGTCTGACCCACAAAAACTTACTTTGGGTCCATATTTTACTGGAGCATGATCCTTCAGTTGGCTCTGTTCCAGTATTATTCATGGAACAACCTCTGTTCAAGTACCACATAGGGGTATGAGCACTTGGACTAACCTGCAAAACACAATTTACCTTACCTTAGGACCCCAATAATTATTGGCTCCTAGGTTCTTGTTAGCACAAAAATACGCATATCTACCTTCAGCAGCCATGTCAGGAAGACTGACCCTTGCCCTTGTCACACTAGGGTTACGCCAACAATATATGGCAAAGTGGCCCACTTTGTCATAACACCAATCTTCACTAGCTACCGGTTAAGAGGGGAGTGTTGTAGCCTTCTTCTTGTTTCTCTCAGTAATAATCTAACTAAAGGTGAGTCAGCCAGTAGAAGTACTAGACTTACTCTATGTTTCATTAACAAGAGTCTTATTTGTAGTTGATATACTATTAATGGCCTTAGAGCTAGCCAAGTCAGCCTTACTGACTTCCAAAATGCTCATGTTTATTGTCGTCTGGTGAACGGTGGTGAGTCCCAGGTTTTTGTCCGGACACCGAGAATATGCCCTGAGAGCACGAGGTGTATGGTCATTCGTGCCTACGTCTGTGGTGAAGTGTGTTTAAATTGCACTTTCATTGCTATGATTGGTTTTGCTAATATATTGTAGGGAAGGAGCACTGCCTCCCCGAGTAAGGGGTTGAGTCGTTATAATTTGGTCAGCTTTAGCTGACCGTTGCCTTATTTTACCACCGTTCGGTGGATTGTTCTTATGTAGGAACAGGTGAGCCAAGTGGCAAGTACCGGGCTAAAGCCCTTGATGCTTTGCTGGCCCTTAAAGGCCAAAGCGAAGTGTTTTATTTTACTATTTTCATGTATGGTGTTGGATCCCTAGTTTTGATTTGGGCAAGGTTCATTATTAGGTTATTGACCCTTCATGTATAGCCTAAGGTCATTTTATCAGTTCTAGGTCTAGCTCAGTATGACTAGGTTAGACAGACATTGATCCAGCCCACAGAAGAAATCAAGATCCAGACTTAGAAGAATGGCAGTCCTTAAGAGATCAGAGAATAAGTTCGAAATTCTTCGAACGCATCTCGACGATCGTCGATCGCTGTTCGACAAACTCAGAGTCCCTACTCTGAGCTGAGCTCGACGAACTTGGAGTTCTGGTTGACGATCTTCCCGCTTCTCTGAAGTTCTCTGGTCGACGAACTTCTTTCTCTGGTCGACGAACTTGGAGCTCAGCTTTGACAGTCTATTTTCAGATCAACTTTTCTCTGACCTCAGCTCGACGAAGACGATTTCTCAGCTCGACGAACTTGATGTTCAGGTCGATGAAATATGTTCTCTGTTCGACGATTTCTATCAGTTTGGCATTTTTTCTCTCAGTTTGATTTTAGTTTGGATTATTCTAAGGCAGTAATTCTCTGGTAATTAATGCTCATTTTCTCTAGAATATAGTTGTTGCTTGGCAACATTAATTATGGATTTCTCAGAGTAATTACCTGACTTATTTACTGAGACGGTTGAGGAAATGTATTTAAGACTATTTCCAGCCGTTCAAGTTCCAAGATTCCATAATTAATTCAAGGATAAAATTCAAATTCAAATGCTATTTTTTGGAAGGAATATAAAAGGACTGTTTTCAGAAGATCATATAGAGAATAGAGAATAGACATATAGAATTCACTGAGACACACAGACATATACAGAGAATCTCACAGAGCTCTTCATCATCAGCTTCAGAGCTTTTCAGGGAAAACTATTCAATATCAGTCCAAAAAACTTCTGAAGATCTTCTAAAGATTGAAGGCCTACACCCCATGCAAAGCCACCCTTTGCCAACGCCACCTCCTGTTGTCTACAAACCGCAATAGGAGGCGAGTATTCATGTGCCTCTGCCACACCCTGCGGCCCCTTCAACCTCGCGATAGCTAGCGAGTACACCTCTGCATCCACCGCCTCCCCCGGCGAGTTTGCAAACATAGCTGCCAGCACGACACTGTCACCGCCTCCTCCGCTGGACAGCTCGGCTCGAATGCTAGATAGACTGCGGCCTAACTGCTGCCCGCCGAGGAACGGGGATCGCAACTACAGAGGTCGCGGGCAAGGGAGGCCTTATTTCTCGAGAAGCCAAGTTGTTCTCGAGAAAAGCAAAAGTTCTCGAGAAAGCTAAGTCTTCTTCTCGAGAAATCTATCTTCAGTTCCAGAATTTTCGCTAAGTACATTTCTCGAGAAGTCATATGATTTCTCGAGAAAGAAATTCTTTTCTCTAGAAAACATGTTATTCTCGAGAAACAAGTTCTTCACTTCACGAATTTTGCGCTAAGTCAATTTCTCGAGAGGCCATATTGTTTCTCGAGAAATCAAATTATTTTCTCGAGAAATATTGTCCTTCTTGAGAAATCAGTGGTTTAACTCACAGAAAATTTTCTTCAAGTTCTTTCTCGAGAAAGCTATTCACTTCTCGAGAAATCTACTTTTTCTCGAGAAATGGACTTGCAGAATTTTCATTTCTAATTTTTTGACCGGAATTCAAATTAACCTAAGTTTAGTATGTCTTATCATTCCTTAATTATATGGATCCTACCTTAATGACGATTGATCATTGGTCGATGACATATATAAAGTCACTTCAAGGATTCGTCAATAAGAAGAATCATTCATACGAAGAATAATTTTTACAGAATTAGAATCGCTCAAGCACTTTCCATTTTCGGGAGAAAAGCTGATCATCTTCATAGTCGATCCTCTCTGTCATTCTCTCCATATCCAGCGATTCAAAGCAAGACAAGATTCGACCGATCCAAGATCAACTGATTCTTCAAATTCTATTCGATTGGGTCGAATCCTAGCTTTCAGATCAACCTTCTCAATTTTCTTCCTCAACCTCATTCATCAAGTTGTTCAAGTTTCAAGAAGGAAGATTCAAGAAGAATTCAGATCTGAAGAGTAAAATAGTTTTCTTATTGTTGAAATTTGTTTTTAAATTTGTAGGAGCTTTGTCTCCAAGTTTGTAGGAGTTTTATCTCCGAGGTTGAAGATTCATTAGTGGACCGAGTTTGTAGATCCGGTTTGTGGATCGAGGTGTAGATCCGGCTTGTGGATCGAGGTGTAGGAACGTTGCTCCGAGGTGTAAGATTGTGATAATCTAATAAAGGTGAAGTAGCTGAATCGTACCCTTTGTTGTTGATAGGCAAGGCAGGACAGTGAACGTATCCAATACAGGGAACAACTATAAAAATCTCTGTGTTTGTGTGCTCGTCTCTTAAATATTTTAATTCCGCAAAAAGATGCAAACATCACCTATTCATCCCCCCTCTAGGAGATTAGGTAGACGCTAGATACTTTTAAGTGGTATCAAAGGGAGGTTGGTCAAATAAGGTTAACACCATGATCGAGATCCCTGATCTAGCGTTCAGAGATTTCGCACTTTCACCATGGAAAGAAGAAAAGACATGCCATCCATAAGGCTGTCGATATGCACAAAGGAACACATTCTCATGTGGAAAGAATGGGTTCGGTTCTACATGGAAGATGCTGATCCGAGGATTTTCCAGATAGTGGAAGAATGACCTCACATCCCTACTCAGGCATCGACAATAAATCCTGCAATCAAGATTCCTAAGAAGATGATGGATCCTACTAAGAATGAGATTGCCTTTGTCTCCCTTGACAAGAAGGCTAGGAATATCATAGCTAGTGTAGTGGACGACACAATGCTCCATAACATATTCCACTATAAGTTTGCTAAAGAGATGTGGGACTGTCTTGTTGTCCTTATGGAAGGTACAGAAGAAGTGAGAGACGATCGTAGATTGTTGTTGAACCAGGAGTACGAAACCTTCAAGCAAGGTGTTGATGACTCCATAGCTGATAGTTTTGAGAAGTTCTTCAAGATTGTGAACGGTCTCAGAAATTACGGTCGCATCTTCACATATGGTGAACTAAACGACAAGTTCCTTAGATCCTTGATAAAGGACTGGGACACAAAAGTTGTTGCCATAAGAGAATTCGAGAAGCTGCCAGAGATATACCCGCAGAACCAATTCGGAAAGCTGCTCTCCTATGAGCTACAAATGAATACATGAAAGAAGGTGGAGCAGAACAATAGAATTTCCAGCAGAGATAAGCCTGTGGATTTGAGGGCTCAAGAAAACGTAAAGCTGTGTCACCAGTAAGGACACAAGCTCCTGACACTCCTGAAGACTCTGAGCCTAGCACGTCTGGCTCCGAGCTATCAGATAGTGAATTCTCCCTCCTCTCCAAGCAGTTCAAGAAGCTGCTAAACAAGAGGAGATAGATGAAAAATAAATCCTTCTCTTCGGACTACAGAAGATCACAACGTGACGGTGATCGAACCAAGAAAATCTACAACAAGGAAGACAAGTATAAGTCCAAACCAAACCGAATAAATAGTTTTCTTGTTGTTGTTTGCTACTGTTGTAACAAATCAGGTCACATGATTGCGGAGTGTCCTTACATGAAGAAGGATAGCTCCAGGAAGGACGGGAACAGATCCTTCAAAGGAAAGAAGAAAAGAGCTTCGTCGCCAAAAAGACGAAGACTCTCAGTAACAGTGACTCAAGCGAGTCAGGTTCTGAAAATGAAGAAGCCGACTTTGGGCTTATGGCTCAATCTGATGAGGAAGTGGGCAACTCAGAAAACCATGGGAAGGTAAACTCGCACACCATTCTCTCTGAATCTGAAACTTCATTGAATGGTCATGAAGACTACTCCTCTGATGAGAACGAGTTAGAGTTGATGGCTCAACACGAGCAGTTGTTAAAGGCTTTCAACAAATGCCGAAAGGTAGTCCGAAAGCAAGTTAAAGAGATTGCCTCCCTCAAGGCAACGAAAGCAAATATGAAGGAAGAAATTGCTCAATTACTTCCTCTCAGAGATGAAGTCCACTCCTTGAAAGAGGAACTCAAGGACTATGCTGAGACGTTAAAGCTGAAAGAAAAGTATCTTGATGAGCTAGAAGAAAAGGACGCGGTCGAGAGAAAACTTGTTGAGAGTTACTCCAAGCCAAAGACTGTTCTCCCTCTCATCAATTAGTTCTCAGCTCAAAAGAATGGTAGTGGTCTTGGCCACGTCAGTGGTAAGGGTAAGGCTGCCAAGAAGGCTAGCATCAAAGAAAAGGGGAAAGCCCCCCATGAATCAACCATCATTCAGGAAGGTAATCTTCCCAACGAATAAGTTTGATCTTGAGTCATCCTATGGTCACCAAGCAGGGCCTACTCATATAGAGCCCAAGACCAGATACCGGGGATGGACCCGTCCTCGTGACTTTGGTGCTAGCTTGTTCAAAGCACCTTATGAAGAAATTCAGATGAAGAGTTATGGTCCATATGTACATGGCCATAACAATAAGAAAGCATCTAAAACCAAACCTGTTGTATAAAAAGAAACAGAGATGCAGAAACCATGTGTATGCTGCAATCATGAGGCCTCCACCTCAAAGTATGGTTCCTCTATTAGACCTAAATTTCAAAAGGTAAAGCATGAGTACCCTAGAAGGTACAATAGGTTTGACTGTTGGTGTTGCGGTAGAGTTGTCACTTTGCCACCGACTGCTGGCACAACCCCGCTAACTTTGAAACCCCACAGGTTAGCTATGTGATGTCGACCACTCGCAAGGCTAATGTTCCTTGAGGGAGTATGCTGACCAGAAACCAAGGACCCAAATACGTTTGGATTCCTAAGGTAAAAGGATCTATTTTTGCAGGCATGTCCAAAGGCCAATAGAACTCCAATCTAGTATTTGGGCAGTGGATGCTCTCGGCACATGACGGGGACAAGAAGCCTTTTGCTTGACTACACCCAGTCAAAGACGGACCGAAGGTCATTTTTGGAGGATCAGACAGGGGAACAACAAAAGGTTACGGTATGATTTCTAACGACGTAGTCTCTTTTACAGATGTTTCTTATGTTGAAGGATTACACCATAATCTCATCAGCATAAGTCAACTATGTGATAAATGGTACAACGTTGAGTTCTATAAGGATAAGTGTTTGATAAAATCATCTGCAAATTTGGAGACGGACTTAACAGGCACTCAGAGTAAAAAAAATTTTGTTTAAATTATCTTTGCTTAGACACTTCTACCTCGGTGTGTTTTATGGCAAAAACTAGTGCGTCTCTCTGTGAGAAATGACACAAGAGATTAACACATATTAATTTTAAGATCTTAAATATGTTATTTTCTCAAAACTTAGTGCGTGATGCCCTCAGTATTAAGTACCTTAAAGAGAGCCCATGTCACTCCTGTCAAATGGGTAAGTAGATACGGGCTACATTCAAGGGTATTGCTGAGAAAGACTATTCACGAAGCTTGTACTTGCTTCATATGGACTTATTCGGTCCTATGCATATTCACAGCTTAGGAGGTAAGTTCTATACATTAGTTATTGATGAGGACTATTCACGTTTCACTTGGGTGTTCTTTTTGAAACACAAGACAGACACCTTCGATTCGTTCACTAACTTTGTCCGGCAAATTCAGAATGAATTGGACTGCTCAATGGTCAAAATTAGAAGTGACCACGGAACAGAGTTCGAGTCTAGTGTCATGACAAAATTTTGTGAAAGCTAATGTATCTTCCATGAGTTTTCCTCCCCGCATACTCCACAGTAAATGGAGTTGTTAAGAGAAGGAATAGAACCCTGATTAAAGCATGTACAACCATGTTGAATGATGTTTCACTTCTGGAATACTTCTGGGCTGAAGCAGTCAACACGGCTAGTCATGTGCAAAACAGAGCACGAATCAACAAAAACGACCATAAGGCCCCCTATGAGCTATTGAAGGGCATAAAACTAACTGTGTCCTACTTTAGAATCTTTAGAAGCAAATGATTCATACTTAATAATGGGAAGTATTACCGAACTAAGTTTAGTGAAAAATATTTTGAAGGTATTTTTGTAGATATAGTAGCCATAGTAAAACATATAGGATTTTCAACAAGAAAAATCTGGTTGTAGAAGAGTTGATAAACATTGTATTTGATGAGACTAGCTTGCTTCATAGCAGCGCGTCTAGTGTTATTGGTGTAGATGCAGGTACCAGGCTCAAGAAACTTAGCTTGGATGAAGCTGTCAAGGAAGAAGCTCCAAGCTCAATCAAGCTCATCAATCCAGACTTGGTGAATGAAGAACCTATAGAGGAAGAATTGCTTCAACCTACAAAGGCAGCACCGGATGTTGCAGAGCCTGCTGGAGGGAGAGTAAGGAACCTAGGGCTCAGACACCTACGAGATCACCCAGCTGATCAAATCATTGGAGAGGTAGGCGACGGTGTTAGAACCAGAAGAGGTACATCTAACAAAGTATTGCATCTCAGTTTTCTGTCTCAGGTTGTACCAAAGAAGTTCAATGAAGCAAACAAAGATGCATCTTGGATCATGGAAATGCAAGAGGAGCTCAGCCTGTTTGAATGTTGCAAAGTCTAGGAGCTAGTGCCCATGCCAAAGGGACAAAACATAATTGGCACCAAGTTGGACAAACATGGAGTAATTATCAAGAACAAAGCCTGGCTTGTTGCACAAGGATATAAACAAGAAGAGGGGATCGACTTCGACCAGACATTTTCTCCAGTGGCTCTGCTCGAGGAGATCAGGTTGTTTCTTGCATATGCTACCCTAAATGGATACACCGTCTCCCAAATGGACGTGAAGTCAGCATTCCTCGATCGGAATCTGAAGGAGGAAGTATACGTAGCACAACCCCCAGGTTTTGTCAATTATCGGTTGGAGCTACCACCAGAGCTAGAGATTCTACATGACGTATTCCATGTGTTATCGATTCGGAAGGTACTTTTATGGTCCGAACAACGTGTCCTCACCACAGATGGAGCTGTAGTAAATGATAGATCTATTTGAATAGAGCCGGTGCGGAAAGTGGATAGCGAGATGAGGAACTTGGGGCAGAAAAGTGACCTGTTTGTAAAAGTTTTGTGGTCTAATCATGGGAAGGAGGTTTATACTTGGGAACCGGTGGACATGATGCAAAAGTGGTACCCGGAGTTGTTTCCCCAAGGTAACTTTAAAAGCATATATTAATATAATTTCATGCTTTACTTCCCCATAGCCTTACACTGATTTCAGGGACGAAATCTTTTTTATAGGAATTGTAACGTCCCACTTCACGCTAGGACCCTCGCGCGTGTTCTGAGTCAAGAGACTTGACTCAGGCTCGGGGTGCACTGGCAAAAGGTGCCAAGTGCGTTGGATAAAGTGTTTAGTTCAGTGTGACCCAACGAATCGAAGTGGGATTGCCGAGGGGAAAGTGGCCAAGGGAAATTCGTCGGATATCGTCAGGGATATCCGATGAATTCGTCGAATATTGTCGGAAGAAAAGTTCAAGGAAAATTCGTCGGATATCGCCAATGATAACTGATGAATTCGTCGAGTAAGGGGACTATTTGTCGAGTATCGTTGTATGATACTCGATGCAGTCGACCCTAGGATTTGGAGAAATAGTTTAAGTGTAATTCATCGAATATCACTAAGGCGACGAATTCGTCGAATATCATTGAAGGAGTTCGACGGGATAGAAGTTGGATTTTTGGTCAAGGGGAATTCGTCGAATATCACTAAGGATATTCGACAAATTCGTTGATTATCACTGAGGAGATTCGACAAGAGCAGTGAAGATTTCGTCGAGTATACCCCAGCTATATCCGTCGATTCGTCGAGTATGTAGCCAGATACTCGCCGAATTTGACTTGTGCAATTTTCGTCCTAGGCAGATTCGCTGGCTTGTACAGGCGGGCTGAACCAGACTTCGGGATTCGTGCTGGATGATTCCTTGGACCAGTCATTTCAAATAAGGCTTAATTTGGGCGGTCCAATCAGAAATTGACACATGACAATGTGACATAAACATATTACGCTATTATAAAAAGGAGGAAACTGAACCATAGCCGTCTCTATTGCTTTGTTCTGCCGAGCCATCACCGGTGCGAAACCATCGGAGAAGAAGAGATCGTCGGAGTTGGAGTTCTAGGGGAAAGGGCTATTCGTTTCCGTGGAAGAACACCGCCAATTAAGGAGAGGATACCGCAATGAAGAGTAACGAGGTCCATGGCCGGAAATGTTGGAAATGCAAAAAATGAGGTGGGATTCCTACACTCTCCCTAGGTGCTAGATCTCTAGTTATTCCTAGGAGAGATATCGACTCAAAAGAGTCTTGATTCGTGAGAAGACGTTTCCTAGGAAGAGACCATGCTAGGACTTTTGTCCTAGAGATAAGACGTCTTCGACCACTCCTTCCTCCTATGTGAAGATGAGGACTTGGTTTCGTGAAGAGAGTTGTCCTTTTGAGGATGAATAAGGGAGGAGGAATTCTGGGTGTGATTTGGGAATATCAGTTTGAGAAGGAAGACGAACCGATGTCATTTGTTTCTCTTTAAGATGCGAGCAAAATCTGTTTTCTGCGCGCAGCAAACTTCAAGGCCATTTTCGGGCATGATACATCCGGATCTGAGCCTTCGACAAAACAAGAAAGTTGTAGCCCTTAGAAATACCTTTCCAACGGATGGCTACATGTCTTCATGATAGGTATATAGCCACGGAAAAGCCCAATCAAACTTTCTGGTCTTTATTTGTGCATAAAAAATGAAATAAACAATGAGGGCGAGCTATTGAGTCTGACGATCTGCGTCTGAGGAAGCTGGGAAGTGATGCCGACGACTATAAGCGGGTGGAAATTTCTAGGTCAGACTAATATTACGAAAATGAAATAACTTGCAATAAAACTCAAAGGACTTGGATACAATCACACAGAATACTCATGCCTAACCTTGGGAGGTTGGTTCCTCTTAGGAGTCTGTTTCCTGTACGCAGTAGAATTCAAGGCTGATTTTGTGTACCTTGCGCTCTGATCTGGGTGATAGACCAAGTACAAAAGTTGTAGCCCTTGGAAATACCTTTCCAACGGACGGTAACACGCCTTCATAAGAGTTACGTAGACTCGGGAATGTCCGGTCAAAGTGGTTGTACAGTCAAGAGTTGTGTGCTTGATATTCTCGGGTTAATATAGTATTAGGCTTGGTTTGAGTAAAGAAATGGTAAGAATAGATGTTGTGGGTTTTAGTGAATTTGTCCCTATGGGATGTGATAAACAAATGTTTGGAAAACATAATTGGGCATGATTGTAATTTGTGAAATGGAATAGGTTTGGGAGAAGATGTGACACTTGGTAATTGAACGAGTAAACTGTGTATTCATGCTAATGAAATGAGTGAACAATATTATGCTGAAGAGATTACCGTGATGGAAGCGTGATGGTTGGAGGATGCTTAACCCTTAAAAGAAATCGGAAGAGTTTGATGCATGGCCATGGGAAGCATTGAATGAAGGAAGGTGTAAAGCGGTCCACTGCTTAGAGTAGTGACTCCCTTCGGGTGGCAGTGTGAGTTTGGTAAATTGTATAAGGTGGCTTGCCACACGATTAAACAATAAACCTTGGTGGGGTATGAATATGTGGAAGGCTTGGAAGTGCGAGGGTGTTACCGCACTGAAATGATATGTTGATAAGGGAATCGGTGCCGTTGAACACGGGATGTGAATAATTGTAAGGGTCTCATGGTGAAGCCCTTAGACATAAAATTGCATGTGGTGTGAGTTGACACGCGGTATTATAATCTTGGGTTAAGGATAGTGTGCCAGGTCTACGGGCTCTCCAGTCATCACACCGACGGGAGTTGACAGGTAGACTTACACGGTTGGGCCTTGGTCCTCGGTGCTAGTGGATGGTTGGCCTTGGTCCTTTGGTGATATGTTCACAGAGGCACCTTCTGTGCCACAATTATAGGACAGTTTGGCCTGTGTTCTTGGTGCACATCTACCTAAGACCCCTCTGAGTCGTAGTACTCATGTGAGCTCCGTTGTTGTGTTCTTAGCGTTGAGGCGTACGAAGGCCTAGGATTGGTAGTGTGGATGCCCTCCAAGTAGTGGAGAAGCCTGCTCTACTGTCATTGTCTGGCCACGACGGATGACGCCTGAGAGGTTAGCTACCTGCTCGAAAAGTGGGAAACACAATTTTGTATCGACATAGCAATTGCATGTCCGTGATCATGGGTGAGCCATTGCATTGCATTGCATTCATATCATTACATTACATACAAAAGATCCTTATCATATAAGTTTGTATGGGTACTCTTATACAATGAGTTACTTAATGTTGAGCTGTTTTTTAACTTATATATTTGTATGTGCATTCATATAAGTTGAGTTACTTCATATTGTAGTTTCATATTATATACTGATGTTGATGGTAGAACTGCTATGATAGATTGTTTACTCATTTGTTGTATTTACTCTGATATTCACTGATATTGATTAACTCTATACCACCTATTTGTACTTATATATATATATATATATATATATATATATATATATATATATATATATATATATATATATATATATATATATATATATATATATATATATATATTGTACCTTGTCCTTTTCTCCTCCCGGTGCTAAGGAGTCGTCGGGGGAGCAGATGTGATAGCCACTTAGTCTTTATGACTAATGATTATCACGTCTTCCTTTTTAGGAGGGAACTCCGCAGATAGAGCAGCAGCAGGTTACGCAGAAGGACAGCCAGGCCAGGGTGATATGGCCTGATATGACGGTGTCATCATTGTCGTCGGTGAATGATGTGAGTCTATGAGAGAATCATATTGTAGCCTTTTCGGCATGTTACACTCTGATATTATAGAAGCCTTAGTTGCTTCGTTTATTTGATATATCGCATTGGACTTATATACAAGTGTGCATTTTGGCTTCTATTTATTCTTTATGTTGGGTTGGCATGTATGATATGATTAGCCGGCAGGATAGGTGTCTTGTAGTATAGGTTAGTTAGTATGCTAATGTTATCACAAGGCGGCTATTCTGGGCATAAGACTCCCCTCATGCCGTGTTTTGTGTTCCGGGAGGGGGTCTTACTTTCACCCCCTCCCCTTTAGGTCACTCTCTATCCTAAACAAACACTTTACAGTGTTGTAACTACTAGGGGCATCTACGATGATGAATCTGCAGTTTCTGTACTGCACCCCTAGGGTAACATGGAGTCCCACTCCTCTTTCCACCTCTTTACTCTCCCCGGAGAACCTGAAGAGAGGACCATACGAGGCCAACACCCTCCTAGCCACCACCTTCATTGCGTCAAACACCTTCTTGAAGACGACGTTGACCGAGCTCCCGTTATCAATGAGGATCCGAGAGACAGTAAAATTTTCGACCACGTCCTGGATCACCAACGCGTCGCAAAATGGATCCTTATAATCCGGCATATCCTTCCTTGAGAAGGTAATCTTCTCCTCCGGGGTGGAGTTAGAGACATTGAAGCAACGCTTCGGCAATACATGGAATGGACGCTTTCGTTATAGGTGTCCTCAACTCCCCCCCCCCCCCCCCCCCCCGTGAATCATTCTAATCCCTCCTCAGCCTCCAACATTAGCCCGGTACTCACACCTGTCCTCCTCTTCCATGGTCATGACCTCCTCAATTCACACCTCCTGAATGGGTTATTGTTGTTGCTCCCTATTTCCTCTCATCTCGAGAAACTCCAGGCACGTGACTGTGACATGTCCCTCCTCCAAATGGAAGTCACAATAGTGCAGCTCCACCCTTCCTCCTTGCCTTCTACTCTACTGGGCTCTCCTCCTCCTTCCCAGGGCTATTGGCATAGCCTGATGTTGATTGGAGAGAGGAGGCCTCTCGCCCTGCCTCCAGCCTGGAGGGTTGAACTGACCCTGGCCCCCTGGAGGTTATCTCCCCCATGGAAACCTCTCTGCTAGCCCTGGTCCTGCCACTCCTGCCTCTAGCCGAGCCGATTGTTCGGCTCCTGACACCCCTGTTGGAACCAGTAACCCGGCTCTACCTAGAGTTCGAACCTGAAGTTGAAGCACACACCTACGTTTCTTGAACCACCCTCTTGACCTGAGTTATAGGACCAGAAACAGACCGAAGGTCTCATTTCGGAGGTCCCACCTATTACCCGGAAGAATCGGATGTTCTCCTCCTCCCTAGCCAATGCTGAGCTAGGTGCCTCCGAGGAAGAAGATGGAAAGGTTCAATAACCTCTTCAAGGCATCCTATCGGTCTATTTATTGTCCTCTGAGTTTGATCTGCTAATAACCATACTGAACCGACCTGAAGTTACCAAAATACCCTGGGTTGGGTCAGCCAACAGCCAAACTCTGTTGTTTTGAAGGGCTATATGCAGACCACCGAGGGTAGAAGGGTAAAATTACCTGGGGTAGATGAGTAAAATCCCCCTTGGGGGGGGGGGTAAGAAGGTAAAAACACCTTTCTCTTATATGGTGAATGGGGAAGTGACCAGCGGGCGAGACGAGCTCATCTGCTCGTCTGGTAGGTCTCCTGCCATACGAGAGCCATCTCGCCATCAAGGGCCAGCCCGCTCCATGAGAGACGTTGCACCTACCCAGTCGAGCCCCGTCTCGCCTCCGGCGATTGGACCACATGGTCCCACTCGCCTCTTCAGTTCCTCTCGCCATCTTCTCTGCTCTGCTACTTGAGCCGCCTCCCGTGATCCCATGGTTGTATACAAGCTCCACTCTTTTCGAGGTTGCCCCAAACATGGAAAGAAAGTCCAACCGAGGCTCGCGGTGTTGGGATTCATTTATGAGAATCTTTGGCAGGCCCTCGCCCCGGAGCCTATAAAAATGAGACCCCATCTTATCATGGGATTCCCCCTCTTTTATTTCCTCTTCTCTTCTACCGTCAACATGTCCCATAGCCAAAGTTTTTGTGAGCATCTCGCGATGGTCCGGAAGCAAAACAAGGCCAATGTGACTGCCCTTGCACTAGCTCTGGTATGCACCCCTGCTTCTGCACCTTCATCATCTCGCCTGAAGAAAGCAAAAACCGTCGACCCTCCATTTTCGGCCGGCGAGACCACTACGGCACCCTCGGGAACCGATGCACTTCCTCTCACACCCTCTGGGGAGAGACATGTGATTCTTGACTCCTCTTCTCACCTCTATTTCTTCCCTCTTCTTTTATCATCTCGCGTATTGACCATGGTTTTTCACGGAGACCTCGCTGATCCCCCCATGCCTGTAAATCCCCCTGATGCTACCGACAAACATTACTAAGTCTCTGACTCGCCTAAGCAGTCCTCGCCCCCTACCGCGAAGAATGACTAACTCTCGCGGCTTGTGGGGAACCCTCGAATCCATAGTAAATGAACTAACCTCATCCTTGCATACGCGCATCTCATGGCCTCCGAGCCTTCTTGCGAGACCATCATATATCCGGACCTTCAACCTTTCTTGTGCAGGCATTCAAATCGACTCGGCCGCTGAGGACTTCTCCGGGCCGCTCGCCCTCTCGCCTCTTTCTCACCCATATGAGATTGAAGAGTATTTGGGTGATCCTACGTATTCGCTGGAGATGAAATGCAGGATGGCCGGGATGCTTTGGAAATATACACACATAATTCGCGAGATGGAACGGGAGAAGCAAGCCACCGACCGGCGCATTGACTGGTTGGAAATTGAGTGTGCCCACCTCTCCTCCGAAATCGACGCATGGGTTGAAATAGACGAGACCGACCCTCAGGCTATCATCAGCAAGATCGACTAGCATCTTCGTCTCGTGCGTCGTGGTCTGGATGTCGTTCGCTCCTTTCATATCCCTGAACGGCCTCCATGCGCGGGATCTCGCGGTGGTCGTTGGAGATGGCACAAGAACTGAGGATCCTCTGACCCGTCTCGCCTGTTCAACCATGCCTTGTAACTTATTTTTATTAATCTATCGCCTGTTCATTTAAGTTTAATTTGTTTTTCGAAACCCTATGGACATCTTGCCCGCCTCATGCTGGATGAAATAATGTATGATGATATTCTCTCAATCTCTCTCATACTGGGCTTTTTACTACAGATGCATTGATTGCTACTTCCTTTTTATTTCGGCTCATTGAAAAATCACCGCGGAACGCCGGACTTCGACGTCAAGAGAGAGAGAGAAAAACAAACCGTCGGGTTGCTCCTTCGACTTCCCCATTCTATTTTCCAGCCCCTTTTTTCTTCTCTCTCCATCCGTTATAAATAACCCCCCCCCCCCCCCCGGATTTAGATGCTTCGTGCATGTGCTGTCGCTTCCTGCTGCTTCTGGGATCTAGAGTTCTCGCCTGCTTCCTCTCGCATGCCTCTTCTCGCATCTCACTTCCGCCACACTCTTTTCTAACCCCTTCTACTTCTGTCGTCTCGCTCGCCATTGGAAAGAAAAAAGTTGAAGAGGGCGAGGATCGCAGCTGTTGCGGCAGGCGATTCGTTGACCATGACTTTCCCCCGGCAAAATCTCGGAAGAGGATTATAGTCGCTTCACCAGCGAATTCCTAGCAGAGGGTTCTGAGTCTCGCCCGCCCAAGGTGGGCGTGTCTATTAACACCTTCTACTCCGGGGACCTCGCCTTCCCCGTCTCGCACTTCGGGTCGGGCTAAGACTCCCCATCTGGACAGAGGTAAAACAAGTTCTGAAGTACTTTGGGGTCGTCCCCGCGTAGCTCAACCCTAACGCCTTCTCGGTGTTAGTTGTATTCGCCTGCTATATGCGCCGCGAGCACATCAAGTTCAGCCTCAACATTTTCCCGCAAATTGTTCGTCTACCGCGCCAACCATGATGGGGTTTCGTACTTCACAGGTCAGGGGATGAAGGTATGCGAGACCCCCAACAAAAATCATCACTGGCTCACTCGCTTCATTTTCATCCGCGGGAATCTGGGAGGCATTCCGCTCGCCCCCTTGTCACCCGCTGAAATATACTTTGCGACCCCCAAGGTTGGAGGCGCAGACAAAGATCTCTGCGAGTTCTTCGCGGGGAAGAATTTCGAGGTCAACTACTTGACGCGAGACCTCAATTCGCTCCCGCCTCGGTCTTTCCTGATAAAGGTACACTTGCACCCCCCCCAGCCTATGTTTACCAATCCTTTGTTCAGTTCCAACCCTCTTCTTGTTTTTAGGATAGAGAACTATTCCCATCCATCCCCCCTATCTGAGCAGCACAGGGCCATACAAAGGTCTCGCCCTCGCCAGCATGGCGGCGGAGGCGACGAAGGGATCACTGGCCCCCTCCCCCAAGAAAAGAGCTGGGGATGATGTTGCAGCTCCTCGGCACAGCCCCAAAAAGAAGATCAAGAAGGTGGTGTCGCAGCCGAAAGGGAAAAAGGGAACTGCTCCCAAGGAAAGGAAAGGGATGTCGGGATCTCTGACCCCCATCTACGTGGAAGAATCACAATCACCTCGCCGTCAAGCCGTCTCACCTTCTCGCGAGACGGCCCCACCGAACTGAACCGCTACCACCTCTGCTCAATCTGCGAGCTTCCTCCTCGCGAAACTGGCTCTTCCTGCCACCCCGCTCCTTGCATCAGAATTACAATATGGGGCCTGCGGTGAATGACGTCGTGGGCAAGACGGTTCTTCTGTGGGAGGTGGGAGAAGGACTCAAACCGAGTGTCGGTGTCCATCCTCCTTCCCTCCTAGAAGGAGCAAGACCCTCCCACCAGTCATGCCTTCTCCCTCGGGTACGGGCTCTATGGTGGTCTTCGGATAGAGCCCTTCGACAACAAGTCATCGCGAGACCTCGTCTTGAAGACCACCCATGCCCAATTTTGCGCCTTGGAGCTCTCGCACAGAGTCTCGTGTCGCCTTGTTTTCAACAACAAGAGGGGGAAGGACACCGAGGCCGGCCTAGTTGCAGATCGCAAGAAGTCGGATGACCTCAAAAAGAGGCTGGCGGTTGCAGAGAGTCTTCTTGCCAAAAGCCAGGATGGTGTGGTATGCCTTTTTACAGTACTAGTTTCAATTCTGCGTAAGTTTTAATTGACTGATGACCTTCTCGCAGGATGCAGAGACGGCCGATCGGATGCATTCACGCATAGCGGCTATAGAGGAGGAGAACAAATATTTAAAGGCTCAAAACGCTCGCCTTTTGGATAGAACCCTACTTCACTCCCATCCGGATCCGCTCCAAGCTCCCCCACCCACTCATTACTCTCTGGACGAGGTCGACGTCCTTTGTCGGGACACTAACATCAAGACGGCCGAGATCGTTTTGGAGATAATGAAGGAGCTGGGGGTTGTCAAAGAGGATGTCGAGATGGTCACCGCCCGCGACCTGGTCCCCCAGCTTTACGGCGAGACGGATGACGGCTCTACTTCTAGTGATGTGGAGTGAAGGGGCGTCGATGTGTCCTGGGACTTCTCCCCCCCCCCTTCATTTCTTTTACTTGTACTTACGTATATTTTCCGATATTGAAATTGAAAGGGGAAACTAGATCTGATATACTCTAAAGGGGGGGTGAATAGAGTATATGGTGCTTTTTAAAACACAAAGAAAACTTTTGCAAAGCTTTACAACAATTGTTGTAATGAGTGTAAGCAGGGAAGCAGAAGTAAAGTTAATCACAAAACTAAGCTATGCAGAAACTAAGCACAAGAAAATCTAGGCCAGAAACAAAAAGAAAGCATGCAGAACCAGATGACACAAGGAAATATAGTGGTTCCCCAACTTGGGTACATCCACTCTTCTACCACCCTAGGTAGGAATCCACTGCAGGATGAGTTGATCAGGTGTCCTGGGCACCAATGAGCTTTTGATAAGGTGCTCAAAAACCAAATCAGATTTTTTGATCAGGTGTCTTGCCACCAATGAGCTTTTGACAAGGTGCTCAAAAACCAGATTCAAACTTTTGAAGGGAGTTTGAAAAACCCTTTACAGAATGGGGGTGAGAGAGTGATGGCAGTCTTCTCTTTCTCAAGCAACTGAGAAGACTAAGTGGATTCAGTGATGTTGTCAAAGCTCCCCCTGAGTCCTTGAAATCTTCAGGAAGATGAGCTTTGCTGAGGGTGATAGGCCTTCAAAGATAGATCTCCAGCAGAAGATGATTTCAGCAAGCTGAAATGTTGATTGTCTGGAGTCTTGAAATGATGTTGGCCTTGAACACTTGAGAGCTGAAGAGATCTGAAGAATGTTTGAAAGTTTGATCTCTTGATGAGTGTTCTTCTGAATTCTTGTTGACAGAATATTTTTCAGAGTCTCTGTATATTGGGAGGTGTCCTATTCTTCTCAATCTATGTTCTTATTGTTTTTCTCTTCCAAAAAATTCTGTCTTTTATTCTCTGAGTCTGAATAGAAAATTGCTCTGTCAAAGATAGCCGTTGGTCTGAATTAATTACAGCCTTAATTGCATAATATGTTCTGAAGGAAAGTCCACTGAATTGTTCCTTGAAAAATCCCTTGAAACTTGCTCCAGAAGTAAATGAAAACGGCTGGCAGATCTTCTGAATTAAATGCAGAATAACTTCTATCTGATTTGAATTTGAAATCTGAAAGACAACTGAAATCGTCGAACTGAGCTCTGCTATCGTCGAGCTGAGCTCAGCGAACTGGAAAATGCAAGCAGCAAAGAAATCGTCGATCTGAGCTCAAAGATCGTTGAACTGAGCTCAGAGATAAGGATCCAGTGCAGAGCCAAAATCGTCGACCTGAGCTCAGCGATCGTCGAATGGAGTTCGACGATATTGAGAAGTTGAGCTCAGCGATCGTCGAACAGAGCTCGACGATATTATGAGGCTTGAGCTCAGCGATCGTCAAATGGAGCTCGACGATCTGTCAAAGTTGAGCTAGACGATCGTCGACCGGAGTTCGACGAAACGTCGTGCTGAGCTCGACTATTTGGACTTAGTCTCCAGAAAAACTTGGGTCTTCAGGGCAGCTTCCAATCCTAGACTACTGACCCTTAGACTCAATTCTAATTGACCTATAAAGCTATACAGAAGGTCAAAACACAAATTCCTAGAGACATAGTGATCCTGACCCAAATTAGTAATAGGGTGTTCCAACAATCTCCCCCTATTTGGGTTAGGAAAACTATTTACAGACTTTGGAAAAAATTTAAACAACATCATACAGTCAGAGAAACATAAAATCAACAATAGCAAGACACAGAGCAGAACCATCACAGAGATATATATATATGTGTTATCCAGATAGCAGTTAGAAGAACCAAAAGTTGTCACCTTACAGAGTTACTCCTTTTCTTTGCCTTTTACCAACTTGATTTCTCTGTTAGGATTTAATGCTTCCTTGTTGGATCTTGTATCATCAGCTGCTCCCAGATAAGTTTCCTTTGAAGTCCTTGGAACCACTGCAGCAGGATGCAACTCCATGTACCTGTCTGCATCAAAAAATTTGCTGGAAGCATATCTCTCTAATTCCTTCTGTCTTTGTTCTGACATAGTAGATATGTTGGAAGTGTCTAGACCTTTCTCTTTAGCTTTCTTGATTTGATCTAAGGCAGCCAGCTCTTTCATTCTTGCAGTCCAAGCCATAGGATTTTTCTCAGGATCCTCAAATGGAACAGGTGGCTCATACCTGTTGGAAGAAGTATCTTGAGGAGTCCTGGCAGTCACAGTATCTTTGAGCTTATAGGGGAAAGGACCAGAAGATGTGTCAGATGGAACATGTCCTCCCCTAGAGTAAGGATGCTGCCTGGAGTGCCCTTTTGAGTAAACCTGAGTCTCTCTTTGGTTTCCCCTATATCCTCCCCTTCTAGAGTAAGAGCCCCTAGACTGGCTTTCCCTTTGATATGTTCTTGCATGAGGTTGGTAGGGAGCCTGGCTTCTAGCAGGGCCTGAGCTTGCAGAGCTGCCACCTGCACCTGCATCAGGTGGAGGTGGTGGAGGAGGATGAGGGTGCTTGAACTGAGAAGAACCTTTCTCATATTTCCTCTTCTTCTTCATGGCCTTTAACTGGTTCTTGGAGAACTGCATCCAATGCTCAGAGATTGGGCAATTGTGCAGAATATAATAGGGAACATCATTGTCATCTCTGACCTTGGCAGGAGGAACCCTCTTCAATGCCTTACTTCTTGCTTTCCTTTTCTTTGCAATTGTGGCAGATGAGTCATCAGAAGCAGTGTTATAATCCTCAGATTCAGAACTCTGTGCATCATACAAAGCATCAATCTTCTTCATCAGATTTTCTTTTAATTGAACAGCAGCTGATGGGGCAACAGATACAGAAGCAGGAGGAACAACAGAAGCAGCAGAAGTAACAGCAGATACTGGAGCAGCAGAAGAAACAACAGGTATAACAGCATAAGGAGCAACAGAAACTACTTCAGAAACAACACTAGTAGCTTCAGGAGAGACAGCAGCAGCAGCTTCAGTAACAACAACTTCTACAGCAGGCTCAAAAGCAACAGCCTCTGTCATCAGAAAATCCTGGGATGAGGGCTCAACAGAAACAATTTCTTCAGCAGTAGCAGCAGTAACATCATCAGAAGCAGCAGTCACTGACAGAATAAAATCAGAAATGATTCTGGGGTCACAGCAAGAGAAGGGCACCAGAGCCTTGGACAGATCTTCAGAGGGCTGGACAGCATTGGGCTCTGGGAGGCAGCAGTAGTAAGCAGTATCAAATGTAGATAGCAAAGACCTTAGGTCTATTGCTAGGATTGGAGTAGCAGCAGCAGAGGAGGCAGCAGGCACAGGAGCAGTAGCAGTAGCAGCAGAAACAACAGCAGGGGCAGAGGCAGCAGCAACATCAGCATGAAGGCTGGCTTGATAAGGCATGTCCCCCTGCCTGGATGCAGATACCTCTGCATCAAGGCACACTACTGGGGGTGCTGCTTGAGGAGTAAGGAAGGAAGAAAGCCCGGCAGATAGGGCTGCCACTGACTGTTGTAGACGAGCTAAGGAGGCCTCCATGAGAAGAGAGAGCCTGGGTGCAAGGAGCTCATACAACTGGTCAGCAAGGGCTGGGAGATCTACATGCTCAATAAGAGGAGCAGAGGTAGAGGGTACAGGGATGGCGGAGGAAGCTGGAGGTGGAGGGCTGGATGGTGAAGGGATAGAGGGCCGAGGTGTGGGAATGGTAGAGATGGAGGACAAGGGTATAGATATTGATGGAGTGAAGGATGGTTGGTCAAGGATATGGTGGAGGAGATCTTGGAAAGATGTTGAGGTGGAGGGGAAGTCTGGAGGAGAAGAGGGGGAATCATCCATGTAGGATTCATCCAGAAGTGTGAAGGATGGTATGGATGGGGATGAGGTGACATCTGGAGGTGGATAGGAGAAAAGGGGATGGAAGTGGTCTGCTGGTGGGGATGAAGTTGTTGGAGATGGAATAGAGGTTGGAGATGGGCTGGATATGGTAATTGTGGATGGAGCTGGAGTGGTGGATGGAATTGGTAGGGTTGGGCTTGGAGGAGGAGAAGCAGCAGCACTAGCAGCAGGCAGGTCCTCTGCAGGGGCAGAGGCCTGGGGGGGAGTGACTCTTAGAGTCCTGGTGCCTGAAGGGGCAGATGGAGAGGGCCTGCTGGGCTTGATGATTTGCCTGTCCCATTTCCCAAATAGGGCACAGATGATTCTCTTGGAGGCATTGATGTGCACTCCAGAGGAGACTAGCAGGGCAGGGCACTTGGCCTGGAGGAAGACTCCCAGTATTCTTCCATAATTCACAAAAGTCTTGTTTATCTTTTTCTTCAACAAATCAAAAAATACTTCTCCCCAGTTCAAGCTTTTTCTATCCACCAGTGCTCCCATAAGGCAGAGCTGATATCTGGAGATTGTGTCATGAGCAGAATGCTTTGCCAAGAGAACCTTGCCTACAACATCAGCCAGAAACCTGTATTCCACAGACAGGTTCCTCTTAAACAGCTTGCTAAGGTTCCCCTCAGGATGACCCATCCTGGCAAGAATATAAGAGAACTCATCTCCAGAGAGTTCAGCAGAATCTTCACCATTTCTTAAACCAAAAACCTCTGTGAGTACTGTTGGGGTCAGAGGTACCTGGGTGCCTCCAATAGAACCAACTATGGTATTGTTGTCGAGGTTGTATGCAGTATACACCCATTCTTTGATTTTATCAGAGGCAAGTTTGATTCTGGTTGACATAAGGGCAGATAAGTGCTGATCTTTGAACAAACTGAGAATGTCCTGGAAGACTTGATCGGTTGTGTTGAAGGAGTCGAGATCGATGTCAAAACCGGCATCAAATTTCATTGCAGCGACTACAGCAACTGAAACGGCCATGGTACCTGCAAAAACTTAACAAACAAAACGACCAAGGTAGAACTGTTTGGAGGGAAGAAAAGTTTGCAGAGAAATTGAAAGCGCAAGAGAGAACGACGGCGAAAAAAGAGTTTTATATTAGGGTTCGACGCAGAAATGGAAAGATCGTTGAACTCAGTTCGACGATCGAGGCTTCTAAAGGAATCTGAAGAGACTCCAAGATCGTCGATCTCCGTTCGACGATCTGGAAAGGCGTCGAGCTCCGTTCGACGATCGTTCAGTGAACAAAATCGTCGAGCGCCGTTCGACGATCGTTGAACAGAAGAGATAGTCCATACTATCAAAGGAGCGCTGAACTCAGTTCGACGAGTCAGGAAATCGTCGAACTCCGTTCAACGATCTTTGGGAAAATCGTCGAGCGCAGTTCAGAGATCAGAGAAATTCTAGACACTAAGGAAAATCAGAAATTTTGCCTAGTCTTGGTCATTTTTAGCTTTCAAAATCTTGGATATTATTTAAGGCTTCCTCCATCTAACATTCCTAACTAATTTAGGAAGAAAGTGTGTTTCTTTTCATCCAAAGGCTTGGTGAAAATATCTCCCCTTTGTAAATCAGTTGGGATATATTGCAGTTCAATTTTATTCTTCTCAACATTGTCCCTTAAGAAGTGATGCCTAATCTCTATGTGTTTTGTCCTACTATGGAGGACTGGATTTTGAGCTATGGAGATAGCACTTGTATTGTCACAAAAGATTTTTGATTTCTCTAAGTTGTAACCATAGTCTAGGAGTTGATTTTGAATCCACAGTATTTATGAACAACAACTGCCTGCAGCCATATATTCAGCTTCAGCAGTTGAAGTTGACACATATGTTTGTTTCTTGCAAAACCAAGAGACAAGTCTATCACCAAGGAACTGACAAGTTCCACTGGTGCTTTTCCTGTCAATTCTGCATCCAGCATAATCAGCATCAGAGAATCCAGTTAACTCAAATGCTGAATCTTTTGGATACCAGAGACCTAGATTTGGACAACTTTTAACATACCTAAGAATCCTCTTTACTAATGTGAGGTGTGACTCTCTAGGGCTAACTTGGAATCTAGCACATATACATGTAGCAAACATTATATCTGGTCTACTAGCTGTAAGGTACAGTAAAGAGCCAATCATTGCTCTATATGTTGTCTGATCAACAGGTTTCCCATGTTCATCAGCATCCAATACAGCATTGGTAGGCATGGGTGTTTTCATACAAGATGCCTCAGACATGCCAAATTTCTTAACCAACTCATTAGCATATTTGGTTTGAGAAATAAAGATGCCCTCAGCATGTTGTTTGACTTGCAATCCTAGGAAGAAGGATAGCTCACCCATGCTACTCATCTCAAATTTAGAATGCATTAGGTTGGAAAACCTTCTGCACAATTTTGAGTCAGTAGAACCAAAAATGATATCGTCTACATAGATTTGTACTAGTAGGGTATGGGACTTATGGGTTCTAATGAAAAGAGTTTGGTCTACTCTACCCCTTATAAAACCATTTTCCAAGAGAAAGCATGCTAGGGTCTCATACCATGCTCTAGGAGCTTGCTTGAGACCATATAATGCTTTATTGAGTCTAAAAACATAATCAGGGTAAGTTGAAGAGATAAAACCTGGAGGTTGTCTAACATAGACTTCCTCTTTGATGTCTCCATTTAAGAAGGCACTCTTAACATCCATCTGATAAACTTTGAAGCCTTTGTGAGCTGCATAAGCTAAGAATATCCTGATGGCTTCTAATCTTGCAACAGGTGCAAATGTCTGGTCGTAGTCAATTCCTTCTTCTTGAGAATATCCTTGGGCAACTAGCCTTGCCTTGTTCCTTATTATTACTCCTTGATCATCCAGTTTGTTTCTGAATACCCATTTTGTTCCAACAATGGAATGATCCTTGGGCTTTGGCACTAGTTCCCATACTTTGTTCCTCTCAAATTGATGCAACTCCTCTTGCATGGCAATGATCCAGTGTGGATCTTGCTCTGCATCTTGAATGGACTGAGGTTCAATTTGAGAAAGGAAGCAGGTGTGCAACAGGTTTTGGTTGCCCTGATTTCTGGTTTGCACACCAGCTGAGAGTTCTCCAATTATTTGGGTAATTGGATGGTCTCTTGATGTTACTAAATCAACAGGGGGTGTTGATTGTTCACCAACCTGTGTTGTTGTTTCCTCTTGTGGTACAACAACTGGCTCTTCAGGTTGAGCTTCAATATGTTGAGCATTGCTTTCATCTTCACTGCTTTCATCTTCTTGAGCAACCTGTAGCTTGTTCATATCTTCAACTAGAGAGTGTTCCTGCAAAGGTTCTATGGTAGAAGAAATCTTCTCCTTGAAAGACATGTTAGTTTCATCAAAAGAAACATGAACAGATTCCTCAATTTTCAATGATGATTTATTATAGACCCTATATGCCTTGCTGATCATGGAGTATCCCAGAAACACTCCTTCATCAGCTTTGGCTTGAAATTTTGCTAGATGTTTCTTATCATTATTGTGAATATAGCAAATGCAACCAAAAATTTTGAAATAGTCAACTTTAGGTTTCTTCCCTTTGAGTAATTCATAGGGAGTCTTTCCCTTCAGTTTATGTATCAGGCTTCTGTTCAGCACATAGTTGGAGGTGTTCACTGCCTCTGCCCAGAAGGATAGAGGTAGATGAGCATCTGACAACAATGTAGTGACAGTTTCAATAAGGGTTCTATTTTTCCTTTCAGCTACCCCATTTTGTTGAGGAGTTCTAGGGGCTGAGAAAGTATGCCTGATCCCTTCACTCTGACAGAACTCTTGCATAAGAAGAGAAGCAAACTCTGTCCCATGATCACTTCTGATCAGGGCAATGTGAGTATTGAACTCAATCTTTATACATTTGAGAAACTCTGTCAGACACTTAAAGTTATCAGACTTCTTCCTTAGAAAGAACACCCAAGTGAATCTAGAGAAGTCATCTACAATCACTAAAGTGTAGGATTTCCCTCCTAGGCTTTGTACTATGATGGGTCCAAATAGATCCATGTGTAACAGATACAATATCCTAGGTGAATCACTCTTATTAAGTGACTTAAAACTGTTCTTAGTTTGCTTGCCTAATTGACAAGCCTTGCAGAGTCCTTCCTTCTTGTAGGGGCCAGAAGGTAGTCCTCTAACAAGGTTGTCCTTGGAGAGCCTAGCAATAGTTCTAAGGTTTAGATGTCCTAATCTCTTATGCCATAAAACATTTGGTCTACAAACTGAATTGAATAAACAGATATCTATAGTAGTTGAAAGAAAATCTACTAGGTAGATGTTACCTTTCCTTTTACCTGTCAACACAGTTGTGTTGTCCTCTGACTTGATTTTGCATAAGGTTTTGCTGAAGGTCACCTGGTAGCCTTCATCACATAGCTGACTGATGCTGATCAGGTTGTGCTTCAGTCCTTCCACATATGCTACCTTCTTGAAGGTTACAGAACCAATCTGGACTGCTCCATATCCTTTAGTTTGTCCAAAGTTGGAATCACCAAAGATAACTTTGGGTCCAAGCTTGGCTCTAAAGGAATTGAGGTTGTCCTTGTTCCCTGTCATGTGCTTTGAGCACCCACTATCCAAATACCATTGCTGGTTAGATGTTGGATAGGTCTTCACCTGCACATAAAACAATTTACTTGTTTTTGACCCAGTTTACCTTGGGCCTAGGTTGATAAACCTTTAAATTCAGAAATGAAAGATATCCCTGGCTGACTCTTATATCCTTCAGGATGATATCTCCTTGGAGGTATGATCCATTCAGTATAAGGGTTAAAGGTTTGGGATGAAGAACCCTTAGGATTCAATTTTGACTTGCCTTTAAAAAAATTTCCAGAGCTCTGACCTCTGTTCGACGATCTTGGAGCTGCGTTCGACGATCGTGGGTCAGATCGTCGAGCTCCATTCGACGGTCGACTATGGCTGAGGTCAGGTATATGGGATCGTCGAGCATCGTTCGACGATCTTGGCTGAGATCGTCGATCAGCGTTCGACGATTTGTCCTGAGGTCGTCGAGCTGCGTTCGGCGATCGTCGATCTTCATTCGGCGATCGTCGATCTCCGTTCGACGATTTGTACTGGACTTTAGTTTTCTGAGGCAGATCAGAATTTTTCCTGGCAACCTCTATTACTCTCTTTCCCTTGTCAGAAATAAACTTGATAGGGGTTGTTAGAACAATAGGTTGGCTAGATGAGGCACCCAAGCCCAGTGTACTGTTGAATCTTGAGTTCACTGTGCTTGTGATGTCCATCAGCTTGATGCTTCTCCCATTGAGAGATTCTTCAAGCTTCTTGGCCTCAGAGAGCTCACTCTTCAGTGAAGCTATCTGTTCCCTATAGTTCTCCAACTCCTGAGAGAGTTTGAGGTTTTCTGATTTTAAAGCATTTTGTTCAGATAGTTGATTTCTGAGAGAGATGATCTCTTTCTCAGACTTTAGCAGGTCTAAACATAGTGCTTTAAATTCAAGTTTAAAATCTTCTGAAGTGAAATCAAAAGAGCTGATTACCTGATCTTCTTCAGGTTGAGTCTCTGAGTCTGACTCTGACTCCTCTTCCTCTGAGTTGTGTTGTGAGGCATTAATTGCCATCATGCAGAATTCCTTTTCTTCTGCATCATCCTCATCATCACTGGAGCTGGAAGAGGCTTCTGACTCCTCTTCAGTCTCACTCCAGGATTCAGCAACAAATCCTTTTCTTGTGTGCTTATTTTTGCTGGTGGAAGGTTTGCTACTTCCACTCCTTTTGGAGTCTTTCTCCTTTCTTCTTTCTTTTCTTTCCCTTCTATCCTTGTTCTTATTCTCTGGACAGTCAGGAACTATATGCCCTGGTTTCCTGCAACCAAAGCAAATGATGTCTTTGTTACTGCCAATGGACTTGTCATACCTTGGATTATCTTGCTCCTTGTATGATCTTCTTCTGAAGTCCTTTCTGGCCATCTTGTAGAATCTTTTGGCCAACAAGCTGAGGAGTTCATCATTGGCTGTTCCTTTTTCTTCAGGCAGATCCTCAGCTGCCTTAAATGCTATAGTCTTCTCTTTCCTTGTGGCTGGTGAAGCAGCCTTCTGTTCTTCCTCTCTGTTCTTGATGAGTAGCTCATAAGATTTGAGCTTACCCAACAAAGCTTCAGTTGTGATCTCATTCAGACTTCTGGCATCTTTAATTGGCCAGATTCTTGAATCCCAAGTGTTGGGGAAGCACATTAGGATCTTGTCATTAAGTTCTGTTAATGAGATCTCTTTGTCTAATGTCCTCAGTTCACTGACAATTAGACTCAGTCTGTTGTACATATCTCCCACTGACTCAGTTTCTCCCTTCTTGAAGTTCTCATATTGGGAGATGAGATGAGATCTTCTGTCCTTTCTCTCATCAGCTGAGCCAGAAACAATTTCTGAGAGCTTGTCCCAGATCTCCTTGGCTGAATTACATTCAGCTACCTTCTGAAAAATGTCATCTGACATTGTCTGAGCTAGAATGTTCATTGCCTTGGCATCAGCTACTTTCCACTTTTTAATGTCAGCATCTGTTCCTGATGGAGGTGGAACAGCATTTGTGCTTGTGCTCTCTGGAGGTCTTGGACACACTGTCAAAACAGAATTAAAAATATCTTCGTCAATAGAATTCATGTAGAGTCTAATCCTTGCTTTCCAAAGTGCAAACTTTGATAGATTGCACACTGGAGGTCTGGTGCTAGCATAGACTTTGTTTTGGGCCATGATTTGTGCAAGCTAGATCTAATAATAAAATATAAGAAGAAGGATCTAGTTTGGGATATTGGGGTTCAGGTGTTAGCCTGTACAACCAAACAGATATGGTATGTTTAACCAACCTCCCTCTGATACCAATTGAAAGGGGAAACTAGATCTAATATACTCTAAAGGGGGGGTGAATAGAGTATATGGTGCTTTTTAAAACACAAAGAAAACTTTTGCAAAGCTTTACAACAATTGTTGTAATGAGTGTAAGCAGGGAAGCAGAAGTAAAGTTAATCACAAAACTAAGCTATGCAGAAACTAAGCACAAGAAAATCTAGGCCAGAAACAAAAAGAAAGCATGCAGAACCAGATGACACAAGGAAATATAGTGGTTCCCCAACTTGGGTACATCCACTCTTCTACCACCCTAGGTAGGAATCCACTGCAGGATGAGTTGATCAGGTGTCCTGGGCACCAATGAGCTTTTGATAAGGTGCTCAAAAACCAAATCAGATTTTTTGATCAGGTGTCTTGCCACCAATGAGCTTTTGACAAGGTGCTCAAAAACCAGATTCAAACTTTTGAAGGGAGTTTGAAAAACCCTTTACAGAATGGGGGTGAGAGAGTGATGGCAGTCTTCTCTTTCTCAAGCAACTGAGAAGACTAAGTGGATTCAGTGATGTTGTCAAAGCTCCCCCTGAGTCCTTGAAATCTTCAGGAAGATGAGCTTTGCTGAGGGTGATAGGCCTTCAAAGATAGATCTCCAGCAGAAGATGATTTCAGCAAGCTGAAATGTTGATTGTCTGGAGTCTTGAAATGATGTTGGCCTTGAACACTTGAGAGCTGAAGAGATCTGAAGAATGTTTGAAAGTTTGATCTCTTGATGAGTGTTCTTCTGAATTCTTGTTGACAGAATATTTTTCAGAGTCTCTGTATATTGGGAGGTGTCCTATTCTTGTCAATCTCTGTTCTTATTGTTTTTCTCTTCCAAAAAATTCTGTCTTTTATTCTCTGAGTCTGAATAGAAAATTGCTCTGTCAAAGATAGCCGTTGGTCTGAATTAATTACAGCCTTAATTGCATAATATGTTCTGAAGGAAAGTCCACTGAATTGTTCCTTGAAAAATCCCTTGAAACTTGCTCCAGAAGTAAATGAAAACGGCTGGCAGATCTTCTGAATTAAATGCAGAATACCTTCTATCTGATTTGAATTTGAAATCTGAAAGACAACTGAAATCGTCGAACTGAGCTCTGCTATTGTCGAGCTGAGCTCAGCGAACTGGAAAATGCAAGCAGCAAAGAAATCGTCGATCTGAGCTCAAAGATCGTTGAACTGAGCTCAGAGATAAGGATCCAGTGCAGAGCCAAAATCGTCGACCTGAGCTCAGCGATCGTCGAATGGAGTTCGACGATATTGAGAAGTTGAGCTCAGCGATCGTCGAACAGAGCTCGACGATATTATGAGGCTTGAGCTCAGCGATCGTCGAATGGAGCTCGACGATCTGTCAAAGTTGAGCTAGACGATCGTCGACCGGAGTTCGACGAAACGTCGTGCTGAGCTCGACGATTTGGACTTAGTCTCCAGAAAAACTAGGGTCTTCAGGGCAGCTTCCAATCCTAGACTACTGACCCTTAGACTCAATTCTAATTAACCTATAAAGCTATACAGAAGGTCAAAACACAAATTCCTAGAGACATAGTGATCCTGACCCAAATTAGTAATAGGGTGTTCCAACAGAAATGTTTCATGGGAGAATGCCTCCCTCTTTTTCCTGTAATGAACAAGGAGATTTTTGTTATAACTCTTCGCTATTTTTCTTTTATTTCATTTCGCTTTATCTACCGCCGTCTCGCTTGAAAATTAGTTTAGGGCACAAGTCATTTGACTTCCCCGCTCCCCTGCCATGCGTGAGACCGTTTAGCCTTTTACTCTTGTCTCGCCGCGAGACAAATTCAGCGCGGGTAGGTCCTGGAGATCAACTGCTCCTTATGAGAAGTCACCCCTTTATATGTGAGACCTGTGTTTTGCCGACGAGTGTCCGCTCATTATGGGCGAGACCACCTTCCCCGAGCGCCAGTCTGAAATGCTCATCCTCACTTGTATTACACCAACCCCTTCTTCTCATAGGAATATTCTACCAATTCCCTGATAAGAACAGCCACCTTTCTTTGAGGGCTCTTACCACTTGACTTGCCACCGAGTGAGCCTACAACCCTGCCAAATGGATAGGAGCCTGTTCCGCGGGTCTGCTCGGGGTCTCCTCACCAAACTCTTCCAACCCCCGAGTGAGCCTACAACCCTGCCAGCTAGATAAGAGCCTGGTCAGTGGGTCTTATCGGGATCTCCTCTCCAAACTATCTCCAACCCCCGAGTGAGCCTACAACTCTGCCAGGTAGATGAGATTCTGGTCAGCGGGTCTGTTTGGGGTCTCCACTCCAAACCGTCTCCAACCACCGCGTGAGCCTACAGCCCTGCCAGCTAGATGAGAGCCTGGTCAGCGGGTCTGCTCGAAGTCTCCACTCCAAACCATCTCCAACTACCAAGTGAGCCTATAGCCCTACTAGCTAGATGAGAGCCTGGCCAGCGGGTCTGCTCGGGGTCTCCTCTCCAAACTGTCTCCAACCCCCGAGTGAGTCTACAGCCCTGCAAGCTAGATGAAAGCCTGGTCAGCGGGTCTGCTTGGGATCTCCTCTCCAAACTATCGCCAACCCCCGAGCGAGCCTACAGCCCTGCCAGCTAGATGAGATCCTGTTCAGCGGGTCTGCTCGGGTTCTCCACTCCAAACCATCTCCAACCACCGAGTGATCCTACAGTCCTGCCAGCTAGATGAGAGTCTAGTCAGTGGGTCTGCTCGGGGTCTCCACTCCAAACCATCTGTAACGCCCCCACCTGTCACATGACATATAACGGTGGGTCCGGCCGGGGCCCCACGCCATATATCACAGACAAAGCGAAGGAATCACGTGTGGAAATCAAAATCTATGCGTATCCTTAACTCATTCCATTCTAGCGCAGCATTTTTCTTGTTAACATGAACTCAAACCAGAATGTCCACCATATATAAAAATCACATTTATATATATACCAACACTAGGAATGTATACAACTCACACACACCGGCCTTATGGCCTTACAAGTTCCTCTTTCACCGCAATAGTTTCGTACATCGGCACGCAGGCCGGCCACACATGAAATCCAAACAACATTCTCCGCATGGCCTTCAAGGGCCTCATCAAGCTAGCCAATCCACTGATTCTTTCCACACCGCAACACCTGCAAATCCATATCCAAGCCAGCACAGAAAACAAAGTAACGGTCAGCATTGCTGACCCATTATAACGACCCTACCCCCTACCCGGGGTAGTGGTTCCTTCCCTGTATACAGTGCTCATCAAGTATCATCAAACATCACCAAACCACATCATAGATAGATCAATCTCGATATTCCACTACCTAACAAACACATCACATCACAAACGCTGGAGTCCACCAACGTTCCGTGCACTCAGGGCACCTTCTTGGCGTACCGGAATCCACCGTCGTACACCGCTGTCTCTCGAGGTTTTAACTTGTTGGTTGACCGGCCCTAGTCCACCAATCTCGCAAGCTGGCGACATCCCGCCCAAACCACACAGAGGTACACCCTCACAGCATCCAACAAACAGAGTAGGTCAACCCACAACATGTGGTGTAGCACGCCGGGTTTATCTAAGCTCCCCAGGCAATGTCTACCCATCGACCCCCCTCCTAATCCGATCGACCCACACTATGTGGTGCAGCAACCCGGGTTTAACTCGGCTCCCCTAGCATTGCCACCCATCGATCCCTTCCTAACTAGATCAACCCACACAGGTGGTGTAACAGTCGGGTTTAACACGAGCTCCCCAGGCATGTTACCAATTGATCATCTCATAACCAGGAGCTTTGCCAAAGCCTCCTCACATTCATCACATCCATACATTCATCACAACAGAAATCCGTTTTGCACATCATCAAAGCCAAGGAGTCATCTCCGGTTTACCCATGAACATCACCAATCCAGACTACCGGTCCAGATGGGCTTCACACAACATGCCTACGCCGTACTCCATATTTCCGGCTCTAAATGCAGACATAACAAAGGAATCTCTTCCGCAAATCCACCTCTTGGTGGAGGATTTCAAGCACATGAATAAAGGAAGGACTTCGATGTCCAAGAAGGAGATCGTTACCCTTGAAGATCGCTTCGGCGCCATGAAGTAGCCAGATGGAAATCACCGCCTCGGCTCTACCTTCACGAATCCGCTCTCGGATCTTCGATCCGCACTCTACAGCTCCTACAGCAGCTGGAAGACTCCTCCCTTCTCTCTCCCTTAGCCTTTCTCCTTTCTCCCTTGGAATGGAAATGAAGAAGAAGAAGAAGAAGAAAAGAGGGGTTTAAATCCTCTTTATCTCGGCCTTCACAACACCTGGACAGAGCCCAGCCACTGGATCCAGGAAGAGGGAAACAAACGGCTCAGATCTGGCCAGAAAAGCTAAAACACGGCCTGACACGCCCTGTGACACGCCCGTGTCACAGGCCGTGTCCCCCTAAGCGGCAGACAACCGACTCAATCCAACCAGTACACGCCCATGTGACACGCCCATGTCACGGCCGTGTACCCGACACGCCCTCAGACACGCCCGTGTCTGAGGCCGTGTACCTCTACAGAAAATAATCCCAATCCAACCCGAGACTTCACACGGCCTGGCACACGGCTTGGCACACGCCCGTGTTCATGGCCGTGTGCACCAGGACACGCCCGTGTCCCGCAAACACGCTCTAGCTCGAATCGTCGAGTTGAGTTCGTCGAACATTGACACGCCCTGTGACACGCCCGTGTCACAGGCCGTGTCCTCACTCGACACTCGACTCTCGACGATCGTCGAGAGATTCGTCGACATCACGCCGATCGTCGACACGGCCCCGACACGCCCTGCGACACGCCCGTGTCGCAGGCCGTGTCCACTGTGTCGACACCAAATCTCGTCGACTGCCCGACTCGACACCATCCAGGCCTGACACGCCCTGGGACACGCCCGTGTCCCAGGCCGTGTCACCCATGCCTGAACCCGATTTTGCTCAAAATGATTCTCTTGACTTTGGGGTGTTACAATCCTCCCCCCCTTCAAATAATTTCGTCCTCGAAATTGACTCCAAACAGCCAATTGGTCACAATCATCACAAAATCATAACCTCCGCACACACTAACAAACAGACAACGCAACAAACATCCCTAACTTTCACCAACATCATGTACATCATTTACATCAGCCACATAAATCACAACATCATTTATATCATTTACAGCAGCCAAAAGTGCTGTCCATCAGCTATTATTCAGCACACCTGATATCAAAACATACTTTACACAACATTCATAACATCGACATGATGCACATCGCAGTTCACTTCCGCTCAGCCTCTAGATTTTGAAATTCACGATTTAAAGACAAATGAACCGCTCGAGGCTGAATTTCACCAACGGAGCTTTGCGGCTCTTGCACTTCCATCGCATGCAATCGAGGTTGCGTCCGGGGTGCAGATGACTCGGCCACTGCTTTCCCTTTTTCTTCATATGACGCACCTGTCTTTTTCTCACTCCCTGGAGGGGCATTCCGACAAAACCTTGCGATATGTCCTTGCTGCCCACAGTTATAGCAGATACGTGTATCCACACGTCCTGACCCATAAGTTGCCCCCGAAGAAACAGTCGACGGAGCTGATTCCGCCGGCCTAAATCGTTTCTTCTCTTGTCGTCGAAACTCCGATTGATCCATCTGCGATCCTTTAAACTCTGACTTCTCCGTTGCCCTTCTCTTATTCGCTTGTACTCGCTTCATATCCTTCTCCAAGGAACGAGCTGTATCGACCAATGCTTGGAAGCCTTGGCTCACGGAACTCGAAAGTGCCAACCTCAATTCATCCCGCAAGCCTTCATAAAACCGATTTGTCTTTCGCGCTTCCTCCGCAAAGGTAGATCCCGCATATCTCCCCAATCTTGTAAACTCATGCAGGTAAGTATCAATATCTCGCTCACCCTGCACCAAGCGGAGAAACTCATTTTCCATCGCAATCCTCTGCGACACTGGAACATACTTGGCTAAAAAGAGTTGAGAGAATTCCTCCATCGAAATCTCCATTAAACCTCGACCTGCCAAGTGGTGTACTTCAATCTCATCCCACCACAATCTCGCATCACCCTCCAACAGAAAAGTGGCCAACATCACTTTCTGTTCCTCGACCGTCCTGATTGCAGTTAGGATCCTTTTTACTCTTGCCAACCAATCTTCTGCCTGCGTTGGTGAAAGCGCTCCACCAAACGTCGGTGGATGAAAGTGCATAAAACGTGACAATGCGTCGTCACTTGCTTGCCCTTCCACCACCTCGGCAGCATGCTCTTGTCTTGCACCAGGTCTTGCCTGTCCAGTTGGCTGTGCTTGTAACACTGCAAGCACTGTCTCCGTCACCACCCTTATAGCTTCTGCCGAGGGAGGCAGAGGCACGTCCACGGGTGCTGCACTCTCATCCGACCGCTGGGGCTCAGACGGCCCAGCTCCATCCCTCGCCACCTATCAATGTACAGAACACCATTAATCCTTCAAATCATAACGGTACTGCAACATTGACTACACACTCACGCACATCATGTGCATGACATACATTCCTAGTGGACATTCATGAGTTCAATTATGTTCTCTCCTCCCAAACAATCTCAACCTGGCTCTGATACCACTTTGTAACGCCCCCACCTGTCACATGACATATAACGGTGGGTCCGGCCGGGGCCCCACGCCATATATCACAGACAAAGCGAAGGAATCACGTGTGGAAATCAAAATCTATGCGTCACAGACAAAGCGAAGGAATCACGTGTGGAAATCAAAATCTATGCGTATCCTTAACTCATTCCATTCTAGCGCAGCATTTTTCTTGTTAACATGAACTCAAACCAGAATGTCCACCATATATAAAAATCACATTTATATATATACCAACACTAGGAATGTATACAACTCACACACACCGGCCTTATGGCCTTACAAGTTCCTCTTTCACCGCAATAGTTTCGTACATCGGCACGCAGGCCGGCCACACATGAAATCCAAACAACATTCTCCGCATGGCCTTCAAGGGCCTCATCAAGCTAGCCAATCCACTGATTCTTTCCACACCGCAACACCTGCAAATCCATATCCAAGCCAGCACAGAAAATAAAGTAACGGTCAGCATTGCTGACCCATTATAACGACCCTACCCCCTACCCGGGGTAGCGGTTCCTTCCCTGTATACAGTGCTCATCAAGTATCATCAAACATCACCAAACCACATCATAGATAGATCAATCTCGATATTCCACTACCTAACAAACACATCACATCACAAACGCTGGAGTCCACCAACGTTCCGTGCACTCAGGGCACCTTCTTGGCGTACCGGAATCCACCGTCGTACACCGCTGTCTCTCGAGGTTTTAACTTGTTGGTTGACCGGCCCTAGTCCACCAATCTCGCAAGCTGGCGACATCCCGCCCAAACCACACAGAGGTACACCCTCACAGCATCCAACAAACAGAGTAGGTCAACCCACAACATGTGGTGTAGCACGCCGGGTTTATCTAAGCTCCCCAGGCAATGTCTACCCATCGACCCCCCTCCTAATCCGATCGACCCACACTATGTGGTGCAGCAACCCGGGTTTAACTCGGCTCCCCTAGCATTGCCACCCATCGATCCCTTCCTAACTAGATCAACCCACACAGGTGGTGTAACAGTCGGGTTTAACACGAGCTCCCCAGGCATGTTACCAATTGATCATCTCATAACCAGGAGCTTTGCCAAAGCCTCCTCACATTCATCACATCCATACATTCATCACAACAGAAATCCGTTTTGCACATCATCAAAGCCACGGAGTCATCTCCGGTTTACCCATGAACATCACCAATCCAGACTACCGGTCCAGATGGGCTTCACACAGCATGCCTACGCCGTACTCCATATTTCCGGCTCTAAATGCAGACATAACAAAGGAATCTCTTCCGCAAATCCACCTCTTGGTGGAGGATTCCAAGCACATGAATAAAGGAAGGACTTCGATGTCCAAGAAGGAGATCGTTACCCTTGAAGATCGCTTCGGCGCCATGAAGTAGCCGGATGGAAATCACCGCCTCGGCTCTACCTTCACGAATCCGCTCTCGGATCTTCGATCCGCACTCTACAGCTCCTACAGCAGCTGGAAGACTCCTCCCTTCTCTCTCCCTTAGCCTTTCTCCTTTCTCCCTTGGAATGGAAATGAAGAAGAAGAAGAAGAAGAAAAGAGGGGTTTAAATCCTCTTTATCTCGGCCTTCACAACACCTGGACAGAGCCCAGCCACTGGATCCAGGAAGAGGGAAACAAACGGCTCAGATCTGGCCAGAAAAGCTAAAACACGGCCTGACACGCCCTGTGACACGCCCGTGTCACAGGCCGTGTCCCCCTAAGCGGCAGACAACCGACTCAATCCAACCAGTACACGCCCATGTGACACGCCCGTGTCACGGCCGTGTACCCGACACGCCCTCAGACACGCCCGTGTCTGAGGCCGTGTACCTCTACAGAAAATAATCCCAATCCAACCCGAGACTTCACACGGCCTGGCACACGGCTTGGCACACGCCCGTGTTCATGGCCGTGTGCACCAGGACACGCCCGTGTCCCGCAAACACGCTCTAGCTCGAATCGTCGAGTTGAGTTCGTCGAACATTGACACGCCCTGTGACACGCCCGTGTCACAGGCCGTGTCCTCACTCGACACTCGACTCTCGACGATCGTCGAGAGATTCGTCGACATCACGCCGATCGTCGACACGGCCCCGACACGCCCTGCGACACGCCCGTGTCGCAGGCCGTGTCCACTGTGTCGACACCAAATCTCGTCGACTGCCCGACTCGACACCATCCAGGCCTGACACGCCCTGGGACACGCCCGTGTCCCAGGCCGTGTCACCCATGCCTGAACCCGATTTTGCTCAAAATGATTCTCTTGACTTTGGGGTGTTACACCATCAACCACCGAGTGAGCCTACAACTCTGCCAGCTAGATGAGAGCATGGTCAGCGGGTCTGCTCGGGGTCTCCACTCCAAACCATCTCCAACCACAGAGTGAGCCTACAATACTGCCAGCTAGATGAGAGCATGGTCAGCGGGTATGCTCCGGGTCTCCGCTCCAAACCATCTCCAACAACCGAGTGAGCCTACATCCCTGCCAGCTAGATGAGAGCCTGGTTAGTAGGTCTGCTCGGGGTCTCCACTCCAATCCATCTCCAACCACCGAGTGAGCCTACAGCCATGCCAGCTAGATGAGAGCCTGGTCAGCAAGTATGTTTGGGGTCTCCACTCCAAACCATCTCCAACCACCGAGTGAGCCTACAGCCCTGCCAGGTAGATGAGGGACTGGACAACGGGTCTGCTCGGGGCCTCCACTCTAAACCATCTCCAACCACTGAGTGAGTCTATAGCCCTGCCAGCTTGATGAGAGCCTGGTCAGCGGGTCTGCTCGGGCACTCCACTCAAAACCATCTCCAACCATGGAGTGAGCCTACAGCCCTGCCAGCTAGATGAGGGCCTGGTCAGCAGGTTTTCTCGGGGCGTCCACTCCAAACCATCTCCAACCACCGAGTGAGCCTACAGCCCTGCCAGCTAGATGAGAGCCTGGTCAATGGGTCTGCTCGAGGTCTCCACTCCAAACCATCTCCAACCACCGAGTGAGCCTAGAGTCCTGCCAGCTATATGAGAGTCAGGTCAGCGGGTCTGCTCGGGGTCTCCATATACCCATTTCACCCTTAATGCCACGAAAGTGGACACATATGATTTCATCATATCAGATGTCACAACCCGCATTTTCTCAACAATAAAATCGTATCAGAGCAAGAGAAAACACGTGCCGTGATGCCACGCCGTGTAGGGGATAACTGCACGCGCTCAGGCAAAACTCCAGACCTTAGATTAAAAGTATTTTTAAGGAAAATCGTTGATTAATTATGAAAGAAAAGCAGTTATGTTGATTGGCCGTATCCCTCGGCACGGTGGATCAGCTAGTCCACAATTAAAAGTATAAGTATACGCAGCAGAAAATAGTTTGGTTCAATTAAGTTGACACCCTAGTGAGCATAAGTGTCCCCGAGGGACAACTCATGGTATGCACGACTCTAAAGTGAATATAATAGATATAAAAAGGTAGTCTTTTTACGCTAAGGAAATATAGTGTCTTTGTTTTATAATTATGTTATGCATGATATACATATAATAATGCTTTTAGGGTTTAAAATATCTAACATGCACCCTAGCATAAATCCTTCCCAAAAGCAAGTAGACAACCATAAATAGGCAAAAAAATAGCAGTTTAAGTTCATACCCAGCATCGTAAGAAGCCACCAGTGGGCGCCAACAACCTGACACGAACCCACTGGTGAGTATGTATGTCTATACAGAAAAGTAAAGAACTACCTCACAAAATCGGGATCAGCTGTCTCATCTACCCAAGAGGCCACAAACCAGCCCCTCCAAAAGAACTAGCCGTTGAACCGGCTACAACCTGGACCTGAGGCATTCAAGAAAAGAACACCTCAGCAAGGAAATAATCAAAAGTGTAAATAAAGCATTAGAGTTAAGAGCAAAAAGAAGGGTTTACCAACCCGACAACAAGCTGCTATAAGCAAAAGAAAGGGCATGACAGTAAGAAAAGAGCACTGTCTAAAGCACAGAAAAGCACACCAAGTGCGAGCAATAAAAGCAACATGCTCAATGAAAGAGTCTAACATTCCTAATACGTGGGTAAGTGGCAGTGGTCAAAACATGGATCTGAATACATAACCAAAATCAGATCCAACAAAAAGGGCTAAGGGGTCACCAGTGGCAGCTTTAGGGTCCCACACACCAACCCAAACTGGGGCAAAAAGGCGGTGGCCACAGCTCTCCACATCAAAATCCACCCCTCGAGAGGCCACTAAAACTCCACCACCTGCCACAACCCAAGAGTCGGCAAGCAAAAAAAAAATTTAGCCGAACACCCAATACCACCCCCTAAAGGAAGGGAAAAGTCACACTAACAATCCTAAGGAACACATGAACTCAAGACAGAAATGTCGAGCCCACTCGACGCAGCGTTGAGTAAGCTCCACTCACCTGACGCCTAAAAATACTTAGCCGCAAGTCCTACGCTGGGTGACGGCGTTGAGTGAGCTCGGCTCACTCGACGCTGTCAGCGCTTTCCACTTAGGGTAAACATAAGTCTTGCTAAAATCGCAGCCTAAGCCCTCTCATGTGCGAAAACAGAGAGTTGGAGATTTAATCCCAACCCTCCGTTCCGTCCTAACTACTCGGAGCTACCGCAGCTAACCCTAAACTGTAACTAACAGCAACCTCACCCTAACTCTAGCTACCCACTGGACACTAAACCTCCGACAAAAAGAGAACATTGATTAGAATTCCAGAAAAAAAGAAATAAAGTATCAACACTTGATTAAAAGCTTGATGTAATAACTCAACTTGCTGCCCTAGGGAGGAAAAACAAGGAGAACAGAGCTTTGCAGAAGAAATGAAAACAGATCATGGGTTAGAAACAAATCTGGCAAGGGCAAGGGGCCACTTGCCTCTACCTCTTCGGAAAAAAAAAAACAACGGCCGCACCACAGCTTGGCTCCGGCGGCAAGATCGGCCACCTAGAAGACCAAAGTTGAAACTTGAGGAAAGAAAAGGAATCAGATGTTTAGAAATTCCTGGAATCAACCCCAAATCAAGAAAAGCTTACATGGAAGGGAAGATCTAGCCGAGAGCAAGCCGAATCCGCTATCACACGAGAAAAACGGGCTCTAACCCTCCCGAAATCGCCGGCCAAAACAACCCCCGCCTCCTCTCAAAACCCTTCCGCTGGAAGCTCTCTAGACTCGGGAACGATGAAAAAAAATGAGGAGGAAAAACGGTTCACGGCAACAAAATATGATTTCAGGAAAAAAGTACGGAACACGCCCAAGACACGCCCGTGACACGGCCCGACACGCCCGTGTCATGGGGCGTGTACTCACACACTCGACGAACGTCGATCTCCACTCGACGAAAACACGGGACACGCCCCCCGACACGTCCGTGACACGGCCCGACACGCCCGTGTCACGGGGCGTGTACTCACGCACCTACCCACTCGACGAAAGTCGACCTCCGCTCGACGAAACAGGGGACACGCCCTGTGACACGCCCGTGTCACAGGCCGTGTACCAACTCGAACACCGCCCGACGATCGTGGAGCGCCGATCGTCGAACAGAGAGACACGCCCCGTGTCACGCCCGTGTTCTACACGACACGCCCGTGACACGGCCGTGTTCTCACTAAAACACCGCCTGACGACCATCGAGCGCAGCTCGACGAACCGAAGGGGGACACGCCCGTGACACGCCCGTGTCACGGCCGTGTTCCTACAAAAAAACCCCGCCGACCAAAAATTCGTCGACCAGAGAAATGGGAGCTCTACCCGAGCACGACACGCCCTGGGTCACGGGCGTGACCCAGGCCGTGTCACCCAAACTTACACAGAAAAAGAAACCTGCTAATACCTAGCCAACAAGAGACAAGGCACCAGCCTACAAGCTCAGCCACAGCAGACCACGCACAGCACAGCAAACATTACCAACATTACAGCTAACCAAAAAAAACAATCGTCTAAACGACGCGAAAGCAAACGACCCCGGACTTCGACCAAAACTCGCATCGTAGCTAAATACCCAAGCTACGAAAACAACGGTGAGGTCGAAAACAACATCCGACGATCGAACACTCGGGCTAACACCTCCCGAAGCCAAAACGCAAGCATTTCCCTAAGAGGCCCAACCGAGTCACCAAAACAGACTCTGGCTAGCTGGGGAAACTTGCCAACTGGCTACAACCAGGCTACACAAGGAACCTACAGAGCTAGGACCGCGCTCTACAACGGCGAAGGGCCGGAAATGCGTCATCGTAACGCCAATCCAAAATCAAACAAAACACAGAAAAACCGGGGGCGTTACAGCCACTCCCCCTAAAAGAAAGTTTCGCCTCGAAACTTTACTCACAACACTCCTATGAAGAAGGAGAGAGAAAGAGCCAGGAAAGGACTATATAAACATAAATAAAACAAAACATACCAGGCACAAGCTCAGGGAAACAGATGAGGGTGAGCCTCCCTCATAGCCGACTCCAACTCCCAAGTCGCGCTTTCTACATCCTGATTCCTCCATAAAACTTTAACCATCGGAATAGACTTCTTCCGCAGCGCACGAACCTGAGAATCCAGAATGCGGACAGGAACTTCCACATAAGAAATATTCGGCTCCAACTGAGGCACAGAATCCAAAATCTGTCTGCCATTCGTTACACATTTCCGCAGCTGACTGACGTGGAAGACATTATGCACGCCAGGGAAATTTGCGGGCAACGCCAGCCTATAAGCTGATATCCCAATCCGCTCAACAATCGGAAACGACCCCACGAACCTCGGGTCCAACTTCCTGTTCTTGCCAAAACGCTTGACTTCGATCAACGGGGAGACCTTTAAGAACACTGAGTCCCCCACCAAAAATTCCAAATCTGATCTACGCCGATTGGCATTTTTCTCATATCTCTCCTGGGCTATCCGAAGCTTTTCCCGTATAAGCTTCACAACAGTTTCCATCTCCTCGAGTGCTTCTGGACCCAACAAAGGTCTCTCGCCAACCTCAGCCCAAAACAAGGGAGTCCTGCAGCGCCTCCCATACAAAGCTTCAAAAGGAGCCATTTGCAAGCTTTCTTGATAACTGTTATTATACGCAAATTCCATAATCCGCAAGCGCTCATCCCACGCTCCTCCATGGTCCAGAATATAGCATCGGATCATATCTTGCACAATCTGATTTACTCGCTCCGTCTGACCATTGGTCTGGGGATGATAAGCTGTGGAATATCTCAAATTTGTACCCAACCCTTCTTGAAGGCTCTTCCAAAAATGAGACGTAAACCTGGAGTCTCGATCTGATATGATACTCACGGGTACACCATGCAATCTAATAACCTCATCCAAATACAGCTCGGCTATCTTCCTCATCGGATAATCGATCTTAAATGGTACGAAGTGAGCACTCTTCGTCAATCTGTCTACGATCACCCAAACTAAATCATGCCCTTTAGGAGATCTCGGTAAGCCTGTAATGAAATCCATCGAGATACTCTCCCACTTCCACATCGGAATCTCTAAAGGAGTTAGCTTGCCACCAGGCCTCCCATGGTCGGCCTTCACACGCCTGCAAGTGAAGCACTCAGAAACAAATCTGGCTATGTCCTTCTTCATCCCATACCACCAGGCAATCTGCTTTAAATCATGGTACATTTTGGTAGACCCTGGATGGTTGGCAACACTAGATCCGTGGGCTTCTCTGCACACCATATTCCGGATATCTCCAACTGCGGGAATGCAAAACCTGCCACGATACTTCAAGGTACCCGCATCATCTATAGAGAAATCTGGTAATTCACCTTTTTCAGCTCGAAGGTACAAATGCAAAAGATCGGGATCATCTTTCTGATGCAGTCGCGTAAGCGCAATCCACGAAGGTTCTGCCACTGCCAAGCTACTCTGCGAATCGCAGCTTCCCACAGAAATGTCCGTCAAAAGAAACTCTTCCACAAGACGCTCGGCGGAGAGGCTGAAAATCTTTCCTGACTTCCGACTGAGGGCATCGGCCACCACAATCGCCTTACCCGGATGATACTGGATTTCAACATCATAGTCGGCCACGTACTCCAACCACCGCCGCTGGCGCAGGTTCAATTCTTTCTGAGTGAAGACATACTTCAAACTCTTATGATCCGTGAAAATCTTGCACTGCGCGCCATACAGCAAATGCCTCCACAATTTCAACGCATAGATCACCGCTGCAAACTCCAGGTCATGCGTAGGGTAATTCCTCTCATGAGTCTTTAGCTGCCTCGACCCGTACGCAATCACCTTCCCGCCCTGCATCAATACGCAGCCCAGTCCGACGTGCGACGCGTCCACAAATATATCATACTCACTATCTTCAGTAGGCAAAGACAAAACTGGAGCTGAACATAACCTTCTTTTTAATTCCTCAAAAGCCTCCTCACACTTGCTATCCCATATGAAGGCTGCATTTTTCTGCGTCAACCTGGTCAACGGCGCAGACAAAGTAGAGAATCCCTCTACAAATCTCCTATAATATCCAGCCAAGCCCAAGAAGCTTCTGATCTCTTTGGGAGTAACAGGCCTCGCCCATTCCATAACAGCAGCGATCTTTTCTGGGTCCACCGATATTCCCTCCTTATTCACCACGTGGCCGAGAAAAGAAACTTGAGGCAACCAAAATTCGCATTTGCTCAGCTTGGCGTATAGCTTATGGTCTCTCAGAGTCGCCAAGACCAGTCGCAAATGCCGATCATGCTCCTCCGCATCTTTACAATATACCAAAACATCGTCTATAAAGACAATCACAATCTTATCCAGGAAGTCCTTGAAAACTCTGTTCATCAGATCCATAAAAGCTGAGGGCGCATTAGTCAAACCGAATGACATAACTAAAAACTCAAAATGCCCATGACGAGAGCGGAACGCCGTCCGCAGAACATCTGACTCCCGAATCCTCAACTGGTGATAGCCCGATCGAAGATCTATCTTGGAAAACACGGCACTACCACGCAGTTGGTCAAACAGATCGTCAATCTAAGGCAAAGGGTACTTGTTCTTGTTGAAGTTGGAGACCGGGCGGTCTGTCTTGGCGGGTTAGAGACCGCGCGGTCTGGCGGTTTGACTCGGCGACTTGCAAACCGGGCGGTCTAAGCAATCTTCACAGGCGACCTCTCTGCATCTCTTATTGTAAGCCGTGCGGTTAGTGCTTCTGTCTAACCGCGCGGCCTGTGCGGTTTACTTTGTACAGTCCGCTTAGCTTGTAAATTTTAGTCCCACATCTCTTATTTGTATTCTCTCTTCTCTCCTCCATTCTATATAAGGGAGGGCATACCTTTGTAATAGTTATCTTTTTTGGATAATAAAGTTTCGATTATTCAAAAGTTTATTCGGCTTGTTCTCTTCTTTTCGCTTTCTTTCTCTACTTTCTAACATGGTATCAGAGGACACGGTCTTTTCCTCCTGATTCTGTGCGCTCTCTGTTGTTCGCGGCTTGTCTTCCGCGTTCTGCGGCTTGTTCGCGGCTTGCCTTCTCCTCTGTCGCGCGGTTTGTTGCTATCCGCGCGGCTTGTTTCTGTCCGCTGCCTGTTTGTGCGGCTTGCTCTTCTTGTTTCTCTTCTCCTCCTGCTCTTTGTCGCAGCGACCTGTTTCCGTGTCGCCGCGCTCCTTGCTCTTTCCAGCCGCTCCTACTTCCTAGTCGCTGCGGTCTGTCTCTGTCCGCGTGTGTTGTCTCTGCACTCGCGGTTTGCTGCTGTAAATTGCCTTCTGCAGCCGGCATACTCGTGTCTCCCCCTGAGCAACATACCCAGGAGGTTGCTCCATGTAAACGGCCTCGTGAAGATCACCATAAAGGAAGGCATTCTTGACGTCCAGCTGAGAAATTGGCCAATCCCGATTGACGGCCACAGAGAGAAGAACCCGGATTGTGCTGAGACGAGCCACAGGGGAGAAGGTGTCAAAGTAATCAACCCCATAGGTCTGAGTAAAGCCCTTAGCCACAAGGCGAGCCTTATACCGATCCACAATACCGCTGAACTTGTCAAACCAAGCTCGAGGACTCTGCTTGAGGCCATAAATTGCCTTCTGCAGCCGGCATACTCGTGTCTCCCCCTGAGCAACATACCCAGGAGGTTGCTCCATGTAAACGACCTCTTCCCCGCTGTGCCCTTGACCGCATTCTCGCAACTGCTGTGATCTGCCTGACCGTGCGGGTTGTCCCTTTCTTACCCGCATCTTGGTCGCGGTCACCTGCTCTTCTCCTCTCTTCTGTTCGCTCGGCCCTTTGCAGTCCGCGCGACTTCTTCCCGCTGTGCCTTGATCTGGATCCTAGCCGCTCGTGTTCAAGCGGCTTCTTCCCTTTTGTTCCCGCCGCGGTTTCACGCGGATTCTTCCTTGTTTGAGCGGCCTCTCCGCCTCTTCGCTCTTAGCCGCTTCTCTTATTAGTCGCCGCGACCTCCTGGTTTAGTCGCGCGGCTTGTGCTCTGCACCTGGTCGTGGCCCTTCGTGCCGCTGGTGTGCTGTCACCGAGACCGCTGCAGTTTCTTCTTCCTCCCTTCATGGCTTTCGCCTCGGTTGTCACGTCTTCTGGTCGTGCACACGTTGTTACTCAGGGCAAATGGCTGATCGACACTGGTGCTACGAATCATATGACCGGCCATCTCCCGTGTTTCTCTCTCCTAGAAAAACATGCTCGCTTGCCCCCAGTTACTCTCGCTGACGGCTCTTCATCACCAGTTCATGGCACAGGGATAGTTCATGTCACCCCGTCTCTTCACTTGGCGGATACTCTATATGTGCCCCAGTTCCCGTGCAACTTATTATCTGTTACATCTCTTTGCAAGCAATTACAGTGTTCCGTCACATTTACTTCTACTTCTTGCTCTTTTCAGGATCCGGACTCCCAACGGACGATTGCTACTGGGACTGAGAGTGGCGGCTTATACTTCCTAGACAACATTTCTGCTTTTTCCACCTTCTCCTCCACCTCCACAGATCTTCTCCAATGGCATCTCCGCCTTGGTCATGCTCCTCCCCGTATTCTTCGTCAACTTCTGCCCCACCTTCCTCCTCAAAGTCCTCCGCTCAACTGTGAGGCCTGTCAGCTTGGCAAGCATCACCGCTCCTCCTTCCCTCCAAAGCACGTTCGTAGCTCTACCCGTCCGTTTGATCTTATCCACTCCGACATCTGGGGTCCTTCTCCTACTCTTACCATTGGTCGGGGTAGTTCCTATTTTGTCACGTTCATTGATGATTTCTCTCGCTGTACGTGGGTGTATCTGTTAAAAGATCGCTCCGAATTATTCTCTGTATGGACATCCTTCTATCTCATGATCAAAACTCAGTTTGATGTTTCTATCAAAGTTTTTCGGTCTGATAATGCCGCAGAATATCTCAGTCGTGACTTCTCTACATTCTGCATGCAAAATGGGATTCTTCATCAAACTAGTTGTGTCTATTCTTCACAACAAAATGGTGTAGCCGAACGCAAAAACCGACACCTGCTCGATGTCGCTCGCACCTTGATGACCCAGATGCATGTTCCTCGCTCCTATTGGGGCTATGCTGTTCTCCTTGCCTGCTACCTCATCAATCGCATTCCCTCCACGGTTCTCCATGGCCAAACCCCGTTCTCCATTTTGTATCCGGGCAAGGAGCCGTTTCATCTCCCTCTCCAAATCTTTGGATGCACTGCCTTTGTGCATGCCCCTTCTGCCACCCGTGATAAGCTCTCCCCTCGCTCCACCAAATGTGTCTTTCTGGGGTATTCCACCACTCAGAAAGGCTACTGTTGCTTTGATACCGTCCTTCGTAAGCAGTTCGTCTCTGCTGATGTCACCTTCTTCGAGAATACCTCCTACTTCTCGGATGCCTCTTCTCCTCTTCTCCCAGCTTCTGATTCTCCTGCCATTCCCTTCGTTCCCTCGTCTCCTCCTACACTCTCCACCACTACACCGTCTCCACCCCTCCTCTTCCTCCACCTCACTCTCTCCCTTCTCCACCACCCTCTCCCTCCTCTCCGTTGCCGTCGCTCTCTTCTCCCGGGCCAGCTTTCTCTACCACGGATGCTCCGGATGCCGCGGGCCCGGCTGACCTGGATCTTCCTATAGCTCTTCGCAAAGGGGTGCGGACGTGCACCTTACACCCCCTTGCTGCTGTTGTTTCCTATGATCGTCTTACTCCTTCTCGCAGGGCCTTTGCACTGGCTATCTCTGCCACTGCCACACCCCGCTCCTATCAGGAGGCCCTTGCTATTCCTCACTGGAAGATGGCCATGGATGAGGAAATGGCGACCCTTACTGAGCGGGGTACCTGGACTCTTGTTCCTCCTCCCTTTGGCACTGATGTTGTTGGCTGTCGCTGGGTCTTTGTGGTCAAATTTAGCCCAGACGGCACTGTGGATCGGTATAAGGCTCGCCTTGTGGCTAAGGGCTTTACTCAGACCTATGGGGTTGATTACTTTGACACCTTCTCCCCTGTGGCTCGTCTCAGCACAATCCGGGTTCTTCTCTCTGTGGCCGTCAATCGGGATTGGCCAATTTCTCAGCTGGACGTCAAGAATGCCTTCCTTTATGGTGATCTTCACGAGGCCGTTTACATGGAGCAACCTCCTGGGTATGTTGCTCAGGGGGAGACACGAGTATGCCGGCTGCAGAAGGCAATTTATGGCCTCAAGCAGAGTCCTCGAGCTTGGTTTGACAAGTTCAGCGGTATTGTGGCGGCTGTTGGTTTTGTGCGAAGCTCTGCTGATCACTCTCTCTTTATTCGCAAAACTCCTTCTGGGCTGGTTGTTCTTGCTGTATACGTCGATGATATTCTTCTCACTGGCAATGACCAGGAAGGGGTAGCCCTGACAAAGCTACATCTTCGCCAACATCTGATCACTAAAGATATGGGCTCTCCAAAGTACTTTCTGGGGATCGAACTCTCTCGGAAGCCCGACTCCTTAGTTCTCTCTCAGCGAAAGTATGCCCTTGATCTTTTAAAAGAGGCGGGATTGACTGGAGCTAAACCTGCCCGATGTCCCATGGCTATTGGGGAGGACAAAACCTGGACAGATGATTCGCCTCTTCTTTCAGATAGTTCGCGATACAGGCGTCTGGTTGGTAAGCTCATATATCTCACAGTGACCAGACCCGACATTTCTTATGCTGTGGGCAAGGTGAGTCAATTCATGCAAGCACCCAGGGATTGTCATCTTCAGTCCGCCTTGCGGATCTTGGAATATGTCAAAGCAGCGCCTGGGAAAGGATTACTGTTTCAGAAGAATGGTCATCTGAGGATTGAAGCCTACTCAGATGCAAGTTATGCTGATGACAAAGGGGATCGCAAGTCTACCTCAGGTTTTTGCACCTTTGTTGGGGGAAATCTGGTGAGCTGGAAGAGTAAAAAGCAGTCTGTTGTCTCCAGGTCCAGTGCAGAAGCTGAGTATCGCAGTATGGCGTCAACCACTTGTGAGTTGAAATGGTTGCGGGCTCTCATGCTAGATTTAGGAGAGGTGTACAACCATCCTCTACCTATGTTCTGTGATAACAAGGCCGCCATATACATCTCCAAAAATCCGGTATTCCATGAAAGAACAAAGCACATTGAGGTTGACTGTCATTTCATTCGTGAAGAGATTTTAAAAGAACAGATTTGCACTCCGTTTGTCACATCTGATAAAGAGCTAGCCGACATCTTCACCAAGCCAGTCTCCGCCTCGTTTCTGCATGTTTGCGACAAGCTGGGCATGATTGATATATATGCTCCAGCTTGAGGGGGAGTGTTGAAGTTGGAGACCGGGCGGTCTGTCTTGGCGGGTTAGAGACCGCGCGGTCTGGCGGTTTGACTCGGCGACTTGCAAACCGGGCGGTCTAAGCAATCTTCACAGGCGACCTCTCTGCATCTCTTATTGTAAGCCGTGCGGTTAGTGCTTCTGTCTAACCGCGCGGCCTGTGCGGTTTACTTTGTACAGTCCGCTTAGCTTGTAAATTTTAGTCCCACATCTCTTATTTGTATTCTCTCTTCTCTCCTCCATTCTATATAAGGGAGGGCATACCTTTGTAATAGTTATCTTTTTTGGATAATAAAGTTTCGATTATTCAAAAGTTTATTCGGCTTGTTCTCTTCTTTTCGCTTTCTTTCTCTACTTTCTAACAGTTCTTAATAGTAACCTTGTTCAGTTCTCTATAGTCGATGCATAGCCTCATCGACCCATCCTTCTTTTTAACGAACAGCACTGGTGCGCCCCATGGTGAAGAACTCGGCCTAATGAACCCTTTTGCCAACATCTCATCCAGCTGAATTCGCAACTCTTCCAGCTCTCGCGGGGTCATCCGGTACGGCGCCTTGGCAATAGGACGCGTGCCTGACTCCAAATCTATAGCAAACTCGACATCTCGATCGGGTGGAAGACCGGGAAGATCACCAGGAAACACATCGGAGAAGTCACACACCACAGGGATCTCTTGCAAACACGACACTCTAACAACAACCCCTACCAGAGAGACCACACAGGCAGAACAACCAGAAACAAGCAAATTCCGAGCACGCACCGCAGAAATGACTGGAGACTCCTGGAGAGAATACCCATAAACGCTCCCTGGCTGACCGTTGTCCTTGACGAAGTCCAAGCGCTTACCCTTGCACTGGATCACAGCATCGTACCTTGACAACCAGTCCATGCCCAAGATAACATCGAAGTCCTCCAGGTCAATCACCTTCAGATCTGTCTTGGCTAGAAAATCCCCCAACAGAATCGGGCAATCAAGGACACCCAGGTCCGTAACCACAGAGTCACCGGAGGGGAACTTAATGCAAAAGGCATCACCAACACGATCTAGGCCCAAACTGAACCGCTCCATGAAGGCTCTAGCCACAAACAAGTGGGTAGCGCCTGAATCGAAGAGAACGCGCGCCCAGCGGTTCTTTACCTTAAATCGTCCTACAAATAGCGCACGCATCTAAGGAAACAAACGCAAAAATGAAAACTACAACCACAAAGGGATCATAACGAAACGACTGAGGAGAAGTCAAACCTGAGATAACCTGGGTCGAAGTCTGCGCTTTGTCTGCTGAAAGCACATTCAGCTTCCCCTTTCCTCTATCTAATTGCTGAGGCGGTGGCAAAGCCTGGAGGGGTACTGGCTGCATAATAGGCTGGGACTGTGGGCACTTTGTTTTGAGATGACCCTTCTGCCCACACTAAAAACAGACTTTATCTCTCAACCAGCAACGGGCAGCCTCATGCCCCTTCCTTCCACACAAGGCACACACCAAGTCTCCTCTGGGAGCACCCTGAATTGCGTGCACCTGTTCCTTCTTCTGCGCTCCAAACCTTTTGAAACACTTCTCAAAGGGGTGGCCTGGTCGGCCACAGAAACTACAAACCTCTTTGTTCTTCTTTCTTGAGACTGCATCGGGTTCCTGAGGGCTCTTCCCTCCACCGAACTTTCGCTTATCCTTCCACAACTGCTGACCTCTATTCTTGGCATTCTCAATGGCCTCAACCCTCAAGGCAGCTTCGACCACGCTGGCATAACTGACTGCACCATAGGCATTCGCTAACTGCTGAATGTCGCTTCTCAGTCCACCCAGAAATCGCTTAACTCGGTCTGCTTCAACACTCACCAGACCAGGAGCAAACCGACTCAACTTACTAAACTCAATCTCATACTCACTGACCGTGAGTTTCCTCTGCTTCAAATGGAGAAAGTCATTCATCAGCCGGTCCCTCTCGACTGAAGGCAAAAACTTACTCAACAGCATCCCTTTAAATGACTCCCAGGAGCATCCTGCCACCAAGCTCTCTTTCTCCCTCAACCACCAATTCTTTGCTAAGCCCTTGAGCTGGTAGGCAGCGAGCATCACTCTCTGATCATCCGAAATCCCCGAATAAGAGAACATCTCCTCAATAGTAATCAGTCAGTCATCCAAAATCATGAAATCTGCTTGCCCATCATAAGTAGGGGGTCTCAGCCTGTAACAGCCCAAAGTTCTGAAACAGGCATTTTTGGGTGACACGGCCTAGGACACGGGCGTGTAGCAGGGCGTGTCAGGTGACACGGCCTGCGACACGGGCGTGTCGCAGGGCGTGTCGAGGTTGTGTCGACGATTGGGCTTTGTCTCGACGATTTTTGCTCTCGGCGATGCATCGAGAGGAGGCACACGGCCCGGGACACGGGCGTGTCCAAGGCCGTGTCGCATGCTCGACGATTTCTCTCGACGATCGTCGAGTGTCGAGACGTGAGTGTCGAGTGTCGAGAGATTGAACACGGCCTGTGACACGGGCGTGTCACAGGGCGTGTCAAATCAGGCGACGAACTCAGCCCGCCGAAGGATTTCGACAGGGCGTGTCTTTGTGCCGTGTCTGGGCACATGGCCTGGGACACGGGCGTGTCACAGGCCGTGTGAAGTCTCGGGATGATTTGGGATTTTTTTCCCCAGGTACACGGCCACAGACACGGGCGTGTCTGAAGGCGTGTTGGTGACACGGCCCATGCCACGGGCGTGTCCCATGGGCGTGTCACTGGTTTGGATAAGTCGGTTGACCACCGCTTGAGGCACACGGCCTGGCACACGGCCGTGTCAGAGGCTGTGTCGGGTCAAAATATGTGTTTTTGGCAGAATCGTTGCCGTCCATTCCTTCATTCTAGATCCAAGGGCTGAAGCTTCTTCTTCTTTTTCCTTAAGGGCCGAAATCAGAAAAAGACTTCTCATTTCTTTGGCCTTGAACTTTCTTCAAGTGAAGAGAGAGAGAGAGAGAGAGAGAAAGGAGGAGGAAGAAGGAAAGGGGGCTGCTGTTGGTGGTGCTGCGGTTTACCGACGAGAGATCCGAAGCCAGCGTTGCGGAGGAGACGATCTTGCGAGTCTTGCAAGCTAGCTTGGAGGCCATGGCACCGAAGCGGTCGTCAAGGGTAACGACTTTTCTTCCTATCCATGTGAAGGCTTCCTTTTTGGCATATCTTGTGATTTCCCCCACCAAGAGGTGGCTGATTTTGGAAATCTTTGGGTGGATGCTTGAAATCTCCTTTTGTTAGCATATAGATCCAGAAATGGAGTACGGAATAGGCATGCTGTGTGAAGCCCATCTGGACAGGTTGGTCTGGATTGGTGATGTTGCATACGAACCGGAGAAGACTCCGTGATAAACGGGTAGTGTAAGGAGTCTACGGGTTATGCCTGCGAAAAGGAGTAGCAGGAAGTACTGGGGTGGTAGCCCAGGAAAATAGCCTTGTGATGGTTTTGGGTCCAACCTGTGAATGCGGCACAGGAAGTACTGGTGGGACCAGGAAAGGCCCTTTTGTGATGCTTGATGTCATAGGGTGTCCACCTGTGGAGCGAGTCACAGGAAGTACTGGTGTGCCTAGGAAAGACCCCTGACATTTGTGCTTGTGCGGTGTCCACCTGTGGAGAGAGTCACAGGAAGTACTGGTGTGCCCAGGAAAGACCCGCTGTTACTGTGAGGAAATGGGTATAGTGAAATATCCAGGCTTGAATGCCAAGAACAGGATTGGTGAGACCGACCCGCGCCTTTGATATAGCCATGAGTACGCTGTACTCGGAGAAGGCAAGGCGATTTGAGCAACGGGGGGTGGAGGATCCGACCTGCGCTATGTCCGTCTGACGTGAGACCAAAAAGTGCGGTCTGTTGGAGCGCATAGCAAGAGTCTTCGGCCTGCGTGCCATGACACAACGGGGGGCTACGGGCCATCCCGGTGTCTGAAGACTGACTCCGGCTGCACGCCATGGAGTAAATGCTCAAGAGATTTACCGTCGGGTTGGAACCCTGATACGGTGGTGGGCAAGAGGTTGCCAGAACACCAAGAATGTGCCCTGAGAGCACGGACCGTTGGGCCGGGCGGCGAACGGTTGTGATGGCTTGTGTGCGTGAAAGAACCTTTTGATGATATAGCTTGCCATACTTGTGACATGATATGCCTGCAGGGAAAATTACCGCTGCCCCGAGAGAAGGGGTAGGGTCGTTATAATTTGGTCAGCTGAACGCTGACCGTTGCTTTTGTTTGCCACCGTTGGGTGGATTGTCCTTGCACAGGTGCTGGAGAGCCGAGCGGGACGCATAGAGGTTGATGCTCCTGCTGGTGTTGCTGCTGCTGCTGTTATCCCTCGAAGGCTAAATATGTTCTTTTGAGTGTTCTCTTTTATTGTGGCCGGCCTGCGCGCCAATCTGTTTTAGGCCACTGTGTGAAAGCCATGTAAGGCCATAAGGCCAACTCTTTGTATATGTTGTAAGACATTCCTATACTGTATAAAATGTGGAGTTTTATGTTTGGACATTCATGAGGAGTTCTAGTTGTAGTCTAGGCTTCCGCTAGAATGTTTTGTGATAGGCGCGATGCGCTGCTCTGGTATCATCATGTACCTTCACCGACTGTTTTGTGATATATCCTATGGGGCCCCGGCCGGACCTTCTAGAATATATCATATGAACGGATGGGGTTGTTACATTTTTGGTATCGGTTGTCTTGGTCTATCCCTCTCGAAGTCGTGGTCGACTTCTTTTGTGGGGTGGCGAGCACGTGTTTGTGCACACCAAAGTCTACGAATGAACTCCTGAATGTCCATGATAGGAATGCAACTTGCTATGTTTGAGGAACCTGCGTGTTCCTATTTTTTGTTGTTTGCTTGGGAACGACCGCTAATATGTGTGTCTTGTCCACCTTTAGGTGACACGGAGTGGAGCTGGGCCGTCTGAGCCCCAGCGTTCTGATGAAAGTACGGCACCAGCCGCGGTGCCTACACCTCCACCGTCTGCGGAACATGTTCGTTTAGTTGCGGAGGCCTTATTTACCATGATCCAAGGCCAGCCCCTGAGACAGGAGCAAGCGGCTGTGAGGCCAGAACAGGTGGTGTCAAGGCCTGAACCTGTTATGGATGTGGTTCCTCGAGCGGCTGAGAAGCAGCTAACGCGGTTTATGAGCTTCCATCCGCCTACGTTCTCGGGCGCGGGAACCCCAACGCAGGCTGAGGATTGGTTATCGCGCGTCAAGCGAGTGATGACGGCGATAGGAACGGCGGAGCATCAGAAAGTTACCTTAGCCACCTTCTTGCTTGAAGGAGAAGCTCGGTTATGGTGGGATGAGGTGGAGTTACATCATTTGGCGGGTCGTCCGTTAACCCAAGTATCGATGGAAGAATTCTCCCGGCTCTTCTTAGCGAAGCACCTTCCTGTGGCTCAACGGATAGCCATGGAAAATGAATTCCAACGGTTGACTCAAGGTGATGGCAGTGTTGACGCGTACCTGCATGAATTTACTTGCTTGGGGCGGTATGCGGGTTCGATTTTTGCTGATGAGCAGAGGAAGACTAATCGGTTCTATGAAGGACTGAGGGACGAGTTGAGGTTCCTTGTGTCCAGTTCTGTGAACCAAGGTTTCCAAGCGTTGGTTGACACCGCGACCGCGTTGAAAAAGGACATGAAGAGGGTGCAAGGGAAGAGAGCTTTGGCTGGGTCGTAACCGGAGTGGAAGGCGCCCCGATCGGGAAAATCATTTTATAAGAAGAGATGGGGTAAGAAGTCCAAGCTTAGTGGACAAGCTCCTTCATCAGTTGCAACGGGAGCAACATCTGGGGCAACCTCCAAGCCAGACACTCGTACCTGCTTCAATTGTGGTAGGATGGGGCATATTGCGCGAGATTGTCGGATGCCGCCAAAGAGTGAAAAGAAGGCGGGAGCATCTTATGCGGAAAAAGGAAAGGCGGTGGTGGATTCTTCTGCCTCGCAGGCGCAACCCCGGGTCTACAATCTTGGCCTGCAAGAGGCCATCAAGCAGAGTGACGTGGTCACAGGTATGAGTTAGTTTTGCATATGCTAATGTTTGTATGCTTAGCTTAGTCCCCCTATGTTTGTGGTTTGTGTGTGTGACATGGTTGTCATAGGCTTTGTGCTGATTCGGGACACGCTGGCGCGAGCACTGTTTGATACAGGTGCATCACATTCTTTTCTGTCTCGTGAGTTTCTTGCGCGGCTTGGGATACCCAGTCGTGCAAAGGCAGATAGCGTCATAGTGGTGTTGCCGAATGGATGTTGGATGCTTGCGGATCAAGCTTGCGATGTGGCGGTTCAGTTAGGAAGTCGGGATTTTTGTTTATCCGCATTTGTTTTGCCAATATCGGAATTCGATGTGATTTTTGGGATGGATTGGCTTGCGGAGCAGCATGCTATGATTGATTTCCAGTCCAAAGAAATCACGTTGGGCCAGAATACCGAACAGAAGACCAAGTTCGCGGGTATGCGAGGAGTGAGCGAGACGTTGATGTCTGCACTCCAGGTAGTCAAAGCTGTTCGGAAGGGTGCGGAGTGTTACTTTGCACTAATTCAGGCTGTTGAGCCTAAGGCCACTTTGTGCGAGGTTCCGATTGTGGCAGAATTTACAGATGTGTTTCCCACGGATCTCCCTGGGCTACCACCCCAGCGGGAGATTGACTTCACAATTGAGTTGGTGCCAAGTGCGAAACCCGTGGCCCGCTCGCCATATCGCGTTGCGCCTAAAGAGATGGCTGAGTTGAAGGTTCAACTACAAGAAATGCTAGAGCAAGGTTATATCCTCCCAAGTATGTCACCTTGGAGCGCGCCTGTGCTTTTTGTAAAGAAGAAAGATGGTGGGTTACGGTTGTGTATAGATTACCGTGAATTGAATAAGCTGACCGAGAAGAATAAGTATCCGATACCTCGGATTGATGAATTATTTGATCAGCTAGTGGGCTCGACCGTCTATTCGAAGTTGGACCTGAAGTCTGGTTATTACCAGTTAAGAATTCGGGAAAGTGACATTCCCAAAACCGCATTTGGAACGCGTTATGGGCACTATGAGTTCACAGTCATGCCCTTTGGATTGTGCAATGCGCCTTCGGTGTTTATGGATCTGATGCACCGTATTTTTCGTGAGTACTTGGATCTGTTTGTGATAGTTTTCATTGATGATATCCTGGTATACTCGAAGTCCAAAGCTGAGCATGAGATTCACTTGCGGTTGGTGTTGAACACGTTGAGGCAAAATCAGCTATATGCCAAGTTCTCGAAGTGCGAGTTTTGGCTATCGTCAGTGGCATTTTTGGGCCATGTGGTGAGTGGAACGGGCATTGCAGTGGATCCAACGAAGATAAGAGCCATACAAGATTGGCCAATGTTGTCTTCCGTGGCCGAAGTCAGAAGTTTCCTTGGACTTGCGGGCTACTATAGAAGATTTGTGGAGAACTTCTCGCGGATCGCTTTGCCGCTAACCACACTGACGAGAAAAGATCAGAAGTTCGTTTGGACACCAGAGTGCGCACGAGCTTTTGAAGAGCTGAAGGTTCGGTTGACCACGGCACCAGCGTTGTCTTCGCCATGTGGAACCGGTGGATTTGTAATTTATAGTGATGCCTCAGGGAGCGGCTTAGGCTGCGTTCTTCTGCAGAGCGGAAAGGTGATTGCTTATGGCTCACGCCAGCTGAAGGTGCACGAGCGAAACTATCCCGTCCATGATTTGGAACTAGCGGCGGTGATTTTTGCACTCAAGCTGTGGCGACATTACCTTTATGGTGTGAAGGTGGAGATCTATACCGATCATAAGAGCCTAAAGTATCTGTTGGAGCAGAAAGATTTGAACATGCGACAACGAAGGTGTTTAGAGTTCCTTGGGGACTACACTTTCGAGATTCACTATACGCCCGGGAAGGGGAATGTTGTCGCGGATGCCTTGAGTCGGCAAATTCCGGCTAGAGCAAATTGGTTACAAAGGCATGATGAACGTCTTATCCAGGAGTTGGAGGCATTGGAGATCTATTGTGTTGACAAGAATTCCACTGCCATTGCATGTTTGAACTGGACCGAGGTGCAATGTGACCTTGCGGACCGAGTTCGATGGGAAACGGAGTTGGATGAAGATCTCTTGCGCTATGTGAATGAAGGGCCAGAAGGCAAGTTCACCTGGAATGACGGTCTTTTGCGAAGAGAGGGCCGTTTGTGCGTCCCAAATATGGGGAAACTGAGGGAAGAACTGATGTATGAAGCGCATTATACCAAGTATTCCATTCACCCCGGGAGCACAAAGATGTTCAACGATATGAAGAAGCTTTTCTGGTGGCCAGGGCTCAAGAAAGATGTTGCCCTTTATGTATCCAAATGCCAAACATGTGTGATGGTGAAGGCGGAATGCCAAAAGCCGGGCGGTTATTTGAAGTCACTGCCGATCCCAGTGTGGAAATTTGATGATATTTCCTTGGATTTTGTGCATGGGTTGCCAAGATCGCAGCGAGGAAATGATTCCATTTGGGTGATAGTTGACCGGCTAACAAAAGTAGCACATTTTCTCCCGAACAGGCGGGATGATTCGGTTGAAAGTTTGGCAAAGTTATATGTTGATCAGATTGTGCGGCTTCACGGTGTTCCTCAGAGCATCGTAAGTGATCGAGATGGGCGATTCACGTCAAATGATTGGAGGTTAGTTCACCGACTGTTGGGCACGAAGTTGACTTTCAGTACGGCCTTTCATCCCCAAACGGATGGCCAGACTGAACGTACCAACAGAACAATGGAGGACATGCTCCGAATGTGCGCCCTTGACTTCGGAAAGAGATGGGAAGATCATCTCTATATGGTCGAGTTTGCATATAATAACAGCTACCAGGCAAGCATTGGGATGGCACCATATGAAGCTCTATATGGAAGGAAGTGTCGTACTCCCTTGGCTTGGATAGAAGCGGGTGAAGCCCGGGTTGTTAAACCAAATGAGGTGGATGATGCAAACTCAACCATTCGGACTATTCGAGAGAGGTTGCTGATTGCTCAAGATCGACAAGTGAAGTACTACAACGCCAAGCACCGGAACATTGAATTTGCGGTTGGCGATTGGGTCTACTTGAAGATCAAGCCATTCAAAGGTGTCTCCAGGATTCGACGATTGAAAAAGTTTAGTCCAAGATATTTGGGTCCTTTTGAAGTGGTTGAGCGAATTGGCGAAGCGGCTTATCGGCTAGCTCTGTCGGCGGACTTGGGTGGGTTACATGATGTCTTTCACATCTCGGTGCTTCGGAAGGCCGTGAAAGATCCAGCTCAAGTGATCGCGGATGATCGTGTGCCGGTGGAGTATGGGCTAACAACGAGAGTTAGACCCATTCAGATCGAAGATCGAGCCGAGAAACAGTTGCGGAACAAGACGGTCGGTATGGTAAAAGTCCGATGGGACAACTGCGGCCGTGAAGAGCTGACATGGGAGCGCGAGCAAACCATGCGAGAAGAGTTCCCTGAGCTGTTTGTGTAACCTGTAGCAAGAATGGTGTAACATAAACTTTTCTATGTGTGTGTGGCACATTTTCTTGCTAAGTCTGTTGCTTTCCTGTCTCTCAATTTCGAGGACGAAATTTCTTGTAGGAGGGGAGGATTGTAACAGCCCAAAGTTCTGAAACAGGCATTTTTGGGTGATACGGCCTGGGACACGGGCGTGTCCCAGGGCGTGTCAGGTGACACGGGCGTGTCGCAGGGCGTGTCGAGGTTGTGTCGACGATTGGGCTTTGTCTCGACGATTTTTGCTCTAGGCGATGCGTCGAGAGGAGGCACACGGCCCGGGACACGGGCGTGTCCAAGGCCGTGTCGCATGCTCGACGATTTCTCTCGACGATCGTTGAGTGTTGAGACGTGAGTGTCGAGTGTCGAGAGATTGAACACGGCCTGTGACACGGGCGTGTCACAGGGCGTGTCAAATCAGGCGACGAACTCAGCCCGCCGAAGGATTTCGACAGGGCGTGTCTTTGTGCCGTGTCTGGGCACACGGCCTGGGACACGGGCGTGTCACAGGCCGTGTGAAGTCTCGGGATGATTTGAGATTTTTTTCCCCAGGTACACGGCCACAGACACGGGCGTGTCTGAAGGCGTATTGGTGACACGGCGCATACCACGGGCGTGTCACTGGTTTGGATAAGTCGGTTGACCACCGCTTGAGGCACACGGCCTGGCACACGGCCGTGTCAGAGGCCGTGTCGGGTCAAAATATGTGTTTTTTGCAGAATCGTGGCCGTCCATTCCTTCAGTCTAGATCCAAGGGCTGAAGCTTCTTCTTCTTTTTCCTTAAGGGCCGAAATCAGAAAAAGACTTCTCATTTCTTTGGCCTTGAACTTTCTTCAAGTGAAGAGAGAGAGAGAGAGAAAGGAGGAGGAAGAAGGAAAGGGGGCTGCTGTTGGTGGTGCTGTGGTTTACCGACGAGAGTTCCGAAGCCAGTGTTGCGGAGGAGACGATCTTGCGAGTCTTGCAAGCTAGCTTGGAGGCCATGGCACCGAAGCGGTCGTCAAGGGTAATGACTTTTCTTCCTAGCCATGTGAAGGCTTCCTTTTTGGCATATCTTGTGATTCCCCCCACCAAGAGGTGGCTGATTTTGGAAATCTTTGGGTGGATGCTTGAAATCCCCTTTTGTTAGCATATAGATCCGGAAATGGAGTACGGAATAGGCATGCTGTGTGAAGCCCATCTGGACAGGTTGGTCTGGATTGGTGATGTTGCATACGAACCGGAGAAGACTCCGTGATAAACGTGTAGTGTAAGGAGTCTACGGGTTATGCCTGCGAAAAGGAGTAGCAGGAAGTATTGGGGTGGTAGCCCAGGAAAATAGCCATGTGATGGTTTTGGGTCCAACCTGTGAATGCGGCACAGGAAGTACTGGTGGGACCAGGAAAGGCCCTTTTGTGATGCTTGATGTCATAGGGTGTCCACCTGTGGAGCGAGTCACAGGAAGTACTGGTGTGCCCAGGAAAGACACCTGACATTTGTTCTTGTGCGGTGTCCACCTGTGGAGAGAGTCACAGGAAGTACTGGTGTGCCCAGGAAAGACCCGCTGTTGCTGTGAGGTAATGGGTATAGTGAAATACCCAGGCTTGAATGCCAAGAACAGGATTGGTGAGACCGACCCGCGCCTTTGATATAGCCATGAGTACGCTGTACTCAGAGAAGGCAAGGCGATTTGAGCAACGGGGGGTGGAGGATCCGACCTGCGCTATGTCCGTCTGACGTGAGACCAAAAAGTGCGGTCTGTTGGAGCGCATAGCAAGAGTCTTTGGCCTGCGCGCCATGACACAACGGGGGGCTACGGGCCATCCCGGTGTCCGAAGACTGACTCCGGCTGCACGCCATGGAGTAAATGCTCAAGAGATTTACCGTCGGGTTGGAACCCTGATACGGTGGTGGGAAAGAGGTTGCCAGAACACCAAGAATGTGCCCTGAGAGCACGGACCGTTGGGCCGGGCGGCGAACGGTTGTGATGGCTTGTGTGCGTGAAAGCACCTTTTGATGATATAGCTTGCCATACTTGTGACATGATATGCCTGCAGGGAAAATTACCGCTGCCCCGAGAGAAGGGGTAGGGTCGTTATAATTTGGTCAGCTGAACGCTGACCGTTGCTTTTGTTTGCCACCGTTGGGTGGATTGTCCTTGCACAGGTGCTGGAGAGCCGAGCGGGACGCATAGAGGTTGATGCTCCTGCTGGTGTTGCTGCTGCTGCTGTTAGCCCTCGAAGGCTAAATATGTTCTTTTGAGTGTTCTCTTTTATTGTGGCCGGCCTGCGCGCCAATCTGTTTTAGGCCACTGTGTGAAAGTCATGTAAGGCCATAAGGCCAACTCTTTGTATATGTTGTAAGACATTCCTATACAGTATAAAATGTGGAGTTTTATGTTTGGACATTCATGAGGAGTTCCAGTTGTAGTCTAGGCTTCCGCTAGAATGTGTTGTGATAGGTGTGATGCACTGCTCTGGTATCATCCTGTACCTTCACCGACTGTTTTGTGATATATCATGTGGGGCCCCGGCCGGACCTTCTAGAATATATCATATGAACGGATGGGGTTGTTACACAGTCGCTGAAACTGGGATATAAACGCCATCTCCGGGGGCACCACAACCAAAGGCACGGGAGGAGCAGGAGGGGCAGGAACAGCTACCCCCTCAGCGGGGTCCGGAACTCTCGGGGCCTGTCCCGCCACCACGACCACCAGGGACTGAATCTGAGCCTGCATAGCCACCACCTGCCTCGATAAGGTCTCATTACTCTGCCGTAGGTTTTCTACCAACGCCTCGCTCTGCGCTCCTGACGTCTCACCCTCGGATTGGGGGGTCGACCTCGTTGCAGGACGTCTCGCCATCCTATAATCGCACAAGCTTTAGACAAAACTTAGCCCAACAGCTAGAACAAAACTACCCGGTACAGACAAACACACTTAAATATGAACTTTAACTGCAAAACTTGCTCTGGGAGTTGTTTTATCATGATGATGTTATGCTTAACCTAAGATGGTTCACCACCATCATACTAACTCATGTGCCTAAACCATGAATGCATGTATTTGTATTATTTTTTTTGACTCAAAACCATGCGTGTACATATGTCATCATGCAAATCTTTAGCTTAACACGTTGTGCTTATGAAATGTTATGCTATGCATGATGTGTTATGCATTCTAAAAAAATGCCTTAATGCATGTCATGGGCGGCGTACACATGAAAATGTTATGCATCCCATACTACATAACATTCCCATGCAACGAGAAAAGAAAACGTGCTAGCCGCATTCATGTGGTGAGGTTATACATCCCATACTACATGACCCTCACATGTTGCCTCCTATGGTGGATCCATATACGAACACATATTATGCATCCCATACTACATAATATGCCCCGTATACTTCTTTATGCTCATGAGTGTAGTGTTCGTGCTTTAGCCAAGACGTGCTGATGACATATCGGTGTGTTTATGGTATGACATTAACCACTAATGCAAACAAGGGAAAAGGTTGCCCGACCATTTGTCAAGCAACCTCCCTCTGATACCAACTGTCACAACCCGCATTTTCTTAACGATAAAATCGTATCAGAGCAAGAGAAAACACGTGCCGTGATGCCACGCCGTGCAGGGGATAACTGCACACGCTCAGGCAAAACTCCAGACCTTAGATTAAAAGTATTTTTAAGGAAAATCGTTGATTAATTATGAAAGAAAAGCAGTTATGTTGATTGGCCGTATCCCTCGGCACGGTGGATCAGCTAGTCCACAATTAAAAGTATAAGTATACGCAGCAGAAAATAGTTTGGTTCAATTAAGTTGACACCCTAGTGAGCATAAGTGTCCCCGAGGGACAACTCATGGTATGCACGACTCTAAAGTGAATATAATAGATATAAAAAGGTAGTCTTTTTACGCTAAGGAAATATAGTGTCTTTGTTTTATAATTATGTTATGCATGATATACATATAATAATACTTTTAGGGTTTAAAATATCTAACATGCACCCTAGCATAAATCTTTCCCAGAAGCAAGTAGACAACCATAAATAGGCAAAAAAAACAGCAGTTTAAGTTCATACCCAGCATCGCAAGAAGCCACCAGTGGGCGCCAACAACCTGATATGAACCCACTGGTGAGTATGTATGTCTATACAGAAAAGTAAAGAACTACCTCACAAAATCGGGATCAGCTGTCTCAGCTACCCAAGAGGCCACAAACCAGCCCCTCCAAAAGAACTAGCCGCTGAACCGGCTACAACCTGGACCTGAGGCATTCAAGAAAAGAACACCTCAGCAAGGAAATAATCAAAAGTGTAAATAAAGCATTAGAGTTAAGAGCAAAAAGAAGGGTTTACCAACCCGACAACAAGCTGCTATAAGCAAAAGAAAGGGCATGACAGTAAGAAAAGAGCACTGTCTAAAGCATAGCAAAGCACACCAAGTGCGAGCAATAAAAGCAACATGCTAAACGAAAGAGTCTAACATTCCTAATACGTGGGTAAGTGGCAGTGGTCAAAACATGGATCTGAATACATAACCAAAATCAGATCCAACAAAAAGGGCTAAGGGGTCACCAGTGGCAGCTTTAGGGTCCCACACACCAACCCAAACTGGGGCAAAAAGGCGGTGGCCACAGCTCTCCACATCAAAATCCACCCCTCGAGAGGCCACTAAAACTCCACCACCTGCCACAACCCAAGAGTCGGCAAGCAAAAAAAAATTTAGCCGAACAACCATACCACCCCCTAAAGGAAGGGAAAAGTCACACTAACAATCCTAAGGAACACATGAACTCAAGACAGAAATGTCGAGCCCACTCGACGCAGCGTTGAGTAAGCTCCACTCACCTGACGCCTAAAAATACTTAGCCGCAAGTCCTACGCTGGGTGACGGCGTTGAGTGAGCTCGGCTCACTCGACACTGTCAGCACTTTCCACTTAGGGTAAACGTAAGTCTTGCTAAAATCGCAGCCTAAGCCCTCTCATGTGGGAAAACAGAGAGTTGGAGATTTAATCCCAACCCTCCGTTCCGTCCAAACTACTCGGAGCTACCGCAGCTAACCCTAAACTGTAACTAACAGCAACCTCACCCTAACTCTAGCTACCCACTAGACACTAAACCTCCGACAAAAAGAGAACATTGATTAGAATTCCAGAAAAAAAGAAATAAAGGATCAGCACTTGATTAAAAGCTTGATGTAATAACTCAACCTGCTGCCCTAGGGAGGAAAAACAAGGAGAACAGAGCTTTGCAGAAGAAATGAAAACAGATCATGGGTTAGAAACAAATCTGGCAAGGGCAAGGAGCCACTTGCCTCTACCTCTTCGGAAAAAGAAAACAACGGCTGCACCACAGTTTGGCTCCGGCGGCAAGATCGGCCACCTAGAAGACCAAAGCTGAAACTTGAGGAAAGAAAAGGAATCTGATGTTTAGAAATTCCTGGAATCAACCCCAAATCAAGAAAAGCTTACATGGAAGGGAAGATCTAGCCGAGAGCAAGCTGAATCCGCTATCACACGAGAAAAACGGGCTCTAACCCTCCCGAAATCGCCGGCCAAAACAACCACCGCCTCCTCTCAAAACCCTTCCACTGGAAGCTCTCCAGACTCGGGAACGATGAAAAAAAAATGAGGAGGAAAAACGGTTCACGGCAACAAAATATGATTTCAGGAAAAAAGTACGGAACACGCCCAAGACACGCCCGTGACACGGCCCGACACGCCCGTGTCACGGGCATGTACTCACACACTCGACGAACGTCGATCTCCACTAGACGAAAACACGGGACACGCCCCCCGACACGCCCGTGACACGGCCCGACACGCCCGTGTCACGGGGCGTGTACTCACGCACCTACCCACTCGACGAAAGTCGACCTCCGCTCGACGAAACAAGGGACACGCCCTGTGACACGCCCGTGTCACAGGCCGTGTACCAACTCAAACACCGCCCGATGATCGTGGAGCGCCGATCGTCGAACAGAGAGACACGCCCCGTGTCACGCCCGTGTTCTACACGACACGCCCGTGACACGGCCGTGTTCTCACTAAAACACCGCCTGACGACCATCGAGCGCAGCTCGACGAACCGAAGGGGGACACGCCCGTGACACGCCCGTGTCACGGCTGTGTTCCTACAAAAAAACCCCGCCGACCAAAAATTCGTCGACCAGAGAAACGGGAGCTCTACCTGAGCACGACACGCCATGGGTCACGGGCGTGACCCAGGCCGTGTCACCCAATCTTACACAGAAAAAGAAACCTGCTAATACCTAGCCAACAAGAGACAAGGCACCAGCCTACAAGCTCAGCCACAGCAGACCACGCACAGCACAGCAAACATTACCAACAATACAGCTAACCAAAAAAAAAACAATCGTCTAAACGACGCAAAAGCAAACGACCCCGGACTTCGACCAAAACTCGCATCATAGCTAAATACCCAAGCTACGAAAACAACGGTGAGGTCGAAAACAACATCCGACGATCGAACACTCGGGCTAACACCTCCCGAAGCCAAAATGCAAGCATTTCCCTAAGGGGCCCAACCGAGTCACCAAAACAGAATCCGGCTAGCTGGGGAAACTTGCCAACTGGCTACAACCAGGCTACACAAGGAACCTACAGAGCTAGGACCGCGCTCTACAACGGCGAAGGGCCGGAAATGCGTCATCGTAACGCCAATCCAAAATCAAACAAAACACAGAAAAACCGGGGGTGTTACATCAGAAGGCCATATCAAAATTCCAAGTATTGAATGATGAAAACTATAATGGATAAAGAGTGTTATGGATAAAATCTCTTTAAGTCATCGCTGCTTCGGGCATGATCGAGGGATACCCCATCCACATCCTGGAGGTGGTACCCTCCCGACTTCAAGATCTCCTTCACTACAAAGGGACCTTCCCAGTTGGGATTGAGCTTTCCTACTGAGGCTCCTCTTTCTGTTGCGTCCATTTTTTTGAGGACCAAGTCGCCCTTCTGGAACTACTTGATCCTTATATGCTGTTGGAACCCCAGTCATGATTTGGGCAAGGATCACTCTTAGGTTTGCTTAGACTGGCCCAAAATGTATAGTCAGGATCATAGGTTTATTTCTTTAGTCTAGGCCAAGAGTCAACATCACATGGATCAGCCTACAACAGCCTGTCAGAGACTCAGCAGAATTGTGTCGACACTTTGAAGAAGCTGTGTCGACACCAGTAGCAGAATTGTGTTGACACACAGAGAGGTTGTGTCAACACCCAGAAGATTTGTGTCGACACAACAGACTATCAGTCGACATAGATAATATTAGTCGACACTAGCTCAGTTGACATAAGTAGGATTTGTGTCGACATCACAGAACATCATTCGACACAGTTCACAGAAGCAAAATTCTGAGGTCGACGATTGTCATGCTCAGCTCGACGATCTCAGAGTTAATCTCTGCACTGAGCTCGACGAACTCAATGTTCAGGTCGACGAATTATGTAAGGAGCTGAGCTCGACGAAATCCAGATGAGCTTGACGAATTCAAAGCTCAGGTTGACGATCGCTGAACTCAAGACAGCCAGACATCTGCTCAACGAACACAGAAGCTAAGCTCTGGTCGATGAACGCAGATCTTAAACAAGATATTCAGCTTGACGAATCTAGCTGAGTTCGACGAATGTCGAACTCAGGTCGACGATCGATGAACTCGATGAAAGTTCAGGATGACGATTTCTGTGTAATCAATAACAGTTGGCATAATTTATTGAGGATTAATTACAGTCAACATTCCCAGTGCAAATAGCCGTTCAAACTGATAGTTACAAAAGAATTAAGTGAGGATCAATTTCCAAAGCATCTTCACTCTCAGGAATGTTTCTTCTATCATCAAGTCTACGGAATTCAAATACAGGGAAGAAGATAGAACACAGATACAATACACATAGAATAGAACACACAGTCAGATGATAAAAGAAAAACAGTCTGCATCATACATTCTCCGGGCCCTCTCTCTCAAGATCTGGACACAAAGTAGAAGCCAGAGGAAAGAAGCAGATCAGCTATAAGAAGAAGAAGAACAATCAAACAATATCAAGAGTTGCTTATCTCTGCAGGACAACTTCAAGGACAACAAACAACATATTAGTCAGAAGCTCCTGAAGATTCCTCTGGTCAAGGCTCAAAGTCTGAAGGCCTATCACCATGTGCAAAGCTTCCCAGCCTGAATCCCTTTAAATATCAGGGGGAGCTTTGACAACATCTTTGAATCCACATAGTCTGCTCAGTTGTATATTGAGAAAGAGAAGACTTCCATCATTCTCTTCCCCCCTCCTGTATAAAGGGTTGTCATCTCCCTTCAAAAGTGATTCCTAGTTGCAAGTCTCCTGATCAAAAGACTTGAGTTGGTTTTTGGGGACCTGATCAAAACTCATTGGTGTCAAGCACCTGATCAAAAATATGAGTGGATTCCTACCAGGGTGGTAGAAGAGTGGATGTACCCAGGTTGGGGAACCACTATAATATTCTTGTGTCGTCTGGTAGCCCCTTTTCTTTTGTTCTTGTTGTGCTTGTGACTTTAGGACTGCTGTGATTTTATTACTTAATTTGTTTGTGCACCAGTACAGCAAACGTTGTCATAATTTTATTATTGCACATATACTCTATTCACCCCCCCCCCCCCCCCTCTAGAGTAAAGTAGATCTAACCCTCACTTTCAATTGGTATCAGAGGAGCTCCTCTGGTTGGACAAGTTAACCCTTGAACCAAAGATCCTTTGTTAGATCTACACTTTTATTTTATTTATTTCCCTTTAGATCTTATACACAACATTAGCACAGAACATGGACTATGCAAGCACCAGACCTCCAGTATGCAACCTAAATAGGTTTGTCATTTGGAAGGCAAGAATCAGATTGTATATGAACTCTATTGATGAAGATATATACAATTGTTTTTGACAGGTCCCCCTCAAGCTTCAACATCTTCAAATACAAATACTGTCCCATCATCTCAATGGACAGATGCCCAGAAAAAGCTAAAGCTTGTTGATGCTAAAGCCATGAACATATTGGCTCAGACTATATCAGATGACATCTTTCAGAAGGTGACTGAGTGCACCTCTGCAAAAGCAATCTGGGACTCACTAAACCACATGGTTGCTGGCTCAACATATGAGAGGAAAGATAGAAGATCAAATCTTATCACTTAATATGAAAACTTCAGAAAGCATGAAGAAGAAACAGTTGAAGTGATGTACAATAGGATTAGCTCCATCATCAGTGAGCTGAGAACCTTGGATAAAGAAATCACATTGACTGAAGTAAATGACAAGATCCTAATGTGCTTCCCAAGCTCATGGGATATTAGGATTTGGCCAATCAAATAGGCCAGAAACTTGAATTAGATTTCAACTGAATCTCTCATGGGAAAGCTCAAATCTTATGAGCAAATAATCAAGAACCGAGAAGTAGTAGAGCAAAGAACTCCTCCAGCAAGAAGAGAACACAACATTACTTTCAAGGATGCTGAAAAGACAGTGGCTGCATCAACAAATGAAGAACTGATGAGCCTGTTTGCTAAAAGATTTTATAATATGGCAAAGAAGGACTTCAGAAGGGAGCCATCCAGAAATGACAACAAGCCAAGATATGACCAAACCCCTACTAGAGAGAAGGAATCAAGAAGCAAACTTTACTGCAAGCCCTCTTCTAACAAGCACAAAAAGGACAAAGGATTTGTGGCTAAAACATGGAGTAACACAGAAGATGAATCCACATCTTCTAGCTCTAGTGAAGAAGAAGAGGAGGCTAAGTCAAAGGAATCTTGTCTGATGGTAATCAATGCATCTTGCAGTAGCCATGATAGAGAATCTGAATATGATGGAGAATCAGATTCTGATGAAGAATCAGCAGATCAAGTAATCTCTAACCTTGATTTTTCTTCAGAAAAATTTAAAACTGATTGCAGGTTATTATGTAACAATTTTCAGAAAATCTTAGTTCAAAATAATTCGTCCACCGGAGATCGACGAAATCAATACTATTCGTCGACCTCAGATCGACGAACTCTGAACAAAGATTTTAACTTGAACTATTCAGGAATATGTGCTCGATGAAATGAATATAATTCGTTGAATAGAGATCAACGAAAATAGACCACAGAAAACAACCATTATCATTATGTGAACAGAGATCGAAGATCTCCTCCAACATCGTCGAACTCAGTTCGACGATCCAACCAAAAATCGTCGATCCCAGATTCTATTAACAGAAATTTTTGTTCTTTTAAAATTTATCATCAAAGTTAGCATTTTAATAATCCTTTCACTTAGTGGATAATACCTCCTAGGAAATATCATCCACTTGGGCACAAGGATCAACCTAAATGCTCTTTTATTTCTAATTATTATCAAAAAGAACCAGGACCCAAGGTAATCTGGGTCCAGAACTCCTAACATCTCCTTGCAGGAAAATGATACATTTCCAGCCAATATAGAGGACAATTCAATGGATGAAGAGAGAGGTTGTTAAAGTTATGATTCTAATCAGATTTGGGCAAGGCAAAGTGATTTCTTGGTAATTCAAGCAGGAAATGTTATCTGCTCAAATCTCTACCCTCTCTACTGCCCCCATCTTCATTTAGGGGCCTGGCTCCAGTGCTTACTGCAACCAGGCAGAGGGAGATGCTTGTAAATGAAGCTGTAGAAATTCCAGCAGTAACAGCAATTCCAGCAATAGCAGCAGCAACAACGATTATAATGATACAGATTTGGGCAAGGATTAACAACAGGTGTAACAGCAGCAACAGCAACAGCAGAAGTACATGATCCAGATTTAATTGTATTTTACTTGTATTTATGTACATAGTGTCCTCACCCAAATATGGGGAGATTGTTGGAACCCCAGTCATGATTTGGGCAAGGATCATTATTAGGTTTGCTTAGACTGACCCAAAATATATAGTCGGGGGCATAGATTTATTTCTTTAGTCTAGGCCAAGAGTCAAGATAACATGTATCGGCCTACAACAGCCTGTCAGAGACACAGCAGAATTGTGTCGACACTTTGAAGAAGCTGTGTCGACACCAATAGCAGAATTGTGTCGACACACAGAGAGGCTGTGTCGACACCCGGAAAATTGTGTCGACACAACAGACTATTAGTTGACACAGATAATATTAGTCGACACTAGCTCAGTCGACACAATAAGGATTTGTGTCGACACCACAAAACATCTGTAGACACAGTTCACAGAAGCAAAATTCTCAGGTCGACGATTGGCATGCTCAGCTCGACGATCTCAGAGTTAATCTCTGTACTGAGCTCGACGAACTCAATGTTCAGGTCGACGAATTATGTAAGGAGCTGAGCTCGACGAAATTAAGATGAGCTCGACGAACTCAAAGCTCAGGTCGACGATTGCTGAACTCAAGACAGCTAGACATCTGCTCGACGAATACAGAAGCTAAGCTCCGGTCAACGAACGCAGATCTTAAACAAGATATTCAGCTCGACGAATCTAGCTGAGTTTGACGAATGTCGAACTCATGTCGGCGATCGATGAACTCGACGAAAGTTCAGGTCGGCGATTTCTGTTCAATCGGTAATAGTTGGCAGAATTTATCGAGGATTAATTACAGTCAACATTCCCAGTGAAAATAGCCGTTCAAACAGACAGTAATAGAAGAATTAAGGGAGGATCAATTTCCAAAGCATCTTCACTCTCGAAAATGTTTCTTCTATCATCAAGTCTACGGAATTCAAATACAGGGAAGAAGATAGAACACAGATACAGTACATAGAGAATAGAACACACAGTCAGACGATAAAATAAAAACAGTCTGCATCATACATTCTCTGGGCCCTCTCTCAGGATCTGGACACAAAGTAGAAGCCAGAGGAAAGAAGCAGATCAGCTATAAGAAGAAGAAAAACAATCAAACAATATCAAGAGTCTTCTTTTTCCTTATCTCTACAGGACAACTTCAAGGACAACAAACAACATATTAGTCAGAACTCCTGAAGATTCCTCTGGTCAAGGCTCAAAGTCTGAAGGCCTATCACCCTGTGCAAAGCTTCCCAGCCTGAACCCCTTTCAATCTCAGGGGGGAGCTTTGACAACATCTTTGAATCCACATAGTCTTCTCAGTTGTATATTGAGAAAGAGAAGACTTCCATCACTCTCTTCCCCCCTCCTATATAAAGGGTTGTCATCTCCCTTCAAAAGTGATTCCTGGTTGCAAGTCTCCTGATCAAAAGACTTGGGTTGGTTTTTGGGGACCTGATCAAAACCCATTGGTGTCAGGCACTTGATCAAAAACCTGAGTGGATTCCTACCAAGGTGGTAGAAGAGTGGATGTACCTAGGTTGGGGAACCACTATAATATTCTTGTGTCGTCTGGTTGCCCCTTTTCTTTTGTTCTTGTTGTTCTTGTGACTTTCGGACTACTGTGATTTTATTACTTAATCTGTTTGTGCACCAGTACAGCAAAAACTATCATAATTTTATTATTGCACATATACTCTATTCACCCCCCCCCCTAGAGTAAAGTAGATCTAACCCTCACTTTTATATGCTTATCAAATTATTTCGTCATCCGGCGCTTGACTTCCTCTTACCGAATCAGTGCCAAATCCCTGAGTTCTTCCACGAGATCAAGATAGAGTTTTTGCTCTTCCTCATTCTCTGTCATCCATCCTTCGGCTCCCTCCATTGAAACAGCTACTCTTGGAGAAGTGACTTCGAATTCTATCGGTATGACGGCCTCTGAGCCATGAGAGAGTTTAAATGGATTCTCCCCCGTGGCTGTGTTTGGTGTGGTCCTCAAGGCCCAGAGAACTGAAGGGAGTTGTTCCACACAACTTCCCCTTAGGTTCTCCACTTCCTTTTTCAAAAGATTCACGATTATTTTGTTTGCCCCTTCCACTTGTCCATTGCTCCGAGGATGGTGAACCGAGGCGAAACGGAGGTCTATGCCCAGCCGGATGCAGAAATCGACGAATTCTCTGCTAGCGAATTATGGTCCGTTATCAATGATGATGGCTAGCGGGAGCCCATGCCTGCATACGATCTCCCCCCACATGAAATTCTTGACCACCTGTGATGTCACCTTTTCCAACGCTTTTACCTCCAGCCACTTTGAAAAGTAATCAATCATGACCAGCAGAAATTTCCTTTGGCCACTAGCTTGAGGAAAAGGGCCCACCAAATCCTGCCCCCATATCGTGAAGGGCCAGGGGGCCATGATTGTTCGTAACCTATGGGCGGGAAGGAGTTGGAGAGGGGCGAACTCCTTGCACTTTTGACACTTTTTCGTGAACTCTTCTGCATCTTTCCTGAGGGTAGGCCAGAAGTAGCCCTCCCTCAACACTCTCCCCTCTAAAGTCCAACACCCCGAGTGACTATCGCACTCCCCTGAATGAATTCCTTCCAAGACCCTTGGAACTTCCTCCTCAGATACGCATCGAGCCAGCAAACCCGATAACGTCTTACGGTACAATGCCCCATCTTTCAGCAGGTAGTATGCTGATTTATACATGACCCGCTTCTTATCGTGATCCCTCTCGGGAAGTTGTCCCGAGGTCAAAAAAGTGATGAAGGGGTCCATCCAAGACCCTTGCTGGTTTATCTTCATTAGTTCCCCCTCTTCTAAGGACGTCCTGAAGAGTTCCATCACCGTTCCTCCGGCTCGAGGGCCGTATTTGGCGAGTTGGTCAGCTTGAGCACTTTCATCCCTCGGGACATGCTGAATCGAAAAGCTACGGAACTGCCCGATGATGTCTTTGACCTTCCCTAGGTACAGCTGGAGGGTGGGCTCCCTTGCTTCAAACTCCACTTTGATCTTGCCCGCAACCACCATAGAGTCTGTGGAGACACTAATGTCTTGTATACCCAGCTCCCGAGTTAACTTGAGCCCTGCGATGATCGCCTCATATTCTGCTGGGTTGTTGGTGATCGCGAAGTGGATCTTCAAAGCCTGCTCAATTCTGGTCCCCTCTAAACTTACCAAGATCATCCCTCCTCTAAAAGAATTTTTTCATGCCGCTCCATCTACCAGCATCTCTCAAGCCGCTCGAGGGGGTGCTTCAGCCTCTTGGATCTCAACTACGTAATCTGCTAGGAAGTCGGCCACCGCTTGTACCTTGATGGCAAGCTGAGGAGTAAAAGTGAGGTCGAACTCACAGAGCTCTATAGACCATTTGACCAACCTCCCAGAGTGCTCCACCCCCTCCAAGATGCGAAAGAGGGGGTGATCCGTTACTACCTGAATCGAATGGGCCTGAAAGTACAGCCTAAGCTTCCTGGCTGATATGATGAGAGCGAATGTTAGCTTTTCAAGGATGGGGTATTCGAGTTCCGCCTTCTTTAGGACCCTGATCACGTAATAAATTGGGAATTGTCTTTTCCCTTCCTCTCATATGAGAACCGAACACATAGCTCTGATCCCCACTCCCAGGTATAAGAACAAGACCTCCCCTTCCCTTGGCCCCTGGAGTAGAGGCGTCTGGGTGAGCTGTTGCTTTAGAGACTGAAAAGCCTCTTCGCATTCGGGGGTCCATTCGAACTTCTTGCCTCTTCTTAATGTCCAGAAGAAAGGCGAACATTTTTCCCCGACTCGGAAGAGAAACCTGCTTAGTCGGGTCAGCTTGCCGGTGAGACGTTGAACTTCCGTGACATTTCTTGGAGATCCCAGTTCTAGGATTGCCTTCACCTTATCGGGATTAGGTTCTACTCTGGATGGGATAAGGAGATTCCCTAGAAACTTTCCCCTATTGGCTCCAAAGACACATTTTAGGGGGTGGAGTTTCATCTTTTATTTCCTTAAGGTTACAAAGGTTTCCTCAAGGTACAAGATATGAGACCTGAGATCTAGGATTTTGATCATCAGCTCGTCCACATAAACTTCGAGGTTCCGCTCTTTCTGCTCTCGGAAGATCTGATCCATCATTCTTTGATAAGTTGCCCACACGTTCTTCAATCCAAAGGGCATCACGTTGAAACAGAAACACCCATCCTCCGTGAAGAAGGTGACATTCTTGATGTCCGGAGGGTGCATGCGTATTTGGTGGTATACTAAAAATGCATCTAGAAAACTCATTAGTGAAAAACTGACGGCTGAGTCAACCAGCGTGTCGATTTGAGGCAGAGGGTAACAATCCTTAGGGCATGCTTTATTTAAGAGAGAGAAATCCACACACATTCTCCACTTACCCTCCCTCTTTTTTACCATTACAACATTGCTTACCCACCTCGGATATTTACAAGTAGACACGAACCCCACCTTAAGCAGCTTCTCTACTTCCTCTCTGATGGGCCCGACCATCTTAGTGGTGATGGCCCTCTTCTTCTATTGTACAGGACGAGCGTTGGGGTCAAGGTTAAGACGGTGGCATGCCACATCCACGTCGACCCCTCGCATGTCAGTCGCACTACAGGCGAAGATGTCAACATTCCTCTATATGCATGCCTTGATCTCCTCCTGGTCTTTTGAACTGATCTCGCCGCTGACTTTTACCTTCTCTTTCGTTCCTTCTTTAATGAGGATCTCCATCTCTAGTACCTCCACGGTCGCATTCAGCCTTGATGGCTCCTCCTCTTTTTCCTGCTCCCCCAACATATCCTGTTCTTTGGCTTCCTGGCTTGTTGCCTCGTCCTCCATAAAAACCACAACAATTTCTTCCCAAAACTCCTCCACCTCTACCTCGTTGGTGCTTCCTCCTTCCAGTAGTGAACTTCTCCTCTTCTCTAGCCAGGCTTCCCCCCTGGACGACCCTCCTTCTTCCTTCATCTTTCTTTTTTCTTTCCTCCTCCCTCCACCTTCCTTCGACTCCTTCTCTCCTCCTTTCTCTCCCCCTACACCCATCTCTCCTTCTTTCTCTCCTGACGTCTTCGGCTCCACCGCAATGCCTCCTACCATTTCTGCTTCTGCTTCCCCTTCGACCTCCCTATCTCCTGTGTCCTCCTCTACTCCCATCTCTCCTTCCTTCTCTCCTATCATTTTCGGCTCCGTCGCAATGTCTCCTCGTACTCTGAACTGGGTACCTCTGGCGTTGAGCTTCAGGCATTGGTGGAAAGAGGATGGGACACATCTAAAAGCATTGATCAAGGGGCGCCCAAAAATGGTGTTGTAGCTGCTGGGGTCATCCACTATGACAAAATGGCAGTTCCTGGATAGCCTCCCCAGGGTCACCTGGAGTCCCACTCCCCCCCCCCTCGACTTCCTTCCTCTCTCCTGAGAACTCGAACAACACACTATCCGCTGCCAGCACCCTTCGGGCCTCCACCCTCATCTCATTAAATGTCTTTTTGAAGATAACATTTACTGAGCTTCCATTGTCGACCAAGATCCGTGACACCGTGAAGTTTTTGATGGCAGTCCGGATCACCAGCGCATCACAGAAGGGGTCTGCATGGTCCGGCATGTCTTTTCGAGAGAAAGTGATCTTCTCGTCTGGGGGAGGGGCTTGTGACGTCGAAGCTATACTTCGACGACACATGGTATGAAGGCTCACCTTACGGGCAGCATAAATCCCCACTCCCTCATGGATCACTCTGATCCCACCTCGGTTCCTTACATCCGCTCGATCTACGCACCGGTCTTCCTATCTGGTCCATGTCACCTCCACTATCTGCACCGGCATCTGCTGCTCCCCTGTTCCCCTAGCTCTTCTCATCTCTAAGAACTTCGGGCAGGTAGCCGTTGCGTGACCCTCCTCCTCGTGGAAGTAACGGTATGACAACGCTACCTCCTCCCCTCATTTCCCCTCCCGTGGGTTCCTCCTCCTTCCAGCTCCCGCTCCTGCTCTTCCTCTTTCTCGGCCTCTATCCCTTCCTTGGCTGATGTCCATAGCTTGTTACGGCGGGGGTAGGGGTGGTCTAGGACCGTACCCCCACCCCTGCTGGTTAAACCTTCCAGGTCCTCCTGGTTGGTTCCTTCCCCCTAGGGAAATCCTCTTCCATGCCCTTGGGCAGGGCCTCCTTCTGCCTCCATCCCAACTCCTGGTACGTCGATGCCCTCGGCTCTTCTCTTCCCCTCCCTTCTTGTTGTCTTCCTCCTCCTGTCTCTCTTGATTCGACCTCCGTCAGCCTTGCCAACTTCTTGGCAAAAGCCGGGTTTTGCCGCCTTCATGGCTATCTCTTTCGCTGCCTTCTCCATCAATCCTTCGAACGACAGTGGCGCCTTCTGAGTGAGGCTCATCTTGAAGAAACCCTCCTGTAGTCCAACGGTAAAGGCCATCTGGAGGGTGAATCAGGGCACCTCCTGAATATACAAGATCTCTTCCTGGAATCTATCTACATACTGGCCAGGGACTCGTCCGCCCTCTGCTTAATCAGAAAGATCGACTCTGGGTTCTTCTTTCTCTTCTTTGAAGTTGAGAAGCGCAGCTGAAAGCTCCTGCTCAGGTCTTCAAAGTTGTATATCGAGCCTGTCAGGAGCTGATGGAACCAGTCCCTAGCCTTGTCCTTCAGAGTGATGGAGAAAATACGACATTTGAACGCATCCGTCATCGGCCTGAACGAAACCGCATCCTCGAACAATTGCAGGTGCTGGAAAGGTTCATCTTTCCCCATATAATAGTTCATCTCAGGATCCCTGAACCGTTTCGGGACTGGAGCTGATAGGATCAGCTCGCAGAACGGCGACCCTCTCGCCACTGGTCTCACCGCCCCCACTCGCGCGACAATGTCCCCTGGCGAGATGGCGCTCGCAGGGCTTGGGAACAACTCCCTTCCCGCCAGGTCTCGCCTGCCTCCTTCCACCATCACTTCCATCCCTGGTCGCCTCCCGGGGGCATCTTCTCCTACTCTTGCCGAGACGAGCTCATCCTGCGGCGTGAGAGCAGGCGCTTGAGGTAACGGGGTCAAGCAATCGCCCTGCCGCGAAATCTACTATAACATATCCATAATACCCTTGATGGACGCCATGAACTCCTCCCTTCCAACGAATCCTCCCGGGTTATTTGACCCATCTCCATCTCGGTCTCCATCTCTGTGACCTTCTGCAATGAAGGTATCTCAAGATTCTTCTGTGTGGGCAGCGGTCCACGCTCACCGCACCAAAAATGTTGGAACCAGTAACCCTGCTCCACCTAGATTTCAAACCTGAAGTTGCAACACACACCTACTCTTCTTGAACCACCCTCTCGATGTGAGTTACAGGACCAGAAACAGACTGAGGGTCTCATCTCGGAGGTCCCACCTCTTACCCGGAAGAATCAGATGTTCTCCCCCTCCCTAGCCAATGCTGAGCTAGGTGCCTCTAAGAAAAAAGATGGAAAGGTTCAACAACCTCTTCAAGGCACCATATCAGTCTATTTATAGGCCTCTGAGTTTGATCTGCTAATAACCATACTGAACTGACCTGAAGTTAACAAAATACCATACTTTGGGTCTGCCAAAAGCCAAACTCCGATATTCTGAAGCGTTATATGCAGACCACCGAGGGTAGAAGGGTAAAATTACCTGGTGTAGAAGAGTAAAATCCCCCTTGATGGGTAAGAAGGTAAAAACACCTTTCTCCTATATGGCGAGTGGGGAAGTGACCAGCGGGCGAGACGAGCTTATCTGCTTGTCTCGCAGGTCTCCCGCCATACGAGAGCAATCTCGCCATGAAGGACCAGCCCGCGCCGCGCGAGACGTCTCGCCTACCCAGCCGAGCCTCGTCTCGCCTCCGGCGAGTGGACCACATGGTCCCACTCGCCTCTTCAGTTCCTATCGCCAGCTTCTCCGCTCTGCTACTTGAGCCGCCTCCCGCGAGCCGAAAGTTTTACAGCCCCCACCTCGTCTGTTGCTAGTGCTGCTCCCTGTGCCTGGGCTCGAGCCTCCACACCTCTTGGCCCTTTCCACCCCTCAGCTCTTCCTTCGCGGCCCACCTGGCCAATTTCCTCGTGAACTTGGAGTGAAGGCCATCATCAAAGTATGCCCTGACATCTCCTGGACCTGCAGTACGTCCTCTTGGACCCGGTCCACATAGCTCCCCAGGGTCTCGTTCACCCCCTGCTTGATGTGGAACAGTGACTCAAACTCTTTCTTCCTCTTTTTGGAGGTGGTAAATCTCAGCATGAACCCCCAGCGTAGGTCCTCAAAATAGTAGATGGAACTAGCTGATAGCTAGTGGAACTAATCACTTGCCTTCTCCTTGAGGGTGATGGCGAAGAGCCTGCACTTGAATGCATCTGACATCTGTCGGATCGAGACCACATCCTCGAACCACTGGATGTGTTGAACCAGATCATCCTTCCCGGTGTAGTAGTTCATCCCCGGCTCACAAAACCCCTCTGGAGCTGGGGAAGATGAGATCAACTCCCTAATGGGACTACCACCCCCTGTCGGGCTAGCCGGGCGATCTCACGCCTCCGCCTCGCCTGCCCGGCCCGCTCTTGCCGAGCCGGGGAATAGAACTCGCCCTTGGAGATCTCACTGGCCCCTCTCCTTTGCAGCTTCCATCTCGGGTCGCCTGACCGGGGCGTCCTCACCTAAAGTTGGGGCTGCGGCGACTAGGATGGCTGGGGCCGAGCACTTGGAGCCTGTGTCAAGTGCGAACATGACAATACTATGCATCTCTTGCCGAAAATTCTTGAACATCCCGTGGGTGGCAAGAGGGGGAGGGGGTGGCGAGTTGGCACTGTCAGAACCCTTTTCTTCATCTCCAGTCATTGCGATCACGAAGGATTTCCAGCGCTGATCACTCTCCACGCTCATTGCACCAAAATGTTGAAACTGAAAATCAGCTTCTGTGGAGTTCGAACCCTCAGGGAAAGGGTGACCGCACACTTACTTCTCCCTAGCAAGCTTGAACGATCGAATACTTAGAATAGGAAACTGACCTAAGGCTCCAGCACGGAGGTCCCACCACACACCTAGAAGATCTTAGAGTGCTTCCCCTCCTTATCCTGTGTTGGGCTAAGGGCACCTCAGAAAGCACTAGATGATCTGAGATGAAGAGAATTCAAATGCTTGAAAGCTTGCCCTCTGAGAAACCCCCTTGGGTCTATTTATGGTTTTTAAATTCTGGCCTGCAAACAGCATAACTCTGCTTTTCTGAATGGCTATATGCAGCCAAAAGTGGTATGTCAACAACCAAACTCTGATGTTCTGAAGAGCTGAATGCAAACCTAAATACCTTTTAGCATACCAAATTAGATTTACCACATGATACCTGCACCCCCATCTGGGGAAATCGGGACCAACCCGCCACTAGCCCGGGCGGACGCGGGCTGGTGAGCGTGACTCGTCGCTATCTTTAGGCAAGCGCGAGCTGGCTCACACGGATCAACCGCCCTTCCTGATGGAAGAGAACTTGCAGTCCTGGCTCGCTCGCCTGCTTGGCCGGTGAGAAATTTGGGAAATTTGTCTCAAGTTCACTGAACTCCTTTGAAGGCGGCGTCGATGAGGCGAGCTCCACTCAACGGCTTAGTAGATGGCGTTGACATGGAGAGCTCCACTCAATGCCATGGAAGATGGCGTCGATAGGGCCAAGGAAGATGGCGTCGACAGGCCGATCTCCACTCAATGCCTTAGCGAACGACGTTGATACGGCGAGCTCCACTCAACGCCATGGAAGATGGCGTCAACAGGTGTAAGACCCCCCCCCCCATCCCGGAACATAAGACTCGACCGAGGGGAGTCTTATGACTAGAACAACCGTCTTGTGGTAGCGTCAGTACACGGGCTAACCTGTACCACAAGACGCTTATCCTCCCGATTATAATCAATATCATACTGTCAACCCATCAATAAAAGAAAATCAAGTCCAAGATCCACAATCAGTATATAAAAGTCCACAATAATACAATTTAACAGGACATCAAAGATCCTGTTTTATCATCAGAGTACTATAAGGTATTGCTTGTAGGCTACATTACAACTCCCTAACTCACATATGTCACTAACGGTAACGAAGGAAACGTAGCATCAGGCTTTGTCCCCCTGGCCTGGCTGCCCTCCTGCATGGGGTGCTACTGCTCCTCCTAAAAAAATTGGTGTAGTAACCGTTAGTCATAAAGACTAAGTGGATTCACATTCTCTCACCTCGACGACTCTTAGGTACCAGACGAAAGGAAAGAAAGACGGGGAACAATATAATCAGTAAGTACAAATGAGCAGGTGATAGACATTAAGCTAGCAGTTAATAGAAGCATTAATAACAACGTGAGTATAATAGAATAATTAACAGCAAGAGGTATCAATATGTATATAAGAGTGCGTCTATACTAGCAGTGTATCAAATCATAAGTACACAATTTAACTTAACTTATAAAAATGCACATACAAATTTATAAGTTAAGGATCGGGTGCAACAGAAAATAACTCATCATATAAATGTGCTCATACAAATTTATATGATGAGTATCTTATGCGGTGCAATGCAATGCAATATAATATGATACGATGACACACCCATGCTTACACACGCACTCTGTTTGTTATGTCAACATAAACCTCTTTACTCCATCCCTTTATTCACCTCGGGATGGCGTCTCTTCGAGCACCTTGGGATGACTTAGTAATTTCACACTCCACATCCCTATGTTCACCTCGGGATGGCGCCCCTTTGAGCACCTTGGGACGTCTTAGCCATTTCACAATCTGCATCCCTATGTTCACCTCGGGATGACGCCCCTTTTAGCACCTCGGGATGTCTTAGCCATTTCACAATCCACATCCCCATGTTCACCTCGGTATGGTGCCCCTTTGAGCACCTCGAGACGTCTTAGCCATTTCACAATCCACATCCTCATGTTCACCTCGAGATGATGCCCCTTTGAGCACCTCGAGATGTCTTAGCAATTTCACAATCCACATCCCTATGTTCACCTCGGGATGACGCCACTTTGAGCACCTCGGGACGTCTTACCAATACACAAAACACCAACGTGCTATCAAGCACCCAAAGACCTCGTTACAAGTCCTTACAAAACATCCAAGGATACAAACGTATCCTACAATTATCAATAAGTCGTCACAAATCGAGTGGTGTGTTGTTGTAACACCCCACAACAGTACGAGCAAAACATGGGAATACTTTTCTAACGATCATTCCGGGCATCATATATCAAACCACATAGTGAAATCACATCCCTGCATATGCCTAGAAATCCAACATGTTATTACTATTGTCCATTATATTATTATGACATATTTATAATTATAATTACACAAGCTTCCGAATGTGAGACAATCAACAAATAAATTTTTATTTGAATGATCTTACTATATCCGTATTCGCTGAAATTCATATGATCGATCAATACTATCATTTTAAACCATTCTCCCAAGGTTTCAGCTCTTCGGACATCATGGTAATCATTCATGGTAATTATATCTCAGTGATTACTTATCCAAAAGTTTCGAAACTCAACGGGGTGATAACAATATCGTCAAGTATATGTCTAATAATAAAATATGATCACTTGGTAAGTTTCATCACAAATTTCAAAACTACGCACCATGAGGATTACCATGATTAATATGTAATTTTGTATATTATTCATACCAAGTCATCAAGCATTCATCACGTCTGAACGCCAAGTTAAAAGAAGTGGTGTTACTAATGTAATCATCCGTCGAACGTCTTATCATGAACCGTATAATCCTCGGGGGTACATACCTTTTCACCCCAATATCATTGAAGAATCATTCATGAAGTAGATGATTCAGTACTCTATTTTTACGCGTACCGTCAAGTCGTGCCTTATCATCATGAGAGCGTGTACAAACGACCTCCAATCAACTTGTTTATGTTCAATGCATGATTTGCCCCAATATTTAAATCAACCACCTCCAATATCATATTAGAATCATAATAAAAATCTTTATATACTATATAAATTAGAACACTATTCAAATCACTATTTTGCCAAATGTATGTTGCAAATACTTTTTCACCTAGGGCGTCATCCAACGTGTGGGCATATCAACCCAAATCCCCTAAATATCTACCATATCTCATGGTTAGCATCTTCAGCGTTTCCACAAAATTTCAGTTCATTCGGACAATATAATAATTATTTATGATAGAAAAATTTATAACATAATATTGACAAAATCATAGCAGATATATATCCAAAAACTATGAAACCCAACAGGGGTGTCCATATTGTCTTCAAGCATTTATCTACCAATTATCAAAAGCTTCCTATAAACATTTTTAGAGAAATTCCTGAAATATCAAAATCTGTATGTTCGTGCAGTTGTTTTCTAAAATAGAATTTAAAAGAGCTACAATGCACCAAAAAGAATGTTTCACACCAATCTGTAAAGGATCCTCTAAGCATTACAACTTTCATGTTGAGTTTGAGGTTTAAGTCTAAGTGCATCATACCTAAAACCTGACTCGAAGTTTGCCGCGCACACTAGACAAATTCTGTCTACCAATATTTAATATAATTTGCACGGATCTAAAATCTGATCAGACAACATCCAGTCATCCTCTTCCTCCAGCCCGTGGCTGTGATTTGCCTGACCCGGAGCCTAATAAAACTCTGACATCAGGCACCTTATTTCCTCGTCTGACCAACCAACACCACCACCCCTTCCTTGTATATGAGGTGCATCGACAAGCGGCGAATCGGTGGCCGAAGGTGGCCGGTATAAATAATCAGAAAACAAATTTTAGCCATCCCTCAATGGCTTGCTCTCAAATAAAACACAATTGACTTTCATGTCTCGCCTTGTTTTGATGTAAGAAACTAGCACAAAGGGAGAGGGGAGGAAGCTCACCAGATATCCATGCATGTCACGCAATTGCCGTGTATGCGACACTTGCGTGTTGCTCTCATCCATGGTTGGATCTTGCTGAATCGGATTGTTGAAATTTGTGAAGTGGAAGTGGTTGACGGGACAGGCCGGGCGGCCTGGGCGGACAGCTTTGGCGGACTAGGCGGACTGGGCGGACTGAGATGTGCGGCCTGGTGGTAGGTCTAGTGGAAAGCCAGCTGTCTTCTGAGCGGTTTGTTTGCATGGAGTCCGCGGACTGTACGGCCTGGTATCTGCGGATAGAGAGGCTTGCGGACTGATGCATTGCTCAGTGGGCGTAGTGCAGGCTTGTGCTGTAAGGCGGTTTGGATTGTGTCCGCGGGTTGCTTGCAGACTGGTGTGTCCGCGGTATTGGCAGTTGCGGACTGGGCTTAGAGCTTGGCTGAGGCCTTGTCGAGCACTGGTGTTACAGCAGGTTCTTTGCTGTGGAGGTCTTTGGCAGACTGGTTTTGGAGTCCGGGGATGGTTGCTGTGTTGGACAGTAGTGCGAGGAGCCTGCGGACTGCTGGCGGTCTGTGCTAGGGTGTTTGGCGGACGAGAGTTTGAGTCCGCCATGCTCGCATTGGTCTTTGGTGGTTTTTTTGGACTTGGTCACATTCTGTGCCAAGGTCATGGTGTTCGCGGTATCTGCCAAGTCCGCTGTGACCGGGCGGACTGTTGCTGTCTGCCTTTGGTCGTGGACTTGTGGCTGATTGAGGTGTGAGTCTTGCGGACTGCCTCGGGTTGGTGCGGACAGCCATTGAAGGGGTTTGCTGTCCTGCAGTAGTAGGAGCTTTGCGGGCTGATGCCTTGTCCGCTTAGCTTAGGCAAACTGGAGAGGGTTCGCCAAAGGTGCCTTGCTCCTGGCGGTTTTCCTTGGTATCCGGCTAAGTCCATACGGACTCGGCGGACAGTGTTTTGCTAAACGTGCGGGCTAGGGCGGTGTCGCTATCTCTTGGGCGGTGACCACACTCCTCACCTCGCCTATAAATAGGACCCCCTGGCAGGTCTACAGTAACTTGAGTGAACAGTAAGTTGGGTTGAGCGAGTGCTACGGTCTCTGTTTATTAGTCCGCACGGATTGTTTCAGTACTGACGTTTGCTGTGTGCAGGTCGCGCGGGTAGCTTCAAGGAGCCAGGAGTTTGGCTGTGACTTCGGTCAAGTACTTGGAAGTGCGCGGTCTCTGCGGACTCAGCAGGAGGTCGCTCTGCGGCTTGTCAGTTCTGTTTCATCTTTGCCAGCTTTAATAACTTGTCCGCCGGTTTCAGGCGGGTAGGGGTGTTCCTCAGTTCAGCTTCAGCAGGAGACGAATAACGGTGTGTCCGCGGCGGCCTCGCGGCTTCGGCGGACTACGTGGCTATTCGGCGGATTGCAGCTAGTTCGGGCGATCTCAGCGGACTCGGCGACCTCGGCGACCTCGCGGTCTCGGCGGACTCCGGTGCTATCCGCCCGGCTTGTTTTTTGGTGCTTTCTGTTTACAGCTGTTATACTAGAGAAATCATGTCTCGCTATGTATGCCTCGTGTTGTAAAGAAGTGAATGTATAAAAAACTTGTTTGTGCTTCCATTGTTTGTTGGGATTAACCTTTGTTCCTCGGTTTTTCGCTGGTTCAACGTGAGAACTGGGTAGTTCCGAAGATATTAATTTGGCGTTTGGGCTATCTTGCTGACCACGTTGAGAAAATTTAACATGGTATCAAAGCGAGGTTCAGTTGCGTGAGCGGAAGTCAGCCAGCGTTGTTACTCAGTGATTGAGTTGTGATCAACCTGTGTTGTTGCTCGGAGCTTCTGAAAGCGAAAAGGTTGCCAACAGGTGTTGCAATGGAAGGGAGCTTTGCAAGAGGTCTGGGCATTGAACTCTTAACGCCGACTAACTTCAAGAAGTGGAAGTCCTGCATGAAGAGTTATCTTCTTGGCGAGGAGCTGTGGGAAGTCGTCGGTGGGGACGACAGGCAGGAAGTCACTGCTGCTTTTGGTACTGCTGAGTAGGTTAGGCTCTGGAGAAGAACAAATGCTAAGGCGGAGTTCATTCTGAAGAGAGTCGTGTCTCCGAAGCTGTTTGATCACAACGTTGGGTGTGAGTCGGCTGCTGATATTTGGACAAACATTGATGAGTTGTTCAATAGGAAGAATGTGGCGCGACTTCAGTTCCTGGAGAATGAGTTGGCCAGGGAAACTCAGGGAGACCTTTCCATCTCCAAGTACTTCTTAAAGATGAAGAGCTTGTGTGCTGAGCTGTCGGCACTGGATCCTGATGAGCCTATATCTGAGGCAAAGATGAAAAGGCACATTATCCACGGCTTGCGGAAGGAGTATGTGGCCTTTGTTACATCTGTTCAAGGGTGGGCTACTCAGCCGTCTTTGATGGAGCTGGAGAATCTGCTTGCATCGTCGGAGAGCTTAGCAAGGCAGATGGCTGGAGTGAACCTGAATCAGGAAGGCAGCGAAGCTCTCTTCTCAGGCAAGAAGAAAGGATGGGAAGGGAAGAAGAAGAAGAAGGTGCAGGTCGTTGGTGAGAAGGAGACTTCAACTTCATATCTGTCGGAGAGGAGCAATGCTCCTAAGGACTGGAAGAAGAATCTGAAGTGCTACCGGTGTCATCAGCGAGCGCACTTCAAGCGGGACTGCAAGGTCAAACTGTAGCCTAGGCATGCTGCGGGAAAGGAGGAGGCTTGCTCGAGAAGTGAAGAAGCTGAATGGGGCGAAGCTTTTATGACTGGCACTTGTGTCCGGGCCTTGTCTGTTGAGGACTTCAACGGCGAGTGGATCGTGGACTCCGGGTGTGGTCATCACCTCACCGGAGACAAATCGAAGTTCACCTCCATGCAGGCTTACTCAGGTAATGAAGCTATTATCACTACTGATAATACTGTTTATGCAGTAGAGAAATAGGGGGTCGTGTCTTTGGGTAGTGATCAGGGGCCACTCACTTTAAGGAGTGTGTATCATGTGCCGGGCATGAAGAAAAACCTCTTCTCGGTGACTAATGCAGTGGACGCTGGATATCATGTTCTGTTTGGGCCAACAGACGTGAGGTTCCTTCGCAACGTATCAGTGGTGAAAGCTGATGTTGCTCATGTAGGGAGGAGGGTGAAGAACTTGTTTGTTCTTGCCACTAATTCTTATGTTGATCGTATGAGGTCCAATGATAGCACTGCTATCTAGCATGAGAGGCTGGGACATGTTGGCATGGACAAGCTAAAGGCGATGGCTAGTAGAAGGTTGGTGAAGGGGTTGCCTATGTTGTCTTCCTTTGGTGATGGGCATGTTTGCACGGGCTGTCAATACGGTAAGGCACATCGCCTTCCGTTTGATAAATCACAAACAAGGAGCAAGAAACCATTGGAGTGTGTTCATGGCGACCTGATAGGACCGACGGTTACTGCCAGCCTTGGTGGAAGCAGATATATGCTTGTCCTGGTTGATGACTACTCAAGGTATACTTGGGTGTACTTCTTAAAGGAGAAGTCAGAAGCCTTCCATTTGTTTGTGGAGTTCAAGGAGTTGGTAGAAGGCCGGCTTGGCTTACGGATTAAGAAGCTTAGAACTGATAACGGGGGTGAATTTATTTCCTCCGAGTTTTTTAACTTCTGCAGGAAGCACGTGATCCAACGAGAGCTTACTTGTTCTCACACTCCTCAACAAAATGGGGTAGCGGAGCGGAAGATCCGTCATCTGACAGAGACCTGCAAATGCTGGCTTCATGCGAAAGATATCCCAAGGTCCTTTTGGGCGGAGGGAATATCTTGTGCTGCTTATGTCATCAACCGGATGCCACTCAGCCCTATCAACATGAAGAATCCTATTGAGTTGTTGCTGAAGGAGAAGCCGAGTGTGGGACACCTTTGGGTGTTCGGTTCAACTTGCTACGTGCATGTCCCGGATGCTTCACGGACTAAGCTGGATGCGAAGGCAAGGAAGCTTGTCTTTGTTGGCTATGATGAGCGGAAGAATGGATGGAAATGCATGGACCCAGTGACGAAGAAATTCGTGGTATCAAGAGACGTTGTCTTTGACGAGTTGACGTCATATGGAGGTGGCTCGGTTGAGCTAACCGGAAGTAGCAAGGTTGATGAAGCACCAGTGGTAGCTGCTGAAGGTCTGGAAGAGGAGCTTGCTGTTTCACCAGCGGCTCCTGTTGCTTCTAACTCCGAGTCTGAGCCTTCTGGCTCAGGAAGCAGGGGGAGCAGTGCTCAATGCTTGCCCCAGGTAGGAGTGGAGCCCGAAGAAGCATCGGAAGCAGTGAGCAAGGAGCCAATACAGTGAGCTTTGTCTCCTGCTTCTTTGCAGGTCCTCTAGATGAGCGAGATCCTGCAAACTTCAACGAGGCCACTGGAGTGAAGGAGTGGGAAGGTGCCATGAAAGAAGAGATTGATGCTCTGAAGAAGAACGAAACCTGGGATTTTGTTCCCAAGGTTGATGGCATTACTCCGGTTACTTGTAAGTTGGTGTACAAGTTGAAGAAGAAGGCTGATGGGAGCATTGATCGGTTCAAGGCTCGCCTGGTCGCTAGAGGATTCTCACAGCAGTATGGAGAAGACTATGAGGAGACATTCAGTCCAGTTGCGAAGATGACTTCAGTAAGAGTGGTGATCGCCTTAGCTGCTAGCAAGGGATGGAGGTTGTGGCAACTCGATGTGAAGAATGCTTTTCTTTACGGAGAGATTGACAAGGACATCTTCATGGATCAGCCGCTTGGTTTTGTCTCTGAAAAGCATCCGGACTATGTCTGTAAACTAAGGAAGGCTCTCTATGGGTTGAAGCAAGCTCCTAGAGCGTGGTATGGGAAGATTGCAGAGTACTTGCAATTCTGTGGAACCTTGCTTCAAACTCGGATTCAAGTTTGTTCGTCAAGAAGAAGGGGGAGCTACAAGTCTTGGTCATGTTGTATGTGGATGACATGATCATCACAGGGAACTCGGAGGGGGAAGTAGCAAGGCTCAGGGCAGAGCTTGCTATACGCTTCGAGATGAAAGACTTGGGAGAGTTGCATCACTTTCTTGGTCTTGAAGTGGAGAGGAAGGAGTGTGGGGTTCTCATTTGCAAGAAAGGGTATGCTGATCGCATTGTAAAGCGGTTCGGCATGGGCGAAGGGAAGAAGTGCTCTACTCCACTGGAATCTGGGATGAAGCTTCGACGAGATGAGGGAAGGGTTTTTCGTGATCCCTTGGTGTTCAGGGCTCTTGTTGGGAGCTTGATTTACCTGACGATTACAAGGTCGGACATTGCTTATGTTGTTGGCCGAGTAAGTCGGTATATGGCTGAACCAAGGCAATCTCATCTAGTGGCGGCAAAGGAAATTTTGAAGTATGTCAAGGTGACTTCTGACATGGGACTCCTCTATGGAAGGGACTCGGAGTTTGCGTTGCTTGGGTACATGGATGCTGACTATGGCGGTGATTCGGATGATCGAAGGTCTACTTCAGGTTATGTGTTCACTTGCGGATCAGATAGCATCTCGTGGTGTAGCAAAAGCAGGACTCAGTGTCGGTTTCAACCACGGAGGCGGAGTATAAGGCTTCGGCCTTGGCTGCTCGGGAAGCCGTTTGGTTGAGGAGGCTTAGAGAGGATGTTCATAAAGAAGTGCAAGGGCCTACTTTACTCCGGGGTGACAATGAGAGTGCTCTCAAATTGGTTAACAATCCAGTGTGTCACGCCAGGACCAAGCATATAGAGATTGATCACCATTTCATCAGGGAGAAGGTGTTGGAAGGATCACTGCTGGTCGGGCATGTTCGGAGTGAAGATAATCTTGCTGACATCTTCACGAAGCCACTGTCGAAGGGGCCCTTTGAACGCTTGCGCAGCATGCTGGGCTTGGTCACCACTTCCCACTTCAAGGGGGAGTGTTGAAATTTGTGAAGTGGAAGTGGTTGACGGGACAGGCCGGGCAGCCTGGGCGGACAGCTTTGGCGGACTAGGCGGACTGAGCGGACTGAGATGTGCGGCCTGGTGGTAGGTCTAGTGGAAAGCCAGCTGTCTTCTGAGCGGTTTGTTTGCATGAAGTCCGCGGACTGTGCGGCCCGGTATCTGCGGATAGAGAGGCTTGCAGACTGATGCATTGCTCAGTGGCCGTGGTGCAGGCTTGTGCTGTAAGGAGGTTTGGATTGTGTCCGCGGGATGCTTGCGGACTGGTGTGTCCGCGGTATTGGCAGTTGCGGACTGGGCTTAGAGCTTGGCTGAGGCCTTGTCGAGCTCTGGTGTTACAGCAGGTGCTTTGCTGTGGAGGTCTTTGGCGGACTGGTTTTGGAGTCCGGGGATGGTTGCTGTGTTGGACAGGAGTGCGAGGAGCCTGCGGACTGCTGGCGGTCTGTGCTAGGGTGTTTGGCGGACGAGAGTTTGAGTTCGCCATGCTCGCATTGGTCTTTGGTGGTTTTTTGGACTTGGTCACATTCTGTGCCAAGGCCATGGTGTCCGCGGTATCCGCCAAGTCCGTTGTGACCGGGCGGACTGTTGCTCTCTGCCTTTGGTCGTGGACTTGTGGCGGATTGAGGTGTGAGTCTTGCGGACTGCCTCGGGTTGGTGCGGACAGCCATTGAAGGGGTTTGCTGTCCTGCAGTAGTAGGAGCTTTGCGGGCTAATGCCTTGTCCGCTTAGCTTAGGCGGACTGGAGAGGATTCGCCAAAGGTGCCTTGCTCCTGGCGGTTTTCCTTGGTATCCGGCTAAGTCCATGCGGACTCGGCGGACGGTGTTTTGCTAAACACGCGAGCTAGGGTGGTGTCGCTATCTCTTGGTCGGTGACCACACTCCTCACCTCGCCTATAAATAGGACCCCCCTGGCAGGTCTACAGTAACTTGAGTGAACAGTAAGTTGGGTTGAGCGAGTGCTGCGGTCTCTGTTTGTTAGTCCGCGCGGATTGTTTCAGTACTGACGTTTGCTGTGTGCAGGTCGCGCGGGTAGCTTCAAGGAGCCAGGAGTTTGGCTGTGACTTCGGTCAAGTACTTGGAAGTGCGCGGTCTCTGCGGACTCAGCAGGAGGTCGCTCTGCGGCTTGTCAGTTCTGTTTCATCTTTGTCAGCTTCAATAACATGTCCGCCGGTTTCAGGCGGGTAGGGGTGTTCCTCAGTTCAGCTTCAGCAGGAGACGAATAACGGTGTGTCCGCGCGGCCTCGCGGCTTCGGCGGACTCCATGGCTATTCGGCGGACTGCAGCTAGTTCGGGCATTCTCAGCGAACTCGGCGACTCGGCGACCTCGCGGTCTCGGCGGACTCCGGTGCTGTCCGTCCGGCTTGTTTTTTGGTGCTTTCTGTTTACAGCTGTTATACTAGCGAAATCATGTCTCGCTATGTATGGCTCGTGTTGTAACGAAGTGAATGTATAAAAGACCTGCTTGTGCTTCCATTGTTTGTTAGGATTAACCTTTGTTCCTCGGTTTTCCGCTGATTCAACGTGAGAACTGGGTAATTCCGAAGATATTAATTTGGCGTTTGAGCTATCTTGCTGATCACGTTGAGAAAATTTAACACGGATGACATTGAACGTGCCGTATTTGAATGATTTCAGAAGTTGTCAAGCCATTAGAAACACTGCTTCATCTATCTGTCATCATTTCTTGCCAATCTTTGTGTGGCAACTTGGGATTCTTCTTCTAGATATACAAAATTAATCCATGAATATCTCGTGAAAATGTAGAGTTGATCCCAATTGCAATAACATTTTCAAAAGCATTAGTTACAGAAGCACAATCAACACTTGAATCTCCACTAACAACATCATATTCATCTTTTCCATTGTATGAAAACCAGACACGGACTCGAATGTTAGTCTCTTTGAGAAGCTCAACATAAGCTTGGGCCTCGATTATATTCGAAATTATTTCAAAAATCAATAAGATCAGCGCCATTCTCCTCTAGCACAATTTGGAGAAGATTTATCTGGACGTACACGGGGAGAGGGCTACTGACAGAGTTGAAATAGGAGAGCTTTAGAGAACCTTCACCGCCGAAAAATGGAGGTCGGCCGATTTGGAGAGTACGCGGCTTAGAAGAGGCTCGGTTTGCTGTGAGAGTTCTAGCCGACGGAACTGGGATAGGAGTTTCAGCCTTGGTAGAGAGTTGTAGAGTGAGAGAGAAGGGGAAATTGTTGACGGCGCAGGGAGGATGAAAGGCTCGGCTAGTTTTTTCAACCTAAAACTTCATGTATTTATAATGGATAATTATATACACACCTAAATCTTATCTAAAAATCACAAAAAGTGGATCTCACATATAATAAAATAATTCAATCCCTACTTTTTTGTGTGTTTTAGGGATGTGAAAAAGGCTAAATAATATATTTTATTGTGTATGGACCACTTTTGTGATTTTTAGGAATGATTTAGGTATATGTAGTTTTGTCCATTTATAATACACAATTATAATCATATTATTATTATTATTATTATTATTATTATTTTGATTATGATTTAGAAGTCCAATCACCAAGCAATTAAAGGTGCATAGATTTTTCTAGGGATCTCAAGAATTGCCCCAGACGAACACGTTATGACTGTATTGTTTACGAGCATCCATCAGAATGATCCGCGATCAATTCCGAGTTCGTATGCTTATTTTGTGCTCCCCAGAGCATTTGTAGTTAATTTACTTAGACTTCAAAACGATCTAAATGAACGGACAACTCCGTAGGACTTGTATTATTGTCACGAGTGTAATAAAATTATCTGAGATCATATATAAGGTTGTTTGCACGATTTCACCGTTTTGCATTAATACGCTATTTGCAAAACACGTTATTTGAGTTCGCGCACGCGCTATAAATTCTTCAAGGTGACACGCTGCCTTCGAGGCAACACAAGCTTGCTCGGTGACATAGGCCTTCTAGGCGAATTGGGATTCGTCGAGATCACTCGACGATTTGTCGAGTCCATTCAGCAATTCATTGAGTTTATTCTACCGCCCGGACCAACCAACTGCCCCGTGACCTTGGGTTTTCTCTCCCAAATTTCTACCGACCAAAGCCACCCAAGATAACACAATACATGCACGAGGGGTCAAGCTCGAATTGGGATGTTACAAATCCAATAAACAAAGAAACAATTTCGTCCCCAAATTTTAGGTTGGGGCTACAAGGATTTTCCGAATGAGAGTAAAACATACTGAATAGTAATGATTTATACATTGAATCTAAATTGTATAAGCGCTCTTGCCTTATAAAGTCATATGAACTAATATTGACACACTATTCCCACAATAACTACCTCAGTCTAAGCTGATTTTTTTGTTGCGATTAATTACAATCGCACAAAAAACATGAGAGTAATCCATGAGGACTTGATGTGTATGACATCATGCAGGCTACTCATTATAAAACCATAATGCATCAGGCTACCACTACCAATCTCCCTATAACAGTACAAGTTCCATGAACCACCAAAACTGTCAAACTACCAGCTCGTTTACACCTTGCAGGACTGGATCTCAAAATACTAGATCTCTACAGCAAGTGTGATAAGTTGTAAATATTCGGATTTTTCAGTACTTTATTTACGTCATTTTAGTTTATTTTTGTTGTTTTTAGTTATTTTTCTTCAATAAAATGTTCCTTTTTTTATTCCCTTCTAACTTAGCTTTATTTTGTTTTTCAAAAATTTTGCAGAAAAAAGTCGAAAATTCAAAGTACATGCCCGTGTCACTTCGGTCACGCCCATGACCTGGGCGTGTCACGTTGACTCCTGTGCAAAACTGCTGCCTGCCGAGAATCCGTTAAAAAAAGAGTGAACACAATCGTGACCAACAATATACGCCCGTGTCAAGCCAGACTCGACACTCAACGCCTCCAGCAGACTCGACATTAAACGCCTCCAGCAGACTCGACACTCAACGCCTCATGCTAGTCTCGACACTCAACGCCTCCAGCAAGTCAACCACTCAACTCCCCAGTCACGCCCACTACGAGCTCCAGTCACGCCTGCGACCGCCTCGACTTCGCCAGGAAGCCAAGGACTCGATGCCTCCAAACAAGACGCCGCCAGTGAGGCAAGGATTCGAGGCCTCCAAACAAGACGCCGCCAGTGAGGCAAGGATTCGAGGCCTCCAGCACGCCTTTGCCAGTCACGCCCCTCCTACACGCCTGTGTCATTCGGCACATGCCCGTAACCGCCACGTGGAACTTCCAGAAGTGCCCCAAAGTCAACCCGCTATTAACTATTCGGCTTATCCATCACGCCAGCCCGACACGCCCCCGTATCCCGCCCGTGACAGGGGTGTGTAATCTAAAAATATTTCCTATAAATAGAACTTTTCTGTATAGACCAGGGGTTCAGTTTTTTTTGGACCATTTTTCTGTTAGTGGGCTGCCTAAGTGGAATTTGTGCTATATAAGGAGAACTTTGTCCCTCCCTCTTTATGTTTGTTTTAGCTTTTTGTAACCCCTTTTGTATTAATAAAATTTGTAGATTTTATCTCATTGTGTTGTATTGGATTTCACTTAAGTGTCAACTTATCTTCCCCTATTACCCCTTATTTATCTTTGTTTTTCTCTTTAATATGGGTGTGTGTGTGTATGAGTTAGATTTATTATTTTTATGTTTTCACATTGTCATTTTTCTTAGATTTGTTTTAGGTTTTCTTAAACTAATTAAGTGTTGTTATGCTAGCTTTTCTCATCTTGTCCTTTAACTTTGTGTCGCTTTAATATTCTGTTTAAGTGTTTTTTCACCCATATGAATTTATAAAAGTGTTTTTAATTGTTTTTTTACTTAGTTTTTATTTTTGTAAAATATTTTTTTTCTTTTACTTTTTTCTTCACTTTTTAAGCACTTTTATGAACTTATAAGAATGAAAATCTATTTGTTTTAATCTTTGTAGCGCTTTGATTTTTTGCTGTGGTTTGAAAAATATTTCCTCTTTTAATTTTTATTGTCTTTTTATACATTTTTAGCAAAGTCTAGGAGTAGAAAGGTTGTTATTTTCAAGTATTGGGATTTATAACATCCCTCAAATAATTAGACCCCTAGGATGGTTTTGTCATGACTGGGTCATGACAAAACACTAGGAAGCACAAGGCACCAAGTGAGCTTAGGCATGAAGGCGAAAATCACCTTGGTTTGCAAATAGTAAATTTCAAATACCAAACCTATAATTTGACTTTAGGGCTTCACCTTGACCCTTTGATCCTACCATAACATCCCTAACTCATTAGGACGTCCATTTGAGCCATTAAATATCCATTGGGGTCAACCTAAGGGGTCAACTTAGCCAAGGTCAAACCTAGCCCTAGTTAGGTCTAATTGCCATAATTGGACCGAAGTGGTTTACACCAAGCCACAAGGGACTTGGGTGGTGGCAAGGGACCCAAGACACTAAGTTGACCAGTTAACCCACTTAGTTGACCAAGTCAACACCCCATATCAAACTTGGTCAAACCAAGCTCAAATGGAGAGAAAGGCTAAGCCTAACTCCAATCCAATTGGGCTAGGCCCAATTAGGATGGCTCACTAGCTATTGCCAATATAAACTAGCTGGAATACCACTCAAATTCTGGAGGTGGTGACTAGGAGAGAGAAAATGGGAGTTTTCATTAAGGGAGGAGAGAGAATGAGATTTGGCTTAAGGGAGAGGACATTGCCATCAATTCCAGTCAGGCCAGCACATGAAAGGGCACCAACCCACCATGGCTGAACACCCGCTCCATGGCCATTAATGGACAATTGGTGTAGCCTCTTCCACTCCCCAATTCAACCTCCCCATCAACTTTAAAACCTCCCAAACAATCAAAATGAATGTTTACTTCACTAGTTTAGGAGGAGAACAGTGGATTTGGCAAGGAAAAATCATGTCATGGTCGGCCTTGGTACATCACCACCACACACGCAGCCAAGCTCGCCTACAAGTCTTGTCCTTCTCCTTCTCTCTTGTGCTAGATCTTTAGATCATTAGGAGGAGAAATCAGGCACAATTAAGCCCGATCAGTGAGGAGAAAACTCAATTTTTCCATGAAACACAACCTATCGGGTTTGCCAGAAACAGCCCCTTCGACGACCGTGCCTCCTCCAGGCGATAGCCACCACCTCAATGGAGGTGGTGGTTGTGGCCGGCTATGGAGGCGGACGGGTGGCTGGGAATAAGCGCTAGAATAGCTACAGGATGGAGTAATCTCAGCCGTTTTCTCATTGGGGACGATGACGGCGGGCCGTTGGATCAAGCTTGATCTAATAAGCACAGACCTATATAATGATTTATAATAATTAATATATATTATTTTGTCACACATTTACAGCCGTATTGTTTTAAATATTAAAAATAACTAAATGCATTTACTGAAAATATGTCCAACATAGAAAATCTAGCCCCTTCGGTCTAGTTTAATACAAAATTTAAATCAACTCATTTGAACCACTATATCTCCCTCAACATACGTTTTGGTGAAAGATGTCCAAAGGCTAATAAAAAATTTCAAACGGGTGCCCCCACTGCTCTTTTTGTCCAAATGACCTGAAATTGGGCAATGAGCTTGTCTTGATAGGGGCTTGGTCTTATCCAAAAATTGGAAATTTTGGATATAATTTTCCTAAGGTTTTGGTAGAAGTTAAATAAATCAAATGGGATTTATTTAATGTGGTAAATGACTTTAAAATTCATGAAATCTTTGGTGAGAGGCTTTTAGAGCCATGATAGGTCTCTGGTTAAAATTTAAGCCCATTTTAGCTTGATTTGAATAGTGGGTGTTGAAAACAAAATTTGTTCAAGTGGGCCATAGTTGTCCAAGGAATTTGTTGGGGTGCCTTGAGGAAATTAAGTGGTCTCACTACATCCCCTTGGGGTGAATCTTAGGTCACATGCTTAAAATGTCATAATACACCTCTTTATTAAAAAAATGGTAGGGTTCTAGTATGGTTTGGCCATGGGGCCTAGTGTTAACCCTAAAAGTGCACTTTTGGAGTAATTAAATGACATATGGTCAAACCACAATAGAAGTCAGTGAAACGTAGTATTTGAGTTTTATCCTTGTTTTTATCACTTGAGAAATTTTATTAGAATTTTTGGAAATATTTATACATCTATTTCTCAATTAATTTAAATTCGGTCTTTTACTTTACTGCTAAAATGAAGGATCAAATACGGTGTTAATACCTTGGAATTTTGCTAGTGATGCTATTTATCATACGCTATTTATCAAATACGGTGACAATGGACCTAACTATCATACGCTAAAAATATCTATCATAGAAATGGCAAAATTTGTTCAAGTGGACCTAACTATCATACGCTAAAAATATCTATCATAAAATGAAGTGATATTTTTAGCGTATGATAGTTAGGTCCATTGTCACCTGCTTTTGTTACTCTCCACTTTTCATACTTCCCTTTCCTTCCTTCCTGTGCAGCGCTTGATGGGCATAAAGACTTAGTTAAAATAACGGCATGATGGGCATAACACCAGGGACACCAGTTGGGAGACAGGGTGCATTTCCAGGGGACCCAGCCCAATATGAGTACGGTACAGGAGGAGGTGAACCAGCCTAGTCCAGGAGTGGCAGCAACACCATCAGTCCGGGGATAAGTGACTAATTAGTAGTTTTACTTTCACGAGCATTTTGTAGTGATGACTATTGTACTGGGCAGGAGCCCATTATCCTTCTTCAGTATTTTTTATTTCCTTGTATGGACTTATTTTCTACTGCATCGTGATCGTGAACATATTTTCGTTTATATAAATGAATAAGAATGTTTTACTTCTTTTCTTCTGCGGAATATGGTTGAGAAATTACCGGCAGGATCGGCGATTTGTGGTGACGGCCTCCTTTGGAGTTGGTGTCACAGCAAAGCGGCGATTTTGGGCATAAGACCAGGACAAAAAGGGGGGTCTTATATTTGTCGTCTTCGTGGTCAATTATCCATGTGCAGGTACTGGACAGCCGAGCGGGAAATAGCGGGTTGAAGCCCTTGATACTATGTCGGCCCTTGAAGGCCAAGCGAAGGCTTTTATAGTTTTCATATGTGGCCGGCGTGCGCACCGATGTTTGTAAACCACACTTTTAAAGTACAACTGTAAGGCCTTAAGGCCGTAACATTTTTGTATTTGTAAAGATTCCTGTTATATATATAGTGGACATTCGTATGTATTGAGTTCAAGTTAATCAATGAAGCTTCCGCTAGAATGCTCTGAGTTAGGATTTGTTTTGGTCGCCTGATATTAATACGTAACTCAGCTGACTGTCCGCGAAATATGGCGTGGGGCCCAGGTCGGACCCACTATTATATTTAATGTGATGGATGAAGGTGTTACAGTCAACACCCGCCGTTAGGCTCCTACTTGCTGATTGAGCCGATGGTAGCGCCCGGTGGCTAGCCAAAAAGGAAAGTTTGGTTGATGCTCAACACCCGTCGTCAGGATCCTACTAGCTGATTGGGCCGGTGGTAGCACCCGGTGGCTGACCAAAGAGGAAAGTCTTACTGATGCTCAACACCAGCTGTCATGCACCTACTAGCTGATTGGGTCGGTGGCTGGCCAAAGAGGAAAGTTTGGTTGATGCTAAACACCCGTCATCAGGCTCCTACTAGCTGATTAGGCCGATGGTAGAGCCCGTTGGATGGCCAAAGAGGAAATTCCAATTGATGCTCAACACCCGCCGTCAGGCTCCTATCAGCTGACAAAAATGGGAAGAAAGAAAAGTGGAAACTCCGAAAAGCCCGCCGGATAAAGAATTAGAGAGGCAAGTACTTCCAAGGGGAGGGCATTACGAGCGAGCTGGATCTCGCCCCTCAGGCACCCGCTCAGTAAGTATCCTGTTCGGCACCCACGAGGCGACCCAGGTTGCGAGGGCTCAGTGGTGTGAGGCGCTTGCGAACACTCTCAGGTCGCGTCACGACCAAATGAAGCCTGGCTCGTGCAAGCAGAACACCCTAGGAGTGGGTCGGAAGGTTATCTAGACCTCACAAGAGATGTGAAAAAGGCTCTCTAAGCAAAGGGGGTGGATCGCGACTTGCAGGATAAATATCGAAGGTCAAGATGTTTCTAAGCTAAGTCCTTAAGGATCGCGCGATCTCACTATCGAGGCGCGGGTTCAGAGGTGGTGAGCGAGAAAGACTGAGCCAGGTCACGAATACAGGAAAAGAAAACGTTATTATTAAAAGTAATAAAGACAGTCAGACATCATCCACTTCAGAGAAGAACATATATATTGATTATCAAAAGTTACAAAATATGAGCTCAGCCCACATGTACAAAACTACAGTAATAACAAAAAGAAAATACATGACTGCAAAAAGAAAAAAGTACAACGTGCGGGTCCTTCAAGGCGTGGCCTCGGGCGGCGAGCTCCCCCAAAGGGGAAGGTAGGAGTTATAACCCGGCTTCGGGACTGGGATGAATAGCTCTGGAACCACATCCTTTGCCGAAAGTTTCGTGCCCTCGCTAGTCACCGGGCCCACCCGCTGCATGGTCTGGAGGGTGTACTCTGTCGCCTTTGTTGATTTTAGTAGCAGCAACATGTCGAGCTCGTAATGGGTATACTGGGCGAGCCGGACGCTGCTGATGGATGGCGGCGGGGGAGCTGCAGATTCCAGTTTTCGCACCCGCGTCTTTAGCTCCTCATTCTCTTTCTCAAGGATGACGATTCGGAAGCTAAGATGCTTGGTCATCGTCACGTCCTGCAAAAGAGCGAAAATGTTAGGGTGGAAAGATCTAATGGAAAGAAAGAATTTTGTTTAAAGTTTCGAGACTTACCCCCCCCCAGGTACCCGGCGAGAATGGCATCAAGCGCGTCCGCCCTCTTCTTGTGTACCTCCACCTCCTCCAGTGCGAGGAGATGGGCTTCCTCCTTATTGGCGAGGCTCTTTTGATGCTCGACGACATTCCTTTTGGGTTGCAGGCACTGGCGGCCCACCATATGGGCCAGCTCCAGGCCGCGAAGCTGGGCCCGCGCGCTCTCATGCACGAGCACTCGCGTAGACTCCTCGTCAAAAAAGGAGGCGTACTCCCGCGAGTAATGACCGAAGGAAAAGGCAAAGGCCTCCCCGTTGGTCGTGTCCTGCTCCAGCAAGCTCGGCAGCATGGTCGAGATGGATGCCCAGTTCTCCCATTGGTCCCACTGCAGGAGAGGCTGTCCGAGCTCGTCGAGGTACCTCTCTCTATAGCCAAAGTTCTGGTGCCCCCTCGACACAGGCATGTCGGCAGTCTCCTGTTCACTCGCCTTGGAGGTCTCGGCCGCCTCGATAGGAGGTCTGCCGATGGAAGCCCCCTAGTTTGCAGCCTTCTCGGGGTGATGGCTCGCGGGTGTTTTACCCATCTCCCGGGATGTGGGAGGGTCGCTGCCTTTTGTATTTGACTTCTTGGATGGTGGAGGTGGGGGAGATTATCCGTGAGTGACCCACTTTTGAGAAGCAAGGGTGGCAGGACCTCGTGATGCTCGGCAGCCGTCACCTTGGCGAGGGCGAGCTCGCCGAGAGCAACTCGCGCGCTCTCGTATGGAAGATGCAGGGGGAGGTCTCGCTCATCTGCAGCGACAGAGTTAGAGCAAGTAAATTGAGGAGAAAAAAGATTGAGCGCGAGTAGACTTACCTTACCCAGGTGGAATGGGGACGAGGGAGTCGGTGTTCCCTAGAAGGAAAGCGACCTCGAAGTTCTTCCCCTGGAAGAATCCAAAGAGGTCGGCCTCATAGCCCCCCAGGATTGGAGGATGGTAGCTCGGCTCGCTGAGCTAGAAGGACGAGAACAGGACGTTGTCGAACTCCCCATTGACGAACATGAACTTCCTGAGCCAATTGTAGCTCTTATTCACTATCTCCCGCACCTTCACGTGGTTGTTGGAAAAGTAGTCAGTACTGTATTTGTTCGCCCGAAAGGAGAACTACTTGCGGAAGACCGCAAGGCCGAACTCGATCTTCTCCTCCAGCAAGAAGCAGGCAAACACGAACATGACGGCGACAGAGTTCGGGGTGATCTGGCCCCGAAAAACCCCGAAAGATTTTAGTAGGTGTCGGACCTCAGGCCACAGGGGAAGCCACATGCCCGCATCAAAGTGGGTGATGGGATCACAAGCTCCGCATTAGAGAGATCGTTGGTCTTCTACTCTTCTCCCGATCGCCTCATCTCAAACCCAGGCAAGATGGAGATGGAGATCACCAAGAGATACTCATTCTTAGTCAGGTTGGCGGAGAAGAAGGCAAAATCAGAAAAGGTCCAGGCACATTTGTCTCGCCCCTCAGCGTCACCACTGTCTCCTCCCATTGTGCGATCTAGTAAGTGGGCTAGATGATGGAGTCCTTGCGAGAAGTGGCGAGCCAAGAATCAAATTCGGGAGCGAAGGAGGTGCAGAGGAAGAGTTTAATGTGGTAGGTGTATGAGGGCAGCGGAGGCTATTTATAAAAAAAGAAAGAGGTGGAAAAACGACCTTTTAGAGGGAGGTGTGCGGATAACAAAATGTGTCTTGACGCTTCGATCTTCGAGCATGCCCCGAATTCCTACCTACTCGCCACGATCATGTGAAAGATAATTAATAGCGAACCTAAGAGGGGAACGATCCAAGTCCAGCTCGCACCCGCCTAAGAAGCGAGCGATCCAGGTCCAGCTCACACCCGCCTAAGAGGCAAGCGATCCAGGTCCAGCTCGCACCCGCTTGAGAAGCGAGCGAGCCAGAGCTGTCTTGCACCTGCCTGGAAGGCGAGCCAGCCAGGCTGGCTCGTGCCCACCTAAGAGAATCTAAGCAGTATCGAAGAAAATCAGCAATCAAAGAGATAATTATATACAAACGGAGGCCCATTAGCTCGCGAGTTCAGTTGCAGATAATAATAAAGGGGATGGGAAAGCCCTCCTAAAGAGAACGAAAAGGAAAAACAATTTCATGGTTATAAATCACACGGACTGAGGTACTGAAGGAGGACATGCCCCCGGTCCGCAATCTAGCAGTCAGGGGACTAGTGGTTCAATATTGGATCCACTTCCACCTACCCCGGCCTCGCACCCTGGAACGGGGCGACAGGCGAGGGTAGTAGTACTCGCGGACCACCAATAGTTGTAGCTGGGCCAGGTCAACCTATTCTGTGGCATCCCTAAGTCGTTCCTCTGCCCGCATGATATGTACTCCTGTAGAAGTCAACCCATCGCCATCTTCTGGGCACCTCGCGCCCTTCAGGACCCCGAAGCATGCCTCCACATCCGCCCTATCCTCGTAAACCTCTCGTAGAATCAAGGAGTGATTTTGTAATATCCTTGTCACCCGCCTCATCATTTCCTCAGCATCTTGAGGGTCGCCAAGGTATTTAGAGATACGGTCCAGGGAAGGGGGAGGTGAGTACCCCTCGCTCATGTCAGCTTCAGATGATGACAGCTGGTGGAAACCTGAAAAAGCGAGGGTTAGCGGAATAGTCAAGAAACGATGGGAGAGTAAGTATATGGACTCACCCGGGATCGGCGCCTCTCCTTCACTGGCATGTGGACGAGAAGTACCTGGTTGGCCCTAGAAGAGCTCTCCTTCAAGAGTCATAAAGGATTTTCCTAACTCGGGGCAGGTCGGCGATTATGGAACTAGCGGAGGCAGGTCGGCGGCTCTTGGGGCCGAGGATGCAAAAATAAGCAATCAGAAGGTGAGGGGCAATCAGATGGAAGACGAAGACGAGGAGTCAAGAACTCACTAATGGTTAGAGGAATGCTCGGGATCGCGAGAAGAGCAGAGCTCGCAACTGAGGGGCTGACGGCCCGCTCGGATACGCGAGGGGAAGAATGTCTCAGATCAACTTCCCCACCTAAATTCTCGAGAGGCGTCTCCTGCGGAGGAGCAGATATAATTATCAAACTAATGATAAAACAAATACCCGGCCCACATACCTGATGAATGGCATCGGAACCGGCCACCGGTCCGGAGGTAGGGGCGTCATCCTGAGAAGGTTGCTTGACCATCTTAGCCTTCTTTGGTCTGAAAGCAGGGCTGGGAGATCCCCAAGCCAGCCAGGGGGCGACGTCAACAACCTGTGACCGCGTACCCTCCATCGCCGCCACCAGGCGAGCTTGCATCTCTTCTGGTATATGCATCACTCAGCTACAGTAACTCGCGAAAAGAAAGAGAAGCAAAAAGTTAGGGAATTTCTTTGAGCCCGGTGGTATATAAATAGCACGAAGGCGAGACCCAACAAAAGATTCCCTCCAGATCAGCACGCACTCATCTAACATATGGGGTTAGATGATTCTTTCCGAACTTTTCAAAAACTCAAAAGAGCATGGATTGTTTATAACCCAGTGTTTGTCGAGTGGGTCCAACGAGCCCACATCAACTCAGTAAGTGGGAGATCCTAAGTGGGCGAGCAAGCCTGCATCCACCAAGAGGGCGAGTTAGCCCAGGGGCAGCCAGCTCGCATCCTCCAGGCAGGCGGGTGAGACAGCCCGCATCTGCCAAGCGGGCGAGCGAGTCGGGGAAGCCATCCCACCTCTATAAAAGAGGCGGGCGAGCCGCAGGAATCAGGACTCACCTAAGAGGCAGGCGAGTTGCAGGATGACTGGTGTGTTGGCTCGCATTTTCCTCATGGTTGGGTTGTAGATATCCTATGATTAATATAATTTGGTCTGCTAATAGCCGCATAAAACAACGGAGTTTCATTGTCGGCAGACCCCTTTTTGGGCTGCGCATAGCCATTTAGAATAGCGGAGTTGTGCTATTTGTAGGCCAGGCTCAAAAATCTATAAATATACCCTAGAGGGTACCTCAGAAGGCAAGCTTTTCTCATTCTTTTGCTTTATAGCGCTTTCTGAGGTATCCTTAGCTCAACACTAGCTAAGGAGGGGAAGCCTTCTAAGATCTTCCGGGTGTGTGGGGGACCTCTGTGCTGCAGCCTCGGGTTAGTTTCAAATCCTAAGTTCTCAGTCAAGCAAGCATACAAGGAGAAGTAAGTGTGTGGCCTCCCCTTTCTAGGGTCCAAACTCCACAGAAGCTGGTTCTCGGTTTCAACACTCGCCCAGAAGAACTTTCCATGCATGACCTTCACTTCATGAAGTTGGTCGATATTAGAAGCTCAATTCCAAGACCTTTGCAAATCCACCTTCCATTGCACTATCCCTGGTCTACTAGACTTCCATAAACAAAATGCAAGATTGTTGGTTAATCACTGCTCAAACCACTATTCCCTCGGATATCATGTACAAATTTGTGAACCGTGGAAAATGGGAAACCAGACGCAGGAACACTCAATCAAAACCAAGCCAAGTAAACTAGATGCAACTAGAAGAGCAAGAAAATCTTGTACTATCAACAATCATTACAAGGCGAGGTATACATGGCGAGATATGATTCGTCGATGTACCCGATGGAAGCAAAAATATAAGGCTAAGAACTAGCCATGCAGACTCAAGGAGTAACTGTCAACTTTGCCGAGCTGCATATAGAGTCCGCTGAAATTCCAAGTCGCCAGACAGCAACCTAGCCACGCGGACAACCCGTTATTCTAATGTTGAAATGTCCGCAATCTGCCAGCCGCCTAACCGCGAGTTCGTCTAGCCGTCAGATTCACGCGAACAGCTGCTTCCGAATTAAACAAGCAGCCGGAAATGGACAGCTTATTAAATAGGGAAAAGATTGCCAAAGAGAGAAGACCACCTAGCCACAAGCCGCGATCTGTTGCTAACCACTGATTATAACTGCAGAGTCCGCACTGATCCCTAACCAAAGTCAGAACCAAGACACTGGCTTTTCAACACTGTCCGCACAATCTATACAGCAAAATAACGGTCAAATACTCAAACCGCGCGAAAACAAAAACATGTCTGCAGCAACCACCCGAGCTCACTTATTGTTCATTTAGTTGTTCTGTTAATGTGATAGTGAGTCCGATTTATAAGCAGAGAGAGGAGTGATATCACCGCCCTAGCCGATAGGATCACTACCCTAGACGATAAGATCACCACCCTATATCGCGGCGAGCAATAAGTGTATTCGCACAGCCACGGACACAAAACCAGTCCGCCTTATCACCGCAACTAGGCCAGATAGCTAGTTCGCCAAGGTGGCACCACCATAGCTAGATAGAAATCCTATCCTCCTTGTCGCCACAAGGCCAAGACAGAGTTTGTCCGCCACACCATCGGACCCTACGGAAAATCCACCTGTTCGCAGACATGTGAACACAACTCCAGTCCTCATGCCCCATATGGACACTTCTCCAGTCTGCACACTCCGAGCCCGTAACTAGAGCACACAAAACTAACAGCTGCCCAACTCGGATGACAAAGAAACCAGTCCGCGCTAACTGCATTATTTCCCGGACTAAGCAAACTTGGACTTGGTACAGATCCAGACCATGTCCACACCACCTGCTATCCCTGGTGAGAACACAACACCAGCGGATACATGTGCCAGCCTGCACAAACCGGCGAACTACATGGTTACACCAAATCGCACCACCAGGACGAGACCAAGGCACTGATAACTTCTCACAAAGAAGTTATCTAGCTTAATTTTTAGACTTAATATACGTTCTAAGTGCTTAAAATGAGTTTAAATGGATTATAAATAAATGTAAATTCATATTTATTTGATTTGTGGCTAATACAGACTTTTTTCTATGTATTAGCGCAATAAATGCCGAAGAAATCTGCTTGGAGAATCAAAATCTGCCCAAATATCATTTGCTGAAAAAAAGGTTGCAACCTCTGAAAAAAAGGTTGCAACATCTGGACGAATTTCAAATTTAAAAATTCAAAAATTGCGCCATTTGCAATTTTGGAAAGAGGCATCCTTTGGGGAAAGGGTTGGACGTTTTTTATGGAGGATTATTCAGGATTTATTTTATTATTCATCATCTTGACGAGAGAGGGAGTTTTTCATCCAGGGTTTTCAAATATCCTCCGTTCAAGGGGCGGCCGAAGCAAGGAAGACGACGGATCTCCGGGTTGATCGAGCGAGCTGAGGGACGTCAAAAGGAGAATCCTACAATGTTTTTTTGACAATTTCATCATGTATTGTAATATCTCTCCAAATGCTTTGTGTGTTTCCTCCGTCGCCACAAACTAATTCTCTTTAATCTTGTATTGTGAGAGTACTATGACTTTTTTAACGATGTTCTTATAATTTTCCTTCATGATTATTTGGCGAATGTTATTTATCAAATTTAAGATCTTTATTTTGAAGCTTATGTCCAAGGTTTCACTTTTCTACTACGCTCCATAAATCGAGAGAGGATTTACGCAAGTGGGTCTTAGATTCGATATAACATTTGAAGGGAGAAAGAGATTTTCCTTTGATATTAGCAACTTTGGTTTTCAAACTTTATGCGGTACTTGTCTCTCCCGAGAGGGAAATAGAGGCTAGGGATTTCCGATAAAGAGAGGTACAGATCTTCTACCTTAAAATCATTACAAGACGTGTCACCACTCACAATCACAAAGTCATCTTCACAAGATCCGTCACACTAGACTTAGGAAATCATAATACAAGATTATTTCTTCGATAACCAAGAATTTTCTCTTAGCGAATCATAGTTTATTTTAATTCGTAGTCTTTGTTATTCATAATTATAGTATTTAACAAAATCACTATTTTATCTGACTTGGATTTAAAGAAAAATAATAACTGGAAGTTTTGAGCACTAAATCCACCACCTCTCCGTGGAAATGAACTTTACTCACTTTTTATTACTTGATCTGGCACGCGCACTTGCGTGTAATACGTATACCTATTTTGGGCGTATTAAGTTTTTGGTGGGGGTGGTATAACCCCCATTAATTAGGTGAGGAGTGAACTTTTGTAACAATAATGGTTCGTCCTACTTCTTAACATAATTAATGAATAAGTTATTCAATTCTATTTGATGATTAGTGTTTGTAGGATGGTTATTTTTAATGGTTCACATTTTCGATTTGAAGTTAGTGAGATGGGTAAAGACTCTTTTAAATATTTTTGTATCCACAATATTCTCTAAAAGAATTTTCTTCCTAAAAATTGAACCTCATTGACTTCTAAAAGTAATGATAGAAGGGTTAGCATGAACAGAGTCGGAGATGTAAACTAATGCGTTGAGATGTCTAGTTGATTTTTAAGAATAATTAGAACTTACCTTTGATCAATTCGTGAATCACTACCGATATTTGATCATCCACTGGCCTTTGAGCTTGAACTTTGAATTCTCACGTACCATTTCCCTATATTTCTAATAGTTATTTCTTAGTAAGTTCTTCAACTATGGGTGATTGTTAAAAAAATGTATGAGTCATAGTGATATGTGGCTCGAGTGTGTGTACACCTACTTGAAACTATCTCTACTATGACTTTATAAAAAGGATTAAAAAAAGAGAATGTGTCATAGTGATATGCGGCCTAGGTATGTATATTCATACTTGTAATGATCCCAACTATGATTAACAAAAAAGAATATAATATAAAAATATCATAGTGATATGTATCCTAAGTGTGTGTACACCTACTTGGAATGATCTCAACTATGGACTAAAATTGTGATATTAAAAAATGAACTCCATAGTTTGGAGAGTTACTAAGTATAACAACAAGGGAAATACCTTTTTTCGCAATTTATTTCTAATCAAGTCAGAGCTATTTCCCCCACAAATCCACATATTTTCTTGTCAAATTAAACTACTAACTCTAGTGGAAGTTATGTCAAAAACTTGGCTTATTCTCATTCCTTCTTAGTTATTTAGGAAGTTCGCTGAGAAAAATTTAGGGGAGTCAATGATTTTAAAGGATAGCACACACCACACTAGAAAATTTTAATTGAGCTTTATCTTTCATCAAACTAATGAAAAGTTGAATCGTTTGAACCATTACTGTTTGACAAATCCTCATTTGTTTTACTCAAAACTCTTGAGTATGCACTCCTTAATTCTTTCTTAGAAGAATGATCATGGTACATTTTTATTTTGACTGCACCCTTTCACTAAATTCGATGATTGGAATTGTTTTTACTAGGGACTAGAAAAGGTTTAAGTGTGAAGGTGTGATAACTTTACCAAAGAAGTTATCTATCTCAATTTTTATACTTAATATAAGTTTTAAGTGCTTAAAACGAGTTTAAATGGAATAAAAATAAAAGTAAATTCATATTTATTTGATTTTATGGTTAATCCAGTCTTTTTCTTATGTATTAGTGCTTGAAACACCAAAGAAATTTGCTTGGAGAATCAAAATTTACCCAAATATCATTTGCTGGAAAAAAGTTGCAACCTCTGGAAAAAAGGTTGCAACGTCTGGACGAATTTCAAATTTCAAACTTCCAAAATTCCAAAATTACGCCATTTGTAATTTTGGAAAGAGACATCCTTTGGGGAAAGGGTTGGACATTTTTTATGGAGGATTATTCAAAAGTTATTGATTATTCATCATCTTTAAGAGAGAGGGAGTTCTTCATCAAGGGTTTTCAAAAATCCTCCATTAAAGGAGCGGCCAAAGCAAGGAAGACGACGGATCTCCGGGTTGATCGAGCGAGGGACGTCAAAAAGAGAATCCTGCAGCGTTTGTTTGTCAATTTCATCATGTATTGTAGGATTTCTCCAAACACTTTGTGTGTTTCCTCCCTCGCCATGAACTAATTTTTTTTATTCTTGTATTGTGAGAGTACTATGGCTTGTGTGATGCTTTTCTTATAAATTTTCTTCATGATTGTTTGGTGAATGTTCTTTATCGAATTTAAGATCTTTATTTTGAAGCTTTTGGGCATGATTTTGCTTTTCTACTGCGCTCCATAAATCGAGAGAGGAGTTGCGCAAGTGCGTCTTATATTCAGTATAACATTTGAAGGGAGAAAGAGATTTCCTCTTGATGTTAGCAACTTTGATTTTCGATCTTTATGCGGTACTTGTTTCATCTAAGGGGATATAAATACTAGGGATTTCCGATATCGAGAGATACGGATCTTCTACTCTAAAATCGTTGCAAGACGTTTTAACACACATACTCATGAAGTCACCTCTTTAATTTCATCATGCTAGGCATAGAAAATCGTGATACAAGATTAGTTTTTCAATTGATAAAAAGTATTCCCTCAAATAATTGTAGTTTATTTTTAATTAAGCATTTTTTATTTATAGTTTTCAATAATTATAACATCATCATTCTTAACTTACTTGGATTTAGAGAAAAGGCATAACTAATATTTGCAGGCACTAAATCAACACCTCTCCATAGGAATGATCTTTATTCACATTGTATAACTTGATTTGACACGTGGACTTGCGTGTACTACGTGTACCTATTTCGGGCGTATCAAGTTTTTGGAGTCGTTGCCGGGGATTGTATAAAACAAAGCATTGATCAAAGGTAAGGAGATGTAAACCAAAGCGTTAAGATGGAACGTATATTGATCAATGTCGATATCGTAAACATCATAACAAGGGGGACTTGAGAAGGCAAGGTTCTCGGTGGTGAGTTGGACCTCCTCCTCTAATGAAGAAGTGCAAACCTCCTCTTCAGAAAGGATATCAACTTCATCTCATGGTGGCGCATCATCGTGTTCCAAAGAATCATTTCCCTCATCGGAGATAACAATATCTTCATCTCACTTTGGCGCGGCCTTAGGTTCTAGATCATCACCCTGCGCAATATCTTCGACGGGATTGACAAAAATAGGTGTAGAAAAGTTTTGCAAAAAAATGGAGGAACACTATTAGTATCTAATTTAGAATATGTATGTTTGGGTTCCTTTGCGGGTGGATCAAAACTAGGTGATTAATGTGGATGGGGAGGTGATGCATCATTATTAATAAACGGACCCACAATTATAAGGGGCTTATCCGCATTAGTCCCACGCAAAAATTGTATTACTATAATAGTAGATATGGTCTCGATGTCTGATTCATAATATTTCTCCCTCTCTCTTTTATAAGCGATACAATCCTTCAAAACGTGATCCATACTATGACAGAATAAACACACCCTAACATTACTACTCGATAACCAAGAAGTCAAGTCATAAGATCGAGGAACTTTTTGACGTGGGGACATTAAATTATGATGATTTGCTGCATAATATTGGGAACCTAAATATTCTCTATGTTTTGTGAGCCACAAATGATACTTAGCATTCCTCATATAACACACATCAGTAGTATGACTAAACGAACCACACCACTCACATCTCACATGTATATATTTTTCTAACAGATGTGAATAAAATGAAATTAACTCTTCTTTGCAAAAAATAAACTACACAAGAAAATTATTTCAGATACGGATAACCTGCTTTATGAATTTTTAAAAACAGATTAAAACAAAATAAAATTAAAAAAATTATTTAAAAAAAATTAAAACAAAAACATACATTAGACAACATTACAAATAAACATAAGAATAAATTAGAAACTTGAGCTCTAAATACTCAGGGTTTACTAATATTGCAAGAAAAAAATACTAAATTATTTGCACCTTCCCGACAACGTTGCCAAAAACTATGGGTGATTGTTAAAAAAATGTATGAGTCGTAGTGATATGTGGCCCGAGTGTGTGTACACCTACTTGGAATGATCCCTACTATGACTTTATAAAAAAGGATTTAAAAAAAGAGAATATGTCATAGTGATATGAGGCTTGGGTATGTATATTCATACTTGGAATGATCCCAACTATGATTAAAATATATATATATAATATAAAAAATATCATAGTGATATGAGGCGTAAGTGTGTGTACACCTACTTGGAATGATCCCAACTATAGACTAAAATTGTGATAATAAAAAAATGAACTCCATAGTTTGGAGAGTTACTAAGTATATCGACTTGGGAAATAACTTTCACTATCGCAATTTATTTCTAACCAAGCCAGAGCCATTACCACCATCAGTCCCTATATTTTCTTATCAAATTAAACTACTAACTCTAGTGGAGGTTAAGTCAAAGACTTGGCTTATTCTCATTCCTTCTTAGTTATTGAGGAAGTTCAATGAGAAAAATTTAGGGGAGTCAATGATTTTAAAGGATAGCACACACCACTCTAGAAAGTTTAATTGAGCGTTATCTTTCATCAAGCTAATGAATATTTAATTATTTTGAACCATTAATGTTTGACAAGTCCTCAATTGGTTAAATCGAAACTCTTGAGTAGACATTATTTAATTTTGTTTGAGAAAAAGGTTCATAGAAGTTTTATATTTTGATGACTATATCCTCACCCAATTAATGAGGGTGGTATAACCCCCATTAATTGGGTGAGGAGTGAACTTTTGTAACAAAAATGGCTGATCCTACTTCTTGACATAATTAACAAATAAGTTATTCAATTCTATTTGATTATTAGTATTTGTAGGATGGTCATTTTTAATGGTTCACATTTTTGATTTGAAGTTAGTGAGATGGGTAAAGACTCTTTTAAATATTTCTGTATCCACAATATTCTTTAAAAGAATTTTCTTCCAAAAAATTGATCCTCACTGACTTCTAAAAGTAATGATGAAATGTTTAGCATGAACCAAGTCGGAGATGTAAACCAAAGCGTTGAGATGTCTAGTTGATTTTTAAGAACGATTAGGACTTACCTTTGATCAATTCTTGCCTCACTACCGATATTTGATCATCCACTGGCCTTTGAGCTTGAACTTTGAATTTTTCACGTACCATTTCTCTATATTTCTAATAGTTATTTTTAGTAAGTTCTTCAGCTATGGGTGATTGTTAAAAAAAATGTATGGGTCGTAGTGATATGTCGTCCGAGTGTGTGTACACCTACTTGTAACGATCCCTACTATGACTTTATAAAAAGGATTAAAAAAAGAGAATGTTTCATAGTGATATACGGCCTAGGTATGTATATTCATACTTGGAATGATCCCAACTATGATTAACAAAAAAGAATATAATATAAAAAATGTCATAGTGATATGTTGCCTAAGTGTGTGTACACCTACTTGGAATGATCCCAACTATGGACTAAAATTGTGATAATAAAAAAAAGAACTCCATAGTTTGGAGAGTTACTAAGTATATCAACTAGGAAAATACCTTTCACTATCGCAATTTGTTTCTAACCAAGCCAGAGTCATTACCACCATCAGTCCTTATATTTTCTTATCAAATTAAACAATTAAATCTAGTGGAGGTTAAGTCAAAGACTTAGCTTATTCTTATTCATTCTTAGTTATTGTGGAAGTTCGATGAGAAAAATTTATGGGAGTCAATGATTTTAAAGGATAACACACAACACACTAGAAAGTTTAATTGAGCGTTATCTTTCATCAATCTAATGAATATTTGATTATTTTGAACCATTAATGTTTGACAAGTCCCAATTAGTTAAATCGAAACTCTTGAGTAGATATTCTTTAATTTTGTTTGAGAAGAAGGATCATAGAAGTTTATATTTTGATGACTATATCTTCACTCAATTTGATGTTTGAAATTGTCTTTGCTAGGGATTAGCAAAGGTTTAAGTGTGTTGGTGTGATAACGTCTCACAGAGAAGTTTTCTAACTCAATTTTTAGACTTAATATACGTTCTAAGTGCTTGAAATGAGTTTAAATGGATCATAAATAAAAGTAAATTCATATTTATTTGATTTGTGGCTAATCTGGTGTTTTTTCTATGTATTAGAACAAGAAATGCCGAAGAAATCTGCTTGGAGAATCAAAATCTGTACAAATATCATTTGCTCAAAAAAGGTTGCAACCTCTGAAAAAAAGATTGAAACGTCTAGACGAATTCCAAATTTCAAAATTCAAAAATTGCACCATTTGCAATTTTGTAAAGAGCCATCCTTTGGAGAAACGGTTGGACGTTTTTTATGGATAATTATTCAGGAGTTTTTCATTATTCATCATCTTGAGTAGAGAGAGAGTTCTTCATCTAGGGTTTTCAAAAATCCTCCGTTCAAGGGGCGACCGAAGCAAGGAAGATGACGGATCTCTGGGTTGATCGAGTGAGGGACGTCAAAAGGAGAATACTACAATATTTATTTGTCAATATCATCATGTATTATAAGATCTCTCCAAATGCTTTGTGTGTTTCCTCCGTCGTCATGAACTAATTCTTTTTAATCTTGTATTGTGAGAGTACTATGACTTGTTTGATGATGTTCTTATAATTTTTATTCATGATTGTTTGGTGAATGTTCTTTATCGAATTTAAAATCTTTATTTTGAAGTTTTTGGCCAAGGTTTCACTTTTCTGCTGCGCTCCATAAATCGAGAGAGCAGTTGCGCAAGTGCGTCTTAGATTCATTATAGCATTTGAAGGGAGAAAAAATTTTCTCTTGATGTTATAACTTTGATTTTTGATCTTTATGTGGTTACTTGTTTCACCTAAGGAGAAATGGAGACTAGGGATTTCCGATATCGAGTGATACAGATCTTCTACTCTAAAATCGTTACAAGACACTTTACCACACATATTCATGAAGTCACCACTTTAATTTCATCATGCTAGGCATAAGAAATCATGATACAAGATTAGTTTTCCAATTGATAAAAAGTATTCCCTCAAGTAATTATAGTTTATTTTTAATTAAGCATTTTTATTTATTATTTTCAATATTTATAACATCATCATTTTTAACTTACTTGAATTTAGAGTAAAGACATAACTAGTATTTGAAAGCACTAAATCTAACACCTCTCCGAAGGAATGATTTTTATTCACATTATATTACTTAATTCGACGCTTGTACTTGCGTGTAATACGTATACCTGTTTCAGGCGTATCAAGTTTTTGGCATCGTTGTCGAGGATGTGCAAATAATTTAGTGTTTCTTTCTTATAATATTAGTAAATTCTGAGTATTTAGAGCTCAAGTTTCTAATTTATTCTTAAGTTCAATTGTAATGTTGTCTAGTGTATCCTTTTGTTTTAAATTTTTTTTAAAAAATAAATTTTTTAGTTTTATTTTGTTTTAATCTGTTTTTAAAAATTTATAAAATAGGTTATCCGTTTCTGAAATAATTTTTTTGTGTAATTTATTTTTTGCAAAGAAGAGTTAATTTCATTTTATTCACATTCGTTAGAAAAATATATACACATGTGAGATGTGAGTGGTGTGGTTCGTTTAGTCATACTACTGATGCGTGTTATATGGGGAATGGTGAGTATCATTCGTGGCCCGCAAAACATAGAGAATATTTAGGTCCCCAATATTGTGCGGTAAATCATCATAATTTAATGTCGACACATCAAATAGTTCCTCGATCTTATGACTAAACTCCTTGGTTATCGAGTAGTAATGTTAGGGAGTGTTTATTTTGTCATAGTATGGACCACGTTTTGAAGGATTGTGTCGCTTATAAAAGAGAGAGGGAGAAAAATTCTGAATCAGGCATCGGACCATATCTACAGTTACAGTACCATAATTTTTGTGTGGGACTATTGCGGATAAGCCCCTTATAATTGTGGGTCCGTATATTAATAGAGAATATTAATAGAGGAGTGATAAGTTTTGATCTACTCGCAAAGGAACCCAAGCATACATATTCTAAATTAGATACTAATAGTGTTCCTCCATTTTCTTTGCAAAACTTTTCTATACCTATTTTTATCGATCCCGTCGAAAATATTGCGCAGAGTGATGATCAAGAACCGAAGGCTGTCCCAAAGTGGGATGAAGATATCGTTATCTCCGATGAGGGGAATGATTCTTTGGAACACGATGGCGCGCCAACATAAGATGAAGTTGATATTCTTTCTGAAGAGGAGGTTTGCACTTCTTCATTAGAGGAGGAGGTCCAACTCACCACCGAGTACCTTGAGTTCTCAGGTCCCCCTTGTTATGATGTTTATGATACCGACATTGATCAATTCATAGAACCTGTTGGGAGTGAAATCGGGATCACTCCTATGATTAGAAATCACTGATGTCTTTCTTCTATTTTATTTCCTAATCTTCTTTAATTATCTGAGACCAAGCAAGTTGATGTGTCACAAATGCTTCAGGAGGTTATTATGCACTTTCTTCAAGTTGATGAGATAAGTATCCCCTTATGTGAGGAGGTTGAGTCCTCCCCCATAGTGGAAGTCCCTTTCATTCTTTTCCCTACTTGCAGCCTTCCTATTGATGAATATACCTTATTGGGTAAGGATACATATTTTGGTTAGGTAAGTGAGGAGCATTCCTCCTCTTCTTACTTTTTGTTCCCTCTGCCTGCGATAAACATGTATTATTTTTTAGGTAAAGGGGTGGTTGTCCTATCGTCGCATTGGTACCCGCTACAGACCCGAATATTAGAACAGTTATCAATTCATTTTTCTTTTCACCGTCCAATAATTTAGAATTTTAAAATTTCTGAATAAGTTGTGCTAGGGTGACAATAAACTCAGTAGTTATCTTTTGTTTATTGCATATTATGTTTTAATTTTTCTGTTCATTTTTGTAGTCCCGCGATAAATTAGGTGCTAGATGGGAGGCAACCCATCATTTTTTTTATATTTATCTATTTTAATAATAATCTAAAAAATGAGCAAAATTAATTTTTTTTATTCAATATTTTCTATTAGTTTTGATCGGAGGAAGCTTAATGTGAGGAGGACATTTTTTTAATGAAGTTTGATTGTTGCAACCTCAAAAAAGGAGGTTGCAACCTTTAAGTTGCTATTTTTTTCTCTATGTCGCACAGTGCTGACAGAAATATGATTGTTGTAACCCCCAAAAAATAGGTTGCAACCTTTTTTTGTTGTTTGTGTTTCTTTTCTGAACGGTTCTGGCAAACGTTAGGATGTTGCAACCTCAAAAAGGAGGTTGCAATCTTTTTTACTGATTTTTTCCAAATTTTTTCTTCTCCTTCCTGAAAAACTGCACCACAAAACTTTAGTAGGCCTGTTTAACTGAACTGGCGCGTGTATTTATGTTCTCAAATCATCTTTGCATGATATTAAACATTCCAATTGCCGATTCAATTTTAATTTATTCTCTTAATCATTATAATTAGCGGTCTAGTTCAGCCTCCTTGTCTAAATCCCGATCTTTTCCCAAATCGTGAGGGGTGGAGTGTTCTCGGCAAATATCGGAGAGAGTGTAGTGCGACGGGCTTCATGAGAGTAACGACGAATATTATTATCTTCTTTTCAGTTATATTTTGTATTCGTTATATGTGTTATGAGTGGATTATCTATTGATGATAGTTTTATCTTTTTGGACATTATATTTTGTGGTTTGTTATATATAGTGATTGTCTGTCACGATGCTCGAGAACTTCTTGATTATTTCTTTTATCACGGTATTATACTACACGCTCATGGTTTCATCTCATGATTATCTTGCCTCGTATGATTATTTCTTTGAATGAAATTATGTTCTTCTATGGTTGTTTAGTACATATAATAAATTGAAATTAATATGTCGGCTCGTTGTGATGGTGAGCCTTTATGGCTTATTATATGATGGTAGTTTGACATAATTTATTGTGGTGTATTATTTTTATTGTACTTTGTGATATATTTTTGAAAGTCCACTAAGTGTCGGCTATGTGCACCTATGGGGGGGGGAATAGGTGACGTGTGGTTCTTTTGCGGAATTTACAGATGTACCTGCACAATGAAAACAACAAACACAGCACACAGAATACACAGCAAATTTATAGTGGTTCCCCGACTTGGGTACATCCACTTTCCCCCTTCGACCTATCTCCCCAACACGGGACGACTCAGTCACTTCACCAACGGGATTGAAATCCAATCCCTACACTAACGGAAGGAGCCCTTCCACACGTGAGAGTCAACACTCTCACAAAACGGGTTGCACCCAACCCTTACAACACGGAACAAAAGTTCCTTTACAACAAAAGTAAATATGGAATGTATATGAGATACAAACTTCTTTCGGAGACTACGGTGTTCCTCTTCGTTCGACGACGTGTTCTCGTGGTCGATGAAGAGTATACAACCTTTGTCTCTCTTGGAGAGGATCTCCCGAAACCGGCGGCGGCAATCCGAGCGGCGGCTTGGTTCGGAGTTGGCGGCGACGAAGGTGCGCTGCTGCAGTGCTTTGAGATCCAAACTTCTTTGCGAAGCAAACTAGGTCTACCAACGGTCACTCTAGGATCGGTCGTCTCGATTGATTCGGACGGGGGAGTTTTTCCCGGTCAACAAATCGAGAGACAAGAGATCTCTGGATAGACACGTGAGACGCAAGCTTTGCTAAGCTTCTGTCGCCGGAGATCGGGAAGAAGAACGATCAGCGGCGGCGACGTACTAGCCCGAGCGCGACGGCGGCAGAGAAGAGAAATCGCGATATTAGGGTTTCGTGCTCGGCTTCTTTCTCGGTATCGTTCCCGTTCAAAAATACATGTGTATAAATACTGTAGGATTCTCAAATATGACCGTTTGTGGGACCCACAAATGAAATCCCCAAAATCCGGTTCAAACTAATCCAGAAGCAGAATCCGGTTCAGCAGCATTCTGAGAAAACGCCAAGTAAAAATCGGCGAGAATCGCAGACGATTCTCGACGAATCGGCGAGAATCACCAAGTGATTCTCGACGATTCGTCGAGAATCGTTTGTGATTCTCGTCGAATCACTTGTCGATTCTCAACGAATTGGACTTTGTATACATGGGCTGCTAGACCACTGGTTCGGCGGGAATTACAAGTGATTCTCGCCGAATCTTACTTGGCACCATTTTGAGATGGCCAGAAGGAGTCGGCGAGAATCACTGATGATTCTCGTCGATTCGGCGAGAATCACTTGGTGATTCTCGCCGATTCGGCGAGAATCACTTGGTGATTCTCGTCGAATTTGCCTTGGACGATTTTTCGTCTTCCACCCAGGAGCTGCTCCTTGATCCTCCTTGCACCTTGTCTTCTCTTGCATATGAACGGCCCTGTACTTGAAAGTAAGTGCACTCCAATAGAGAGAGTACACATAGGCCAACACACTGATCTGCTCAACGAGGGATTACGTCGTGCAGACCCGTGTATATTGACCTACTGCACCCTGACATTGGTGTGCACTTAGCGTGGAGAAACTGCAAGTACAACTTGAAAAAGTTTATCAAATACATAGTCTATTGACCTTAGCTTGTCTAGGGGCTTCTTCAAATCAGGTACATTGTGGATACAATACCCAACAATCTCCCCCTATTTGAAGAAGCCTAAACCCTACTAGCTAAGGTGAATAGAGCAAATGAAAAGGAAAGCAACTGAAGGCCATAAACTTAACATCATTAAGTGGAGACATCCCTTACCCATACCGAGTGCTTGGGAGCAAGCTGGAGCCACCTTAGCCTTGACCCCGAGAGGGTTATCTCCCCCTTTTCGGCTTCGGCAAATCGGGGTCAGTAACCTTTGGCCCTTAGCTCCCCCTCAGTTCTTGCAACTAAACTCACGCTGGAGTTCCCGGCTCCCCCTCAGATTATGCACGAGTCGGGAGCCTCTGTAGTCTTCATTCTTCATAATTGAGCATCCCCAATTCTGTCTTGAAAAGATTGAACTTTGCCTCGTCTAGGGGCTTTGTGAATATATCAGCAATCTGCTTGTCCGTGGGGACATAACAGAGAGAGATATCCTTGTTCTCCGCGTGCTCCCGAATGAAGTGGTAGCGTACTTCAATATGCTTCGTTCTGCTGTGCAACACCGGATTGTTGGCAATGGCAATTGTACTGGAGGAGTCGCAGTACATTGGAACTTCCTTGAACTGAAGGTTGTAGTCGGCCAACTGATTTCTGATCCAAAGGAGTTGTGCGCAACAGCTTCCTGCCGAGATATACTCTGACTCTGCTGTGGAGGTTGCAACACAATTCTGTTTCTTGCTGTTCCAAGAGATAAGCCTCCTGCCGAGGAATTGACACGTCCCGGAGGTGCTTTTCCTGTCATCCCTGCTCCCTGCAAAATCAGCATCTGAAAAGCCTATTAGCTCGACATCATTGTTCCTCGGGTACCACAAGCCAAGATTAGGAGTACCTTTAAGGTATCTTAGAATTCGCTTTGCAGCGACATAGTGAGATTCCTTAGTGTTCACCTGATATCGGGCACATACACATGTGGAGAACATAATATCCAGTCTACTGGCAGTAAGGTAGAGCAGGGATCCAATGATGCTTCTGTATTTGGTTTCATCGAAAGGTTTACCTTTCTCATCCTTATCCAGAGACATGGTGGATCTCATTGGAGTCCTCATAGAGGTTGCACTCTCCATACCGAATTTCTTAAGGAGTTCATTTGTGAACTTCGTCTGAGAGATGAAGATTCCATCCTCAGACTGTTTCACTTGAAGGCCTAAGAAATACTTGAGCTCTCCCATACTGCTCATTTCAAACTTTCCTTGCATAAGTTTAGAAAACTTTTTGCAAAGATTGTTGTCCGTTGAGCCGAATATTATGTCATCGACATAGATTTGCACCAGCAAAATCTTGCCTTTGACTTCCCTGAGGAACAATGTTTTATCTATTTTACCTCTGGAGAACTTGTTCTCAAGAAGAAAACTAGATAAAGTCTCATACCAAGCTCGTGGAGCTTGTTTCAACCCATATAAGGCCTTATTAAGAAAATAAACGTGATTGGGATAAGTAGGATCGACAAAACCTGGGGGTTGAGCGACGTATACTTCCTCTTTCAGGTCTCCGTTCAGGAATGCCGATTTCACATCCATTTGGTAGACGGTGAATCCTTTGTGTGAAGCATACGCCAGGAACAACCGGATTGCCTCGAGCCTTGCGACTGGTGCGAAGGTCTGGTCGAAGTCAATCCCTTCCTCCTGTCTGTAACCTTGAGCCACCAGCCTGGCCTTGTTCTTTATGATGACACCATGTTCATCCAGCTTGTTTCTGAAGATCCACTTCGTGCCAATGACATTCTGCGTGTATGGTCTGGGAACCAGCGTCCAAACCTTGCAACGTTCGAATTGATGTAGTTCCTCTTGCATGGCCAGAATCCATGCCGCATCCTTGTTCGCCTCATCGAACTTCTTTGGTTCAATCTGTGACAGGAAGCTAAGATGCAATACTTCGTTAGTTGTACCTCTTCGAGTTCTGACGCCTACACGAGGATCTCTGATGATCTGTTCTCTAGGATGATCCCTCACGTGACGGAGCTCTAGAAGTCTGGCGTCCGGTGCTTCAACTACTTCTTGGGCTGCTCTTTCTTCCAAGTGATTTGATTCATCTTGATCGTCGACATTTTCAGATGATGTGGAGGTGGACACTTTGATGTACTTAGGAGTGTCATCTTGAGCGGGCTCATCCAGACTCAGCTGTTTCAATCGTGCACCTGCATCTTCAAGAATACCACTGGAAGAGTTGCTGTGAAGCAAACTTCCTTCATCAAATACAACATTTATCGATTCTTCTACCACTAGGGTTTTCTTGTTGAAGACCCTATATGCCCGACTATGGGAACTATATCCCATGAATATGCCTTCGAAGCATTTTTCACCGAATTTAGTACGCGGGTACTTCCCATTATTCAGTACATAGCATCTGCAACCAAAAATCCTCAAGTAGGACATGGTTGGTTTCCTGCCTTTCAGTAGCTCGTAGGGCGTCTTACGATGATGCTTGTTGATCAAAGCTCGGTTTTGTACATGACATGCCGTATTGACAGCCTCTGCCCAGAAGTATTCAGGGAGAGAGGCGTCTTTCAACATTGTCGTGCAGGCTTCAATGAGAGTTCTATTTCTCCTCTCCACAACCCCATTTTGCTGAGGAGTGCGTGGGGAGGAAAACTCATGAAAGATACCGTGTTCTTCACAGAATTCTGTCATAGCACCAGATTCGAATTCTGTTCCATGGTCACTTCTGATTTTGACCACGGAGCAGTTAAATTCGTTCTGAACTTGCTTGACAAAATTAGTGAAGATGTCAAAAGTATCCGACTTTCGTTTCAAAAAGAACACCCATGTAAACCGAGAGTGATCATCAACTATCACTAGCGTATATGATTTGCCTCCCAAGCTATGAACTTGCATTGGACCAAACAAGTCCATATGTAGCAGGTAAAGACATCGGGAAGAGTCTTTGTCTGCAATGCTCTTAAAGGTAGCCCGTGTCTGTTTGCCCATCTGGCATGCATGACAGGGGCTATCCTTGATGCACTTGATACTGGGAGCATCTCTTACTAAATTCTTAGAAAATAGCATACTAATTGTCTTATAATTAATATGTGCCAATCTCTTGTGCCATTGTTCACAAAGAGAAGCACTGCCTGTTGCCACAAGGCATACGGGGGTAGATGAATCTATACTAAGAAAATCTAAGCAGAAGATATTTCTGCTCCTAATGCCTGATAATACCGTCTCAGAGGAGGTACGTGAAATTATCAGGCATTTATCCTTGCAGAACTTAACGTCATAACCTTTATCACATAACTGACTTACACTGATCAGGTTATGGTTTAACCCTTCAACATAAGCCACGTCGGTGATAGAGATTATACCGTTGGAAATCATACCATAACCTCTGGTGACTCCTCGATCTGACCCTCCAAAGATGACTTTGGGTCCATTCTCGACTGGAGTGTAATCACGCAGCAGGCTTCTTGTCCCGGTCATATGCCGGGAGCATCCACTGTCCAAATACCAGATTGGCGTTTTGGTGTCCTTTGGACATTCCTGCAAAACAAAATTAATTTGCCTTAGGAACCCAATCGAACTTGGGTCCTAGATTCCTGGTTAGCACACTCCCCCTCGGTTGGTTAACCCTACGAGTGGTCGGTCTCGCATTGTTAACATGGGGAGTCTCGTAGTTCCTTGGATTAAACCAACAATCCATGGCAAAGTGACCGACTTTGCCACAGCACCAACAGTCGAACCTGTTGTATCTCTTCCGAGGCTCCTGCCTTACCCTGGGAACAACGGGTACAGCTGGGGCCTTGGATCTGGAGGTGAAGGCCTCATGGTGACGGCAGTCACATGACTTTGTCACCTTCTGAATAACAGGCTTGACTTTTGGCGCCTGCTTTCCATTATGGCCGCTAGAGAACGGACCATAATTTCCTATGTGGATCTCCTCATAAGGTGCCTTGAAGGCACTCTCACCAAAGTTCCGGGGGAAGTTCCAACCGTCATACCGGCTCTTAGGCTTTGCAACCGAGGGCCGAAAATGATGCCCAAATGTTGACTCAAAGTCATGTTGGTTGCAAGGAAAGCCAGGCTTTCTGAACGCAACAGGACTAAGAGGAGCCTTCCCCTTTTCATCAGCAGAGGCCTTCTTGGCGGCCTTATTCTTCCTCTGGTTCTTGTTCCTCCTAGATGAAGAACCAGATGCCCCAATATGCCCCAAGCCAGCTCCTTTGGCCTGAGCAGAGAAGGTGTCAACGACTGGAAGCACTGTTTTTGGCATAGAGAAGCTCTGTACGATCTTCCTTTCTGCCGCAAGTAGTTCTTCCAATTTGTTGACTTCCTCCTGCTTGAGATCAAGGAGCTTCAAAGACTCTGAGTGCTTTGAAGTCAGGTCAAGGTGTTCCTGCCGGAGAGAAATCAAACTAGTGACCTCTTCCCTTAGGGATACACACTCACCCTTAAGGAATTTTACTTCCTTCTTCTCAGCCCTCAGTCTCTTACGGCACTCGTCGAAAGTGTTGAGTAGAAGCTCATACTTCTCGAGGAGTTCAGCTTCGCGGGCTGAAGGGCCATCCTCAGGTTCATCATCCTGAGACTCAGGATCAGAGTCGGAGTCGGAGAGAGGGGTGTGAGCTTTTACCTTCCCAGTAAATGGGGGACATTCTCCGTCTGAGTCTGAGCGACCCACCAGCCCGAAGTAGGCTTCCTCATCATCACTGGAGTCTGAGGAATCAGACTCACTTAGTGTCTTTGGTCTTCTTGCGATGTAGCTCCGCTCCTTCTTCTTATCTCTGGAGGATTTGAGCTCCTCTCCTTTCCCTTTATCTCTTTTGCTTTGATGGCATTCGGCCACGACGTGACCTGGCTTATTGCATCCAAAGCAAATAATATCAGAAGAACGATGTTTGTTAGGTTTAGATGCATACCTGTCAGAAGAGTAGTTTTTCTTCTGATGTCTGGAAGAGGAGCCGTCTCTCTTTCTTTGATTCCTCATCTTGAGGAATTTCTTGAACTCTCGAGTGATGAGGGAGAAATCCTCTTCCGACAGTTCTGAGCTGGAGGAGCATGGATCGGAGTCCTCCTCTTCTTCCTTATTCCTGGCACGGTATGACACCGCACCCTTCCCTTTTCTGGAGTGACTGGCTTTTAGGGCCACAGTCTTTTCTTTTGCAGCAGCCTTCTCTGCTTCTTCCTCTGCCTTCCTGGTGTTCAGCTGAAGTTCATAGGACATCAGCTTCCCGAACAGGATTTGTGGATCAGTTTCTGCTAGTCTGCCAAATTCTCTGATGGCGCAGATCTTTGTGTCCCATTCCTTAGTAAGGGACCTAAGGAATTTGTCATTGAGTTCACCATTGGTGAACACTCTTCCATAGCCCTTGAGGGCGTTGACAATCTTCAGGAAGTTCTCGTATGTGACTCCGATCTCTTCCTTAGGCCCTTGCCGGAAGGCCTCATACTTCTGGTTCAGGAGGGATCTCCGATCATCCCTCACTTCATCTGTGCCCTCCATTAGAATGATCAGACACTGCCATATCTCCTGAGCTGTCCTGCAGTTGCTGAAGTTTTGCATCATCGAGTCATCAACTGCACTGACCAGGATGTTTCTTGCCTTCATGTCAAGGCCCACTAGGACCATCTCATCCTTGTCCATTTCAGAGAGTGTCTTCGGCACTTTCTTGGTGGGATCAATGGTGGAGGCCTTTGTGGGGACATAAGGTCCCTCCAGCACGATCATGAACAGTCGAGGGTCCACTGCTTCCATGTAGAACCTGATCCTTTCCTTCCAGATAGGAAAGTTGAGTCTGTTGCACACTGGGATCTTGCCGGAGTACTTGAGCCCGTCCATAGTAGATGTATGTCTCCTTGTTGACACTAGTGGCAGGATTCACCTCAAGGTGTTAACCTTTTTGTTGAGGAACCTGGCTTTGATACCACTTGAAAGTCCACTAAGTGTCGGCTATGTGCACCTATGGGGGGGGAATAGGTGACGTGTGGTTCTTTTGCGGAATTTACAGATGTACCTGCACAATGAAAACAACAAACACAGCACACAGAATACACAGCAAATTTATAGTGGTTCCCCAACTTGGGTACATCCACTTTCCCCCTTCGACCAATCTCCCCAACACGGGACGACTCGGTCACTTCACCAACGGGATTGAAATCCAATCCCTGCACTAACGGAAGGAGCCCTTCCACACGTGAGAGTCAACACTCTCACAAAACGGGTTGCACCCAACCCTTACAACACGGAACAAAAGTTCCTTTACAACAAAAGTAAATATGGAATGTATATGAGATACAAACTTCTTTCGGAGACTACGGTGTTCCTCTTCGTTCGACGACGTGTTCTCGTGGTCGATGAAGAGTATACAACCTTTGTCTCTCTTGGAGAGGATCTCCCGAAACCGGCGGCGGCAATCCGAGCGGCGGCTTGGTTCGGAGTTGGCGGCGACGAAGGTGCGCTGCTGCAGTGCTTTGAGATCCAAACTTCTTTGCGAAGCAAACTAGGTCTACCAACGGTCACTCTAGGATCGGTCGTCTCGATCGATTCGGACGGGGGAGTTTTTCCCGGTCAACAAATCGAGAGACAAGAGATCTCTGGATAGACACGTGAGACGCAAGCTTTGCTAAGCTTCTGTCGCCGGAGATCGGGAAGAAGAACGATCAGCGGCGGCGACGTACTAGCCCGAGCGCGACGGCGGCGGAGAAGAGAAATCGCGATATTAGGGTTTCGTGCTCGGCTTCTTTCTCGGTATCGTTCCCGTTCAAAAATACCTGTGTATAAATACTGTAGGATTCTCAAATATGACCGTTTGTGGGACCCACAAATGAAATCCCCAAAATCCGGTTCAAACTAATCCAGAAGCAGAATCCGGTTCAGCAGCATTCTGAGAAAACGCCAAGTAAAAATCGGCGAGAATCACCAAGTGATTCTCGACGATTCGTCGAGAATCGTTTGTGATTCTCGTCGAATCACTTGTCGATTCTCAACGAATTGGACTTTGTATACATGGGCTGCTAGACCACTGGTTCGGCGGGAATTACAAGTGATTCTCGCCGAATCTTACTTGGCACCATTTTGAGATGGCCAGAAGGAGTCGGCGAGAATCACTGATGATTCTCGTCGATTCGGCGAGAATCACTTGGTGATTCTCGTCGATTCGGCGAGAATCACTTGGTGATTCTCGTCGAATTTGCCTTGGACGATTTTTCGTCTTCCACCCAGGAGCTTCTCCTTGATCCTCCTTGCACCTTGTCTTCTCTTGCATATGAACGGCCTTGTACTTGAAAGTAAGTGCACTCCAATAGAGAGAGTACACATAGGCCAACACACTGATCTGCTCAACGAGGGATTACGTCGTGCAGACCCGTATATATTGACCTACTGCACCCTGACATTGGTGTGCACTTAGCGTGGAGAAACTGCAAGTACAACTTGAAAAAGTTTATCAAATACATAGTCTATTGACCTTAGCTTGTCCAGGGGCTTCTTCAAATCAGGTACATTGTGGATACAATACCCAACAATTTTTATGACATGTTGATGTTCTGTATGTTGGTTATTGCGATACACTCTTATTTTGCCTACCTTCAAGCTAATCTAAGAAAATAAAATTATTTTTCTAGTACACTTGTGGTGTTATGTTATGGTGTAACATGATGTTATGAGTTGTGTTGTTTATTTGATGATTTCTACAATGATGTAAACTTAATACTCTGGAGTATTATTAGAATGAAAAAAAATGAAAGTGTCTTACCTTACATGATCCTGATATGCGTGTGTGACTTGTGATGATTTTTGTTGATACACGTAAAATTTGACAAAACTTCATTTCGTGTTTGAACCTTTGTATATGTCAAAGATTTGAGTTTTACAAGATACAACACGTGGCTAGGATTGCTGATGGACATTCTATAATGGAGTAAATGGGGTATATCATCGAGAAACTAATAGACAATCATGCAGACACTCCAATCTTCAGGGAAGTATTTAAATTTCAATGCTCATTTTATCTTTTTCTTTATGTGTTGATTAGTAAAAAAATGTTTTTTAAATGAAATTTCTTGGGTATTGAAGTCACTTTGCTAGGGACTAACAAAGGCAAAAAGTATGGAGGTGGTGGTGGTATAACCCCCATTAATTGGGTGAGGAGTGAACTTTTGTAACAATAATGGTTGATCATACTTCTTGACATAATTAACGAATAAGTTAATCAATTTTATTTGATGATTAGTGTTTGTCGGATGGTCATTTTTAATGGTTCACATTTTAGATTTGAAGTTAATGTGATGAGTAAAGACTCTTTCAAGTATTTCTGTATCCACAATATTCTTTAAAAGAATTTTCTTCCTAAAAATTGATCCTCACTGACTTCTAAAAGTAATGATGGAAGGGTTAGCAAGAACCTAGTCGGAGATGTAAACCAAAAAGTTGAGATGTCTAGTCGATTTTTAAGAATGATTAGGACTTACCTTTGATCAACTAACTTGCCGGATTACTTGTCGGATTAATTTTCTTCCTAAAACTTGTCAGATCAATTTTTAGGCTTAATATACGTTCTATGTGCTTAAAACGGGTTTATATGGATTATAAATAAAAGTAAATTCATATTTATTTGATTTGTGGCTAATCCGGTCTTTTTCCTATGTATTAGCGCAAGAAATGCCAAAGAAATCTGCTTGGAGAATTAAAATATGCCAAAATATCATTTGCTGGAAAAAAGGTTGCAACCTCTGAAAACAAGGTTGCAACGACTGGACGAATTTCAAATTTTAAAATTCAAAAATTGTGTCATTTGCAATTTTGGAAAGAGGCATCCTTTGGGGAAAGGGTTGGATGTTTTTATGGAGGATTATTCAGGAGATATTTTATTATTCATCATCTTGAGGAGAGAGGGAGTTCTTCATCTAGGGTATTCAAAAATCCTCCATTCAAGGGGCGACCGAAGCAAGGAAGATGACGGATCTCCGGGTTGATCGAGCGAGGGACGTCAAAAGGAGAATCCTACAACGTTTATTTGTCAATTTCATCATGTATTGTAAGATCTCTCCAAACGCTTTGTGTGTTTCCTCCGTCGCCATTAACTAATTCTTTTTAATCTTGTATTGTGAGAGTACTATGACTTGTTTGATGATGTTCTTATAATTTTCCTTCATGATTGTTTGGTAAATGTTCTTTATCAAATTTAAGATCTTTATTTTGAAGATTTTGGCCAAGGTTTCGCTTTTCTACTGCGCTCCATAAATCGAGAGAGGATTTGCGCAAGTACGTCTTAGATTTCGTGTAGCATTTGAAGGGAGAAAGAGATTTCCTCTTGATGTTAGCTACTTTGATTTTTGATCTTTATGCGGTACTTGTTTCACCTAAGCGGAAATAGAGACTAGAGATTTTCGTTATCGAGAGATACAGATCTTCTATTCTAAAATCGTTGTAAGACGTTTCACCACACATACTCATGAAACCACTTTTTTTAATTTCATCACGCTAGGCATAGGAAATCATGATACAAGATTAGTTTTCCTATTGATAAAAAGTATTACCATAAGTAATTATAGTTTATTTTTAATTAAATATTTTTATTTATAGTTTTCAATAATTATAACATCATCATTCTTAACTTACTTGGATTTAGAGAAAAGACATAACTAGTATTTGCAAATACTAAATCTAACACCTCTCCGTGAGAATGATCTTTAACCACTTTGTAATACTTGATTCGACATGTGCACTTGCGTGTAATACGTATACCTATTTCGGGCATATCAGGCACCATCCATGCCGATCTCCCGAGCTCCAATCTAGTCCGCAACCCGGACTCGGCGAACTCCGCAGATAAACATCATATCCGCCCGATTACTTTCAGGGAACAAGCCGACTCCAACTCCCTTGCTGACCTGACTAACTGCCACCCCTGCCCGTATAGTTTGCGCGGACAGGCCGCATAGGCCGCTACTTTCACTTCAAAAAATTCAACATAACGAAACCCCTTACCCCTCCCTCTCACGATTCCCTCTCACTTAAGCTTTTTGAAGGAGGATCCCTACTGATGTTGCTGGGATGTAGAATCCCAACCAATGCTCCTTTGCGAGGTAGAACCACAGCTAGGGCAGTCGTTTTTGTTGAGAGGCTGTTCTGAAGGGAAAGGTTGCTTTCTCTTGTCTTTCACTTCCTATGGTGGTCGGTCACGTTCTGTAAGCTAAACAAATATTCCCATGATATTCACTTCTTCTTCATCTCTCCTTTTTCGTTGCTTATGTAGCCAATTATACATAGTACTAATTCTATTTAGGTTGATCTGCATGTTTGCCTTATCCATTTGTAGAATCCCTATCGATTAATTTATGTTGATCTACTTTTAGGGGTTTTGGGATCGAGTTTTGGCTCTCTACTGGTTCCCAGTAAGGCCCTGTTTGGGAGGACTTATTTTCACCGATCAAGCGATTACGACCGCATGAACCGGACCTTAAATAAAGATCCAGTTCATGCGGTCGTAACCGCTTGACTGTTGAAAATAATTCTTCCCAAACGGAGCCTAAGTCCATTCAGAAATTCATTTCACGAATGTCTTCTATTCAGAAAATTTTTAAATATTGATTTCACGAATCAGAGGATAATCTGCATGAGTAAAATCAGTACTTAGCACGTGGACTTAGGCTCCGTTTGGCATGGTGTTGGTGGTCGTAAACGCATGGGTTAAACTATCATTCTTTAAGGATCACCTAACAAACATCATCTGTTTGAACATAAAAATGGATGAAGTTCCTTTGGTGTGCATTAACGAATGACAATTTAACCCTCATGATCATGACTGCCACCACCATGCCAAACAAAGCCTTATTCTAATAATTCAACCAATGAAGCAAATTGCAGATGTGTTTTATATCTTGAGAAATAGAAATAAACCTCCCTGCTTCCAAGAACTTCAACATAATGCCCATCACCATTGATTTTATTTTTGTTTCAAAATATAATTTCTTACATTTTTTTGTACACTTCTACTTTTCTTCATTGCCATGAAATTCATTCATCAATCATCACAATGGGGGCATAGACAATTCCGATAAACTTGCCCCGCATAACCACCAACCTTTTATTTGTCTTATGACCTCTTCTTAAACATTTGCAGTACTCCAAATAACCAAATTTCAGTTGTTTACAACTTCGTTTTCTTCATTTCCATTATATTTATCATCAAATAAATATGTACAGCTCATGTTTGGAATGCCACTTTGCAATAATTACTATGCCCATCTACAGTGACAGAATTAGGATTTTGATGTCGAACGGGCACAATCTAAGTACTGTCAATTCTGGGGGTTTGGAGGGTAGCGCACCATGAGCGGGGGTTCGGGGGCAGCATCCCTGAATTTTTTTTTTTGCAAAGATATTTTTGTAGGGAAAATATTGAACACAATATTACAATCAAAAATTTAATACAAAATTACAAAAGAAAGGTTTAGATCTGAAAAACTTACAATTCAACAAGATACTTTCCGTTGACACATGCTCTGAAAACGTGAAATAATAGTTTCTGTTGTAATAGTATCATCAATATTTTTTTCAATATAAGCAACCAAACAATCATTCATCCATTCATCCCCCATTATATTTCACAACCGATTCTTTATGATCTTCATTGCAGAAAACAGTCTTTCAACAGTAGCTGTAGCAACTGGTAAGAGGCAAACCAACTTTAATAATCTAAAAACTAAATGATAGTGATTATCTTTTTTTAATTCAACCATTTTTTCAGAAGGTTACTATTTCTTTAACATCAAAAAATATGCCCGTTGATGTAGATCACATATCAAAAATATATATGTCAAGTTGTCTTTCAAGTAACTGTAACTCTATTGGCGTAAAATCATACGGATATAATGCTGGAAGATGAAGTAATTTTTGTTTATCATAAGAACTAAAATGATCATTTGAGTGTAGACAAGAAACACATAAGAGTAATTATGTGTTTACTTCATCAAAGCGATCATTTAAGTCATTTAGCATCCAATCAAGCACTGCATTAAAAGTTTCAATCCTGAAATAATGTTTATTTGTAATCTCACGTGCATTGCGTCTTGATCTAACTTGCTGAACAAAGTTCTCATCCATATTAACAACTATATCATGTTTTTTACAGAAAGTTGAGACTTCGGTCATAAATATTTCTCACTCGGCTTCATCATTTCTCATCTTCAATAATAAAAGGTTTGACAATTTTACGAAATGCATTGCATTTACAATATCTTGATCTTTCCCCTACAATGCTTGGGATAGTTCATTTGGTTTTGACAAAATATTTTTCATCAAATAAATAACAAATGCAAATTTGAAAGTCAAGATAACTTGGACAAGTGCGCTTGCCATTCTTCTTTGGTTTCCATCTGCCCCATCAACTATGATAATCTTCAGCACATCAACAATAGAAGAGAACATGCGAATAAAGTTTAAAGCTCTGTCATAATGTGCCACCTCGTGTCACCAATGCGTTTGAGCTCTAAAGGTTGATTCAACCCTCGTCCACTTTCCAAGTCCCCATATCCAAGCTCTATAGCAACTCGATCAACTTCCAAGGCTCTAAGAGAATCACGGTGTTTGCAAGAGCCACCAACAACATTCATTACTGTGTTAATAAGTATGAAAAGCTCAGCAATATCAGAATTTGTTTCTGCAACAGCTACCAGTACCAATTGAGTTGATGTGCAAAACAGTGAACATAGAAAGCGCAACTGTTCTCATTCAAAATTAAAGCTTTTAACCCCATGAACTCTACTTTCATATTGCTAGCACCATCATATCTCTGCCCACGCAATTTAGAAATACTAAGACCATATCTCATAAATAAATGATCTATAGCTGCTTTAAGGGATAACGCGAAAGTATCCGCGACATGAACAAACCTAAGAAGACATTCTGTGATCGTGCTATTATAATTAACATATCGTAAAACAACAGATATCTGCTCTTTTGTAGATACATCACGTGATTCATCCATTAAAATTATATAACAGTCTTCTCCAATTTCTTGAACAATTTTATTTGATGTCTCTATTGCAATTGCTGATACTATTTTTTTTGAATCTTATGCGATGTAAGTTGACAGTTTTGAGGAGCATTTTGTAACACAACTGAGTTGATGTTATTATTATGCGATGCAAGAAACTCCAAAAGCCCAAGAAAATTTCCTCTGTTGGTAGACTCTTTAGTCTCATCATGACCACAAAAGGACAATCCTTGTCGTAAAAGAAATGTAACACAGTCGATTGAAGCATATAAACGAGCGCGATAATCCAAACTTTGTTGTTCATCTTGTCTTGCAAAAATAATTTGAATATCCTGTTTTTGATTCATCAAAGACTCGCAGAGTTTTCTAGAAGCATTGTGTGGAGTAGTGTGACTTCCGACATGTTTGTCAATACTGATTTATTTTTCCAATTTCTGAAGCCTCTCGTGGTAAAAGTAGGCTCACAACCCCTTTGAGGAAAAATATAACAGTAAAGGCAAAATACTGCATCTTTTTCTTTACTGTATTCTAACAAGCATTTAAATTTGTTAAACCAATTCTTATTAAAGAGTCGAGATTTGTTTTCGATTTCTATTTGGGGAAAACTTTCTAGATGAGGTTGACAATGACTTTTTTGCAAATAATATCTTCGTATAGACTCTTGAATATTTGCATCGTAGGAGTTAATAGGAAGTCTTAAGCCTGAGTCTGAAGGTAGATCTTCAATTTTGAACTCGTCTACGCGGCTTCTTTTACCAATTGTAACTAACTCCTTAGAATCTAACGAACTTTGACATGCTCATTTTTAGAAGAAAATTTCTCCATTGCACTAACTAAAACGCTGCATAAAATTGACGGGACATTCCCTTTAACGCGACTAGAACTAATCGATATGCACATCACAAACATCACCGATCCGGGCTTACCGTCTCGGGTAGGCTTCACACAGCATGCCTAAATCCAGACTCGCTTTTCGGATTACTAATGCAAAAAATATGCCGGGAACGGACACAATCGACTCAGAGGTTCGCAATGAACCGAGGGAGAGACACACCGCATCCAATTGAAGGCGGGTGGCCATCCTAACTTTTAAGCAAACTAAAACAGAAAATCAGGAAAAAGAGTAATTACCAATGTTGTGTTCCAGCAACACAAGACGATTGAAGCTCCAAATCAACCCTTCACGATGGATTCCAGCAACACAATGATGTGTACCTAACATTAAAATGCTCAAAAATTAGCACAATGGTGTGTCCAAATTAACCTTTCACAGAAATCTGGACTGAAATCAGTTCAGATTTCACAGTGAAGAAGAAGAAGAAGAAGATGTACTGACGGCCACGGGAGCCGGAGCCAGAGCCGGAGCCGGTAGCCACGACGGGAGCCGGAGCCGGAGCCGGAGCAGGTAGCAGTGACGGGAGCCGGAGCCGGAGCAGGGAGCGGCGACGGGTTCGGGAGCCGGGAGCGGCGACGAGATCGGGAGCAGGAGGAGCAGGGAGCGGGATACAGGATCGGGAGCAGGAGTAGAAGGGAGCGGGATGAAATGCTAATTTAGCGATTAAAACCGGTCGGGCACGCGTCCTACCGTGCCCTGGGGTAATTCCGCCCTTGCCCATTGAAGGCCACCGTGACACTCTGGATGATGTTAGAATTTGTGTGAAAACGACGGCTTGTTGAATGCCTAAAGATGAACACCGCTTCACTAAATGATGATCACCCAAATGCGGCGGGCTCCTGATTGCGCTCAAAGTTCAAGGTGCTGACGCCGCAGCCCCATACAAGCCCTTACATTTGACATCTATTTTTACAGCATAGACTAATGCCATTTTTGGAAGTTCAGTTGCGGGATTTAGAGTTGAAGAGAATATATCCTCGAACAGCTGTGGCAGTAATTTTAGGAGGTGGATAAGGAACACATCTCTTTCCTCTTACAAAGCAAAGGGCCAAACTTGTTTTATGTTCATCAAAGCCTTTTTATTTTATTTTTTTTCTTTTATGAACTTCTCTAAATCATATGAATGTAAATTGGCATGCTGTGATATGCTGCTGAATGCCTACATATTATTATTGCAAAAAATTCGAAGTGGGTTTATTTCCTTCTCCCATTCATTATATTTACACTATTCTAAACGAAAATACTTTTAGTCCCATGCATGATGGCATTCAAATGATGACTTCTCATCACCAGCAATCAAAGACTTGTAGAAGAGGCAGACGCGAGTGAAGGTTTGACAACGGCTTTTTAGGCGAGAGAAGGGTCGACATGTATGGAGCGAGAGAAGGTTTTGTTGGAAACGTGAATGGCTCCCGCGTACACAGCACAACTCAATACCACTTCAAAACACACCACAATGTGTAGCCGGCGAGACTAACCCCGACGAGATCCTCCAAGTCGCACGGAGGCTAGGAACCCTTCTCATACACGAGTAAAACTTCCCGGGCGACAACGCTTCCCGACTCCCGGCAAACACCCTCCGGTGAGATGGCCCCTACTTGCAAGCTGCACCACCTCCCGCGAGCTGCACCCCGGCGAACTGGCACAGGCAAGAGCTACCCAGCCTGGCGAGATGCTCAACCTGGCGAGACGACCAACTCGCAGCCTACTCATACGACGAGATCAACTTCCAACTCGGCGAGCTCTCTTGCTCGCTCGACAACCTCACCTACCCGCATGGCAAGAACACCAGCGGGCTGCGATTACAACTCCCAACGTTGCAGCGCTCCTCTAAAACAAAAACCGGAAATGAGAAGTTTTTCACTATCTCATCAATCTTTAAAAGAACTACATACATATCTTATATAGACAAACAAACCCAAAATGAAAACGACACATGGCGCTCCCATTAAATGTCATTCATATCAACTCTCTCTCTCTTCCCCCAAAACCAAAATATTCATTAAAAAAAATAATATAGTGTTGATCTTTGGTCAACAAAACAAACTCCAGCAGGTTTGAATTGTATTTGGAGTACTGCTCTTTTTACACCTTTATTTGTTGCAAAAGCCCATACTGATTGTGATAGGTATATCACACAACACGTTCAATACATAATTTTCTTTTTTTGGCATTGACTTAATTTTATGCTTGCAATGCCGGTTGCTTACTAGGAGTTTTTTAGGATTTTAATTTGGTTCTTGTTTTGAGATTTTTTTATTTTGAGGATAAATAACCGAACATAAATATAATTCATTTCATGTATAAGTACATCTAAATTATATGCATTTCAAAGTATTAGTTTTTTTTTTCAGGTATTAAAATTGTAGGAGAGACCTGGCAGAAGTAGATTGTTGTTGATAGAAAAATTTTATTGGCAACAACTCGGACGAAAAAACGGTCAGGGAAATCAACGAGAACAAGGGAAATAGTGGGATGCACGGTGCACAGATTTACTGTGCACCATGGGCCCACAAAACATTGTGCTTCTCCTGTATTTCATTGGTCCCGGACCGTTTTTACGTCCGCGGACCGAAATTTTGCTCGTTGTTGATAAAAACTGCTGATCTAGGATTTTTGCATGATCCCGACGTAAAAGATTTAGATTTTTGATACAATTATAGGCGGATATCGTGAGTGCTTTTGTTTTGCTACATCACACTTGAATCTTTATATTTGTTCAGAATTAATTATCAATTGACATTACAAATTTGTGTGATTTTGTATAAAACAGCATTTAGATTCGCTCAAGAGCGACCAAAGTAGTTTTGGCGTGCCATAGTTTCGGCGTCTCCATCTGGCGAAATTATTGGAACCAGGCTCTGTTTCAAATTCAAGTCCGGGTCAAATCAAAGCGCGACACGTGTCAAAACTCTTCTTCTTTTAATTGTGCACGCAAGAGAAATAATGATCTCCTGAAAGATCAAAAATTTCTCGAGCTCGCATGCTTGAGAGAAGAAAAATAAAAATTATCAGTTTTATGAGATTTTGACATGTGTCACGCTTTGATTTCACCCGTACTTAAGATTTGAAAACTGAGCCCGGTTCTGAAAATTTCGTCTCTATTCGAGACTACTTTCGGCGTGCCCTAGTTTCAATGGAGAGCCTCTCGCGATGGGAGTAGCGGCGTGCGACGGTCCAGCAGCGACATCGTTCTCTATGCGACAAGAGTGCTCGATGGCGATGGTGTGCGTCGACGTCGTCCCTTGTTCGCGATGACGGCTTCCCCGCGCGGTGGTGGATCTCCTGCTCTGTCTGTCTTGCCGGGATATTCCTGATCTACTCTGTCTGGCATGCTTACAGGTGAGGTTCACACAATCTGTCTGACGATCTACTTGGGGTTTGGTTGCAGCGTGGCACCGTCCTGCGGCTATTCTGGAGATATTTTTCCGTTCTCTACGATTATATTAGGGGTCGTTCGTTTGCAAAGTTTTGAGGCTCTGTTTTCGTTTTGAGATTTTGAAAATCAAGTTTTAGTGTTCCTTAATTTTAGTGTTCCTTATGCTATGTTTTCCTTAGTTTTGGTTTTGAACTGAAAACGCTCGGTTTTCATTCCTTTTAGGCTCTGTTTGTTTGGGCGGTGAAGCTCCGTTGAGGTCCGGTGGAAACGCTAAAAAATTTATTGGTCAGTTTGTGGCGGCGTTGCGTCGGAATCGGAGGATGAAAATTCCGTTGCGATCGGAATTTTGCCACAGCTGGGGCGAGTAACTTTTCAACGCCGCGTTCCCAACGCCATGGACGGAGTTGGTCGCCGCCACCTCCCCCATCCTCCCGTGTTCCCCCTCCGCCGTTTTCACCGGTGATTTTGAAATGGACGTCGGAGCTGCTCTCTCTCCCACTGCCAGGTCGCCGGATCTCCCCCCCCCCCCCCCCCCCCCCCGCCTCCTCCTCCTCCTCCTCCTCCTTTTCCCTGGAGTTTTCCTTGCTCCGGCCAGGCATCTCCTCCTCAGCCGTGCGCCTGCGAGAAGCCCCAATCTCCTTCTCCCTAAACCGCCGATCTCCTCCGCCCGCGAGCAGGCTCAATTAATTTTTCATCCTCCGATAATATAATATATTATTATATTATAATATAATATATTATATTATATTATTTTATTAATATAATATAATAATATTATATTATTATATTATTATATTATATTATTATTAGTTTTAATATTAATAATATGTTTATTATTAATAATAAATTACATTTATAATAAATATTAATTATAATTAAATGTAACAGAAACGCCACCGCTGTTTTACCAAACAGTTTCTCCATTCTGAACAGCTCTGCCACCACTGTTTTACCAAACTGTTTTGTCCTTTTGAACAACTCAATTCCAACAGCTACATTTACACAGCTCCATTCCCACAGCTTCTTTTGTCACCGCCACCGCCGAAACAAACTGACCCTTAATTTTGCCCAGCCCCAAAACAGACCTGTTTTGCTAGGTTTTGAGAATAGACAAGTGGCAGAAAATTTTTGTCTCTTCTTCGCAACTTCCATGGCGGGAGATTTTTCAGGGAAGAAGACTACCTGCTGGTGAGGGATGTTCTCTAGCAACCTCTGTTGCAGGCGCAATTGGAAGTGGTTGTAGAACTCTGCTGCTGCAACCCTGCTGAAACCTGCTGCAATGGCCACGGAAGGGATCGGTGGAAATGGGGAAAACTGAGGTGGAGGTACAACCCTGCTGCTTCGTCGGAGCTGCAATTGGATAATGCTGATAGGATATGCCGGCCATGTCGGAGCCGCAGCTGGAAAATGCCTGATATGCATTCATGGATCTTGGGGTGGAGTGCCATTTTTCTGTAGCATTTTGTTCTCAACACAGGTCTAGAAAGAGGGCATGCCTCTTCTTTCTTTCTGCTGTAGATATTAGAAATCTGTAGCATTTTGTTCTCAACATAGGTCTAGCATTTTGAACATTTTTTCTGTGGCATTTTGTTCTCAACACCGGCCTGGTACGCCATTTTTTCCATTCTTTTCTTTCATTGCCGCTGCAAGTGACAAAGGCAGACCTCTTCTATCTTTTTTCTCAACACAGGTCTAGAAAGAGAGCTTTGGAGAAGAAGATGAGAATGCACAAATAAACATAAGTTTTTGTCTTGACCTAAAACAAACTTGAAAAACATTATGCAAACAACATAAGTTTTCGTTTTACCCCAAAACGAAAACATATGATTTTTTTGTTTTGTGCAAAAACGAAAACCTTGAATGAAAACATTACCAACGAACGGGGCCATATTTGTTTTTGCTTCAGTTTCGCTTGGATGGAAGATCCCCATGGGGATGTGAAACCGACGCCTCCTCCTCTCGCGCCTTTGTATGCTAGTGTTGTTAATTCATCTGCTTTTATTCCTCGTAAGTGTTCCGGAATTTTTGATCGGCCTCTAACCCTTGCTACAAATGGTCATTCGTATGCTTTTTTACTGATACGGAAATGGCTACTGTCGCTGCATCCCTTGAATTTTGTCTAGTTGTTAAATGCGCTTTTGGGCGTCCCTCCATTCCTGCATTTAAATCTACTTTTTCTAACCACTCATTTAAAGCTCACTCAGGAAACGGACTTTTGGCACAACGCACCCTTAAAATAACAAGGTTTGGCACATTGCACCCTAATGTTTTAGTTTTGGCACATTGCACCCTCTAAAAATATTTAATTTGGCAAGTTGCACCCTCAAGCTTTTAATATGAATTTATATCTTATTTATCGGAAATAAGACGGGGCATTTTGGTCCATTATTATGAAAGCGCATTTTGGTTCTTTTCAATCCCTCCGATTTAAGAAGTGTATTTTAAGAAGTGTACACCGGGTGGCACCCTCAAGCTTTTAAGAAGTGTATTTTGAGAAGTGTATTTTATGAAAGTGCATTTTGCCTCATGAAGTGTATTTTGGTCCTTGAGAAGTGTATTTCAAGGGTACATCTGGGTGGCACCTTCAAGCTTTTAAGAAGTGTATTTTGGTCTATTTTTTTCATTGCCCTATTTTTTAGCAGGCTATCTAAATATGTTGCATTCAATCCCATGAAAATGTTGCTACTGCTCCATTTCCATTGCCCCGTTTTTTTATAAATATGTTGATATTTTGCAAGGGTGCATTGTGCCAAACTGAGGACACTTCAGACAAAAAGTCCTCTTGCAATTTCTCATTTTTGAGGACTCGTCGTTTTAATTTTTACATCATATTGAGTAAAACAAAATTCAGATCAAACGGAGGGCACTTCAGACCAAAAAAAAAATCATGTGAATTCAAAGATCCAAATCTAGCAACCAAAAAAGTATGCTCCATTTTCATGATTTAGACACCACCAACAATAAAAAACTACATCCAGGTGGCTGGAAAGCCATGACCAACAACAAAAAAAACAGCATGCTCTATTTTCATGACTTGGACACCACCAACAATAAAAAACTACATCCGGGTGGCAGCAAAGTCATGGCCAACAACATCAAAAAACAACATGCTCCATTTTCATGAGAATTTCATGGGATTCTCATATCATTCCTCACCCGCATAACGAAACAACAAATAATTTAAATTATAAATATTTTAACCGACCAATGACTAAGAATATGATACTAAGTGTCTATGTACGGCTCTTGCAAAACACTATTTTCGCCCAAATTTGAAATTGCCGCCTTCCTTTTTACCTACAAAACAAAGTAATATAATCATTTACAATATCACTCAAATATTAACAAGAAATAAAATTGCATACATACCGTTAATTTTGATCGCGTGACAGACGACATCACTGTTTCACTTATAGTATTTGAGGGTTGGTAGCAACCTTTTTTTGTTATGACCTTTTTCGCCACAACTAGAGCATGTATACTTTACTCCGTAACGTTTTAAACCATATTTTTTATTATCTACCTCATTAGCTTCTTTTCTTCTTGCATGTCCTAATGGTTTTCCAGATTTCTTTTGCTTTTCAAACCATGGGATAACGGGTAGTAGGCTGGAATTTTGCCACTCATTTTGTCCATATATTGGGTTTAAAATATGCTCATATGCCTTCAAATAAGTACTCTTCTTGTACCAATAATCGACGTACTCTTCCGCATTTTTTCGTTTATAGAACATGCAACCTATGGCATGCATTCAAGGAATGCCACTAAGGTCCCACTTTTTACAACTGCAACTTGTGATAGCTAAATCAACGATCCATACATCTCCAACCAAACCTTTTACTTCAAATTTATCTTTTCCATTCCACCCCAACCTATAATCTCGAACCCCTTTTTTGTTATTCTCCAGAATCCTTTGCATTACAGTACAAATATCTCCGTTATAACGCAACAACTTGTCCCTTTGCGTATGAACCCTCTTCATCAAAATAACTATAATAATTTCAAGGATTTTTATTATAGATTTCCCTTTGGCTTTCAAGATAACATTATTAAAGCTTTCACATAGATTATTTAACAATATATCACATTTTGGCACATACGTTTTGGCCATGTGCCAAAGTGTGATCTTGCCCAATTTTTTGGATGTCTTTGCCTAATCCAATCATATGCTAAAGTATCAACGAGCTTTATCTTCTCCATTTCACGATTAAAATCAACAAGGAGAGATGCAGATGCAGCTTTCCATAACATGGATTTTAAGTGTATGCCCTTATGTTTTTTTTTTGAAATTATTGTACATGTGTCTTAAGCAAAACCTATGCTCTCCATTGGGTAGTAGATCTTCAACTGCTTTTAGGAGACCTTTTTTGCTTATATGATATGATTGTCCATATATAGCTGTTAACAATATTCAAATTTTGAATCAGAAGCTCTAGAAATCATTCTCATGTTTTCCCATTTTCTTTCAAAACAACAACATATGCAATTGCAAACATACCATTATTCTCATCTATGCCTACGACACACAATAGAACTCCACCCTTGGAGGTCTTCAGGTGTGTACCATCCAAACTTATTACTGGCCTACAACCTGCAATTATTCCTTTCTTCAAAGCACCCCAACAAATATATAACTTCTTGAAAGTGCATGTATTAGAATTTGATACTTTCTTACATTGCACTTTCACCGTTGTATTAGGATTTGTTTGGTGAATTTCTTCACAGTAATCCCATAGCCAGGAATACTGTTCCAACTCAGTCCCATGATTCATTTTTGTTGCATGTTTCTTTGCCTTATACATCTTCAATATGGATAGAGAAATTTTATTCTCCATCTGCATCAATTCTTGCATTGAATTTACAGGCTACTCAGGATTACTCCTGAGATTATGTCGATATTTTTTGCAATCAAGGTGGAAGTGCGATGCTTAGAGCTTGTTGCTCTATAACAAGTATGCTCTCCTTTTATTGACTTAACTTGGAATGTTTTGTCATCCTTTGAAATAAAAGAAACATAAATAATCCAATTGCATTCACAAGTCACTTAAATTTTATCGCTACAATTTTATGTAAATTTCAAGGGTCTACCATGAATGTTAGAGTGTATACGCACATCTCTAAAATATTGAGCAATATTGAAACACATCCCAACTTCAAATTCAAAACTCGACTTGTTTGCATTGCCCTTATAAATATGATGAAGAGAAGACTTGTTTTTATTTTCCCTCACTAAGCTCTGATGTTCTATCATTTGATTTTGGTTCATCAGACTCATGGAAGCCAACCCATTCAACATCTTGGTCAATGTTTTCATTAAAACTATATGTTGTCATTCTCAAACTCACTGTCCTTAAAATCATCAGTGAAATTTGAATCATCTTCATCACTGCCCTCGTCATCGATGGGATCACTATCCTCTTCAACAAGAGCTAGTAATTTCATATCCACAGGATAAGGTATTTCTTTCATATCATGGTCGGACACTCAAATGTCATCAGTTTCAACTACATCAACATATACATCGACCACCCGCTCAAAACTGTAGTGATTTAACATTTTTTTGCATCTTTGTCATTAACAATGAGAACCAAATGATTGCAATCGTTCATGCTTGTTAAACTGCAATAAAATCTAACACAACCATTTTCACCCAACTGCATACTCATATCATGCAAATCTTTCAACAAAAACTCACTAGCATTGCAAAAATCAAAGTTGGTTATATGATCGGGCATATACACAATTCCATTAGATGTTAGGAATGATCCAGAATGATGAATCCTGATAGTGAACAACATATTTTCATTTTTTGTATCTACACAAACAAGTCATAATATAAATCAATAACTGAGTGTACGGAACAAACATGGTAGATATCTTGAAAACATTATTACAAATCATTATACAAATCGGAGCTTGAAACGTAAAATCAGAACAATCTGTCATTCTCTGAATCCACACCATTGCAAATGATTTAATACCTATAATAAATTACAAGTAAATATGCAACCAAGCAAGATGATGTTAAACTACTAGTTAAACTGCTAGTTAAACTGTAACCAAACAAGTAAATATATAACCAAGCAAGCTAAACTGCTACTACTTGTTTTGCACTGGTAATATGATCAGACTTCTTAAATTAGGATGATTTTACTAACTGCAATTACGAAATCAAAATCCTCATGGTCGAGTAGTACTCATTTTGCATAGTTAAAATAAAAAAACTCAAGTTGGAGGAAAAATGGGAGATTATAATTGGAGGCACAAGCATGATGATGTTGCCCAGGGAAAATGCCGGAGAAGCACACGCACAGGCAAGATGCTACGACGCAGGGAAAATGCTAGAGAAGCACACACACACATGCTGGAAGAAGTACCAGAGAAGCACACAGATCGCCAACAAAATAGTTGGAGAAGCACAAAGGATCGCTGACGAAATAGCAGCAGGGGATCAACGATGAAATAATCGGAGAAGCACAGAGGATCCCCGACGAAATATCAGCAGCAACTGACTTGCGAAGTGAGGCTCTAGGGCTTGGCGGGATTGAAAAGAGTGAAAGATCATGAGACTCGGTTATACCTAAAGTAATATTTCATAATAATGGACCAAAATGCCCCTTCTCATTTCTAGTAAATATGATATAAATTTATATTAGAAGCTTGAGGGTGCAACTTGCCAAATTAAATATCTTTGGAGGGTGCAATGTGCCAAAACTAAAACATTAGGGTGCAATGTGCCAAACCTTGATGCTTCAAGGGTGCATTGTGCCAAAAGTCCCTCAGGAATATATGGTAGCTCCGATTGATAATAGACATTTGATTCTTGCTTTTGAAACAGAGGAAGATTTTAAAAAGGTTTGGTACAGAGTTTATGGTTTATAAGAAATTTTCTTTTAGATTTTGAGGTGGATCCCTGATTATTCTCCTAATCCTGCTTGGATTTACATTTGAAGTTTTCCTTATCACAACATTGATGAAGATATTCTTAGGGTTGTAGTCAAACCCTACTCGTCGGCCCGTTAGTTTGTACCGTATTCATATTAGGTTTTTGTTTTTCTTCAAAACAAAAAAAATCAAATGTTTTTATTTTGCTGCAAAAACTTATGTTCGTTTGGAGCATGATTTTAAAATCCATTTTGAGGCAAAACAAAAACTTATGTTTGTTTATCTAATAATTTTCAAGAAGTTATTTACTTCATGATTGAATAATGTAGTCAGTTAACTGATAATTTATTTATGTTTCATCATGTGAAATCGGGATGCACGGTGCTGGACACTTGGATTTTGGGTCAGCTTACATACCTCTTTGGTTATTAATTGTGCTTCTAGAGCTTCTTTCCCCACAAGCCTTCAAGCAGGTTTCCTTCTTTCTTGTTCTCAGGTGTGCATGGCGTGTGAGTTCTACAGTGCGCTTCTTCTCTCCATCCTATTTCAGGCGTGTATTTTAAGGAGATGAAGTACAGACATGTCATAAATCGGGAAAATAGGCGAGATAAATCCAAAACATACAAGATTAGATTTCCAGATCCCTTCCGTAGATCTGTTTTCACATTCTAAAAGAGATCATCCTCAAGAAGACGAAGATGCCATCGGGAAGAAGGACCCCTAGGAAAAACGAAGCACCGTCTGCAAGCTGGGGGGGGGAACGAAAATACCCGGGAAGACAAAGCTCCGTCGACGAACAGCGACAATAGAAGCTCTCCGCCGACAGAAATTGCAAAAATTGGCAGCAAACGAACAACAAAGGAGACAAGGAGAGTGATGGAGAAAGCTTCGTGGAAGAAGGAAGCGGGGAAGAAGAGCGTGTTGGATCCCTAGTTGATTTTGGCTAGGTTCACTAGCTTAGGATGTGACCCAACATGTATAGCCAGGGTCAAAATTTGTGTCCTAGAGTCTAAGCCAAGTCCTTAGAGTCAACACCAGATGGACCAGCTATCAACAAGACAATCAGAGACTCAAGACTTAGAAGATTTTAAGACTAAGTAAAATGAGTTCGAAGTTCGTCGAACTCAGCTCGACGAAAGGCATTCTAAGCTCGACGATCTTGAGACATTTCTCGGTGCTGAGCTCGACGATCTTTGTTCTCTGTTCGACGATGACTGAGATACTTCAACAAGCTAAAGTCAGGATAAATCCAGATTTTTCTAAGTCCAACTTCAGGCTTTGGTCGACGAACAAGATTCTGAGCTCGAGGAACTTGGACCTCAAGCTCACAACTTCTCAGGTCGACGAAGTCAACTTATCAGGTCGATGAATTCAGTACTCTACTCGACGATTCCTGGTCTACGATTTGAATCCTTCTCAGCCAGAGACTTCTCAGATTCTAAGTCCACAATCATTCTTCAATCGATGAATTTGGATCTCTGTTCGACGAATAAAGATTGACAATGAAGATTATCTATTCGACGAACTTTGGATCTCTGTTCGATGAATGAAGATTGTCAGTTCGACGAAGATTGTAGCAGAATTGACAAGATTCCCTTGAAGACTAATTGTTATTGTCTGGTCGACGAACTCATCAGCTCAGCTCGACGAACTGTGAACTCAGCTCGACGATTCCTGTTCTTCGTTCGACGATTTCAGACTAGGTCTTCTCCAGTTTTCCGTCCCTTTTCTTGGCGATGATTCCTGAGTATTTAATGCTCAATCTTCTCGGAATGTTACCGTTGGAACGAGCATTGATCATGGATTATTACATGTCGTTTTTCCATGGGACAGTTAGGGAATTCATTGATTGTCGTTTCCTTCCCAGGCCGACTGCAATTACTACTCAAACATTTAAATTTTGAATGTTCCTGAGTCAGTCTTCAAGTCAGAAAAGAAAAATATTAAGCAGTGATACAGACATAAAGACAGACATTGCACAGAAGAACAGTCTTACAGAAATCTAATGTTCTCTTTTTACAATCAGCCCAGGCCAGAGAACATCATCAAGAAGAAGAAGAACATTCAATCTCCATCAGGAGTCTTTTTCCTTCAATCCTACAGGATAAATTCAGAAGGACACCAATCCATATCTGTCAAAGAAGTTCTTGAAGCAATCTTTTGTCAAGGAAATCAAGTTTTGAAGACCTGTCACCCTGTAGCAGTGCTCTAGTTTTCCTGATCCAATCAAGATCTCAGGTGGAGCTATTTGCTGAAATCAATCCACTAGTCTTCTCAGTTGTTATTGAGAAAGAGAAGACACTATCACCCCCTTTTCATCTTCTGTACAGGGTTTTAATTCCCTTCAAAATTATTCCTGGTTGCAAGTCTCCTACCAAAAGACTTGAGGTTTTGGTTTTTGAGCACCTGAAAAAAAGCTCATTAGTGTCAGGCACCTGATCAAAAACCTGAGTGGATTCCTACCAGGGTGGTAGAAGAGTGGATGTACCCAGGTTGGGGAACCACTATAAATTTCTTGTGTCGTCTGCTTGTCCTCTTTCTTTTATTTTGGCTGTGTTCTGTGATTTGCTAGGTTGCTTTTCTTATTTCTTTATTTACCAATCAGTTCACTTAGGATTACAGTAATAGTTGTAAAGTTTTTTTTAAGAGAGCACAATACTTTATTCACCCCCCCCCTCTAGAGTATTTCATATCTAACCTGCACTTTTAATTGGTATCAAAGCGAGGTTGGTTAAACTAACTACCACAACTTAAGAGGTTAATTGGCTGTACAGGCTAACACCTGAACCATAAAGATCCCTCTTGTTAGATCTAATTGTTTTGTTTCCTTTATTAGATTTATTTCTTCACAGAAATGGCTCAAAATAAAGATTATGCAAGCATCAGATCTCCAGTATGCAATCTTAACATATTTTCCATCTGGAAGGCAAGAATCAAATTGTATATGAATTCTATTGATGAAGATATTTTTGCTTCTATTTTAACAGGAGTACCTCCAGCTCCTGTAGCTTCTACAAGCACCTCCACCAACATGACTGTAGTACCTCCTCCAGAGAATAATGATGCATACAAGAAAGCCAAAATTGCAGATGCAAAAGCAATGAACATCTTGGCTCAGACTATGTCAGATGACATCTTTTAGAAGGTGGTTGAGTGCACCTCAGCCAAGGCCATTTGGGATTCTCTCAACCAAATGGTAGATGGCTCAACAGATGAAAGGAAAGACAGGAGATCAAATCTCAAATCCCTGTATGAGAATTTTAAGAAGGATGAGGTTGAATCAGTGGCTGAAATGTACAACAGGTTGAGCTCAATCATCAATGAGCTTAAAACCTTGGATAAGGATATCACCCTTACAGAGGTGAATGACAAAATCTTGATGTGCTTCCCTAGCTCTTGGTACTCAAGAATCTGGCCTATCAAAGAAGCCAGAAGCCTAAATGAGATATCAACTGAATTTCTGTTAGGCAAATTAAAGTCTTATGAGCAGTTGATTAAGTCAAGAGAAGCAGCTGAACAGAAGTCAACAACTCCAGTGAGAAATGATCACAGTATAGCCTTCAAGGCATCTGAAGAAAGTGAGACCTCAACATCCAATAAAGAACTCACGAGCCTCTTTGCAAAATAATTTTATAAGATGGCTAGAAAGGATTTCAGAAGAAAATCATCCAGGCAGGATGATAAGCCTAAGTATGACAAGACACCAATAAAGGAGGTTGTGTGCTTTGGATGCAGAAAGCCTGGACATTACATCTCAGAATGTCCAGAAAACCAGAAGAAGGAGAAAAGCAGAGAAAAGGACTCCAGGAGAAAACACAGCAGCAGACCCTCCGCCAGCAAGTACAAAAAGAAAGATAATGGCTTTGTTGCTGAGACATAGAGTGATACTGAAGAAGAATCATCCTCTTCCAGCTTAAGTGAAGAAGAGGAAGAAGCAAGATCCAAGGAGGTTTGCTTTATGATAATTGATGCCTCCAGGAGCTGTTCAGGATCAGAAGGAGAATCTGAAGATGAGGCAGCCTCAGACTCTGAGGCAGATCAGGTTCTTTCAAGCTTTGATTTTAATTCTGATCTATTTAAAATTGAATTCAAAACTATGTGTTTAGATTTAATTAATTAAGAGAAAGAAATAAAAACCCTTAGAGAAAGGCTAGGAAATCTTGAATTTGTCAACTCAGAAAATCTTAAACTACAAGATCAACTAACTTTAGCAAATGAACAGACAATTAAATTAAAATCTGATTTATGTGAGGCCAAACAACTTGAGCAATCTCTCAATGGAAGAAGTCTTAAGCTGATGGACATAACAAGCACAGTAAATGCCAGATTAAATGGCAAGCTGGGCTTGGGTGCATCATCAGGTTTGCCCCCCCCCCCCCCCCCCATAATTAAGAAAAATATTCTTACCACACCCATTAAATTTGTTTCTGTCAAGGGAAAAGAGAAGATACCCATATACAAGAGCAATACAAATCAGAAAAAAACTAATAAAAACAAGGTTTAGCAGCATTCGTCGAACTCAGATCGACGAAATTTGGCCAGTTCGTCGAACCCAGATCGACGAACGCTGAACGCAAACTTCAGTTATAACAATTCATCTAACTGCGATCGACGAACTTTGTATGGTTCGTCGGGCAGAGGTCGACGAACATGGGGCGCAGAAAATGACTATTGTCATTCTCTGAGCAGAGATCGACGATCTCAGCCCTATTCGTCGAACTCTGGTCGACGAACTTACAAAATTCGTCGAACCCAGAAAGAACAAACTTAAATCATTTCTCTTACAGATATTCTAAGCCAACTAATAAACCACTTAATCCAGTAGCTGATTGGGTTATTCCACCTACGAGATATCACCCCTTAGGTTATAAATCTCAACCTACTTTGTCGGTTATTTTCAGCTTTTCTTTTCAACCAAATAAAGGACCCAAGGTAACCTGGGTCAAGAACAATTGAGTTTTGTTTTTCATTACAGGTACAGGTGAAGAGCTGTCCAAGGGTGAGTTAGACCTGGTACTTGGACAGTGGTTGCTCCAAGCATATGACAGGCAGCAAGGACAATCTATCCAATTACAAGTCCAAGCTAGGACCAAAGGTGATCTTTGGTGATTCAAATATTGACCAGTCTGAAGGATATGGAGCAGTAAAGATTGGAACAGTTACCTTCAAGAGAGTAACATATGTAAGAGGACTCAAACTTAACCTATTGTCCATAAGCCAATTATGTGATGAAGGTTATCAGGTACACTTTAACTCTACCTCTTGTTCTATTATTAATAATGAAAACAAAACTGTTTTAATTGGAATTAGACAATGCAACATATATCTAGTAGATTTTATTTCTGCCAAAACTGATGTTTGTTTATTCAATATCACTAGTAACCAAAATGAGTTGTGGCATAAAAGATTAGGTCATGTAAACCTTAAGAATGTAGCTAGGTTATCTAAAGACAACCTTGTTAGAGGTTTACCTTCTGGCCCCTACAAGAAGGAAAACCTATGCAGGGCTTGTCAATTAGGCAAGCAAACCAAAACTAGTTTAAAATCCATAAGAGTGATTCACCTAGGATTTTGTATTTGCTTCATGCGCCTCTATTTGGACCCATTGCAGTACAAAGCCTAGGAGGGAAGTCTTACACTTTAGTGATTGTTGATGACTTCTCTAGATTCAGTTGGGTGGCCTTTCTGAGAACTAAGTCAAATACATTCAAGGTTCTTATAGATTTTCTCAGGACGATACAGATTGAGTTCTCTACTCATGTTGCATTGATCAGAAGTGATCATGACACAGAGTTTGAGTCTCTTCTTATGCATGAGTTCTGTGAGAAGGAAGGTATCAGGCAGTGCTTCTCAGCTCCTAGAACTCCCCAACAAAATAGGATAGCTGAAATGAAAAATAGGACACTCATTGAATCTACAGGCACATTATTGGCAGATGCTTACATGCCTCTATCCTTTTGGGTAGAAGCTGTAAACACTGCTAACTATGTCCTGAATAGAAACCTTATACACAAGCTGAAAAATAAGACCCCCTATGCATTGCTTAAAGGGAAGAAACCTAAAATCACATATTTTAAAGTTTTTGGTTGTATATGTTATATTCACACAAATAACAAAAGATACATTAGAAAGTTTGAGGCTAAGGCTGAAGAAGGGATTTTTCTAGGATACTCCCAAGTAAGCAAGGCCTATAGGGTTTTTAATAAATCCACTCTTAAAATTGAAGAGTCAGTTCATGTATCCTTTGATGAAGCTAACATGTCTTATAAGGAGAAGGAGATTTCTACCAATAGCTCTTTGTAGGTTCCACAACTGTGTGAGTCTATGGATGGACTAAACCTTACCCAAGAGGTGTCAACCCATCCTTCTCTACAGGTTGCTAAAGACAGTGAAGAAGATATTCAAGTGGAAGTGGCTGAACTTCCCTCAACAGCTAATAACATTCCTCAAGAGGAATTAATTACAGAAGCTGTTGTTGAATAAACTCCACCAACTGATCTTGTCACACTTAGAGATCGCCCCAGATCTCAAGTGATTGGAGACATTTCAGCAGGTGTACAAACAAGGCATCAACTCAATTAAGACTTGATGCATGACTATTTTCTCTCTCAGATTGAACCTTTCTCCATCCATGAAGCTGAGCAAGATCCCCACTGGATCATTGCAATACAAGAGAAACTAAATCAGTTTGAGAGATGTAGAGTTTGGGATTTAGTTCCAAGACCTCATAACTACCCAGTTATTGGAACCAAATGGGTCTACAGAAATAAGCTAGATGCTCAAGGAAACATTGTGAGAAACAAGGCTAGGCTTGTTGCTCAAGGCTACAGGCAAGAGGAAGGAATTGACTATGACCAAACCTTTGCCCCTGTTGCAAGGTTAGAGGCCATAAGAATATTCCTTGCCTATGCAGCTCACAGGAGATTCAAAGTTTTCCAAATGGATGTCAAGAGTGCATTCTTGAATGGAGTGCTTCAAGAAGAGCTTTATGTGGAACAACCTCCAGGTTTTATCTCTCTAACTAAACCCTCTTTTGTATTTAAATTGCATAAAGCTCTCTATGGTTTAAAGCAATCTCCAAGAGCTTGGTATGATATCTTAGCAAGCTTTCTTTTAGAGCATAAATTTACAAGAAGAACCATAGATAAAACTCTTTTCACTAGACATCATAAGGACCAAATTTTATTAGTACAAATATATGTGGATGACATCATCTTTGGATCTACTAATCCCAAATTATGCAAGAGATTTGCTGACCTCATGCATTCCAAATTTGAGATGAGTAGCATGGGTGAGCTTTCCTACTTCCTTGGTCTACAAGTGAAACAGCTCCCTGATGGTATCTTCTGTAACAACCCCATCCGTTCATATGATATATTCTAGAAGGTCCGACCGGGGCCCCACAGGATATATCACAAAACAGGCGGTGAAGGTACAAGATGATACCAGAGTAACACATCGCACCTATCACAAATCATTCTAGCGGAAGCCTAGACTACTTGAACTCCTCATGAATGTCCAAACATAAAACACCATATTTTATACAATATAGGAATGTCTTACAACAAGTCAAAAGAGTTGGCCTTATGGCCTTACATGGCTTTCAAACAGTGGCCTAAACAAATTGGCGCGCAGGCCGGCCACAAGAAAAGAAAACACACAACAACACAGATAGCCTTCGAGTGCTAGCAGCAGTAGCAGCAACAAGAGCAGGAACATCTATGCGTCCCGCTCGGCTCTCCAGCACCTTATAGGGACAATCCACCCAACGGTGGAAAACAAAAGCAACGGTCAGCGTTCAGCTGACCAAATTATAACGACCCTACCCCTTCTCTCGGGACAGCGGTAATCTTCCCTGCAGGCATAGCAAAACACAAGTATGGCAAGATATATATATACTCAAAATGTGCTTTCACGCACACAAGCCATCACAACCTTTCGCCACCCGGCCCAACGGTCCGTGCACTCAGGGCATATTCTTGGTGTTTCGGCAAATATCTTGCCCACCACCGTATCAGGGTCATAACCCAATGGTAAATCTCTTGAGCATTGACTCCATGGCGTGCAGCCGGAGTTAGTCTTCCTACACCGGGATGGCCCGTAGCCCCCCATTGTGTCATGGCGCGCAGGCCGAAGACTCTTGTTATGCGCTCCAACAGACCGCACCTTTTGGTCTCACGTCGGATGGACATAGCGCAGGTCGGATCCTCCACCCCCCGTTGCTCAAATCGCCTTGCCTTCTCCGAGTACAGCGTACTCATGGCTATATCAAAGGCGCGGGTCGGTCTCACCAATCTTGTTCTTGGCATTCAAGCCTGTGCATATCTCGATACCCATTCTCTCACAAGAACAGCGGGTCTTTCCTGGGCACACCAGTACTTCTTGTTACTCTCTTCACAGGTGGACACCGCACAAGCACAAATGTCACGGGTCTTTCCTGGCTATCCTGCCAGTACTTCCTGTTGCTCGCTTCACAGGTGGACACCCTACGACATCAAGCATCACAAAGGGCATTTCCTGGTCACACCAGTACTTCCTGTGCCTCATTCACAGGTTGGACCCAAAAACATAACACGACTATTTTTCCTGGACTACCACTCCAGTACTTCCTGCTACTCCTTTTCGCAGGCATAACCCGTTGACTCCTTAAACGACACGTTATAACGTAGTCTTCTCCGGTTTGTATGAAACATCACCAATCCAGACCAACCTGTCCAGATGGGCTTCACACAGTATGCTTATTCCGTACTCCATTTCCGGATCTATACTATATGCTAACAAAGGGGATTTCAAGCATCCACCCAAAGATTCCCAAATTCAGCCACCTCTTGGTGGGGGAAATCATAAAGTTATGCCAAAAAGAAGCCTTCACATGGGTAGGAAGAAAAGTCGTTACCCTTGACGACCGCTTCGGTGCCATGACCGCAAAGCTTGCTTGCAAGACTCGCAAGAGCGTTTCCTCCGCAACGCCGGCTTCAGATTTCTCGTCGGTAACCAGCAGCACCACCAGCAGCAGCCCCCTTTCCTTCTTCCTCCTCCTTTCTCTCTCTCTTTCTCTCTTAACTTGAAGAAAGATCAAGGCCAAAACAAATGAGAATCACTTCTCAGTTTTCGGCCTTTAGGAAAAAGAGAAAGAAGCTTCAGCCCTTGGATCCAGGCTGAAGGAATGGACAGCCACAATTCTGCCAAAAACACTGATTTTGACCCGACACGGCCGTGTGCCAGGCCGTGTGCCTCAAGCGGTGGTCAACCTACTTATCCAAACCAGTGACATGCCCATGGGACACGCCCGTGTCATGGGCCGTGTCACCAACACGCCTTCAGACGCGCCCGTGTCTGTGGCCGTGTGCCTGGGTGAAAAAAATCCCAAAACATCCCGATACTTCACATGGCCTGTGACACGCCAGTGTCCCAGGTCGTGTGCCCAGACACGGCACAAAGACACGCCCTGTCGAAAACCTTCGGCGGGCTGAGTTCGTCGACCCGATTTGACACGCCCTGTGACACGCCCGTGTCACAGGCCGTGTGCAACTTCTCGACACTCGACGCCCACGTCTCGACACTCGACGATCGTCGAGACAAAGTCGTCGAGCACACGACACGGCCTTGGACACGCCCGTGTCCTGGGCCGTGTGCCTCCTCTCGGCACAACGTCGAGCGAAAAATCGTCGACACAGAGCCCGATCGTCGACAAAGCTCGACACGCCCTGTGACACGCCCGTGTCGCAGGCCGTGTCCTCTGACATGCCCTGGGACACGTCCGTGTCCCAGGCCGTGTCACCCAAAAATTCCTGTTTCAGAAATTTGGACTGTTACAATCCTCCCCTCCTACAGGAAATTTCGTCCTCGAAATTCAGACATAGGAAGGCAACAAAAAACAGCAAGAAATATGTTACAACATCCTCTCTCTCGAGATTACAAAAACAACTCAGGGAACTCTTCGCGCATGGTTTGCTCTCGCTCCCATGACAGTTCTTCACGGCCGCAGCTGTCCCACCGGACTTTCACCATGGCGACCGTCTTGTTCCGCAACTATTTCTCGGCCGAATCTTCGATCTGAATGGGTCTAACTCTCGTTGTTAGCCCATACTCCACCGGCACACGATCATTTGAGATCACTTGAGCTGGATCTTTCACGGCCTTCCGAAGCACCGAGATGTGAAAGACATCATGCAACCCACCCAAGTCTGCCGACAGAGCTAGCCGATAAGCCGCTTCGCCAACTCGCTCAACCACTTCAAAAGGACCCAAATATCTTGGACTCAACTTTTTCAATCGTCGAATCCTGGAGACACCTTTGAATGGCTTGATCTTCAAGTAGACCCAATCGCCAACCGCAAATTCCACATTCCGGTGCTTGGCGTTGTAGTACTTCGCTTGTCGATCTTGAGCAATAAGCAATCTCTCTCGAATCATCCGTATGGTCGAGTTTGCTTCATCAACCTCATTTGGTTTAAAAATCCGAGCTTTGCCCGCTTCTACCCAAGCTAAGGGAGTACGACACTTCCTTCCATATAGAGCTTCATATGGTGTCATCCCAATGCTCGCCTGGTAGCTGTTATTATATGCAAACTCTACCATATAGAGATGATCTTCCCATCTCTTTCCGAAGTCAAGGGCGCACATTCGGAGCATGTCCTCCATTGTTCTGTTGGTACGTTCAGTTTGGCCATCCGTTTGGGGATGAAAGGTCGTACTGAAAGTCAACTTCGTGCCCAACAGTCGGTGAACTAGCCTCCAATCATTTGACGTGAATCGCCCATCTCGATCACTTATGATGCTCCGAGGAACACCGTGAATCCGCACAATCTGGTCAACATATAACTTTGCCAAACTTTCAACTGAATCATCCCGCCTGTTCGGGAGAAAATGTGCTACTTTCGTTAGCCGGTCCACAATGACCCAAATGGAATAATTTCCTTGCTGCGATCTTGCCAACCCATGCACAAAATCCATGGAAATATCATCAAATTTCCACTCTGGGATCGGCAGTGACTTCAGATAACCGCCCGGCTTTTGGCATTCCGCCTTCACCATCACACATGTTTCGCATTTGGAGACATAAAGGGCAACATCTTTCTTGAGCCCTGGCCACCAGAAAGGTTTCTTCATATCGTTGAACATCTTTGTGCTCCCGGGGTGAATGGAATATTTTGTATAATGCGCTTCATACATCAGTTCTTCCCTCAATTTCTCAACATTCGGGACGCACAAACGGCCCTCTTTTCGCAACAGACCGTCAATCCATGTGAATTTGCCCTCTGGCCCTTTATTCACATAGCGTAAGAGATCTTCATCTAACTCCGTTGCCCGTCGAACTAGGTCTGCAAGGTCACATTGCACCTCAGTCCAGTTCAAACATGCAGTAGCAGTGAAATTCTTGTCAACACAATAGATCTCTAATGCTTCCAACTCCTGGATAAGACGTTCATCATGCCTTTGCAACCAATTCGCTCTAGCCGGAACCCGCCGACTCAAGGCATCCGCGACAACATTCCCCTTCCCGGGCGTATAGTGAATCTCGAAAGTGTAGTCCCCAAGGAACTCCAACCACCTTCGTTGTCTCATGTTCAAGTCTTTCTGCTCCAAAAGATACTTTAGGCTCTTATGATCGATATAGATCTCCACCTTCACTCCATAAAGGTAGTGTCACCACAACTTGAGTGCAAAAATCACCGCTGCTAGTTCCAAATCATGGACGGGATAATTTCGCTCGTGCACCTTCAGCTGGCGTGAGCCAAAAGCAATAACCTTTCCATTCTGCAGCAGAACGCAACCTAAGCCGCTCCCTGAGGCATCACTATAAATCACAAATCCGTCGGTTCCACTGGGCGAAGACAACACTGGCGCCGTGGTCAACCGAATCTTCAGCTCTTCAAAAGCTCGTGCGCACTCTGGCGTCCAAACAAACTTCTGATCTTTTCGCGTCAAGGTGGTTAGTGGCAAAGCGATCCGCAAGAAATTTTCCACAAATCTTCTATAGTAGCCCGCAAGTCCAAGGAAACTTCGGACCTCGACCACGGAAGACAAATCTGGCCACTCCTTTATGGCCCTTATCTTCGCTGGATCCACTGCAATGCCCGCTCCACTCACCACATGGCCCAAAAATGCCACTGACGATAGCCAAAACTCGCACTTCGAGAACTTGGCGTAGAGCTGATTTTGCCTCAACGTGTTCAATACTAACCGCAAGTGAATCTCATGCTCGGCTTTCGACTTGGAGTACACCAGGATGTCATCAATGAACACAATCACAAACAGATCCAGGTACTCTCGAAAAATACGGTGCATCAAATCCATAAACACCGAGGGCGCATTGCACAGTCCAAATGGCATGACTGTGAACTCATAGTGCCCATAACGCGTTCCAAATGCGGTTTTGGGAATGTCACCTTCCCGAATTCTTAACTGGTAGTAACCAGACTTCAGGTCCAACTTCGAATAGACGGTCGAGCCCACCAGCTGATCGAATAACTCATCAATCCGTGGTATCGGATACTTATTCTTCTCGGTCAGCTTATTCAATTCACGGTAATCAATACACAACCGCAACCCACCGTCTTTCTTCTTTACAAAAAGCACAGGCGCGATCCAAGGTGACATACTTGGGCGGATATAACCTTGCTCTAGCATTTCTTGCAGTTGAACCTTCAATTCAGCCATCTCTTTTGGCGCAACGCGATATGGCGAGCGGGGCACAGGTTTCGCACCTGGCACCAACTCGATCGTGAAGTCAATTTCTCGCTGGGATGGTAGCCCAGGGAGATCCGCGGGAAACACATCTGTAAATTCTGCCACAATCGGAACCTCGCACAAACTGGCCTTAGGCTCAACAGCCTGAATGAGTGCAAAGTAACACTTCGCACCCTTCCGAACAGCCTTGACTACCTGGATTGCAGACATCAATGTCCCGTCCACTCCTCGCATACCCGCGAACTTTGTCTCCTGTTCGGTATTCTGGCCCAACTTGATTTCTTTGGACTGGCAATCAATCATAGCATGCTGCTCCGCAATCCAATCCATCCCAAAAATCACATCGAATTCCGATATTGGCAAAACAAATGCAGTTAAACGAAAATCCTGACTTCCTAACTGAACCGCCACATCGCAAGCTTGATCCGCAAGCATCCAACAGCCATTCGGCAACACCACTCTGACGTTATATGTCTTTGCACGACTGGGTATCCCAAGTAGTGTAATAAACTCACTAGACAGAAAAGAATGCGATGCACCTGTATCAAACAGTGCTCGCGCCAGCGTGTCCCAAATCATAACAAAGCCTATGGCAAACATGTCACACATACAAACCGCAAACATATGGGTACTAAGCAAAGCATACAAACAATAGCATATGCAAAACTAAACTCATACCTGTGACCACGTCACTCTGCTTGATGGCCTCTTGCAGGCCAAGATTGTAGACCCGGGGTTGCGCCTGCGAGGCAGAGGAATCCACCACCGCCTTTCCTTTTTCCGCATAAGATGCTCCCACCTTCTTTTCACTCTTTGGCGGCATCCGACAATCTCGCGCAATATGCCCCATTCGGCCACAATTGAAGCAGATCCGAGTATCTGGCTTGGAGGTAGCCCCTGACGTTTCTCTCATTGCAACGGATGAAGGAGCTTGTCCACTAGGCTTGGACTTCTTGCCCCATCTCTTCTTATAAAATGGTTTTCCAGATCGGGGCGCCTTCCACTCCTGTTGCGACACAGCCAAAGCTCTCTTCCCTTGCACCCTTTTCATATCCTTCTCCAGCGCGCTCGCAGTGTCAACCAACGCTTGGAAATCTTGGTTCACAGAACTTGACACAAGGAACCTCAGCTCGTCCCTCAGTCCTTCATAGAACCTGTTGGTCTTCCTCTGCTCATCCGCAAAGATAGAACCCGCATACCGCCCCAAGCAAGTAAATTCATGTAGGTAGGCGTCAACACTGCCATCACCTTGGGTTAACCGTTGGAATTCATTTTCCATGGCTATCCGCTGAGCCGCAGGAAGGTGCTTCGCTAGGAAGAGCCAGGAGAATTCTTCCATCGATACTTGGGTTAACGGACGACCCGCCAAGTGATGTAACTCCATCTCATCCCACCATAACCGAGCTTCTCCTTCAAGCAAAAAGGTAACTAAGGTAACTTTCTGATGCTCCGCCGTTCCTATCGCCGTCATCACTCGCTTGACGCGCGATAGCCAATCCTCAGCCTGCGTCGGAGTTCCCGCTCCCGAAAACGTAGGCGGATGGAAACTCATAAACCGCGTTAGCTGCTTCTCAGCCGCTCGAGGAGCCATATCCACGACAGGGTCAGGCCTCGCCGCCACCTGTTCTGGCCTCACAGCCGCTTGCTCCTGCCTAAGGGGCTAGCCTTGAATCATGGTAAATAAGGCCTCCGCATCTAAACGCACATGTTCCGCAGACGGTGGAGGTGTAGGCATCGCAGCTGGTGCCGTACTTTCATCAGAATGCTGGGGCTCAGACGGCCCAGCTCCACTTCGTGTCACCTAAAGGTGGACAAGATACACTCATTAGCGGTCGTACCCAAGCAAGAAACACAAAAGAAGAACACGCAGGTTCCTCAAACACACCAAGTTTGCATTCCTATCATGGACATTCAAGAGTTCATCCGTAGACTGTGGTTTGCACAAACACGTGCGCGCCACCCCACAAAAGAAGTCGGCCACGACTTCGAGAGGGAAAGACCAAGACGACCGATACCAAAAATTTAACAACCCCATCCGTTCATATGATATATTCTAGAAGGTCCGGTCGGGGCCCCACAGGATATATCACAAAACAGACGGTGAAGGTACAGGATGATACCAGAGTAACGCATCGCACCTATCATAAATCATTCTAGCGGAAGCCTAGACTACTTGAACTCCTCATGAATGTCCAAACATAAAACTCCATATTTTATACAATATAGGAATGTCTTACAACAAGTCAAAAGAGTCGGCCTTATGGCCTTACATGGCTTTCAAACAGTGGCCTAAACAAATTGGCGCGCAGGCCGTCCACAAGAAAATAAAACACACAACAACACAGATAGCCTTCGAGGGCTAGCAGCAGTAGCAGCAACAAGAGCAGGAACATCAACCTCTATGCGTCCCGCTCGGCTCTCCAGCACCTGTACAGGGACAATCCACCCAACGGTGGCAAACAAAAGCAACGGTCAGCGTTCAGCTGACCAAATTATAACGACCCTACCCCTTCTCTCGGGGCAGCGGTAATCTTCCCTGCAGGCATAGCAAAACACAAGTATGGCAAGATATATATATCCTCAAAATGTGCTTTCACGCACACAAGACATCACAACCGTTCACCACCCGGCCCAACGGTCCGTGCACTCCGGGCACATTCATGGTGTTCCGGCAAATCTCTTGCCCACCACCGTATCAGGGTCATAACCCAACGGTAAATCTCTTGAGCATTGACTCCATGACGTGCAGCCGGAGTTAGTCTTCCTACACCGGGATGGCCCGTAGCCCCCCATTGTGTCATGGTGCGCAGGCCGAAGACTCTTGCTATGCGCTCCAACAGACCGCACCTTTTGGTCTCACGTCGGATGGACATAGCGCAGGTCGGATCCTCCACCCCCCGTTGCTCAAATCGCTTTGCCTTCTCCGAGTACAGCGTACTCATGGCTATATCAAATACGCGGGTCGGTCTCACCAATCCTGTTCTTGGCATTCAAGCCTGGGCATATCTCGATACCCATTCTCTCACAACAACAGCGGGTCTTTTCTGGGCACACCAGTACTTCCTGTTACTCTCTTCACAGGTGGTCACCGCACAAGCACAAATATCAGGGGTCTTTCCTGGCTATCCTGCCAGTTCCTGTTGCTCGCTTCACAGGTGGACACCCTACGACATCAAGCATCACAAAGGGCATTTCCTGGCCACACCAGTACTTCCTGTGCCTCATTCACAAGTTGGACCCAAAAACATAACACGACTATTTTTCCTGGACTACCACTCCAGTACTTCCTGCTACTCTTTTTCACAGGCATAACCCGTTGACTCCTTAAACGACACGTTATCATGGAGTCTTCTCCGGTTCGTATGCAACATCACCAATCCAGACCAACCTGTCCAGATGGGCTTCACACAGCATGCCTATTCCGTACTCCATTTCCGGATCTATACTATATCCTAACAAAGGGGATTTCAAGCATCCACCCAAAGATTCCCAAATTCAGCCACCTCTTGGTGGGGGAAATCACAAAGCTATGCCAAAAAGAAGCCTTCACATGTCTAGGAAGAAAAGTCGTTACCCTTGACGACCGCTTCAGTGCCATGACCGCAAAGCTTGCTTGCAAGACTCGCAAGAGCGTTTCCTCCGCAACGCCGGCTTCAGATTTCTCGTTGGTAACCAGCAGCACCACCAGCAGCAGCCCCCTTTCCTTCTTCCTCCTCCGTTCTCTCTCTCTCTTTCTCTCTTAACTTGAAGAAAGATCAAGGCCAAAACAAATGAGAATCACTTCTCAGTTTTCGGCCTTTAGGAAAAAGAGAAAGAAGCTTCAGCCCTTGGATCCAGGCTGAAGGAATGGACGACAACGATTCTGCCAAAAACACTGATTTTGACCCGACACGGCCTCTGACACGGCCGTGTGCCAGGCCGTGTGCCTCAAGCGGTGGTCAACCGACTTATCCAAACCAGTGACACGCCCATGGGACACGCCCGTGTCATGGGCCGTGTCACCAACACGCCTTCAGACACGCCCGTGTCTGTGGCCGTGTGCCTGGGTGAAAAAAATCTCAAAACATCCCGAGACTTCACACGGCCTGTGACACGCCCGTGTCCCAGGCCGTGTGCCCAGACACGGCACAAAGACACGCCCTGTCGAAAACCTTCGGCGGGCTGAGTTCGTCGACCCGATTTGACACGCCCTGTGACACGCCCGTGTCACAGGCCGTGTGCAACTTCTCGACACTCGACACCCACGTCTCGACACTCGACGATCGTCGAGACAAAGTCGTCGAGCACACGACACGGCCTTGGACACGCCCGTGTCCTGGGCCGTATGCCTCCTCTCGACACAACGTCGAGCGAAAACTCGTCGACACAGAGCCCGATCGTCGACAAAGCTCGACACGCCCTGCGACACGCCCGTGTCGCAGGCCGTGTCCTCTGAAACGCCCTGGGACACGCCCGTGTCCCAGGCCGTGTCACCCAAAAATTCCTGTTTCAGAAATTTAGACTGTTACATCTTCCTCTCCCAAGCTAAGTATGTTAAAGAGATTATTAAGAAGTTTAGGATGGGTGATGCTTCAGGAATGAAAACACCTATGGCTACCAATGCTGTTGTAGATTCTGATGCAGCAGGGAGACCTGTAGATCAGAAGCTTTATAGGGCAATTGTTGGATCCCTATTATACCTAACAGCTAGCAGGCCAGATATCATGTTTAGCACATGCCTTTGTGCTAGGTTCCAACTGAACCCCCAAAGAATCTCACCTTATTTTCTTAAAACGAATTTTGAGATATATAAAGAGTTGTCCTAATCTAGGACTCTGGTATTCTGTAGAGTCAAAGTTTTAGTTAACTGGATACTCAGATACTGACTATGCTGGATGTAGAGTGGACAAGAAGATTACCTCTGGAACTTGACAGTTCCTGGGTAAGAGACTTGTCTCCTGCTTTTATAAAAAGCAAACATCTGTGTCTACATCAACTACAGAAGTAGAATATATGGCTGCTGGCAGCTGCTGTTCACAAATGTTATGGATACAAAACCATCTCCTAGACTATGATGTCAACTTAAATAATTCAACATTATTTTGTGATAATACTGGTGCTATTGCTATAACATAAAATCCAGTTCACCATAGTAGGACTAAACATATTGATATACGACATCATTTCATTAGAGATAATGTAGACAAAAAGAAAATTAACCTAATTCATATTCCTACTGATCTACAGAGAGCAGACATTTTCACCAAACCCTTGGATGAGAAAAATAATCTGTTCTTCATAAATCAACTGTGAATGATCAATGGAGAAGAGTTAAATTAATTTCTGTCTACATTCGACGAATTTTACAGAGTTCGTCGAACGGAGTTCGATGAATTAGGAAAAGTTTGAGAGATGCTCGTCGAACGGAGATCGACGAATTCTTTGTGTGGAAACAATTTTCGTCGACTGGAGATCGACGCACTTTGCTTCAGAAGATATTTCGTCGAACGGAGTTCGACGAACTATTTTCATTTCTTCTGGATGAGATCGACGAATTATTTATCTATAATTTATTTCTTCGACCTCAGTTCGAAGAATTATTTTCTTTTTGTGGAACGGAGATTGTCGATTCATATTCTGGAAACCTTATATCTAGGTTTTATTCGACCTTCATCCTGCGCTTTCTGTTCCCTTTCTCTTGATCGTCGTTTTCTCTATCTATCTTGCAGGTGATCTCAATGGCGATTCCAGCAGGCGTTCTAGCTGCAATGAAATTCGACACCGGCTTTGACATGGACTTTGATAAATTCCAGCACTCTGACCCAATATTTCTCTACATTCTGGAACTTCTAGAAGAACTTGTTCTAAAGGATTTTTTGACCAGAAGAATTAAACTGCATGCAACTGAATTAGAGAATGGGTATACACTTCTTCTGTTTCTGAGGAAAATGTCTTGACAGGAAATATCGGGAGTACTGCTGTTTCTTTATCTCCCACCGTTATTTCTAAAATTTTTGGGTTGGTAAATGGAGAAGACGATTTGGATGTAGATTTTGATGAGTTTAGTGCAATGCTGAATCTGATGGGGTTTACTGGGAGTAACCCTAACAAGTTGTTAAAGAAACAACTCTCTGCCGCCTACCAGTTCTTGGCGAACACTGTGGGAAAAGTTTTGATGGGCAAGCACTCCGTGCACGATTACATCACACGACACCAATTCCTTATCATGTGTGTCGTGGTCAACAAGAGACATGTCGATTGGGGCAAGATCTTCTTTGATTTGATAAAGAAGAAGAACAGTAAGAAAGAGGTCTGCTTCGGAAGAATCTTGGGGATTTTCCTTCAAGAAAAGGCTATTGAATTCATGGTCTCCCCAACCATCTTCATCAATGCCAGCAAGCGCCTCACGTGCGCTTTGTTTGGCAGATGGGAGAGGACGATCTCTAAGCCATACAAGGCTTCCTCCTCCTCCATTCTAGCTTCTGAGAGCATGAGGGCTGTGAAGGCCACTCCCCACCCTGCAGAAGAGGTCATCCCATCTCCACAATCTCTTCTAGCAACCCATCTTCCATCCTCAACCACTCTTCCAATTCCTCCAACTTGCCCCATTCATGTTTACCCATCACCACATGCATCCCCCTCTATGAATCCTCCAGCATCACCTCCTCCACCTCCTCTGTCTAGCATTCCACATTTTCATATACCATCCCCTTCTCCTCCTCCACCGGACACCACCATAACAGATGCAATTCCACCTCTATCCCCTCCATCTGTTCCCCTCCCTTCATCTACTTCTCTACCTTCACCAATTACCACTCCATCATTGGAATCCCCCACTGTATCTACCAGTATATCCCTGCTCACTCCCATCATCAAATCCCTAATCATAGAGGCCATTACACCTCTTGTCAATTCTATCAATTCTTTATCTGCCCAAGTGTCTCTTCACTCTGTTGCCCCCACTTCATTCAGGGGCCTGGCTCCAGGTTCTCCTAAACCCAGGCAGGGAGAGATGCTCTATGATGAAGCAACAGCAGATGCAGATGCAGCAGCAGCAACAGGTACATCAACAGACACAGCAACAGTTCCTTCTACAACAGTTTCAGATGTAGATGCAGAAAGTTTGCCAGAATTTGATTCTGATTCTGATTTGATTGAATTGATTCATTTTATGGATACTGACATTGACTTAGATGAGTCAGTTCCATAGCAAATAAACACTGTTGGTGATTTCTATTTAAATCCCACAGTTAATTTGACTATTTTGTTGAGAAGTTTTGATACAATTTATGTACAGTTACCCTCTACTAAGCCACAGTTGGCTATTGTGTCATATACATCTCCAATAAGTTCAGCAGTTGCTAAGTAACTCTGTGAAAGTTTTGCAATTCCTGTTGTTGCTCAAACATCTAAAGTTATTCCAGAAGCTGTCTCAGCACCAATTTTTGTCATGGATGATTCCCCTATGCCAGATCTGGATAAGCTGATCTTGGCTGATATTGAAGAGGAAAATAATGCAGCAGCTGAAAGCTCTATCCCAATTACTTCTGATTGTTGTATAGTTTCTTATTCAACTACTTTTGAAACTCAAGTTGTTGAAACTTCAACTTCTATTCCTGCTACAAAAAAGGCTGTCATTGATGATAAAGCTTTAAAAGCTTTGGATGCTTTATATGATAACCCTCAGGGTTCTGGCAGTGAAGATGATGAAGATGATGATGAAGATGATTCAGATAAAGTAGTTGCCAAGAAGAAGAAAAAAATGTTGTCAAAGAAAAGGAAGGCTCCTCCTCCTTCAGCTCCAAAGCCTAATCCAACTGCTGACACTCCCTACTACATTTTGCATAATGTTACTCCTTATAAGGGAATGCCTGCTTGGATGTGGCTATCTAAGAACCAGCAAAAGGAAAGGAAAAGAAGTAGGAGATATTCTCCTCCTCCAGTTCACAAATATAGAAAGGATCCACCACCTCCTCCTCCTCCAGCAGCTGGTGCCACTGGCTCTAGCTCTCAGAGATCTGCCCCTATGCAAACCTATCAGAGACATCTAGGGAGATCCTCTGGAAGCAGTCAGCAAGGGCATTATTCATCAGAAAATCAACATCAACAACAGCATCAACAACTTCATCAGCAACATCAGTAACATATCTCTGAAGAACAGAAAGCTGACAGTCCTAAAAGACCTTACTCTCCTCCTATTACATTTGAAGATCCTAAAACAGCTAACACTGCAAAAATGGCCAGATTCCAGGAACTAATTGGCCTATCATTGATTAATAAAGCTAAAGCTGAAGGTAAAGACATTTCAGGATACTCAACCATGTCTAAGTATAGAAAAGAAGAACTGAAAAGGTTTGACAAAGCCAACAAGCTCTTCAATGTTGATGATTATATGAAGCTCCATCCTGAAGCAGTTGTCCCCAGAGCTACATCACTGAAGATCATTGGGGCAGCTGACATGACAATGACTCAGGCACAGGCTCTAGATCCAAACAGAGAAATTATCTTTAAAAAGCCAGAGAAAAGACAAAAGAAGACAGGTCCATGCAAAAGAAGCAGAAGAAGTAATCTTCATTTTGTTTCAATTTCTTTCTGCATTTTCTTTCAAACTATATTATTTGTTTAAACAAAGCCTATGTATATATATATATCTGCTGCATGCGTTAGTAATTCTCTGCCAGATATATTTATTTTCTTGCTTTGTTTATCTGTGTGTTTATGTTTTGAGTCTCTTAGTGACCTCACCCAAATAGGGGGAGATTGTTGCATCCCTAGTTGATTTGAGCTAGGTTCACTAGCTTAGGATGTGACCCAACATGTATAGATAGGGTCAAAATTTGTGTCCTAGAGTCTAGGAAAATCCTTAGAGTCAACGCCAGATGGACCAGCTATCAACAAGACTATCAGAGACTCAAGACTTAGAAGATTTCAAGACTAAGTAAAATGAGTTCGACATTCGTCGAACTCAGCTCGACGAAAGGCGTTCTGAGCTTGACGATCTTGAGACATTTCTCTGTGCTGAGCTCGACGATCTTTATTCTCTGTTCGATGATGACTGAGATACTTCAACAAGCTAAAGTCAGGATAACTCTAGATTTTTCTAAGTCCAACATCAGGCTTTGGTCGACGAACAAGATTCTGAGCTCGACAAACTTGGACTTCAAGTTCATAACTTCTCAGGTCGACGAAGTCAACTTCTCAGGTCGACGAATTCAGTACTCTACTCGACGATTTCTGGTATACAATTTGAATCCTTCTCAGCCAGAGACTTCTCAGATTCTAAGTCCACAATCATTCTTCGGTCGAAAAATTTGGATCTCTGTTCGACGAATAAAGATTGACAATGAAGATTATCTGTTCGACGAACTTTGGATCTCTGTTCGACGAATGAAGATTGTTAGTTCGACTAATATTGTAGCAGAATTGGCAAGATTCCCTTGAAGACTAATTGTTATTATCTGGTCGACGAACTCATCAGCTCAGCTCGACGAACTGTGAACTCAGCTCGACGATTCCTGTTCTTCGTTCGACGATTCCAGACTATGTCTTCTCCAGTTTTCAGTCTCTTTTCTTGGAGATGAGTCCTGAGTATTTAATGCTCAATCTTCTCGGAATGTTACCGTTGGAACGAGCATTGATAGTGGATTATTACATGCCGTTTTTCCATGAGACAGTTAAGGAATTCATTGATTGTCGCTTCCTTCCCAGGCCGACTGCAATTACTACTCAAACATTCAAATTTCGAATGGTCCTGAGTCAGTCTTCAAGTCAGAAAAGAAAAAGATTAAGCAGTGATACAGACATACAGACAGACATTGCACAGAAGAACAGTCTTACAGAAATCTAAAGTTCTTTTCTGCAATCAGCCAGGCCAGAGAACATCATCAAGAAGAAGAAGAAGACGAACATTCAATCTCCATCAAGAGTCTTCTTCCTTCAATCCTACAGGACAACTTCAGAAGGACACCAATCTATATCTGTCAAAGAAGTTCCTGAAGCAATCTCTGGTCAAGGCAATCAAGTTTTGAAGACCTGTCACCATGAAGTAGTGCTCCAGTTTTCCTGATCCATTCAAGATCTCAGGGGGAGCTATCTTATGAAATCAATCAACTAGTCTTCTCAGTTGTTATTGAGAAAGAGAAGACACCATCACCCCTTTTCCATCTTCTGTACAGAGTTTTAATTCCCTTCAAAATTATTGTTGGTTGCAAGTCTCCTACCAAAAGACTTGAGGTTTTGGTTTTTGAGCAACTGAACAAAAGCACATTTGTGTCAGGTACCTGATCAAAAACATGAGTGGATTCCTACCAGAGTGGTAGAATAGTGGATGTACCCAGGTTGGGGAACCACTATAAATTTCTTGTGTCGTCTGGTTGCCCTCTTTCTTTTGTTTTGGCTGTGTTCTGTGATTTGCTAGGTTGCTTTTCTTATTTCTTTATTTACCAATCAGTTCACTTAGGATTACAGCAATAGTTGTAAAGTTTTTTTTTAAGAGAGCACAATACTCTATTCACCTCCCCCCCTATAGAGTATTTCAGATCTAACTTGCACTTTCAGAGCATCTATTCCAAAACAACATCAAAAACGGCGTGGTTTTGATTCAAAACTAAAACAGGTCAAAACCGAACCAAACGAACATCTGTTTTTCCTTTACAAAAACTCAAAACCAAAATCATGGGCCAACACATAGCAAATGAACGGGGACTTAGGTAAATTACTTGCTTTGGATAACTCTACTTCTCTAGGTACTAGAGAGGATAGAGCTAGGGTTTGTGTGGAATTTAACCTTAAGACCAACCTTCCATTATTTCTTCATATGGGCATTCATACAGCTAACAAGCCTTATACTATACCATCTTCCCCGATTTCTTTTGAAAATAAAATTACCAATAATGTACTATTTGTTGCAAACAGGGGCATGCAGCTATAAGTTGCAAACGTAAGGGCCTTGTTGTGTCGCCTCCTCCTTCCATAGCTCCTATTGTAGCATGCATATGTTCCTAAGTCCACATCTCTAGCCATTATTAATATTAATAAAAGTACCACTAGTTTAATATTATTATTCATTTCTCGATCCAGATTTTTTCTTTGAAGGGGAAGAATAAAACGGGTGCACGAATTCACAACCTTTTATATTTTTTTAAAATCAAAAAATCCCGCACCCTTAGATATTTTGGAGAAAAATGTTATCCATTGGAAGCACAAATGGATACCCTCCATTTCATCAGAAATGAAGAGGATCCAGATCCTACCCCAACTCCCGCCTCCCAGAAACTCAAACTAAAAATTTAATTACAAACACTAATATAATGGCGGTTAATATTCCCTCTTCCTCTATCCACCCTTCTTCTTCCTCCTCTTTTTCTCTTAATTTGGACAATGCTGCAATTTATCTATTTCCATGGACTTCGATACTATTGAACTACAAATTAATTTTGATATTTATAGATGAAGAGGATGATACTCCCACAGAGAATGGTAATATGTCCGCTCCTAACACCTCCTTTTGCTCATCTTCTGATATTATGCCTTCTCCCTCTCTAGACGTGGCTTTATTAGATGCTACAATGGGTAATACTATCTCTGCCCCTCACTCCTTCTCTTCTATTTTAAGTAGTCATGGTCTTGACGGCTCACTTCCTCTTGGCCCTTTAGTGTATGATCGACAAATATTTCTTCTAATGCATGCTCTTCTATTGATATATGTTTTACCTAAGTTGTCAAGGGGCACGCCTAGACGCCCCTGAGGCGCCAGGCGCACCTTGCACAGTGGGTGGCGCCCGAGCACGGCCGAGGCGGGTGAAATGCCTGGGGCGCGCCTAGGCGCGAGTCTTGCGCCCCATTCAAGCGCACATTAGGCGCGCTTGGACGCCGGTTCGGTTTTTTAGGTTTTGTTTTTTAAGTCGGGTAGGGCACGCCGTCGCCGTCATTCTTTCCCTCACGCAAATGACGCAGGAAATTTTGCCCCGACGCCCTCTGCTCGCCGCTCTCACTGCTACTCATCTGCTCGCCGACTGCCATTTAATTGGTTAGTTTCTTGAGTCAAATAAACGGGAAAGCATACATGGTGAGAACACTCAACCTTCTTGAGTCCGCTCAAACCAATGAGAAGTGGAAAAACTACATAGTTAAGCGTGCTCGGGCTTGAGTAGTACTGGGATGGGTGGCCTCATAGGAAGTCCCCATGATGTGCGCTTGACTATCGAGTTTGACTCATCAAAGGGAGTCTGTGGCCACCAACAACCCGCCGGAGTGCTGGAGAGGGGTTGGGGTGCTTGGGATGTAGCACGGTAACGATCCTCCTTAGGCCTAGTGATTGAGTCACGAAAGATGGAAGGAGAAGTTACAATAAGAAAAGCACAAGAAACAAGCCATGCAGACTAAGAAGGACAACATGGCGAGACATACTTAGTCGATGTATCCGAGGACAACAAGAAAAGCACAAGAAACAAGCCACGCAGACTAAGAAGGAAGCCGCCGACTTTGTTGCTAGCCGCTATGGAGTCCTCTCAAAGCGACAGGTCGCCAACCGCAACCTAGCCGCGCGGACTGCCCATTATTTCAAGGCTGAACTCTATTCGTCGATCTGCTGCTGCCAAACTGAACAAGACGCCAGAACGGACAAATTATTGAACCGGGGAAAGTTGCAGAAGAGAAACCGCCTGGTCGCAAGTGACCAGCTGTAAACCTCCGATTGAAAACCACAGAGTCTGCACTGTCTTAGAACCAAATCTCTGGCTCTTTAGTGCAATCCGCACAACCTGCACAACAAAAATTGGTTAACCTCTTCAACTCGCGCGGATAAAAAATCCTGCCCGCAACAACTAATCGCGAGTAGATTTACTGTTCATTCAGTTAATTATGGTGTCATATGGGGGTCTTATTTAGAGTCACGGAGAGGAGTGTGGTCACCGCCATAGCTGATAGAAACACTACCCCAGCTCGCAGCTAGCCAAAAGCAGTCTGCATAGTGCGGACACAAAGCCAATCCACCTAGACAAGGGTGGAAAACCCTATCCGCCTTAAGCACCATCAATAAGGCTGGATAGAAAGTCATTCCACAACACCTGCGGATACCACTCCAGCCCACAGCTCCACTGCCCGCAACCAAGGCACCAAACCGCCTAGTCACCCTGTGGACACGACATCAGTCCGCACACCTTGATATGCAACTCCAGAACAGTTAGTCCGCACACCTGAGGACAGCACAGCGCTCATTGAGTCCGCAGCCAAAGCACCAAGATGACAGCTGCCAGACTCAGCGGACAAGAAAACAACCCGCACAAGACTGAGCGACCTCCCGGACAAGCCGACCTGGACTTGGTCCAAAATCAGGCCAAGTCCACACCACCAAACATCCCTGGTGCGAACACGACACAAGCGAATACAAGAAGCAGTCTGCACAAGACTGACGAACTCCAGAACAAGCAGAACATTGGCCGACCTAGCTAGTCGCCAACTTAGTCCGCACAGACCGACCGGTTGTCCACCGAGACCGCCAAGACTGTCCGCACAGTCCGCCCGAACAGCCCACCCAGGCTGCCACTTTCACTTCATCAATTTCAATATAGGGCATGTCGTCGCCATCATTCTTTCTCTCACGCAACTGACGCAGGAAATTTTTCCTCGACGCCCTCTCCTCACTGCTCTCGCCGCTCCTCATCTGCTCGCTGAGTGCCATTTAATTGGTTAGTTTCTTCTTCCTCTCTTCTTCTTCTCCTTATTTCTTCTTTCGTCTTTCCCTGTTTCTTCTGCTCGCCGGCCCCGACGTTCTATGTTTCTTCTATTCTTCTTCTTCTCCTTAATTCTTCTCCTTATTTCTTGCTCATGCTATAAAGTTGGGGTTTTTTTTGTAATTTCTCTTGCTCATGCTTTGATGGTTCTTACAAAGCAATGGTAGGTGATTAACTATAATCAATGTTAGTGAAATTTGTAAGAACCATTGCTTTGGAATTCGCGAATTGGGCGCCCAATTCGTTCAATTGCAGCGAATTGGGCGCCCAATTTACTCAATCTCAGCTAATTGGGCGTCTAATTGTCTCAATTTCAGCAAATTGGGCGCCCAATTCGCTCAATTTCAGTAAATTTGACGCCCAATTCAATCATTTTCAGCGAATTAGACGTCTATTTCGCTCAATTTCCTCTTCCCGCATTTTTGCGCTTCACGTGCCTCAGGCGCGCGCCTGCGGCTTGCACCTAGGCTTCAGAGCCCCTTTGCGCCATGGTGCGCCTTCAATAACTTAATGTTCTACAAAATTAAATACTTTGGATTCAACAAATATTCATAATATATTGCCTGTGGCCAATGATGCTAAGAATGACAATGATCTGTTGACAAAAAAATTAAACGGATGCTTGAAAAATAATAATATTAATGCTATTGTGTCTAACACATATTCGCCTGCTTTAGATACTTCCATTGTGTTACCTGTCCCACTTGATAATGTTACGCATGAAAAACCCACATCTACTCCAATTTATATTCCTCATTCCTCTCCTTCCCGAGGTAGCAAAATTGTACAACGGGGTAGAAAGACAGGGTCCAAAAACCATTTGACTTTAAAATGTCTTTTTTAGTTTAGAATTGTCGCAGGATTCATAGCCCTGATACTATGAATAGAGTCAAATTGATGATTACGAAATATCATATTGATGCACTAATTATTATTGAGCTGAAGGGGGATCCCAACAAGGGTTATTCCACTCGCTCTAAACTTGTCCTTGATTACTACCTCACCGAATTTATTGAAAAACACATTTTGCTTTTTTGGAATGCACCTTTTTCCTTTCAATTTTTTATGAACAAATCTTACATTTTAATATTAAAATTTAACATTACATATTTCCTCTATCCATTGTTTATGGCAAACATACACGAAGTTTGAGGAGAGAACTGTGAGGACAATATTCTTCAATTTAGCATCTCAAACACTCTTCTGTGATGTGTTTTAGGTGATTTCAACACTATCCTTGACATCGTGGTTAAACAGGGTGGTTCTCCAACATGTGTTTTGGGAATTATATATTTTTGGGATGTCAATCTTGCCTATAATCTATCTGATTGCGTCTTTATTGGTAGTCCATACACCTGGTATAATCTTCGCACTGTAAATGACTCCGCTCAAGATAGTCCACTAATGCTCATCGATGTGGAATGACTTTATATAGTATCTCTAGCGTAGAGTCGTTACACTCTAGTGACACGAAACTCAATTGGTCATTACGAGTCGGTCCTGACACGCGCTGACATAATAACCAAATATCCAAACAATCTCCTCCTATGTCCGCGGTGAGACCGACGTCGGAAAAGGGGTGGTGTGTGAAAAGATCAACCAGAATTCGACTCAATACACAACCGTGTCCACAAGATCTGTCAGAATAAATTGGATTTAAAGAAACAGAAGTTAGTATGCACACATAAGAATAAAACATAAACTCAGCAGCAACACATCAAAGCCAAAAGTATAATCAGAGAATCAGGTACTAGCACAGTTAGTGTCTCATGATCAACTAAAGAATAGTAGAAATAGTCCAAATAACGGATGAATAGAAAGGAGAACTAAACAGTTCTCTAAAATAAAGACAAAAAAAACCAAACAAACACTCTAGAAGTCAGCGTTCAGCAGGTCATCATCCTTTGGATCCCAACCTGCAAGTGCTCTTCCATCAACAATAGCTCCTGTCATTTCCAACAGAGAAGTTCATTCAGAATGAATTCAACCTTGGAAAATGTACAAGTATCTAGTTCTACTTATATGAACGTAGTATAGTATGAGGAAACATGTGTAGAGTATTTAGGTTCTACCTCAGAATCCATTATCGATTTTCAAATAAACGATGTTATGGACTTCTGGGCACCACAGTTGTATTTGTGTTCCTATGTGCATTGTCACAGTTACTGTTCTTCTTGTTGAAAATTGTGAAGTGGAAGTGGTAGATGGGCAGACCGGGCGGCGTACATAGTTGGCGGACTGGGCGAACTGGGCGGATTGCAGTTATGCAGCCTGGTGATAGGTCCAGTGGAAGCTCTGTTCTGTGCGGCTTATGCAGACTAAGTCCGCGGTCTGGGCGGACTGCTGTCTGCGGATAGGGAGTTGGCTGTCCTGGTGGCTTTGCTGAGTAATGAGTGGCCTGTGCGGATAACAGTTCACGGTTTGAAGGCAGTGCTCTGTTCAGCGGTCGCGTTGCAAGCTTGTGTAACCAGCAGTTTGGCTCATGTCCACGGGAAGCTTGCGGACTGATGTGTCCGCCGTGTTTGCTGTTGTGGACTGGGCTTAGAGCTTGGCTATGGCCTTGCCGAGCTCTGGTGGTACAGCAGGTGTACTACTGTGGAGGTCTATGGCGGACTGGTGTGTGGAGTCCGGCAGGTGGCCGTTACTTTGGGCAGGTGTGCGAGTAGCTTGCGGACTGCTTCTCCTTGATGGAGTGTTGGCGGTCTGTGTTGCTAGGATGTTTGGCAGACGGAGCTAGTCCGCCATGCTCGCGTTAGGCCTTTGGTGGTTCTGGACTTGGTCACACTCTGTGCCAAGACAAGGGTGTCCGCAGTATCCGGTAAGTCCGCTCTTGACCGGGCGGACTATTGCTTAGTCTGTCCTTGGTCGTGGACTTGTGGCAGATGGAGGCTTGGGTCTTATTCTATACGGACTGCCTCTAGTTTGTGCGGACAGTCACTGAAGGGGGCTGCTGTCCTGCAGTGGTTGAAGGCTTTGCGGGCTGATGCCTTGTCCGCATAGCTTGGGCGGACTGATGAGGGTTCGCCAAAGGTGCCTTGCTCCTGGCGGGTTTTCCTTAGTATCCGGCTAAGTTCTTGCAGACTCAGCGGACGGAGTTTTGCTAGCGCGCGGGCTGGGGCGGTGTCTCTATCCTCTAGGGCGGTGACTACACACCTCACCTCGCCTATAAATAGGAGCCCCCCGGCAGGTCTACAGTAACTGAGTGAACAGTAAGTGGTGCTCGGTGAGGTGCTGCGGTCTCGGTTTTCTGTCCGTGCGGATTGATTCAGAGTTTACTGTTGCTGTGTGCAGGTCACGCGGGTAGCTTCAAGGAGCCAGGAGTTTGGCTTTGACTTCGGTCAAGTACTTGGAAGTGTGCGGTCTCTGCGGATTCAGCAGGTCGCTCTGCGGCTTGTCAGTTCTCTGTTTCAACTTTGCTAGCTTCAATAACCTGCCCGCCGGTCTCAGACGGGTAGGCGGTCTGTTCCTCAGTTCATCAGCAGGAGGCGAATAACAGTGCGTCCGCGCGGTCTCGCGGCCTCGGTGGACTCCGTCTCTATTCGGCGGATTGCAGGTTCAGCTCGGGCGGGTTCGGCGGACTTGGCGACTTGGCGATCTCGGTGGTTTCCAGTGCTGTCAGCCCGACTTGGTTTTTGGTGCTTTCTATTTCAGCTGTTTATACTAGCGAAATCATGTCTCGCTACGTATACCTCACCTTGTAAAGAAGTTAAATGAATATAAGATCTACTTGGTGTTCCATATGTTTGGTGTGTTGAGCTTGCTCCCTGTTTTTCCACTAGATCAAAGTGTGAACTAGGTAGTGCCGAGGATATTAATTTGGTTTGGGCTACCTTGCTGACCACTTTGGGAAATTTCAATATGGTATCAGAGGGAGGTTCAGTTGCTTGAGCGGTCTTCAACCAGTGTTGTGCTCTGTGTTTGAGTGGTGATCAACCTGTGTTGGTGCTTTGAGCTTCTGAAGGCTTATCCAAGCAGTTGTTGCAATGAAAGAGAGTTATGCAAGAGGTCTTGGCATTGAACTCTTAACGCCGACTAACTTTAAGAAGTGGAAGTCGTGCATGAAGAGTTATCTTCTTGGAGAGGAGCTGTGGGAAGTCGTCGGTGGTGACGACAGACAGGAAGTCACTACTGCGTTTGGTACTGCTGAGCAGGTTAGGCTCTGGAGAAAAAAACAAATGCTAAGACGGAGTTTATTCTCAAGAAGGCCGTATCACTAGAACTGTTTGATCACATCATTGGATGTGAGTCGGCTGCTGATATTTGGACAACCATTGATGAGTTGTTCAATAGGAAGAATGTGGCGCGACTTCAGTTCCTGGAGAATGAGTTGTCCAGGACAACTCAAGGTGACCTTACCATCTCTAAGTACTTTCTGAAGATGAAGAGCTTGTGTGCTGAGCTGTCGGCACTTAATCCTAATGAGCCTATCTCTGAGGCTAAGATGAAAAGGCACATAATTCGCGGCTTGCGGAAGGAGTATGTTGCCTTTGTGACATCTGTTCAAGGTTGGGCTACTCAGCCATCTCTGCTGGAGCTTGAGAACCTGCTTACATCACAGGAGAGCTTGGCAAGGCAGATGGCTGGAGTTAATATCAATCAGGAAGGCAGTGAAGCTCTCTTCTCAGGTAAGAAGAAGAAAGTATGGGAAGGGAAGAATAAGAAGCAGGTCGCTTGTGAGAAGGAGCCTTCAACTTCATATCAGCCGGAGAGGAGCGCTACTCCAAAGGACTGGAAGAAGAACTTGATGTGCTACCGATGTCATAAGCGGGGGCACTTCAAACGGGACTGCAAGGTGAAGCTACAGCCTGGGCATGCTGCAGGAAAGGAGGAAGCTTGCTCTAAGAGTGAAGAAGAAGAATGAGGTGGAGCTTTCATGACGGTCACTTGTGTCCGTGCCTTGTCTGCTGAGGACTTCAATGACGAGTGGATCGTGGACTTCGGGTGTGGTCATCACCTCACCAGAGACAAATCGAAGTTCTCCTCCATGCAAGCATACTCAGGTAATGAAGCTATTATCACTACTGATAATACTGTTTATGCAGTAGAGAAAGAGGGGGTTGTGTCTTTGGGTTGTGATCAGGGGCCACTCACGTTAAGGAGTGTGTATCACGTACCGGGATGAAGAAAAACCTCTTCTCGGTGACCAATGCAGTAGATGTCGGTCATCATGTTCTGTTTGGGCCCACAGACGTGAGGTTCCTTCGCAACGTATCAACGGTTAAGGCTGATGTTGCTCATATATGGAGGAGAGTTAAGAACTTATTTGTTCTTGTGACTATTGCTTATGTTGATCGTATGAGAGCCAACGATAGAGCTGCTATCTGGCATGAAAGGCTGGGGCATGTAGGCATGGACAAGCTGAAGGCTATGACTAGTATAAGTTTGGTGAGAGGTCTGCCTAAGTTATCCTCCTTTGGTGACGGGTATCTTTGCGCGGGGTGTCAATACGGTAAGGCACATCGCCTTCTGTTTGATAAATCACAAACAAGGATCAAGCTACCATTGGAGTGCATTCATGGAAACTTGATGAGACCAACTGTCACGGCCAGCCTTGGTGGAAGCAGATACATGCTTGTCTTGATTGATGACTACTCAAGATATACTTGGGTTTATTTCTTGAAAGAGAATTCAGAAGCTTTCCGGTTGTTTGTGGAGTTCAAGGAGTTGGTGGAAGGCCGGCTTGGCTTGCGGATAAAGAAGCTTAGAACTGACAACGGTGGTGAGTTTGTCTCCTCCAAGTTTTCTAACTTCTACAGGAAGCACGGGATCCAACGAGAGATCACTTGTGCTCACACTCCACAACAAAATAGAGTAGCGTAGCAGAAGATACGTCATTTGACAGAGACTTGTAAATGTTGGCTTCATGCGAAAGACATCCCAAGGTCCTTTTGGGCAGAGGGGATGTCTTGTGCTTTTTATGTCATCAACAGGATGCCACTCAGCCCGATCAACATGAAGACTCCTATTGAGTTGTTGCTGAAGGAGAAGCCAAGTGTGGGACACCTTCGGCTGTTCGGTTCAACTTGCTATGTGCATGTCCCGAATGCTTCACAGACTAAGCTGGATGCAAAGGCAAGGAAGCTTGTCTTTGTTGGCTACGATGAGCGGAAGAAGGGATAGAAATGCAAGGACCCAACGACGAAGAAGTTTGTTGTGTCAAGATACGTTGTCTTTGACGAGCTAACGTCGTATGGAGGTGGCTCGGTTGAGCTGACCGGTAGCAAGGTTGATGAAGAACCCTTGGTGGCTGCTAAAGGCCTGGAAGAGGAGCTTGCTGTTTCACCAGCAGCTCCTGTTGCTTCTAACTCCGAGGTTGAGCCTTCTGGCTCAGGAAGCAGGGGGAGCACTGCTCAATGCTTGTCCCAAATAGGAGTTGAGCCTGAAGAAGCAACAGAGGCAGCAAGCAAGGAGCCGACCCTACGGAGATCAAAGAGGGTTATTAAACCACTGACTTGTTACTGTGGTGGGAATGCAATGAGCTTTGTCTCCTGCTTCTTTGCGGCTACTCTGGATGAGCGAGAGCCTGCAAACTTCAACGAGGCCACTGGAGTTAAGGAGTGGGAAGATGCCATGAAGGAAGAGATTGATGCTCTGAAGAAGAATGAAACCTAGGATCTTGTGCCCAAGGTTGATGGCATTACTCCGGTTACTTGCAAGTGGGTGTATAAGTTGAAGAAGAAGGCTGATGGGAGCATTGATAGGTTCAAAGCTCGTCTGGTTGCTCGAGGATTCTCACAACAGTATGGAGAAGACTATGAGGAGACATTTAGTCTGGTTGCAAAGATGACTTCAGTTAGGGTGGTGATCGCCTTGGCTGCATGCAAGGGGTGGAGGATGTGGCAGCTTGATGTAAAGAATGCCTTTCTTTACAGAGAAATTGATAAGGATATCTTCATGGATCAGCCACTTAGATTTATTTCTGAAGATCATCCGGGCTATGTCTGCAAGCTCAGGAAGGCCCTATATGGGTTGAAGCAAGCCCCTAGAGCTTGGTATGGGAAGATAGCAGAGTAATTGCAGTTCTACGGTTGTCTTGCTTCCAACTCAGATTCCAGCTTGTTTGTTAAGAAGAAGGGGGAGCTTCAAGTCTTGGTCCTACTGTATGTGGATGACATGATCATCATAGAGAATTCGGAGGAGGAAGTAGCAAGGTTCATGGCTGAGCTTGCTATACGCTTCGAGATGAAAGACTTGGGAGAGCTTCATCACTTTCTCGGTCTTGAGGGGGAGAGGAAGGAGTGCGGGATTCTCATTTGCCAAAAAGGATATGCAGATCGCATTGTGAAGAGGTTTGGTATGGGCGAAGGGAAGAGTTGCTCTACTCTACTAGAACATGGGCTGAAGCTTCAGAAAGATGAGGGAAGGGTTCTTCATGATCCCTTAGTGTTCAGAGATCTTGTTGGGAGCTTGATCTACCTTACGATTACAAGGCCAGACATTGCTTACGTTGTTGGCCGAGTAAGTCGGTTTATGGCTGAACCAAGGAAATCTCATCTAGTGGCGGTGAAGCACATCTTGAAGTATGTCAAGTCAACTTCTGACATGGGACTTCTCTATAGAAGGGACTCGGAGTTTGCCTTGCTTGGATACACGGATGCTGACTATGACGGTGATTCGGATGATCGGAGGTCTACTTCAGGTTATGTGTTCACTTGAGGTTCAACTAGTATTTCGTGGTGTAGCAAGAAGCAGGATTCGGTGTCAGTCCCAACTACGGAGGCAGAGTATAAGGCTTCGGCCATGCCTGCTCGGGAAGCCATCTGGTTGAGGAGGCTTATAGAGGATGTTCATGAAGAAGTGCAAGGGCCGACTTTACTCCGGGGTGACAATGAGAGTGCTCTCAAGCTGGTTAACAATACAGTCTGTCACGCTAGGACCAAGCATATAGAGATCGATGTGTTGGAGGGATCTCTTTTGGTCGGGCATGTTCGAAGTGAAGATAATCTTGCTGACATCTTCACGAAGCCACTGTCGAAGGGGCCTTTTGAGCGGTTGCGCCGCTTGCTGGGCTTAATCACCACTTCTCACTTCAAAGGGGAGTGTTGAAAATTGTGAAGTGGAAGTGGTAGATGGGAAGGTCAGGCAGTCGGAGCGGACAGAGTTGGCGGACTGGGTGAACTGGGCGGATTGCAGTTATGCGGCCTTGTGATAGGTCCAATGGAAGCTCTATTCTGTGCGGCTGGTGCAAACTAAGTTCGCGGCCTGGGCGGACTGTTGTCTGCGGATAGGGAGTTGGCTGTCCTAGTGGCTTTGCTGAGTAAGGAGCGGCTTGTGCGGATAACAGTTCGCGGTTTGATGGCAGTGCTCTGTTCAGCGGTCACGTTGCAAGATTGTGTAACCTGCGGTTTGGCTCATGTCCACGGGAAGCTTGTGGACTGGCGTGTCCACGGTGTTTGCTATTGTGGACTGGGCTTAGAGCTTGGCTATGGCCTTGCCGAGCTCTGGTGGTACAACAGGTGTACTGCTGTGGAGGTCTATGGTGGACTGGTGTGTGGAGTCCGACAGGTGGCCATTGCTTTGGGCAGGTATGCGAGTAGCTTGCAGACTACTTCTCCTTGGTGGAGTGTTGGCGGTCTGTGTTGCTAGGATGTTTGGCGGACGGAGCTATGTCCGCCATGCTCGCGTTAGACCTTTGGTGGTTCTGGACTTGGTCACACTCTGTGCCAAGACCAGGGTGTCCGCTGTATCCTCCAAGTCCGCTGTTGACCCGGCGGACTGTTGCTTACTCTGCCTTTGGTCATGGACTTATGGCAGATGGAGGCTTGGGTCTTATTCTATACGGACTACCTCTAGTTTGTGCGGACAGTCACTGAAGGGGGTTGCTGTCCTGCAGTGGTTGAAAGCTTTGCGGGCTGATGCCTTGTCCGCATAGCTTGGGCGGACTGATGAGGGTTCGCCAAAGGTGCCTTGCTCCTGGCGGGTTTTCCTTGGTATCCGGCTAAGTCCTTGCGGACTCAGCGGACGGAGTTTTACTAGCGCACGGGCTGGGGCGGTGTCTCTATCCTCTAGGGCGGTGACTACACTCCTCACCTCGCCTATAAATAGGACCCCCCGGTAGGTCTACAGTAACTGAGTGAACAGTAAGTAGGGCTCGGTGAGGTGCTGCGGTCTCGGTTTTCTGTCCGCGTGGATTGATTCAGAGTTTACTGTTGCTGTGTGCAGGTCGCGCGGGTAGCTTCAAGGAGCCAGGAGTTTGGCTTTGACTTCGGTCAAGTACTTGGAAGTGTGCGGTCTCTGCGGATTTAGCAGGTCGCTCTGCGGCTTGTCAGTTCTCTGTTTCAACTTTGCCAGCTTTAATAACCTGTCCGCCGGTCTCAGGCGGGTAGGCGGTCTGTTCCTCAGTTCATCAGCAGGAGGCGAATAACGGTGCGTCTGCGCGGTCTCGCGGCCTCGGCGAACTTCGTGTCTATTCGGCGGATTGCAGGTTCAGCTCGGGCGGGTTCGGTGGACTTGGCGACTTGGCGGTCTCGGCGGTTTCCAGTGCTGTCCGCCTGGCTTGGTTTTTGGTGCTTTCTGTTTCAGCTGTTTATACTAGCGAAATCATGTCTCGCTACGTATACCTCGCCTTGTAAAGAAGTTAATTAAATATAAGATCTGCTTGTTCTTCATGTGCTTGGTGTGTTGAGCTTGCTCCCTGTTTTTTCGCTAGATCAAAGTGTGAACTGGGTAGTGCCGAGGATATTAATTTGGTTTGGGCTACCTTGCTGACCACTTTGGGAAATTTCAACACTTCTAAAGTTAATTGGAACTCATCAAATGTTGAATGGAACCAATAAATAGAAGAAGAACCAAACCTAGTCAGATTGTGATATCAAATGTGGAATAACACTCTCCTCCTACATAAGGAAGACAAACCTAGTTGAAGTTGTTAACATCAAATGTGGAATGAAACAAATCATCAGATTCGTACTCAGCAACACCGAACATCAGCGGATCACAACACGCTCGCTTTGACAAAGGAAAGTGGAAAAATCAAAACATTTGTACTAAGGCGGAACTGAGTCGCCTAACCTTGAACTAAGGCTGAACTTGAATCGCCTTGAATCCCCTTTCCCCATTATTTTGATTAATCAGTCTTTAGGCATTCCTTTCGTCAGCGAATCAGCCAGATTATCCTTCGATCGCACATCGATCAGAGTGATAATGTCATGTTGAAAATCCACCTAGTGTCAACTAGCTTCACCTATGGGGGGGGGGGGGAATAGGTGACGTGCAACGTTTTTGCGGAATTAAAATTGTACCTGCACACGAAAATAAAACAGCACAACAAATAGAGTACACAAGCTATTTATAGTGGTTCCTTGATTTGGGTACATCCACTTTCCCCCTTCGACCTATCTCCCAACAAGGGACGACTCGGTCTCTTCACCAACAGGATTGAAATCCAATCCTTGCACTATCGGAAGGAACCCTTCCACACGTAGGAGACAACACTCCCACAACACGGGTTGCACTCAACCCTTACAACTAGGAACCAACGTTCCTTTACAACAATAATGAACTAGAATGTACAAGAAATACAAACTACTTTTGGAGACTAAGGTGTCCCTCTTCGTTCGATGACAATCGAAGAGTCCACAATCCTAGATCTCTCTTGGAGAGAATCTCCCCGAAACCGGCGGCGGCAAGAGGGGCGGCTGCTTGGTTCTCGGGATCGGCGGCGACAACGGTGTGCGGCTGCTGTACTTTGGAGATTCAAACTTTGTAGCAAAGCTAGCTAGGTCTTCCAATGGTCACACTAGGATCGATCGTCTCGATCGATTCGGACGGGGAAGGTTTTCCCGATTAACAAATCAAGAGACAAAGGATCTCCTGTTAGACTCGTGAGACACTACGCTTGGCTATGCTTCTGTCGATGGGAGATCTGGAAGAAACCACGATCAAGACCGGCGAACAACTTCACGAGCGGCGACGGCGGCGGCGGAGCGGAATTTACGATCTAGGTCACGTCGCGGCTCAGCTCCTTTTTGAATTTTTGTCTGCTGATTTACTGTTCAATAATACAGGTGTATTTATACGGTAGAATACTCCATTATGACCGTTATGGGTCCCACATGAAGAAACCTTAAGCCCGGTTCAAACCAGTGCCAGCGGCAAGGTCCGGTCCAGCGGTTCCAGAAAATCCAGTCAAAATCGGCGAGAATATAAGGTGATTCCGTCAAGAATCAAAGGTGATCGTCGCGGTGAGAATCAAAGGTGATTCTCGTCGATGTTACTTGTTTGCACGCACTGGTTTAGCCGGATAGAGACGGCGAGAATCAGCCAGTGATTCTCGACGATTCGGCGAGAATCACTTGGTGATTCTCGTCGAGACTTAGCGCCAGAGTCGCACGCTTTCATGTAGCCAAGAGAGAATGATTCTCGATCGAATCGGCGGAATCACGATTCTCGCCGAATCGGCGAGAATCACTTGGTGATTCTTGTCGATTCACACTTAGACAATTTTTCGCCTTTCCACCCATGAGCTGCTCTTTGACCCATCCTTGCTCCTTGTCTGCTCTTGCAATATCACAGACCTGCACTTGAAAATAAGTACACTCCAATAGAGAGAGTACACGTAGGCCAACACACTGATCTGCTCAACGAGGGATTACGTCGTGCAGACCCGTGTATATTGACCTACTGCACCCTGACATTGGAGTGCACTTAGCATGGAATATCTGCAAGCACAACTTGAAATGTTTTATCAAATACATTGTGAATTCATCTTAGCTTGACAGGAGGCTTCCTCAAATCCGGGTAATTGTGGATACATTACCTAACAATCTCCCCCTATTTGACGAAGCCAAAATCCTACTAGCTAAGATGAATGCCACCATCCAGATAATACATACATCATATAGAATTTAAAAAATGCGGCACAAGGAAATAGAGGCAAACAGATCAACGCTTGAGTCAATCATAAATTCATATACATATATATATATATATTCCCAAGATAGTTCATATAACAATAAGAAAAGATAAAAGTGTTCATGAGACAATGACAAGCTATAAATTTCTGTCTATTGATTTTTGGCTAGGTCATCCTTATGTTTCTGAGACAAAAACTTCTTTCTCTGCCTCTCAACATACTCCTTGGGCTTTGGATAGTATCTGGGAGGAGGAGCTTTATCTGCTGCAGTGTTGGTCCTGAAGAAGATGTTCCGTTTAGCTTCATACGTCTTGTGCAGCTCCCACTCATGCTGGCTGTATACATCGTTCCGATTTATTTCCCCTTTTTCTTGTTTCCAGAATGTGTCCAAGATGATACTCTTTGATACCGAACTCCACTTTTCGTTTCTTACTTCCTCCTCCTTCAATCTGATTCTCTTTTCAGCTTGTGTTTCCTTTGATGTCCCTTCTTGAGATTTTCTCTTATCCCTGGCTTTTGCTAGGGCTCCTTGGTCAAACATTGTCATCAGTTTTGCCTTGGAGGTGGCCCTAGCAGCCTTATGAGCATCAGCTTCACTTAAATGAGCTTCTTCAGCACTGGCTCCCTCATCAGCTGTAGTATTAATTTCAGGAGCAGGGGTACCCTCAGGATTTTCAGGGATGTTAGCGCCTAACGCTTGTTGTAGCATCCACCAGCAACTGTAATAAACATATGTGTTTGACTGCTCAAAGTTTTTGATTATGATTTCTTGAAGCTCGGCCATCTTTGCTGTATGGTATTTCTCCCCCTTTTTGGCTTCGACTGCAATGGAGTTTGCATAAGAATGCAGTGACTCATCAATGTGCGTTGTAGTTCTAGAGAACTCGGTAACCAAGGCTTGTTGATTGGTGTTAAGAGTCACCATATTGCCATCAAACTTTTGAATGTTATTTGCGACGACATGAGCATTCTGATTTACTATTGTGAGAGTATCGGTGTTCCTTTTTAATCCGTCCATAAGAAGAGTGACAGCTTGGCCGGCCGCTGTATACTTATCTTCAAACTTCTTTTCCATCACGTCCAGTTTGTGATTGATCTCCACCATGTTCTTGAGCATGAGATTCTCAGATTTCTTAATTCTTTTTAACATTTTATTTTGAGCTTTCTCAAAAGATGCTTTGAGCTCATCCACTATACCCTGAATAACATTCACGGTGTGATTGGCAAGATCAGCTCGTAGTGGATGATCCTGAGGCACTCCTTGGCCTTGCTCTTCAGCAGATGCACCTGTAGAGCTGGACACGAGCACAGTCTCTAAGGGGGGAATACTTGCTGCCTCTATAGATTTCTCGGAAGTACTAAGCAGTCTCTGCTGAGAGGACTCCCCCTCCACTATTGCACCAGTTGTCTCAGGAACGATCTCAGGAGCGTGCTTGTCAGATGGAACTTCAGTGATGTACTGAGGCTCCAATGCTTCCTGTCCCACAATTCCTTCTTCCTCGTCTTCATCGTCCATGAAATCATTCTCAGCTGCATCGTCTTCCAAACCATCGTCAGTAGTCTCCTCTACATTACCTCTGGCTCCTAGATCGTTCAGGTTCAGGGCAGCCTCAGATTCCATCACAGCTTCACTTTCTTCTTGTAGATCTGCAACTGCATCTCTAGCTATCTGCGAGATGCCAGATATGATGTTAGCAGAAGCGGGTAGAGGTTCCCCCTCAATTGCTGCAGTCAGTGCATCAGGAATTTCACTGGGGATTACTAAGGGATCAGCCACAGTTCCGTCCTCGGCTGGAGATACTTCTTGTTGTTCTACCACGACAGCCTGCCCAATGCGTCTCTCCCATCTGTTAAAGACACTCGAGTCCATTTTCTTCAAGTAATGTAGTGGAACGCCTTTACTCATGTCATACTTATCTCCGTTTAACTGATTGAGATATAGACTGATGATTCGGCCAAAGCTAGGAGATCTGAGAGTGTCCTTTATCTTCTCAAAAAGCAATGGCCCCCAGTTGAATCTTTTTCTGCAGACAATTACCACAAGGATCTTGAACATGTCCGCAGAGATGTGGTCATGAGAGCCCGACTTGCATATGAGTACTTTCTCAATGATGTCTGACAGAAGTTTCCCCTCCTCATTCATATCCTTTCGCTTTATCGATCTAGTTCCTCGAGCGAGTCCACAGAATAATAGTGTCCTGGTTTTATCCTGTTCCTCCAGATAATCCTCATGGGCAGAGCTAGTGAGCTGCAAGTATTGGGTCAGCTTGCTTGCAAACATCTTGATCTTTGCCCCTGCAACCTTGTTCTTAATGAGAGAGTCTTCATTCCGGAGTTTGGCGGTTGCGAAGAACTCCATCAATTCCTTGTCCAAGATTTTACAGGGGCGCTCCAGTATGAATGAGAGTCTAGCCTCTTCAAGCATGATAATGATGTTTCTGAATTCATCAGAAGCATGTGAGAACCCTGTTCGAACCAACTCACAGCCAGTGACCAGACCGGCTGTTGTCCTTGGAGCCATTGCAAGACTGAAATCCCAAGACTATGCCTAATCAGGAATCAAGAGGGAAGCTACACTAACAGTAAGTCACTGTAAGGGTGAGAAAGTGGTTACCCAAGAGCGTAGAAGGTGAGAATCGACGGAAGCGGCGGGAAACCGGAAGAAGATCGCGACGAAGAATCGGCGAGTTTCCTCCGGTTGTCGACGGAAGGGGAAGAGGCGGGATTCCTGTGGTTGTCGACGGAAAAGGCGGGATTCCTGCGGTTGTCGCCGAAAGGGGAAGAGTCGGCGAGTTTGAAGGGTGAGAATCCTGTGCGATATCGACGAGTTTGAAGGGAAGAATCGGCGAGTTTGAAGGAGGAAAAGGTGAGAATCCTTCGGTGAGCTTCCAGCGGAATATGAAGGGTCGGCGGGATACTGTGCGATATCGACGGGTTTAAAAGGGTTTTAACGGGTTTCTGGTTTGTCTAGGTCGAAATCAAAGGGATACTTTAATAGGAATCTACGGGTTAAGAGACATGCCGGATTCTCGAAGTCTTCTGATATCAAGACAATTTAAAAAAATCTTCTAAATATGTATATATATTTCTTAATGCCAGTCTATTTAGGGTTTGAACGGGGTTTTTCCATACATTTCTTGATGTCAATTATAAGTTGTAGTGATTTCCAATGACGCATCTTCGTTAGTTTTCAGTGAACTGATTTAAGCCTGTAGATATTAGTTCTCGAATCTACCAGTGGAATTACAGGTAAATCTTTATTAATGTATCTAAGGTTTATGTTTACAGTGTTAACCTATCCTTAGGTGTACACACATATAGGTGTATATATATATATGTATATGTCAATACAATATGACTCAAGTATATGAGCTGATCAAAAATACCTGGGATTATGAGAATCATAATTTACCCCCTCAGGTTGAGACATACCAGGTGTTCAATGTGAGTATCCCATTGTAAATGGTACTTCTGATATTCCATATATTTGTTCCAATTTAGTCTTGAAACATCTACTGTCTAGTTACCATCATATTTACGGGAACCTAGACTACCCTGCAAAAGAGAGTTACTTTACCTTAGGAACCCAATACATATTGAGTCCTAGGTTCTTGTTAGCATAAACACTTGAATGCCTTCCCTCAGAAATCCTGTCAGGAAGACTACCTCTGCCTAGGAGATGTGGATAGGCCCTTGCCCTTGACACAGAGGGGTTGTGCCAACAGTCTATGGCAAAGTGTCCCACCTTGCCACAGCACCAACACGTGTAAATGTTGTATCTCCGTTTCTGACCTGATCTAGTGAATGAGGTAGTCATGAGCCTAGGTCCAAACGGGATAGATCTGGATCCGCTCCCAAAATTGCCTCTTCCACCGTGACACGTGGAAGGGTGGAAGGAATGCATGTAGCGAGCGTCACGAGGCCTGGGATGTGGTGCCTTCCTTTCAGTCAGCCCCCTTCCTGAGGCCCCATGAGAACTTACAGCATGACTTCTAACATCCCTTTCCTGTGTCCTTGGGTGGAGAGAAGTGTTCTGAGAGCTGATACCCACAGATTCATGCCGAGTAGGGGCAGTGGCCGAGAATACAAAGGGCTCAGAATGAGCCTTAAGTATTCTCTCATGGGTGGCCATGACGGCCCTCACACTATGGGTGTCTCCACATGCAGACAGATCACCCTTGCAGTGACCACGATTATTCCTGTGATCATACCTGAAGGCATGATGAGTAGCCTTCCTGCTTGGAGTGGGGGGTCGGAATACCGTTTCCCCATTTCTCCATGAATTGATAATTCGGGAGATCCACCCATTTTCTTCCTTTCTCTTCATAGCATCAACTTTGGAAAAGTTAGATACTATCTTTTTCTCATTCTCTAGACTACTCTCCAGATCTGAGATTTTAGAGTCCTTGACCTTATTGGATGCCAATTGGAGAACCAACAAGATCTTCAGTCGAGCAATCTCCTGAGCTTGCTCCTCAACAAGTAGGTTGCTTTTCTGAAGGGCTCTCTTCAGGGAATCAGGATTTTCTGAAGGGAAACAGTTCCTGTCTTCAGGAGCTTCAAGAGAGACGGGGCAAGATGAAGAAGTTATCTGCTCTTCAGTGTTATTGTCACTAGCGCCAGTGACCGTTGTGTCATCCTCATCAGAACTGCTTCCTCAATGTCTTCTTCAGTCTCTGACAAGGACACTGGAGCTCTGATGCTGTCCGATTGATCCTTGCGTTCATCTTCAGAGGCGAGGACCCCCATATAGGCTTCATCCTCTAGTTGACAGCAGATTCCAGCTTTATTTGATCCCCCATCAGCTCTGAGATCATTACCCACATAGATTTGGCTGTCCCACATTTTTCCAATCTAGAGCGAGAAGGTCCAGACCAGACATCCATGATAATCTGACGAATCATCTTGTCCAGATTGAATAATGAAAGTTTCGTCTCCGACATCTCAGCAATACACTTGGGCACTTGGATATTCTTTTCAGAGTCGGAGGTCTTCATAGGAATAAAAGGACCCTCTTCTAGGATGAAAGATGCTCGAGGATCGATAGCCTCCAAGTGATACGACACTCTCATCTTCCAGACGGGATAATACTCCTTTGTGCATGTGGGAAGTCTTAGTGGAGAGATCTCATGATCCAGCTCCATGCTTCTGACACTGGTGGCAGGATTCTACTCAAGGTGTAAACCTTTTTGATGAGCAACCTGCCTCTCATACCACTTGAAAGTCCACCTAGTGTCAACTAGCTTCACCTATGGGGGGGGGGGGAATAGGTGACGTGCAGCGTTTTTGCGGAATTAAAATTGTACCTGTACACGAAAATAAAACAGCACAGCAAATAGAGTACACAAGCTATTTATAGTGGTTCCCCGATTTGGGTACATCTACTTTCCCCCTTCGACCTATCTCCCAACAAGGGAGGACTCGGTCTCTTCACCAACAGGATTGAAATCCAATCCTTGCACTATCGGAAGGAACCCTTCCACACGTAGGAGACAACACTCCCACAACACGGGTTGCACTCAACCCTTACAACTAGGAACCAACGTTCCTTTACAACAATAATGAACTAGAATGTACAAGAAATACAAACTACTTTTGGAGACTAAGGTGTCCCTCTTCGTTCGATGACAATCGAAGAGTCCACAACCCTAGATCTCTCTTGGAGAGAATCTCCCCGAAACCGGCGGCGGCAAGAGGGGCGGCGGCTTGGTTCTCGGGATCGGCTTCGACAATGGTATGCGGCTGCTGTACTTTGGAGATTCAAACTTCGTAGCAAAGCTAGCTAGGTCTTCCAACGGTCACACTAGGATCGATCGTCTCGATCGATTCGGACGGGGAAGGTTTTCCCGATCAACAAATCAAGAGACAAAGGATCCCCCATTAGACTCGTGAGACGCTACGCTTGGCTATGCTTCCCTCGACGGGAGATCTGGAAGAAACCACGATCAAGACCGGCGAACAACTTACAAGAGCGGCGGCGGCGGCGGCGGAGCGGAATTTGCGATCTAGGTCACGTCGCGGCTCGACTCCTTTTTGAATTTCTGTCTGCTGATTTACTGTTCAATAATACAGGTATATTTATACGGTAGAATACGCCATTATGACTGTTATGGGTCCCACCTGAAGAAACCTTAAGCCCGGTTCAAACTAGTGCCAGCGGTAAGGTCCGGTCCAGCGGTTTCCAGAAAATCGCCCAAGTCAAAATCGGCGAGAATCGAAGGTGATTCTCGTCGAATCGGCGAGAATCAAAGGTGATTCTCGTCGATTCGGCGAGAATCAAAGGTGATTCTCGTCGATGTTGACTTGTTTGCACGAACTGGTTTAGCCGGATAGAGACGGCGAGAATCAGCCAGTGATTCTCGATGATTCGGCGAGAATCACTAGTGATTATCGCCGAATTGGCGAGAATCACTTGGTGATTCTCGTCGATTATGACTTCGCGCCAGAGTCGCACGCTTTCATGTAGCCGGATAGAGACGGCGAGAATCAGCCAGTGATTCTCGACGAATCGGCGAGAATCACTTGGTGATTCTCGTCGATTCACACTTAGATAATTTTTCGTCTTTCCACCCATGAGCTGCTCTTTGACCCATCCTTGCTCCTTGTCTGCTCTTGCAATATCACAGACCTGCACTTAAAAATAAGTACACTCCAATAGAGAGAGTACACGTAGGCCAACACACTGATCTGCTCAACGAGGGATTACGTCGTGCAGACCCGTGTATATTGACCTACTGCACCCTGACATTGCAGTGCACTTAGCATGGAATATCTGCAAGCACAACTTGAAATGTTTTATCAAATACATTGTGAATTCATCTTAGCTTGACAGGAGGCTTCCTCAAATCCGGGTAATTGTGGATACATTACCCAACACATGTTCTTTCAGATAATTCAGTAGAGCGTGTCTCAGTCGTACATGTCACCTCTTAGTATTAAAAAAGATATTCTTAACGACTTGGACTGATGCTTGATTATCACGGTACAGGCTCAAAGAATTGACTTAAAGTCTATACAAGGGAATGTCTAGAATCAAATTTTGGATCCAATCTACCTCTTCATCAGTAGAAGCTAAGGCAAACAACTCGGCTTCCATAGACGACAAAGCTATACAAGTCTGCCTTTTGGATTTCCAAGTGACTGCAATGCCACCCAAAGTGAAAATAAATTCACTGGTGGGCTTGTTGTGCCCAACTTCTGAACACCAAGTGGCATCAGAGTATCCTTCCAATGTAGGAGGGTAACGAGTGTAGCACAGAGCATGATCTTTAGTATCTTTCAGGTACCCCATCAATCGATCTAAGGCATCCCAATTCTCTTTGCCTGGACAACTAGTAAAGCAACTCAACATGCCAATAGAGAAGTCAATGTCTGGTCTTGTACAACTTGTGGCATACATGAGACTACCAATGATCTTTGAGTACTTTACTTGATCAATGCTGGTCCCTTCATTCGGACTCAACTTGACATTTGGATCGATTGGTGTTTCAACAGACCTACAATCTTTATAACCTTAGGTAGTGAGAATCTGCTCAATATAATGAGCTTGACTTAGAGTGACTTATCCCTTGTCTACTCTAACTTTCATACCTAATAGGGTATCTACAGGACCAAGGTCCTTCATGTCAAATGCATTCGCGAGAGCGGATTTAGTATCCCTCACTTCGGCAAGGTTTGACACCAGTATCAACATTTCATCCACATATAGGCATATAATGACTGTTTGATTTGACATTGAGCGGTAGTAGAGGCAATTATCTGAGATACTGGACTGAAATCCAACGCTTTTTACGACTTGATCAAATTTAATGTGTCACATCTTAGGTGCTTGTTTAAGCCCATAGATCGATTTATCGAGCTTGCACAATTTATCTCTTAAATCCTTAGGTACATAACCTTCAGGTTGTACCATGTAGATCTCTTCATAAAGATCTCAATTTAAGAAGTCTGTATTTACATCCATCTGATGAACTATAAAATTTTCAATAGAATTTATGATAAGAAGAATCATAATAGTGGATATGTGACATATAGGTGAATAGACGTCAAAATAGTCAATTCCCCCTATTGTTTATAACCCTTAGCTACTAGACGTGCTTTGTATCTGGCTATAGACCCATCACTGTGCAATTTCTTCTTAAGTACACAGTTGCATCCTAGGACTTTTGCTTCTTTCGACAGGTCAACTAGATGCCAAGTGTTGTTTTGTAGCAACGAGTTCATCTCATCATCGATGATTTCTGCCCACATTAATGCATCTCTAGATCTCATTGCTTCCTGCTAGGAAAATGGATCAACCTCTAAGTGGTAGGTGACAAAATTCTCACCAAAATACTTAGGGATTCTATCTCTTATAGAAACTCTAAGTGAAACAGGTTCCACCTCTAGAGGTTGGGGAGTAGTGTCAGAGGGGCCAGCTTCAGGTTCTACAATAGATTCTGAAATCATGTCAGTAGACCCGGAGACGGTCAAGCCATAATCTTTGATAAATTTATGTTTAAAGAAAATAACATCTGAAAGTGCAGGTTAGATCTGATATACTCTAGAGGGTGGGTGAATAGAGTATGGTGCTCACTAAAAACTTTTTACAACTTTTGTTGTATTCCTAAGTGAACAGGGAATCAAATAAAATAAATTAAGCACAGCAACTATCTAAACACAGATCAACACAGATCAATCACAGAACGTAGCCAAAAAATAAAAGAAAAGAGCAACCAGACGACACAAGAATTTTATAGTGGTTCCCCAACCTGGGTACATCCACTCTTCTACCACCCTGGTAGGAATCCACTCAGGTTTTTGATCAGGTGCCTGACACCAATGAGCTTTTGTTCAGGTGCTCAAAAACCAAAACCTCAAGTCTTTTAGAAGGATACTTGCAACCAGAATAATTTTGAAGGGATTTAAAACCTTGTACAGGAATTGGAAGTAAAAGAGATGGTGTCTTCTCTGTCAACAATCAGAGAGAAGACTTGTGCACTGATTGTAGCAGATCTTGCTCCCCCTGAAATCTTGAATTAATCAGGAAAGCTGGAGCACTGCTTCAGGGTGATAGGTATTCAAGGACCTAGAATTCCTGGACCAGGATTTGTTTCAGGAACTCCTTTGACAGATTTAATAATTGTTGTCCTTTGAAGTTATCCTGTGAGTTGGAAGAAGAACACTCTTGATAGAATTTGATTCTTCTTCTTCTCCTTGAAAGTATTCTCTGGTCAGGCTGATTGCAGGAGAACTTTTGATTTCAGTTGATTGTTCTTCTGTGCAATCTGAGAGTGTCTGTCTAACAATGTCTGTATTGCTTGATGTTCTGTGTGTCTGTATGACTGACTATGCTGTATTTTTCTTTTCTTCTCTGTCTCTTTTTGACTGACTAAGAACATCCAAAATTTGAATGAATGAGCAGTAATTGCAGTCGGCCTTAGAGGGAAGCGACAATCAATGATTTCCCCAACTGTCCCATAGAAAAATGGCATGTAATCGTCCATAGTCAATGCGCGTTCTAACGGTAACATTCCGAGAAGATCTGGCATTAATAAATCCGGATTCATCGCCAAGAAATGGGATGGGAAACCTGAAGAAGACCTAGTCTGGATTCGTCGAGCGGAGAACACAATTTGTCGAGCTGAATTTGAGTTCGTCGAGCCGAGCTTGAGAGAGTTCGTCGAGCTAAGCTTGAGAGAGTTCGTCGACCAGACAATCTTCATTAGTCGAACAGAAAATCTTCATTACTAGACAGTATTCATCGAGCTGAGAAAAGTTTTGGACTTAGGAAAAATATTCTGCATCTGCTGAAATGCTGTGTCGACATAAGTTGGTGTCGACAGATTGATCTTAGTGTCGACACAAAACCTCTGGTGTCAACATGAGCTGGTGTCGAATGATATCCTGGTGTCGGCACAAATCCTCTGGTGTCGACATAAGCTGGTGTCGACACAAATTGTCTGGTGTCGACACAAACCCTAAGTGTCGACACAAATTCTCTGAGTCCAGAAATCGTTGAGTAGAGTATAGCATTCGTCGACCTGAGAAGCTGACTTCGTCGACGTGAGAAGCTGTGAACTTGAGGACCAAGTTCGTCGAGCTCAGAATATAATTCGTCGACCGAAGCTTGAAGCTGGACTTAGAAAAATTTGAAGTTCTCCTGACTTTGGCTTGATGTAGAAACTGAGTCTTCGTCGAACAGAGAACACAGATCATCGAGCTCAGCACTAAGAATTGACTCACGATCGTCGAGCACAGAACTCCTTTCGTCGAGCTGAGTTCGATGAACGTCGAACTCATTTGACTTAGTCTTGAAATCCTCTAAGTCTGAAGTCTCTGATGGTCTTGTTGATAGCTGGTCCATCTGAAATTGAACCTAAGGACTTAGCCTAGACTCTAGGACACAACTTTACCCTGGCTATACAAGATGGGTCACATCCTAAGTCAGTGAACCTAGCCCAAATCAACTAGGGATCCAACAACATCTCTAGACTCTATCACTGTATTAGTGAATAGATCCAGAAACCTGTCAATTGCACTATCTTCTGCACTTCTTAGATACATGCAGGTCATTATTATAGGTCCCACCTTAGGTCTCTTAAGGTCTTATATTCTTATATAAGCGATGCAACCCCAAATCTTTAGAGTGTCATATCTACAAGGATATCCATGCCACAACTCATACGGAGTAGAGTTGAGCTTTGAGTGAGACACTCTATTTAGAATATGATTTGTAGTTAGGACTGCTTCCCCCCAGAATTAATTAGGCATGCTAGCTATGAGAAGCATATAGTTCAATATTTCTGTTAAAGTTTTATTCTTACGCTCAACAATACTATTCGACTAGGGTGAGTAAGGAGATGTAGTTTCTAGGATTATACCCTGAGAGGCACAAAAGTCCTTAAACCCAGTCACAGAGGTTGGAATGTATCAACTCCAGAAGTTGTGTGCTCCTAAAAACTGTCTTGTAAGTGTTTCTAGTGATCTTAGTTTGGGCACAAACCTCACACCTATCAAATTGAATAGAAGGATCTAATAGGATGTTTTGACTTTTAGCTAGATCTCGCATTTTCTTATAGTGAATATGCCCAAGTCTATTGTGTAATAGCTTCAGATCAATAAGAGTTGAGCTCACTTGGTTTATGCGCTCGTTATTTAGGCTAAGTCTATACATACCATTGATCAGGTAAGCACAACCAAAGTTGTGAGAATTAACAGTTAACATCATTCTACTGTTCATGATTGTGAAAGACATTCCAGCTTTATCAAGCAAACTCATATAAATCAAATTATTTGTTAAATTAGAAACTACTTTAACATGTTGTAAAATTAAAGTTTTGTTGGATCCCTAGTTGATTTGGGCTAGGTTCACTAACTTAGGATGTGACCCAACATGTATATCCAGGGTCAAATTTGTGTCCTAGAGTCTAGGCCAAATCCTCAGAGTCAACATCAGATGGACCAGCTATCAACAAGACCATCAGCGACTCAAGACTTAGAAGATTTCAAGACTAAGTAAAATGAGTTCGACGTTCGTCGAACTCAGGTCGACGAAAGACGTTCTCAGCTCGACGATCTTGAGATATTTCTCTGAGCTGAGCTCGACGATCTTCATTCTCTAGTCAACAAAAACTGGGATACTTCAACAAACTGAAGACAGGGTAACTCCAGGATTATTCTAAGTCCAACTTCAAGCTTTGGTCGACGAACAAGATTCTGAGCTCGACGAATTTGGACCTCGAGTTCACAACAACCTTCTGTTAGAAGATCTCAGGTCGATGAAGTTAACTTCTCAGGCCGACGAATCCTCAGGTCGACGAACTGTGTTCTTTGGTCGACGAATTCTGGAACCAGAAAATTTTTGTCGACACTTAGGGCATGTGTCGACACCAACTTATGTCGACACCAGAAAACTTATGTCGACACCAGAAGATTTGTGTCGACACCAAGATTAATCAGTCGACACCCACCTGTGTCGACACTAGAAGTTTTCATGTCGACACACAGAATATCAGTCAACACATACTATTTGATTAAGTCCAGAATTGTCGCTGATCTCCAATCGAAGAATGCAATTGACAGCTCGATGAACTTTAGACAGAAAAGGCAAAGTTCTGAAGCATGCAAGTTCTGTTATCAGCACGACGAACTTGGAACTCAGCTCGACGAACAGAAGCTGTCTGGTCGACGAATACAAAATCTCAGTTCGACGAACTAGTAACTCAGCTCGACGTATTCTGTTATTTGTTCGACGATTCCAGACTTAGCAATTTTCGGCATTCAATCCTCACTCAAATGCAATAATTCCTGACAGATTAATGACTGAAACATTCTCTGATTGTAGCCGTTAGAGGAAGCATTAATTGCAGTCTTCTTCAGGAATATTACTTGCTGATTTTCCACGGGACAGTTGAGGAAATGAGTAAATGCTGATTATTCTCAAGGCGTCAGCATTTATTACAGAGGATTCAAATTTTTGAATTGATATAGAAGAAAAGAAGATCGACAATCCATTAAGCAAGAATTAGAGTACAAGAAAATACTCAGTCAGAAAAACACAGACAGATAGACTAACTGCAAGAATTCATACAGCACCAGAAAAGCTTCACACAAAACTTATACTGAAGCTTACAGTGACAGGCAGTGATATTCATTCATTCAGAAGAAGAACAATCATAATATATCAAGAGCCTTATTCTTCAACATTCTCTCCAGGACTTCCCCAAGGACAACAGATATCAAATCAGTCATGAAAGAGCAACTAGATCTGATATACTCTAGAGGGGGGTGAATAGAGTATATGGTGCTTTAAAACTTTTTGTAAACTTTTACAACACTTGTTGTAATACGTGTGAGCAGGGAAGCAGAAATAAATTTAATCACAGTCCTAAGCTATGCAAATACTAAGCACAGAAAATCAAGGCCAGAAACAAAAAGAAAGCAAGCCAAAACCAGATGACACAAGGGAATATAGTGGTTCCCCAAACTTGGGTACATCCACTCTTCTACCACCCTAGGTAGGAATCCACTGCAGGATGAGTTGATCAGGTGTCCTGGGCACCAATGAGCTTTTGATAAGGTGCTCAAAAACCAGATTCAAACTTTTGAAGGGAGTTTGAAAAACCCTTTACAAAGTGGGGATGAGAGAGTGATGGCAGTCTTCTCTTTCTCAATCAACTGAGAAGACTATGTGGATTGATGTCAAAGCTCCCCCTGAGTCCTTGGGATCTTCAGGAAGAAGAGCTTTGCAGAGGGTGATAGGCCTTCAAGGATAGAACTCCAGCAATAGATGATTTCAGCAAGTTGAAATGTTGAGTGTCTGGAGTCTTGAAATGATGTTGGCCTTGAACACTTTGAGAGCTGAAGAGATCTGAAGATTTTTGAAAGCTTGATCTCTTTGGAGAGTGTTCTTCAGAATTCTTTTTGACAGACAAAACTTTTGAGTATCTTTCTGTATTCTGTATATTGTGTGTCTTCTTTTTTCTTGTTCATGTAGATTCAAAAAACATTCTGTGTTTTATTCTCTGTCCAAGAATAGAATATCATTCTCTGTCAAAGATAGCCGTTGGTCAGCATTGATTGCATCCTTAATTGCATAAACTCTTCTGGAGGAAAGTCCACAGAATTATTCCTTGAAAAATCCCTTGAAACTTGGTCCAGAAGTAAATGAAAACGGCTAGCAAATCTCTGAATTAATTGCAGAATAACTCCTTTCTGATTTGAATTTGAATTCTGAAAGTTAACTGAAATCGTCGAACTGAGCTCTGCTATCGTCGAGCTGAGCTCAGCGAACTGGAAAACTTAAGAAGCAAAACAATCGTCGATCTGAGCTCAAAGATTGTCGAACTGAGCTCAGAGATAAAGATCCAGTGCAGAGTCAAAATCGTCGACCTGAGCTCACCGATCGTCGAATGGAGTTCGACGATATTATGAAGTTGAGCTCAGCGATCGTCGAGTGGAGCTCGACGATTGTCGGAGTTGAGCTAGACGATCGTCGATCGGAGTTCGACGAATCGTCGTGCTGAGCTCGACGATCAGACTTAGTCTCCAGGCAGAAAAACTTGGTCTTCAGGGCAGCTTCCAATCCTAGACTTCTAACCCTTAGACTCAATTATAATTGACCTATTAAGCTATACAGAAGGTCAAGCAAAGGTTTCCTAGAGACATAGTGATCCTGACCCAAATTAGTAATAGGGTGTTCCAACAATCTCCCCCTATTTGGGTTAAGATTACTATTTACAGACTTTGGAAAATTCAAATAACAACATACAATCAGAAAAGCATAAAAACACAGCAGCTAGACATTGCAGAAACATCACAGAGAGAGATATATATATATATAACATCCAGATAGCAGTCAGAATTCTCAGAAATTGTCACCTTACACTGTCATTTCTTCTCTTTGCCTTTGACAAGTTTGATTTCTCTGTTTGGATTTAGAGCTTCCTTGTTGGACCTGGTGTCATCTGCTGCACCCAAATAGGTTTGCTTTGAAGGCCTGGGGACCACAGCAGCAGGATACAACTCCATATATCTCTCAGCATCAAAGAATTTGCTGGAGGCATATTTCTCTAGTTCCTTTTGTCTTTGCTCTGACATTGTAGAAATATTTGAAGAGTCTAAGCCTTGCTCTCTGGCCTTCTTGATCTGATCTAGAGCAGCCAGTTCCTTCATCCTAGCAGTCCAAGCAGATGGATTATTCTCAGGGTCATCAAAGGGTACAGGTGGTTCATACCTGTTGGAAGGATTATCTTGAGGAGTCCTGGCAGACACAGATTCTTTGAGCTTGTAGGGGAAGGGACCTGATGATGTATCAGAAGAACCATGTCCTCCCCTGGAGTATGGGTGCTGCCTGGAATACCCTTTGGAATAAACTTGAAGATCTCTTTGATTACCCCTGTATCCTCCTCTCCTAGAATAAGAACCCCTAAACTGGCTTTCCCTTTGGTAGGATCTGGCATGGGGTTGATAGGGAGCCTGGCTTCTAGCTGGGGCTTGACTTGCAGAGATGCCACCTGCACCTGCATTAGGAGGAGGTGGTGGAGGAGGATGAGGGTGCTGGAACTGAGAGGAGCCCTTTTCATACTTTCTCTTCTTCTTCATTGCTTTCAGCTGATTTTTAGAGAATTGCATCCAATGTTCTGTGATTGGGCAGTTATGCAGAATGTAATAAGGAATGTCATTATCATCCTTTACTTTTGCATGAGGGACCCTTTTCATAGCCTTGCTTCTAGCCTTCCTTTTCCTTGCAATAGTGGCAGAAGAGTCATCAGAGTCTGTCTTGAACTCATCAGATTCAGAGCTCTGATCATCATATAGGGCATCAATTCTCTTCATCAAATCTTTCTTCAGTTGAATTGCACTAGATGAGGCAGAAGCAGATGGAGCAGCAGATGGAGCAGCAGATGGAGCAGCAGATGAAGAAGGTGCAACAGGAGCAGATACAGCAGCAGCAACAGAGACTGTAGTAGTGACAGTAGCAGTAACAGCAGTATCATCATCAAAATCTGTAGTAGGCTCAAAAACAGTGGCCTCTGTCATCAGAAGATCCTTGGAAATAGGCTTATCAGAAGCAATTGGGATTCCAGCAGCAGTGTGAGCAATCTCAGCAGTATCAACAATTTCAGAAGCAAAGTCATTCTTTTCTTTATCAACAGCAGCAGCAGCAACTTCAGTAGCAGAAATCACTGAATGTACAAAAGCAGAGATAATGCTAGGGTCACAGTAGGAGCAAGGCACCAGTGCCTTGGACAAATCTTCTGGGGGCTGGACAGCATTAACCTCTGGGAGATAGCTGAAAAATGCAGGATCAAAGGCAGACAGCAAAGACCTTAGGTCTATTGCAAGAACTGCATTAGGAGCCTGACATTCTGGAGACACAGCAATAGTAGCAGAAGAGGCAGCAGGCACAAAAACATCAGCAACAGCAGCAGCATCAGTAGCAGGAGCAGAAACAGCAGCAGCAGCAACATGAAGGCTTGCTTCATATGGCATCTCCCCCTGCCTAGATGCAGATACATCTGTATCAAGGAAAACTGTTGGTGGTGCTGACTGGGGAAGGAGGGAGGAAAGCCTAGCAGAGAGGTCTTCCACTGACAAGTGTAGAGGAGCTAAGGAGGCCTCCAAGAGAAGAGAGACCCGGGGGGCAAGTAGCTCATACAACTTGTCAGCTAAGGCTGAGAGGTTTACTTGCTCAATAACAGGAGCAGAGGTAGAGGGAATAGGGATGGCTGAGGATGCTGGAAGTGGAGGGCTGGAGAGTGGAATTGATGGCTCAGGTGTTGGGATAGTGGAAATGGAGGACAAGGGGATGGATATGGATGGGGTGAAAGTGGGTTGGTCAATGATATGGTGGAGGAGATCTTGGAAAGAAGTTGAGGAGGAGGGTAATTCTGGAGGAGAGGATGGGGAATCATCCATATAGGAGTCATCCAGGAGAGTGAAGGATGGAATGGAGGGAGAAGAGGTGACATCTGGTGGAGGGTATGAGAACAGAGGGTGGAAGTGGTCTACTGTTGGAGGCAGAATGGGGTCTGGAGATGGAATTGATGTTGGAGATGGGCTAGAGATGGTAATGGTGGATGGAGCTGGAATGGTGGATGGTAGAGGAAGGGTTGGAACTGGAGTAGGAGAGGAGGCAGCAACAGCAACAGCCAGGTCATCTGCAGGAGCAGAGACCTGTGGGGGAGTGACTCTTTGAGTCCTGGTGCCTGAAGGAGCACTTGAGGAGGGCCTGCCAGGCTTGCTGATTTGCCTGTCCCACTTGCCAAAGAGGGCACAGGTGAGCCTCTTGGAGGCATTGATGTGCACTCCAGAGGAGACCAGCAAGGCAGGGCATTTGTTCTGCAGGAAGACTCCAAGAATCCTTCTAAAGTTAACAAAGGTTTTGTTGATTTTCTTCTTGATTAGGTCAAAGAAGACCTCTACCCAGTTTAAACTTTTCTTATCCACCAGAGCTCCCATGAGGCAGAGCTGGTATCTGGATATGGTATCATGTGCAGAGTGCTTGGCCAGCAGCACTTTCCCAACAACATCTGCTAGGAACCTGTATTCAACAGACAGGTTCCTCTTGAATAACTTGCTATGGTTTCCCTCTGGATGACCCATCCTGGCAAGCATGTCAGAAAACTCCTCTCTAGATAATTCAGCAGTATCATCTCCATTTCTTAGTCCAAAAACCTCTGTGAGAATGGTGGGGGTCAGAGGTACCTGAGTTCCAGCAATGGACCCAACTATTGTGGAGTTGTCTTGATTGTGAGCAGTATAGACCCACTCCTTTATCTCATCTGAAGCAAGTTTGATTCTAGTTGTCATAAGGGAAGACAGATTATGATCCTTGAATAAATCCAGTATGTCTTGGAAGATTTGATCAGTGGTGTTGAAAGATTCCATATCAATGTCGAATCCAGCATCGAACTTCATTGCGGCTAGAACTGCAACGGACACAGCCATTGTACCTGCAAAAATTCAACAAACAAAACGACCAAGCGTAGAACTGTTTGGAGGGAAAGAAAATCCTTGCAGAGAAATCGAAAGCGCAAGAGAGAATGACGGCGAAAAATGAGTTTTATATTAGGGTTCGACGCAGAATTGGAAAGATCGTTGAACTCAGTTCGACAATCGAGGCTTCTAAAGGAATCTGAAAAGTTTTCAACATCGTCGATCTCCGTTCGACGATATTGGAGAGCGTCGAGCTCCGTTCGACGATCGTGCAAAGAACAAGATCGTCGAGCGCCGTTCGACGATCGTTGACCGGAAGAGATAGTTCATACTATCTGAGAGGCGCTGAACTCAGTTCGACGATTTTTGGAAATCGTCGATCTCCGTTCGACGATCTTAGGGGAAATCGTCGAGCGCAGTTCAGAGATCAGAAAGATCCTAGATATCAAGGAAAATCAGAATATTTGCCTAGTCTTGGTCAATTTTTAAGCTTTCAAGATCTTGGATATTATTTAAGGCTTCCTCCATCTAACATTCCTAACTGATTTAGGAAGAAGGTGTGTTTCTTTTCATCCAAAGGCTTGGTGAAAATATCTCCCCTTTGTAAATCAGTTGGGATATATTGTAATTCAATTTTGTGTTTTTCAACATTATCCCTTAAGAAATGATGCCTAATCTCTATGTGTTTTGTTCTACTATAGAGGACTGGATTTTGAGCTATGGAAATAGCACTTGTATTATCACAAAAGATTTTAGACTTCTCTAAGTTGTATCCATAGTCTAGGAGTTGGTTTTGGATCCACAAAATTTGTGAACAACAACTGCCTGCAGCCATATATTCAGCTTCAGCAGTTGAAGTTGACACAGATGTTTGTTTCTTACAAAACCAAGAGACAAGTCTATCACCAAGGAACTGACAAGTTCCACTGGTGCTTTTCCTGTCAATTCTGCATCCAGCATAATCAGCATCAGAGATCCAGTTAACTCAAATGCTGAATCTTTTGGATACCAGAGACCTAGATTTGGACAACTTTTAACATACCTGAGAATCCTCTTTACTAATGTTAGGTGTGACTCTCTAGGGCTTACTTGGAACCTAGCACATATACATGTAGCAAACATTATATCTGGTCTACTAGCTGTAAGATACAGTAAAGAGCCAATCATTGCTCTATATGTTGTCTGATCAACTGGTTTCCCATGTTCATCAGCATCCAATACAGCATTGGTAGGCATGGGTGTTTTCATACAAGATGCCTCAGACATACCAAATTTCTTAACCAGTTCATTAGCATATTTGGTTTGAGAAATAAAGATGCCTTCAGCATGTTGTTTGACTTGCAATCCTAGGAAGAAGGATAGCTCACCCATGCTACTCATCTCAAATTTAGAATGCATCAGGTTAGAAAACCTTCTGCACAATTTTGAGTCAGTAGAACCAAAAATGATATCGTCTACATAAATTTGTAATAGTAGGGTATGGGACTTATGGGTTCTAATAAAAAGAGTTTGGTCTACTCTACCCCTTATAAAACCATTTTCCAAGAGAAAGCATTCTAGGGTCTCATACCATGCTCTAGGAGCTTGCTTGAGACCATATAATGCTTTGTTCAGTCTAAAAACATAATCAGGAAGAGTTGGAGAGATAAAACCTAGAGGTTGTCTGACATAGACTTCCTCTTTGATGTCTCCATTTAAGAAAGCACTTTTGACATCCATCTGATAAACCTTGAAGCCTTTGTGAGCTGCATAAGCTAGAAATATCCTGATGGCTTCCAATCTTGCAACAGGTGCAAAAGTCTGGTCGTAGTCAATTCCTTCTTCTTGAGAATAACCCTGAGCAACTAGCCTTGCCTTGTTCCTTATAATTACTCCTTGATCATCCAGTTTGTTTCTGAATACCCATTTTGTTCCAACAATGGAATGATCCTTAGGCTTTGCCACTAGTTCCCATACTTTGTTCCTCTCAAATTGATGCAATTCCTCTTGCATTGCAATGATCCAATGTGGATCTTGCTCTGCATCTTGAATGGACTGAGGTTCAATTTGAGATAGGAAGCAGGTGTGCAACAGGTTTTGGTTGACCTGACTTCTGGTTTGCACACCAGCTGAGATTTCTCCAATTATTTGGGAAATTGGATGGTCTCTTGATGTTACTAAATCAACAGGGGGTGTTGATTGTTCACCAACCTGTGTTGTTGTTTCCTCTTGTGGTACAACAACTGGCTCTTCAGATTGTGCTTCAATATGTGAAGCATTCCCTTCATCTTCACTGCTTTCTTCTTCTTGAGCAACCTGTAACTTGTTCATATCTTCAACTAGAGATTGTTCCTGCAAAGGTTCTATGGTAGAGGAAATCTTCTCCTTGAAAGACATGTTAGTTTCATCAAAAGAAATATGAACAGATTCCTCAATTTTCAAAGATGATTTATTATAGACCCTATAGGCCTTGCTGATCATGGAGTATCCCAGAAACACTCCTTCATCAGCTTTGGCTTGAAATTTTGCTAGATATTTCTTGTCATTATTGTGAATGTAGAAAATACAACCAAAAATTCTGAAATAGTCAACTTTAGGTTTCTTCCCTTTGAGTAATTCATAGGGAGTCTTTCCCTTTAGTTTATGTATCAGACTTCTGTTCAGCACATAGTTGGAGGTGTTCACTGCCTCTGCCCAAAAGGATAGAGGTAGATGAGCATCTGACAACAATGTAGTGGCAGATTCAATAAGGGTTCTATTTTTCCTTTCAGCTACCCCGTTTTGTTGAGGAGTTCTAGGAGCTGAGAAAGTATGCCTGATCCCTTCACTTTGACAGAACTCTTGCATAAGAAGAGAATCAAACTCTGTCCTATGATCACTTCTGATCAGGGCAATGTGAGTATTGAACTCAATCTATATACATTTGAGAAACTCTGTCAGACACTTAAAGTTATCAGACTTCTTCCTTAGAAAGAACACCCAAGTGAATCTAGAGAAGTCATCTACAACTACTAAAGTGTAGGATTTCCCTCCTAGGCTTTGTACTGTGATGGGTCTAAATAGATCCATGTGTAACAGATACAATATCCTAGGTGAATCACTCTTATTAAGTGACTTAAAACTATTTTTAGTTTGCTTGCCTAATTGACAAGCCCTGCAGAGTCCTTCCTTCTTGTAGGGGCCAGAAGGTAGTCCTCTAACAAGGTTGTCCTTGGAGAGCCTAGCAATAGTTCTAAGGTTTAGGTGTCCTAGTCTTTTATGCCATAAAACATTTGGTCTACAGACAGAGTTAAACATGCAAATATCTATATTAGTTGAAAGAAAATCTACTAGATAGATGTTACCTTTCCTTTTACCTGTCAACACAGTTGTGTTGTCTTCTGACTTGATTCTGCATAAGGTTTTGCTGAAGGTCACCTGGTAGCCTTCATCACATAGCTGACTGATGTTGATTAGGTTGTGCTTCAGTCCTTCCACATAGGCTACCTTCTTGAAGGTTACTGAACCAATCTGGACTGCACCATATCCTTTATTTTGTCCAAAGTCTGAATCACCAAAGATAACTTTGGGTCCAAGCTTGGCTCTAAAGGAAGTGAGGTTGTCCTTGTTCCCTGTCATGTGCTTAGAGCACCCACTATCCAAATACCATTGCTGGTGAGATGTTAGATAGGTCTTCACCTGCACATAGAACAATTCATTTGTTTTTGACCCAGTTTACCTTGGGCCTAGGTTGATAACCTCTGGATTCTGAAATGAAAGACATTCCAGGTTGACTCTTATATCCTTCAGGATGATATCTCCTTGGAGGTATAATCCATTCAGTATAAGGGTTAAAGGTTTGGGATGAAGAACCCTTAGGATTCAATTTTGATTTACCTTTGAAAACATTTCCAGAGTTCTGACCTCTGTTCGACGATCTTGGAGCTGAGTTCGACGATCTTGGGTCAGATCGTCGAGCTCCGTTCGACGATCTTGGGTCAGATCGTCGAGCTCCGTTCGACGGTCGACTATGGGTGAGGTCAGGTATATGTGATCGTCGACCTGCGTTCGACGACTCTGGCTGAGATCGTCGATCAGCGTTCGACGATTTTTCCTGAGATCGTCGAGCTGCGTTCGGCGATCGTCGATCTTCATTCGGCGATCGTCGATCTCCGTTTGACGATTTTTGCTGGGACTTAGTTTTCTGAGGCAGATCAGAATTTTTCCTGGCAACCTCTACAACTCCCTTTCCCTTGTTATAAATAAACTTGATGGGAGTTGTTAGGACTATAGGTTGGCTGGATGAAGCACCCAAGCCCAGTGTACTGTTGAATCTAGAGTTCACTGTGCTTGTGATGTCCATCAGCTTGATGCTTCTCCCATTAAGGGATTCTTCAAGCTTCTTGGCCTCAGAGAGCTCACTTTTCAGTGAAGCTATTTGTTCCCTACAGTTCTCCAACTCCTGAGAGAGTTTGAGGTTGTCTGACTTTAAAACATTGTGTTCAGATAACTGATTTCTGAGAGAGATAATCACTTTCTCAGACTTTAGTAGGTCTAAACGCAGTGCCTTAAATTCAGATTTAAAATCTTCTGAAGTAAAATCAAAAGAACCAATTACCTGATCTTCTTCAGGTTGAGTCTCTGAGTCTGACTCTGACTCCTCTTCCTCTGAATTGTGTTGTGAGGCATTGATTGCCATCATGCAGAACTCCTTTTCTTCTGCATCATCCTCATCATCACTGGAGCTGGAAGAGGCTTCTGACTCCTCTTCAGTATCACTCCAGGATTCAGCAACAAACCCTGTCCTTGTATGCTTATTTTTACTGGAAGAAGGTTTGCTGTTGCCATTCCTTTTGGAGTCTTTCTCCTTTCTTCTTTCTTTTCTGTCCCTTCTGTCCTTGTTCTTGTTCTCTGGACAGTCAGGAACTATGTGCCCTGGTTTCCTGCAACCAAAGCAAATAATGTCTTTATTATTACCAATGGACTTGTCATACCTTGGCTTATCCTGCTCCTTGTATGATATTTTTCTGAAGTCCTTTCTGGCCATCTTGTAGAATCTTTTGGCCAACAAGCTGAGAAGTTCATCATTGCCTGTAGCTTTATCTTCAGGCAGATCCTCAGTTGCCTTGAATGCTATGGTCTTCTCCTTTCTTGTGGCTGGTGAAGCAGCCTTCTGTTCCTCCTCTCTATTCTTGATGAGCAGCTCATAAGATTTGAGCTTACCCAACAAGGCTTCAGTGGTGATCTCATTCAGACTTCTGGCATCTTTAATTGGCCAGATTCTTGAATCCCAAGTGCTGGGGAAGCACATTAGGATCTTGTCATTTAGTTCTGTTAGAGAGATCTCTTTCTCTAATGTCCTCAGTTCACTAACAATTAGACTCAGTCTATTGTACATGTCTCCCACTTACTCAGTCTCTCCCTTCTTGAAGTTCTCATATTGAGTGATGAGATGGGATCTTCTGTCCTTTCTCTCATCAGCTGAGCCTGAGACTATTTCTGAGAGTCTATCCCAAATTTCCTTGGCTGAATTACATTCAGCTACCTTTTGAAAAATGTCATCTGACATTGTCTGAGCTAGAATGTTCATAGCCTTGGCATCAGCTACTTTCCACTTTTTGATATCAGCATCTGTTCCTGATGGAGGTGGAACAGCATTTGTACTTGTACTTTCTGGGGGTCTTGGACACACTGTCAAAACAGAATTAAATATATCTTCATCAATAGAATTCATGTAAAGTCTAATCCTTGCTTTCCAAAGTGCAAACTTTGACAGATTGCACACTGGAGGTCTGGTGCTAGCATAATCTTTATTTTGGGCCATGATTTGTGCAAACAGAATCTAATAATAAAATACAAAAAGAATCTAGTTTGGGATCTTGGGGTTCAGGTGTTAGCCTGTACAACCAATCAGATATGGTATGTTTAACCAACCTTGCTCTGATACCAATTGAAAGAGCAACTAGATCTGATATACTCTAGAGGGGGGTGAATAGAGTATATGGTGCTTTAAAACTTTTTGTAAACTTTTACAACACTTGTTATAATATGTGTGAGCAGGGAAGCAGAAATAAATTTAATCACAGTCCTAAGCTATGCAAATACTAAGCACAGAAAATCAAGGCCAGAAACAAAAAGAAAGCAAGCCAAAACCAGATGACACAAGGGAATATAGTGGTTCCCCAAACTTGGGTACATCCACTCTTCTACCACCCTAGGTAGGAATCCACTGCAGGATGAGTTGATCAGGTGTCCTGGGCACCAATGAGCTTTTGATAAGGTGCTCAAAAACCAGATTCAAACTTTTGAAGGGAGTTTGAAAAACCCTTTACAGAGTGGGGATGAGAGAGTGATGGCAGTCTTCTCTTTCTCAATCAACTGAGAAGACTATGTGGATAGATGTCAAAGCTCCCCCTGAGTCCTTGAGATCTTCAGGAAGAAGAGCTTTGCTGAGGGTGATAGGCCTTCAAGGATAGAACTCCAGCAATAGATGATTTCAGCAAGCTGAAATGTTGAGTGTCTGGAGTCTTGAAATGATGTTGGCCTTGAACACTTTGAGAGCTGAAGAGATCTGAAGATTTTTGAAAGCTTGATCTCTTTGGAGAGTGTTCTTCAGAATTCTTTTTGACAGACAAAACTTTTGAGTATCTTTCTGTATTCTGTATATTGTGTGTCTTCTTTTTTCTTGTTCATGTAGATTCAAAAAACATTCTGTGTTTTATTCTCTGTCCAAGAATAGAATATCATTCTCTGTCAAAGATAGCCGTTGGTCAGCATTGATTGCATCCTTAATTGCATAAACTCTTCTGGAGGAAAGTCCACAGAATTATTCCTTGAAAAATCCCTTGAAACTTGGTCCAGAAGTAAATGAAAACGGCTAGCAAATCTCTGAATTAATTGCAGAATAACTCCTGTCTAATTTGAATTTGAATTCTGGAAGTTAACTGAAATCGTCGAACTGAGCTCTACTATCGTCGAGCTGAGCTCAGCGAACTGGAAAACTTAAGCAGCAAAACAATCGTCGATCTGAGCTCAAAGATCGTCGAACTGAGCTCAGAGATAAAGATCCAGTGCAGAGTCAAAATCGTCGACCTGAGCTCACCGATCGTCGAATGGAGTTCGACGATATTATGAAGTTGAGCTCAGCGATCGTCGAGTGGAGCTCGACGATCTGTCGGAGTTGAGCTAGACGATCGTCGATCGGAGTTCGACGAATCGTCGTGCTGAGCTCGACGATCAGACTTAGTCTCCAGGCAGAAAAACTTGGTCTTCAGGGCAGCTTCCAATCCTAGACTTCTAACCCTTAGACTCAATTCTAATTGACCTATTAAGCTATACAGAAGGTCAAGCAAAGGTTTCCTAGAGACATAGTGATCCTGACCCAAATTAGTAATAGGGTGTTCCAACAAATCAGGAAGATCCTGTATCATTGCTTGTCAAGAAATCTGATTGAAGACCTATCACCCTACAGCAAAGCTACAGATCTTCCCTGAACCATTCTACATCTCAGGGGAGCTGTTTGTTAACATCATTCCACATAAGTCTTCTCTCTGATTGTTGACAGAGAAGACAAAATCACTCTCTCACCCCCTCCTGTACAAAGGGTTGTCATCTCCCTTCAAAAGTGATTCCTGGTTACAAGTTTCCTTACCAAAAGTCTTGAGTTGGTTTTTGGGGACCTGATCAAAACCCATTGGTGTCAGGCACCTGATCAAAAATCTGAGTGGATTCCTACCAATGGTGGTAGAAGAGTGGATGTACCCAGTTGAGGGGGAACCACTATAAATTTCTTGTGTCGTCTGGTTGCTCATCTTTTTCTTTTTGTTCTTGATGTGTGGCTGTGATTAGGTAGATTATTATCTGATTTACAAATTTTTATTACTGCACCTTTCAGTTTACAGCAAAAGCTGTAACAACACTTTTTGTTTTGAGACCTGACAAATTTTTAATATATTCTATTCCCCCCCCCCCTCTAGAGTATTGTAGATCTAACCCTCACTTTTAATTGGTATCAGAGCAGGTTCCTTTGGTTGCACAAGTTAATCCTTGAACCAAAGATCCTGTGTTAGATCTACATATCACTTTGTTCATATTTTAAAAGTAGAACCACAGCCATGACACAAAACAAAGATTATGCAAGCATCAGACCTCCAGTTTGCAACTTGCAAAAGTTTGGAATCTGGAAGGCAAGAATCAAGTTGTATATGAATTCTATTGATGAAGATATCTCTATTTCCATCTTAACAGGAGTACCTCCAGCACCTGCAGCTTCTACAAGCACCTCAACAAATATGACTGCAGTACCTCCTCCAGATTATAATGATGCTTACAGGAAAGCCAAGATAGCTGATGCAAAAGCCATGAACATATTAGCACAAATAATATCTGATGACATTTTCCAGAAGGTTGCTGAGTGCACATCAGCAAAAGCTATTTGGGATTCCCTAAACCAAATGGTTGATGGCTCAGCTAATGAAAGGAAGGATAAGAGATCCAATCTCATATCCCAATATGAGAATTTTAAGAAGCAAGAAGCTGAAACAGTCTCAGAGATGTATAATAGACTAAGCTCAATCATTAATGGGCTAAAAACTCTGGACAAGGTCATCACTCTCACTGAGTTGAATGACAAAATTCAGATGTGCTTCCTAAGCTCATGGGACACTAGAATCTGGCCTATCAAGGAGGCTAGATGTCTGAATGAGATATCAACTGAATCTCTATTGGGCAAACTGAAATCTTATGAGCAGTTAATTAAGACAAGGGAGGCTGCTAAACAAAGAACACCTACTACAGCTAGAAGAGATCAGAAGATAGCATTCAAAGCCTCAGAAGAATCAGAATCCACAGCATCAAATGAAGAGCTCATGATTCTCTTTGTAAAGAGATTCTTCAAGATGGCTAGAAAGGACTTCAGGAGGAAGTCAGTAAGAAAGGATGACAGGCCAAAGTATGATAAGACACCAACAAAGGAAGTGGTGTGTTATAGATGTAGAAAGCCTGGGTATTTCCTCTCTGAGTGCCCAAAGAATCAGAAGAAAGAGAAGAGAAGAGAAAGGGAAAAGGATTCCAGAAAGCAGTTCACCAGCAAACCCTCTTCCAGCAAACACAAGAGGAAGGAAAAGGGGTTTGTAGCTGAGTCCTGGAGTGAGACTGAAGAGGAGACAACATCTTCAAGCTCCAGTGAAGATGAAGAAGAAGAAAGAGCAAAAGGGGTTTGCCTCATGACAATTGATGCCTCAAGAAGCAACTCAGAAGAAGGAGAGTCAGACAATGAGGAAGCTTCTGAATCAGAAGCTGATCAGGTATTATCATTGTTTGATTATAATTCAGAATCTTTCAAATCAGATTTTAAAATCATGTGTATAGATTTAATCAACCCTGAGAAGTAAATCAAACTTCATATAGATAAGCAAGTTAACTATGATAATATAGTATTAGAAAACACCAAATTGAAAAATGAAATAGATATGTTTAGTGAACAAATCACCCTTCTGAAAGATGAATTAAATAAGGCAAAACAGCTAGAAGAATCACTAAATGGAAGAAGTAAACAACTAGCAGAAATCACTAACACATCTAATGCTAGGTTTAATGGAAGTAGGTTAGGATTAGGTGCATCATCTAGTGAACCATCTGTTATTCAGAAAAACCACCTTTTACAACCCATCAATTTTATTTCTGAGAAAGAAAAGAAGAATACTGAGCAAGTATATAAAGTAAATAAAATTCTTGAACAAATTAAAACTAAGGACAAAATGGAAAAATAGAAAACACCAAATAAAAACAAAGTTCAACAATTTTCGTCGACCTTAGATCGACGAAAAGGGGCCAGTTCGTTGAACCCAGATCGACAAACTCTGGACTCCAACTATAGCTATCATTATTCGTCTAACTGCGATCGACGAACTTTGTATGGTTCGTCGAGCAGAGATCGATGAACGTGGGGCACAGAGAAAGAACTTGTTTATTCTCTGGGCAGAGATCGACGATCTCAACCCAATTCATCGAACACTGGTCGACGAACTTACATAAATTCATCGGAACCAGGAAGACTTAACCAAAACTATAACTGTAACAGAAACTTAAATACTTCTAGGAAATCATTCAATCCCCTAGCTGACAGGACCATTCCACCTAGGAGATACCACCCCTAGGTTATAAATCCCAGCCAGAATTTTCTGTTATTTCTAGTTTCTCCTATCAGCCATATAAAGGCCCAAGGTAACCTGGGTCAAAAATCACTAACTGTTTATATTGCAGGTGAAAAAGTTTCCAGGGGTAAATGAAACTTGGTACCTGGACAGTGGCTGCTCCAAGCATATGACTGGCAGCAAGGACATTCTATTCAACTATACGTCCAAATTTGGGCCAAAGGTTATCTTTGATGACTCAAAATGTGGTCAGTCAGAAAGAGTTGGAGAAGTAATAATAGGAGCTGTCACATTCAGAAAAGTGACATATGTAAGTGAACTAAAGTATAACCTCATCTCCATAAGTCAATTATGTGATGATGGTTATCATGTATACTTTAACCCTTCTACTTGCTCTATTATTGATAAAAATAACCAAACTGTTTTAACTGGAAGTAGACAAGGCAACATTTATCTAGTAAATTTTTCTTCTGCCACTACTGATATCTGCCTACTGAATTTAGCTAGTAATCAGAATGATTTATGGCACAAAAGATTAGGACATGTAAATTTGAAAAATATTGCTAGATTATCTAAGCACAACCTTTTTAGAGGTCTACCTTCTGCTCCCTACAAGAAGGAAGGTCTCTGCAGGGCTTGTCAATTAGGCAAGCAAACTAAAACTAGTTTCAAATCAATTAATAAGAGTGATTCACCTAGGATCCTGTACCTGCTACACTTGGATCTTTTTTGAACCATAGCTGTACAAAGCCTATGAGGGAAATCTTACACTTTAGTTATAGTGGATGACTTCTCCAGGTTCAGTTGGGTATTCTTTTTGAGAACAAAGTCAGATATATTCAAGGTTCTTACAGATTTTCTCAGGACCATACAGATTGAGTTTTCTACTCATGTTGCATTAATCAGAAGTGATCATGGCACAGAGTTTGAGTCTCTTCTTATGCATGAGTTCTGTGAGAAGGAAGGTATCAGACATTGCTTCTCAGCTCCTAGAACTCCCCAACAAAATGGGGTAGTTGAAAGGAAAAATAGGACACTCATTGAAGCTGCAGGTACATTGCTTGCTGATGCATACATGCCACTAACCTTTTGGGCAGATGCTGTAAGCACTACAAACTATGTCCTGAACAGGAGTTTAATTCACAAACTGAAGAACAAGACTCCCTATGAATTGCTCAAAGGGAAGAAATCTAAAATAAACTATTTTAAAGTTTTTGGTTGTACATGTTATATACATAACAACAACAAGAAATATATTAGAAAGTTTGAAGCCAAGGCTGAAGTGGGAGTTTTTCTAGGATACTCCCAAGTAAGCAAGACTTATAGGGTATTTAATAAATCCACATTAAAAGTATAAGAGTCAATTCATGTTTCTTTTGATGAAACTAACATGTATTGCAAGGAGAAAGAAGTTTCTACCAGTAGCAACTTGCAGGTACCCCACTTGTGTGAGACATTGGATGGACTAAACCTCACCCAAGAGGTTCCCACTCATCCCTCTCCACAAGTCATTGAAGATAGTGAAGAAGATGAAGCTGAAGAACATGAGCATCAACCAACAACAAATACAATTCCACAAGAGGAATTTATTCAAAATATTGTTGCACAATCAACTCCACCCACTGATTTTGTCACACTTAGGGATCACCCCAGATCTCAAGTAATTGGAGACATATCAGCAGGTGTACAGACAAGGCATCAACTCAACCAAGACTTGATGCATGCATGTTTTCTCTCTCAGGTTGAAACTCTAACCATTCATGATGCTGAGCAAGATCCCCACTGGATCCTTGCAATGCAAGAGGAACTAAACTAATTTGAAAGATGTAGAGTTTGAGATTTGGTTTTAAGACCCCAAAACTACCCATTTATTGGAACCAAATGGGTTTTCAGGAATAAGCTTGATGCCCAAGGAGTCATTGTGAGGAACAAGGCTAGGCTTGTTGCTCAAGGATATAGGCAAGAGGAAGGAATTGACTATGATCAGACCTTTGCACCTGTTGCAAGGTTGGAAGCTATAAGGATCTTCCTTGCCTATGTTGCATTCAAAAAGTTCAAAGTCCTTCAAATGGATGTGAAAAGTGCTTTCTTGAATGGAGTATTACAAGAAGAGGTTTATGTAGAACAACCTCCAGGTTTTGTCTCTCCAACTTATCACTCTTATGTTTTTAAATTAAATAAGGCTCTTTATGGTCTAAAGCAAGCTCCAAGAGCTTGGTATGAGACCTTAGCAAGTTTCTTATTAGAGCATAAATTTACAAGAGGAACTGTAGATAAAACTCTTTTCACTAGACATCATAAGGACCAAATCTTGTTAGTGCAAATCTATGTAGATGACATTATATTTGGCTCTAGAGATTCAAAATTATGCAAGAGGATTTCTGACCTCATGCATTCTAAATTTGAAATGAGTAGCATGTGAGAGCTTTCATATTTCCTTGGTCTCCACGTGAAACAGCTTCCTGATGGCATTTTCATCTCACAAGCAAAATATGCTAAAGAACTTCTAAAGAAGTTTGGGATGGCTGATGCCTCAGCTAAGAAAACTCCCATGGCCACCAATGCTATTGTGGACTCTAATATACCAGGAAAACCTGTAGATCAGAAACTTTATAGTGGCATTGTTGGGACCCTATTATACCTCACAGCAAGTAGGCCAGATATTCTGTTTGCTACATGCATTTGTGCTAGGTTCCAAGTGAACCCTAAAGAATCTCATCTAATTTTCTTAAAAAGGATTTTAAGATATATAAAGAGTTGTCCTTATCTAGGCCTATGGTATCCTGCTGAATCAGAATTTGAGTTAACTGGATACTCTGATGCTGATTTTGCTGGATGCAGGGTTGATAGAAAAAATACTTCAGGAACTTGCCAGTTCCTGGATATGAGATTAGTATCATGGTTTTGTAAGAAGCAAACATCAGTGTCAACATCAACTGCTGAAGAAGAATATATTGCAGCAGACAGCTGTTGTTCATAGATGCTGTGGATACAAAATCAACTCCTGGATTATGGGTTCAACTTAAATAATTCAACCCTATTCTGTGATAATACTAGTGTTATAGCCATAACATAAAATCCAGTTCACCATAGTAGGAAAATCATATTGATATAAGACATCATTTCATTAGGGAGTGTGTAGACAAAAATAAGATTAAGCTTGTCTATATCTACACTGATTTACAAAAAGCTGATATGTTCACCAAACCTCTGGATGAGAGAAATCATGCTTTCTTTCTAAATCAGCTGGGAATGAACAATGGAGAAGACTTAGCTTAAGTTCTGTCTGCATTCGACGAATTTTCCAATGTTCGTCGAACGGAGTTCGACGAACCGGGGAAGGTTTGAGAGATATTCGTCGAACGGAGTTCGACGAACTCTCTGTGAGTGAAATAATTTTTGTCGACCAGCGTTCGACGAACTTTGCTCCAGAAGATATTCGTCGACCTAAGATCGACGAACCTTCTTCAATTCTTTTGATGAGTTTGACGAATTATTTAACTCTAAATTATTTCGTCGACCTTAGTTCGAAGAATCATTTCATTTTCGTGGAATGGAGTTTGTCGATTCATATTCAGGAAAACCTTATATCTAGGTTTTCTTCGACCTCCATCCCGTGCTTTCTGTTCCCTCACACTTGATCGCCATTTTTGTGTCCTTCTTGCAGGTGATTTCAATGGCGGCTCTGGCAAGCAATCTCACAGGAATGAAGTTTGATACAGGATTTTACGTAGACTTCGATTCGTTTCAGCATTCCGATCCAATTTTTCTCTATATCCTGGAACTTCTTGAAGAACAGGAACTAAAAACCATGATGACGAGAAGGGTCAAACTGCACGGCATGGAAATCAGGGAATGGGTATACACACTATCGTCAACAGAAGAGAACACCCTGACGGGCACTATCGCGGGTAACTCAGTTTCTTTAACCCCCGCAATCTTAACTGAGATTTTTGGACTAAAAAATGGAGTAGAGGACCTCGAGATTGAAACAGAAGAATATGATATGATGTTGAACCTCATGGAATATGTTGGAGACAATCCCAACAAATTATTGAAGAAACACTTGTCTGCGCCATATAACTTTTTAGCAGACTTGGTCGGTAAAGTGCTGCTTGGCAAATACACTGTACACGATTATATCACCAGACACCAGTTTCTGGTGATGTGTGCCATCGTCAACAAGAAGCCAATCGACTGGGCACAACTTCTGTTTGATTTGATAAAGAGGAAGAACTCTAAGAAGGAAGTATGTTTTGGAAGAATTCTAGGAATCTTCCTACAGGAAAAGGCTGTTGAATCCCTGGTCTCCCAGACCATATTCATAAATGGCAGTAAAAGGCTGTCCTGTGCCTTATTTGGCAGATGGGAGAGGACCATCACTAAGCCCTCTAAGGCTTTCACCTCTTCCACAAAAGCTTATGAAGGCACAAGGGCTATTAAATCCACTCCCCACCGTGCTGAAGAGAACACTCCTTCCACATCTTCTCTTCCAGCCCCTCTTCCAAAAACCACAAAATCCCCAGTCACCCCATCTTTACCAATCACCATCCCTGACATTCCCTCTTCCTCCCCTCAGGACAATCAACCACCCACACCTCCTGAATCCCCTCATGACACATACATTTCTACACCACCACAGTCTCCACTTCCCCCACATCTATCTTCCATACCATCTTACATCCTACCATCAGACACCTTGATGCAAGATGCCCCCCTTCCATCCCTATCAACATCTAACCTTCACATACATGATGCTCTACCCTCCATTCCATCAATAGTTGCAACCTCTTCCACACCAACTGCAACACCATCTCCAACTTTCTCATTGGACCCCACTACCATCTCATCTATAATTACCATCATCACTTCCCTTCTTAAATCACTTATAGCAGAGGATATTACACCTCTTGCTACCACCATTACATCTTTATCTGCCCTCACTGCTGCCCCCTCCTCAGTCAGGGGCCTGGCCTTAGTACCTACTGAAACCAGGCAGGGGGAGATGCCTGATGATGAAGCAGCAGCTATAGCTTCAGACTTTTTAGCTCTAGCACCAGTAGATACTTCAGCACCAGCACCAGTAGATACTCCAGCACCAGCAGAATATACATAGTGCATAGATAAAGATTTAATTGATTTCATTGATACTGACATGGATTTTGATGAGTCAGATTCTGAAGGTTTCACAGCTGTGGGTTATTTTATTCTACATCCCACAGTTAACTTAGAAGAATTGCTGAAATCTTTTGATACTGTATACATGCGTCTTCCTCCAGCAAAATTCACTAAGCCACATTTGGCTACTGTGCATGCTATATACACAATAACAACAAGAAATACATTAGAAAGTTTGAAGCTAAGGCTGAAGTGGGAGTTTTTCTAGGATACTCCCAAGTAAGCAAAGCTTATAGGGTATTCAATAAATCAACATTAAAAGTAGAAGTCAATTCATGTTTCTTTTGATGAAACTAACATGTATTGCAAGGAGAAAGAAGTTTCTACCATTAGTAACTTGCAGGTACCCCACTTATATGAGACATTGGATGGACTAAACATCACCCAAGAGGTTCCCACTCATCCCTCTCCACAGGTCACTGAAGATAGTGAAGAAGATGAAGCTGAAGAACATGAGCCTCATCCAACAGCAAATATAATTCCACAAGAGGAATTTATTCAAAATGCTATTGCACAACCAACTCCACTCACTGATTTTGTCACACTTAGGGATCACCCCAGATCTCAAGTAATTAGAGACATTTCAGCAGGTGTGCAGACAAGGCATCAACTCAACCAAGACTTGATGCATGCCTGTTTTCTCTCTTAGGTTGAACCTCTAACCATTCTTGATGCTGATCAAGATCCCCACTGGATCCTTGCAATGCAAGAGGAATTAAACCAATTTGAGAGATGTAGAGTTTGGGATTTGGTTCCAAGACCCCAAAACTACCCAGTTATTGGAACCAAATGGGTTTTTAGGAATACGCTTGATGCCCAAGGAGTCATTGTGAGGAACAAGGCTAGGCTTGTTGCTCAAGGATATAGGCAAGAGGAAGGAATTGACTATGATCAGACCTTTGCACCAGTTGCATGGTTGGAAGCTATAAGGAATTTCCTTGCCTATGCAGCATTCAAAAGATTCAAAGTTTTTCAAATGGATGTGAAAAGTTCCTTCTTAAATGGAGTGCTACAAAAAGAGATCTATGTAGAACAACCTCCAGGTTTTGTTTCTCCAACTTATCCCTCTTATGTTTTTATATTACATAAGGCTCTTATGGTATAAAGCAAGCTCCAAGAGCTTGGTATGATACCTTGGCAAGTTTTTTATTAGAGCATAAATTTACAAGAGGAACTGTAGATAAAAACCTTTTCACTAGACATCATAAGGACCAAATTTTATTAGTACAAATCTATGTAGATGACATCATATTTGGCTCTACAGATTCAAAATTGTGCAAGAGGTTTTCTGACCTCGTGCATTCTAAATTTAAAATGAGTACCATGAGAGAGCTTTCATATTTCCTTGGTCTCCAAGTGAAACAACTCCCTGATGGCATCTTCATCTCACAAGCAAAATATGTTAAAGAACTTCTAAAGAAGTTTGGGATGGCTGATGCCTCAGCAAAGAAAACTCCCATGACCACAAATGCTGTTGTGGATTCTGATATACCAGGAAAACCTGTAGATCAGAAACTTTATAGGGGCATTATTGGGTCCCTATTATACCTCACAGCAAGTAGGCCAGATATTATGTTTGCTACATGCCTTTGTGCTAGGTTCCAAGTGAACCCTAAAGAATCTCATCTAATTTTCTTAAAAAGGATTTTAAGATATATAAAGAGTTGTCCTGATCTAGGCCTATGGTACCCTGCTGAATCAGAATTTGAGTTAACTGGATACTCTGATGTTTATTTTGCTGGATACAGGGTCGATAGAAAAAGTACTTCAGGAACTTGTCAGTTCCTGGGTATGAGACTAGTATCTTGGTTTTGTAAAAAGCAAACATCAGTGTCAACATCCACTACTGAAGCAGAATATATTGCAGCAGGAATTTGTTGTTCATAGATGCTGTGGATACAAAATTAACTTCTAGCTTATGGGTTCAACTTAAATAATTCAACCCTATTCTGTGATAATACTAGTGCTATAGCCATAACACAAAATCCAGTTCACCATAGTAGGACAAAGCATATTGATATAATACATCATTTCATTAGGGAGTGTGTAGACAAAAATAAGATTAAGCTTGTCTATATTTACATTGATTTACAGAAAGCTGACATATTCACCAAACCTCTGGATGAGAAAAATCATGCTTTCTTTCCAAATCAGCTAGGAATGATCAATGGAGAAAACTTAGCTTACGTTTTGTCTATAATCGACGAATTTTCCAAAGTTCGTCAAACGGAGTTCGATGAACCGGGGAAGGTTTGAGAGATATTCATCGAACGGAGTTCGCCGAATTCTCTGTGTGAAATAATTTTCGTCCACCGGAGCTCGACGAACTTGCTTCAGAAGATATTCGTTGACCGGAGTTCGACGAATTGTCTTCAAGTCTTCTGAATGAGATCGATGAATTATTTATTATTAACTCATTTCGTCGAACTCAGTTCGAAGAATTTATTGTATTTTCATGGAACGGAGATTGTCGATTCATATTCTAGAAAACCTTATATCTAGGTTTTCTTCGACCTCCATCCCGCGCTTTCTGTTCCCTTGCACTTGATCGCCGTTTCTCTCATTTGCAGGTGATTCAATGGCGATTCCAGCAGGAGCTCTAGCCGCTATGAAGTTTTACACTGGATTTGATGTCGACTTCGAATCATTCCAGCACTCGGATCCAATCTTCCTATATATTCTGGAACTTCTGGAAGAACATAATCTGAAGAACCTGATGACCACCAGGATAAAGTTGGCAGGAATAGAAATCAGAAAATGAGTCTATACTTCAACCACTTCTGAAGATAATACTATGACAGGATCAATCGCCGGTAACACAGTCTCCTTAACCCCCGCGTTTTAATTGAAATATTTGGTTTGACAAATGGCGAAGAGGATTTAGAAATTGATTCAGAAGAGTTTAATATGATGCTAAATCTGATGGGTTATGCTGGTGACAACCCACATAAATTGTTGAAGAGGCATTTGTCTGCAGCATACAAGTTCCTGGCAGACATTATTGGGAAGGTCTTGCTTGGCAAGCATACTGCCCATGACTACATCACAAGACATTAGTTCTTGGACATGTGTGCAGTAATAAACAAGAAGCAAATAGACTTGGCACAACTTCTGTTTGACTTGATTAAGAAGAAGAATAGTAAAAACGAAGTATGTTTTGAAAGAATCCTAGGGATCTTCCTCAAGGAAAAGGCTGCTGAATCATTGGTCTCCCAGACCATATTCATTAATGCTAGTAAAAGGCTCACCTGTTGATGGCGACCGCCACCATGACGGCCAAATTGATGATGAAGATGACGTGCATGGCGCATTGGTTGATCATGGAGTTGCGGCGGATGATGATGATGTTGGCCCACCGGCTAAAGACTTGCGGCGCCGTGGCGGCCACGGCTACAATCTTCGTCCACGCCACAAGAATTAATTCTTATTTTATGTTTGAATTTAATTATGGTTTGTATTTTATTATCTTGAACTTTTGGTGTGCATTTAGCACTAATTTTGGACTGCTATTAGCGCTTGTGTTGTAAGGCCTATATAAGGCTAAGATTCTAATCATAATGGGAGATAATTTGAATTGCTTGCTAAACAAGAAATCTTCCTAAACCTAAATTTCCCCTCATCTCTCTCTCTCTCTCTCTCTCCTAGATACCTCCACCCCCCTCCTTTCCTCTCTTGGAAATCTTCTCCTCCAAGGTTTCGGCCCCCCTCTCTCCACCATCCCTTCACTTCTCCGTCAATCTCGTTCCATCCTCCTACTACACAACCTCTCCCACAATTCTCTTCACCTTTTCCACCATAACCGGCCAACCTTGGTGGAGGCAAAGGAGTGCAAGCACCAAAGGGTTCGGGTGAATCGACACGGTGCAAAGCGGGGAAGACGGACGAGTTCCTCCATCCTTGGACGCATCTTCCGTGGGGTACAAATGAGACGATCATTTCTAGCGGATCCAATATCTCGGATCTACTATTTTGAGAGGGGTAACGAAACTTCTACACAAGAGTTTTTCCTTTCCTAGATTGTTTGCGTGGTGGGCGATTTTTGCGTGACTTTTGAAACGGACAAAATTTCGCGGCGTTTTCTTGATAGATCTGTGGATTTCTCGTTTGATTTTTGAATACTCTCGGAAGGATTGACGATCCTCGTTATGTTTTTGTTGGGGAAAGATCAACCGCTTTGCGAATCGATATTTTCTTGGTGGGATCTTTCTTTGGTACAACATCGCTTGCTCGGACGCGAATATTCGTCCCTTTAGCTTGATCGGATCTCGACCTCTAGTCGTGGTTCGATCTCTGTCGGATTGGCTAACCGAACGTTGGCGCATGAGATAAATAGACCAAATTGTAACTTGCTGCGTTTCGTTAGCGTGTAGTGCGAGGTTGTTTATCGTGGCGAGAGAACACTCGAAGTCACACGTGTAGGCTCCTAGGACGGCGCTACATCAATTTGGTATCAGAGCCAGGTTGTGTTGATTTCTCAATCGACACCATCCTTACGCTTTCCTGTCGTAGGTCGTCGACCGACACTTGGTCGTGCACGTTTCGTTTTAGACAACGAACTTCTGAATTTTCTTTGGGTCTGCAAATAGCAAAATTCCAAAAAAAAAAAAATTTCTGCAGAAAATTACAAAAAAATTCCTGAATTTTCTCCCTATTTTTCTAAGCATAAAAGCCAAAAAAAAGTATTTTCTTTCTCCAACTTTATTAGTCTAAAAAAATCATCTTTATAAAATATCTGGTCAAAAAAAAAATTTCTGGTTGTCCTATTGTTCATGCGCACTAGGTTTGGTACGGAGTATTTTCCCTCCACCTCACACATGGTCGACCACCATGATGATGAGCACGCGCCAGCAGCGATTGCGGCGCTTCGGGAAGAGTTCAATGCTAGGTTCGATGCACTCACCCAATTAATACAAGGGTTGGCCGTAAATCAGGCGGCTCCTCAAGCTCCCGGCTTTGGGATAAATCGGCAGGGGCCCCCACCACAGCCCGCCAACCAACGCGACGAAAGACAAGACCACCCTCGTGATCAGGATGACGATTTCAATTTAACTAGGGCAGTGCGACTACATCCACCATCTTACGATGGAATGGGAGATCCTCAAGTTTTCCTAGATTGGATCATGGAGATCGAGTGCTACTTTGAGTGGCACAACCTGTCTGACGGTGATAAGGTGCGAGTGGCACGAATGAAGCTTCTGTGTAGGGCCAAGACGTTCTGGTTGAACGAAGAGAGGCGACTGGGTACCGTGAATGGAGTACCCCCAATTGGGTGGGCTGCCATGAAAGCATTATTGACTGACCAATATGTCCCCGCGTATCACCGAACCCAAATGTTCGATGAGCTAGCCACCCTTCGCCAAGGGGACAAATCGGTAGCGGAGTAAATGGGACTTATTAAGGACATGATGGTGAGATGCGACGTCCGAGAAATGCCCGAAGTAACACTATCACGTTTTCGTAAGGGGCTCAGGCTGGATATCCAAGGCAAGCTCCCGCGTTACGGTCACACGGATCTTAACGCAACGTTTAATGCAGCTTTGGATATTGAAAAACACAATGCCTATAAGTCCAAGGGACGAGCTTTCCAAAAAGGAAAATCCATTTTAGGACCCCCACCCTCATCCTCCGTGCGAGACAAAGAAAAGTTTCGATCAACCGATTCGAACTCCGTGGTCATTACCGCTAGGAACATCCAGAACCCCACTGGTGAGAGAGTTCTAATAGGGCATATTAATAAGACCAACGCCACCTGTTATTCTTGCGGAATCCAAGGACATTACTCCAGTGAGTGCCCCACCAAGGGAAAACCCCTAGCCCTTTTAGACGCCACGTCTGACTTCGCCGAGATCGTTTATGAAGCCGGTACTGAGTCTGACGCCGAGCCGAGTGATATTGATGACAACTCGTTTATGATGGTTATGAGATGTATTCTGAATACACCGCGAGCGACGGACGATTACAATCGGACGAATATCTTCTCGGTAAATTTTAAGAACGGTGACAAGTGGTGTAAGTTAATAATCGATAGCGGTAGTTGTATAAACGTCGTGTCGGAGAATGTCATCACTCGAATGCACTTAGTCACTGAGCCGCATCCACATCCGTATAAGATAGCATGGGTGAACAAAACGTCCATCGCAGTTTCTAAGCGATGCTTGGTACCGCTTACGGTGAAGAACTACGTCGATAAGGTGTGGTGTGATGTCATCCCTATGGATGTATGTCACGTTCTTCTAGGACGTCCATGACTTTATGATTATGACGTGACCCATTTTGGCAAAGCCAACACCTACGAGTTCAAGTTCAATGGTAAGACCATTGTTTTGAAACCCACACGACCTAAGGACCCGTCGATTGCGTCCAAGGATAAATAAACCAAATTGTAACTTGCTGCGTTTCGTTAGCGTGTAGTGCGAGGTTGTTTATCGTGGCGAGAGAACACTCGAAGTCACACGTGTAGGCTCCTAGGACGGCGCTACATCAATTTGGTATCAGAGCCAGGTTGTGTTGATTTCTCAATCGACACCATCCTTACGCTTTCCTGTCGTAGGTCATCGACCGACACTTGGTCGTGCACGTTTCGTTTTAGACAACGAACTTCTGAATTTTCTTTGGGTCTGCAAATAGCAAAATTCCAAAAAAAAAAAAAATTTCTGCAGAAAATTACAAAAAAATTCCTGAATTTTCTCCCTATTTTTCTAAGCATAAAAGCCAAAAAAAAGTATTTTCTTTCTCCAACTTTATTAGTCTAAAAAAAATCATCTTTATAAAATATCTGGTCAAAAAAAAAAATTTCTGGTTGTCCTATTGTTCATGCGCACTAGGTTTGGTACGGAGTATTTTCCCTCCACCTCACACATGGTCGACCACCATGATGATGAGCACGCGCCAACAGCGATTGCGGCGCTTCGGGAAGAGTTCAATGCTAGGTTCGATGCACTCACCCAATTAATACAAGGGTTGACCGTAAATCAGGCGGCTCCTCAAGCTCCCGGCTTTGGGATAAATCGGCAGGGGCCCCCACCACAGCCCGCCAACCAACGCGACGAAAGACAAGACCACCCTCGTGATCAGGACGACGATTTCAATTTAACTAGGGCAGTGCGACTACATCCACCATCTTACGATGGAATGGGAGATCCTCAAGTTTTCCTAGATTGGATCATGGAGATCGATTGCTACTTTGAGTGGCACAACCTGTCTGACGGTGATAAGGTGCGAGTGGCACGAATGAAACTTCTGTGTAGGGCCAAGACGTTCTGGTTGAACGAAGAGAGGCGACTGGGTACCGTGAATGGAGTACCCCCAATTGGGTGGGCTGCCATGAAAGCATTATTGACTGACCAATATGTCCCCGCGTATCACCGAACCCAAATGTTCGATGAGCTAGCCACCCTTCGCCAAGGGGACAAATCGGTAGCGGAGTACATGGGACTTATTAAGGACATGATGGTGAGATGCGACGTCCGAGAAATGCCCGAAGTAACACTATCACGTTTTCGTAAGGGGCTCAGGCTGGATATCCAAGGCAAGCTCCTGCGTTACGGTCACACGGATCTTAACGCAACGTTTAATGCAGCTTTGGATATTGAAAAACACAATGCCTATAAGTCCAAGGGACGAGCTTTCCAAAAAGGAAAATCCATTTTAGGACCCCCACCCTCATCCTCCGTGCGAGACAAAGGAAAGTTTCGATCAACCGATTCGAACTCCGTGGTCATTAACGCTAGGAACATCCAGAACCCCACTGGTGAGAGAGTTCTAATAGGGCGTATTAATAAGACCAACGCCACCTGTTATTCTTGCGGAATCCAAGGACATTACTCTAGTGAGTGCCCCACCAAGGGAAAACCCCTAGCCCTTTTAGACGCCACGTCTGACTTCGCCGAGATCGTTTATGAAGCCGGTACTGAGTCTGACGCCGAGCCGAGTGATATTGATGACAACTCGTTTATGATGGTTATGAGATGTATTCTGAATACACCGCGAGCGACGGACGATTACAATCGGACGAATATCTTCTCGGTAAATTTTAAGAACGGTGACAAGTGGTGTAAGTTAATAATCGATAGCGGTAGTTGTATAAACGTCGTGTCGGAGAATGCCATCACTCGAATGCACTTAGTCACTGAGCCGCATCCACATCCGTATAAGATAGCATGGGTGAACAAAACGTCCATCGCAGTTTCTAAGCGATGCTTGGTACCGCTTACGGTGAAGAACTACGTCGATAAGGTGTGGTGTGATGTCATCCCTATGGATGTATGTCACGTTCTTCTAGGACGTCCATGGCTTTATGATTATGACGTGACCCATTTTGGCAAAGCCAACACCTACGAGTTCAAGTTCAATGGTAAGACCATTGTTTTGAAACCCACACCACCTAAGGACCCGTCGATTGCGTCCAAGGACACAGTGGTGCCTGCGGAAACGAAAACGATAAGTCTTATAAGTAGGAAGGAGTTAGAACGTGAGACCTTTCTAGATGGCGTCATATATGAGTTAGTATGTCTACAAGTACAGGAAGATTCCCCATCTTTAGAGAACATACCGTTATCTCTGCGCACGTTATTGGAAGAATATAAGGTGAAAGGGGAAACTAGATCTGATATACTCTAGAGGGGGGGGGGGGGTGAATAGAGTATATGGTGCTTTTAAAACACAAAGAAAAACTTTTGCAAAGCTTTACAACAATTGTTGTAATGAGTGTAAGCAGAGAAGCAGAAATAAAACAAATCACAAAACTAAGCTATGCAGAAACTAAGCACAAGAAAATCTAGGCCAGAAACAAAAAGAAAACATGCAGAACCAGATGACACAAGGAATTATAGTGGTTCCCCAAACTTGGGTACATCCACTCTTCTACCACCCTAGGTAGGAATCCACTGCAGGATGAGTTGATCAGGTGTCCTAGGCACCAATGAGCTTTTGATAAGGTGCTCAAAAACCAAATCAGATTTTTTGATCAGGTGTCTTGCCACCAATGAGCTTTTGACAAGGTGCTCAAAAACCAGATTCAAACTTTTGAAGGGAGTTTGAAAAACCCTTTACAGAGTGGGGGTGAGAGAGTGATGGCAGTCTTCTCTTTTCTCAATCAACTGAGAAGACTAAGTGGATTGATGTCAAAGCTCCCCCTGAGTCCTTGATCTTCAGGAAGATGGGCTTTGCTGAGGGTGATAGGCCTTCAAAGATAGATCTCCAGCAAAAGATGATTTCAGCAAGCTGAAATGTTGAGTGTCTGGAGTCTTGAAATGATGTTGGCCTTGAACACTTTGAGAGCTGAAGAGATCTGAAGATTTTTGAAAGCTTGATCTCTCTGATGAGTGTTCTTCAGAATTCTTGTTGACAGAATATTTTCAAAGAGTCTCTGTATACTGAGTTGTGTCCTATTCTTGTCAATCTCTCTTTTTGTTCTTCTCTATCTTGATTCAAAAACATTCTATCTTTTATTCTCTGTGTCTGAATAGAATATCACTCTGTCAAAGATAGTCGTTGGTCTGCATTGATTACAGCCTTAATTGCATAATTTGTTCTGAAGGAAAGTCCACTGAATTGTTCCTTGAAAAATCCCTTGAAACTTGCTCCAGAAGTAAATGAAAACGGCTGGCAGATCTTCTGAATTAAATGCAGAATAACTTCTATCTGATTTAAATTTGAATCTGAAAGATAACTGAAATCGTCGAACTGAGCTCTGCTATCGTCGAGCTGAGCTCAGCGAACTGGAAAATGCAAGCAGCAAAGAAATCGTCGATCTGAGCTCAAAGATCGTCGAACTGAGCTCAGAGATAAGGATCCAGTGCAGAGTCAAAATCGTCGACCTGAGCTCAGCGATCGTCGAATGTAGTTCGACGATATTGAGAAGTTGAGCTCAGCGATCGTCGAATGGAGTTCGACGATATTATGAGGTTTGAGCTCAGCGATCGTCGAATGGAGTTCGACGATCTATAGAAGTTGAGCTAGACGATCGTCGACCGGAGTTCGACGAAACGTCGTGCTGAGCTCGACGATTAGACTTAGTCTCCAGAAAAACTTGGTCTTCAGGGCAGCTTCCAATCCTAGACTTCTAACCCTTAGACTCAAATCTAATTGACCTATTAAGCTATACAGAAGGTCAAACACAGATTCCTAGAGACATAGTGATCCTGACCCAAATTAGTAATAGGGTGTTCCAACAATCTCCCCTATTTGGGTTAGGATTACTATTTACAGACTTTGGAAAAATCAAATAACATCATACAATCAGAAAAACATGAAAACAATAGCAGCTAGACACAATGCAGAACCATCACAGAGATATATAAATATGATATCCAGAAAGCAGTCAGAAAAACCAAGGATTGTCACCTTACAGAGTTACTTTTTCTCTTTGCCTTTTACCATTTTGATTTCTCTGTTAGGATTTAAAGCTTCTTTGTTGGATCTAGTATCATCAGCTGCACCCAAATATGTTTGCTTAGAAGTCCTGGGAACCACTGCAGCAGGATGCAACTCCATGTATCTGTCTGCATCAAAAAACTTGCTGGAGGCATATCTTTCTAATTCTTTCTGTCTTTGTTCTGACATTGTAGATATATTAGAGGTGTCTAGGCCTTGATCTCTGGCTTTCTTTATCTGGTCTAATGCAGCCAACTCCTTCATCCTAGCAGTCCAAGCAATAGGATTCTTCTCAGGGTCCTCAAATGGTACAGGTGGCCCATACCTGTTGGAAGAAGTATCTTGAGGAGTCCTGGAAGTCACAGTTTCTTTGAGCTTATAGGGGAATGGACCAGAAGATGTATCAGAAGGAACATGTCCTCCCATGGAGTAAGGATGCTGCCTGGAATGCCCTTTGGAGTAAACTTGAGTCTCTCTTTGATTTCCCCTATATCCTCCCCTTCTAGAGTAAGAGCCCCTAGACTGGCTTTCCCTTTGATAGGTTCTAGCATGGGGTTGGTAGGGAGCCTGGCTTCTAGCTGGGCCTGAACTTGCAGAGCTGCCACCTGCACCTGCATCAGGTGGAGGTGGTGGAGGAGGATGAGGGTGCTTGAACTGGGTGGAACCTTTCTCATACTTCCTTTTCTTCTTCATTGCCTTTAGCTGATTTTTAGAGAACTGCATCCAATGTTCAGTAATTGAGCAGTTGTGCAGAATATAGTAAGGAACATCATTGTCATCTCTTACTTTGGCAGGTGGAACCCTTTTCATTGCCTTACTTCTTGCCTTCCTTTTCCTTGCAATGGTGGCAGAAGAATCATCAGAGGCAATGTTGTAGTCATCAGATTCAGAGCTCTGAGCATCATATAAAGCATCAATCCTTTTCATCAAATCATCTTTCAGTTGAACAGCAGCAGATGTAACAACAGATACAGGAGCAACAGTAGAAGCAACACTGGTAACTTCAGGAATGATGGCAGCAGCTTCAGTAATAACAGCAAAATCTTCAGCAGGCTCAAAAGCAGTAGCCTCTGTCATCAGAAAATCCTGGGAAATGGGCTCATCAGAAACAAATTGAATTTCAGCAGCAGTTGGAACATTTTCTTCAGCAGCAAAGATAATTTCAGAAGCAGATTCAGCCTTTTCTTCATCAGCAGCAGCAACATTCATCACTGAGAGTACAAAGGAAGAAAGAATGTTGGGGTCACAGCCAGAGAAAGGCACCATTGCCTTAGACAGATCTTCTGAGGGCTGGACAGCAATAGCTTCTGGAAGGTAGCTGTAATATGCAGTATAAAATGCAGAGAGCAAAGACCTTAGGTCTATTGCTAAGACTGGAGTAGGCACAGCAACTGGAGCAGAAGATACAAACACAGCAGCAGCAGCAGCAGCAGGAGCAGAGGCAGCAACAACAGCAGCATGAAGTCTGGCTTCATAGGGCATCTCCCCCTGCCTGGATGCAGATACCTCTGTATCAAGGCACACTGCTGGAGGTGCTGCTTGAGGAAGGAGAGAGGAAAGCCTGGCAGAGAGGGCTGCCACTGACAAGTGTAGAGGAGCCAAAGAGGTCTCCAAGAGGAGGGAGAGCCTGGGGGCAATGAGCTCATACAACTTGTCAGCAAGGGCTGAGAGATCTACTTGCTCAAGATGAGGAGCAGAGGTAGATGAAGAAGGGATGGCTGAAGAAGCTGGAGGTGGAGGGCTGAATGGTGGAATGAATGGCTCAGGAGAGGGGATGGTGGAGATGGAGGACAATGGGATGGATATGGAGGGAGTGAAAGTGGGTTGATCAATGATGTGGTGGAGAAGGTCTTGGAAAGATGTTGAAGAGGATGGTAATTCTGGAGGAGAAGAGGGGGAATCATCCATGTAGGATTCATCCAGAAGTGTGAAGGATGGTATGGATGGGGATGAGGTGACATCTGGTGGTGGATATGAGAATAATGGGTGGAAGTGGTCTACTGGTGGTGATGAAATGGTTGGCGGAGATGGAATAGAGGTTGGAGATGGGTTGGAGATGGGCTGGAGATTGTAATGGTGGATAGAGCTGGAGTGGTGGATGGAAGAGGTAGGGTTGGACTTGGAGGAGGAGGAGAAGCAGCACTAGCAGCATGCAGGTCTTCTGCAGGAGCAGAGACCTGGGGGGGAGTGACTCCTTGAGTCCTGGTGCCTGAAGGGGCAGTTGAAGAGGGCCTGCTGGGTTTGCTAATCTGCCTGTCCCACTTCCCAAATAGGGCACAGGTGAGTCTCTTGGAGGCATTGATGTGCACTCCAGAGGAGACCAGCAGAGCAGGGCACCTTGCCTGAAGGAAAACTCCCAGAATTCTTCCAAAATTTACAAAGCTTTTATTTATCTTTTTCTTTATCAGGTCAAAGAAGACCTCTCCCCAATTCAAACTTTTCTTGTCTACCAGAGCTCCCATGAGGCAGAGCTGATGTCTGGAGATGGTGTCATGTGCAGAGTGCTTTGCCAACAGCACCTTGCCTACAACATCAGCTAGAAACCTGTATTCAACTGACAGGTTCCTCTTAAACAACTTGCTAGGGTTTCCCTCAGGATGACCCATCCTGGCAAGTATATCAGAAAATTCCTCTCCAGATAGTTCAGCAGTGTCTTCACCATTTCTCAAGCCAAAAACCTCTGTTAAAACTGTTGGGGTCAGAGGTACCTGGGTTCCAGCAATAGATCCAACTATGGTGTTGTTGTCAAGGTTGTGAGCAGTATACACCCATTCTTTTATTTCATCTGAGGCAAGTTTGATTCTTGTGGTCATGAGGGCAGACAAATGCTGATCTTTGAATAAACTCAGGATGTCCTGGAAGATTTGATCAGTGGTGTTGAAGGAGTCCAGATCAATGTCAAACCCTGCATCAAACTTCATTGCGGCGAGGACAGCAACTGAGACGGCCATGGTACCTGCAAAAACTTAACAAACAAACCGAACAAGCGTAGAACTGTTTGGAGGGAAGAAAATTTTGCAGAGAAATTGAAAGCGCAAGAGAGAACGACGGCGAAAAATGAGTTTTATATTAGGGTTCGACGCAGAATTGGAAAGATCGTTGAACTCAGTTCGACGATCGAGTCTTCTAAAGGAATCTGAAGAGACTCCAACATCGTCGATCTCCGTTCGACGATCTGGAAGGTCGTTGAGCTCCGTTCGACGATCGTTCAGTGAACAAAATCGTCGAGCGCCGTTCGACGATCGTTGACCAGAAGAGATAGTTCATACTATCTGAGGAGCGCTGAACTCAGTTCGACGATTCTGGAAATCGTCGAACTCCGTTCGACGATCTTTGGGAAAATCGTCGAGCGCAGTTCAGAGATCAGAAAATTCTAGACACTAAGGAAAATCAGAATTTTTGCCTAGTCTTGGTCAATTTTTAGCTTTCAAAATCTTGGATATTATTTAAGACTTCCTCCATCTAACATTCCTAACTGATTTAGGAAGAAAGTGTGTTTCTTTTCATCCAAGGGCTTGGTGAAAATATCTCCCATTTGTAAATCAGTTGGGATATATTGCAGTTCAATTTTATTCTTTTCAACATTGTCCCTTAAGAAGTGATGCCTAATCTCTATGTGTTTTGTCCTACTATGGAGGACTGGATTTTGAGCTATGGAAATAGCACTCGTATTGTCACAAAAGATTTTTGACTTCTCTAAGTTGTAACCATAGTCTAGGAGTTGATTTTGAATCCACAGTATTTGTGAACAACAACTGCCTGCAGCCATATATTCAGCTTCAGCAGTTGAAGTTGACACAGATGTTTGTTTCTTGTAAAACCAAGAGACAAGTCTATCACCAAGGAACTGACAAGTTCCACTGGTGCTTTTCCTGTCAATTCTGCATCCAGCATAATCAGCATCAGAGAATCCAGTCAACTCAAATGCTGAATCTTTTGGATACCAGAGACCTAGATTTGGACAACTTTTAACATACCTAAGAATCCTCTTTACTAATGTGAGGTGTGACTCTCTAGGGCTAACTTGGAACCTAGCACATATACATGTAGCAAACATTATATCTGGTCTACTAGCTGTAAGATACAGTAAAGAGCCAATCATTGCTCTATATGTTGTCTGATCAACAGGTTTTCCATGTTCATCAGCATCCAATACAGCATTGGTAGGCATGGGTGTTTTCATACAAGATGCCTCAGACATGCCAAATTTCTTAACCAGCTCATTAGCATATTTGGTTTGAGAAATAAAGATGCCTTCAGCATGTTGTTTGACTTGCAATCCTAGGAAGAAGGATAGCTCACCCATGCTACTCATCTCAAATTTAGAATGCATTAGGTTAGAAAACCTTCTGCACAATTTTGAGTCAGTAGAACCAAAAATGATATCGTCTACATAGATTTGTACTAGTAGGGTATGGGACTTATGGGTTCTAATAAAAAGAGTTTGGTCTACTCTACCCCTTATAAAACCATTTTCCAAGAGAAAGCATGCTAGGGTCTCATACCATGCTCTAGGAGCTTGCTTGAGACCATATAATGCTTTATTTAATCTAAAAACATAATCAGGATGAGTTGGAGAGATAAAACCTGGAGGTTGTCTGACATAGACTTCCTCTTTGATGTCTCCATTTAAGAAAGCACTCTTGACATCCATCTGATAAACCTTGAAGCCTTTGTGAGCTGCATAAGCTAAAAATATCCTGATGGCTTCTAATCTTGCAACAGGTGCAAAGGTCTGGTCGTAGTCAATTCCTTCTTCTTGAGAATATCCTTGAGCAACTAGCCTTGCCTTGTTCCTTATTATTACTCCTTGATCATCCAGTTTGTTTCTGAATACCCATTTTGTTCCAACAATGGAATGATCCTTAGGCTTTGGCACTAGTTCCCATACTTTGTTCCTCTCAAATTGATGCAACTCCTCTTGCATGGCAATGATCCAGTGTGGATCTTGCTCTGCATCTTGAATGGACTGAGGTTCAATTTGAGAAAGGAAGCAGGTGTGCAACAGGTTTTGGTTGACCTGATTTCTGGTTTGCACACCAGCTGAGATTTCTCCAATTATCTGGGAAATTGGATGGTCTCTTGATGTTACTAAATCAACAGGGGGTGTTGATTGTTCACCAACCTGTGTTGTTGTTTCCTCTTGTGGTACAACAACTGGCTCTTCAGGTTGTGCTTCAGTATGTTGAGCATTGCTTTCATCTTCACTGCTTTCTTCTTCTTGAGCAACTTGTAACTTGTTCATATCTTCAACTAGAGAGTGTTCCTGCAAGGGTTCTATGGTAGAAGAAATCTTCTACTTGAAAGACATGTTAGTTTCATCAAAAGAAACATGAACAGATTCCTCAATTTTCACTGATGATTTATTATAGACCCTATAGGCCTTGCTGATCATGGAGTATCCCAGAAACACTCCTTCATCAGCTTTGGCTTGAAATTTTGCTAAATATTTCTTATCATTATTGTGAATGTAGCAAATGCAACCAAAAATTCTGAAATAGTCAACTTTAGGTTTCTTCCCTTTGAGTAATTCATAGGGAGTCTTTCCCTTCAGTTTATGTATCAGACTTCTGTTCAGCACATAGTTGGAGGTGTTCACTGCCTCTGCCCAGAAGGATAGAGGTAGATGAGCATCTGACAACAATGTAGTGGCAGATTCAATAAGGGTTCTATTTTTCCTTTCAGCTACCCCATTTTGTTGAGGAGTTCTAGGAGCTGAGAAAGTATGCCTGATCCCTTCACTCTGACAGAACTCTTGCATAAGAAGAGAATCAAACTCTGTCTCATGATCACTTCTGATCAGGGCAATGTGAGTATTGAACTCAATCTTTATACATTTGAGAAACTCTGTCAGACACTTAAAGTTATCAGACTTCTTCCTTAGAAAGAACACCCAAGTGAATCTAGAGAAGTCATCTACAATCACTAAAGTGTAGGATTTCCCTCCTAGGCTTTGTACTGTGATGGGTCCAAATAGATCCATGTGTAACAGATACAATATCCTAGGTGAATCACTCTTATTAAGTGACTTAAAACTGTTTTTAGTTTGCTTGCCTAATTGACAAGCCTTGCAGAGTCCTTCCTTCTTGTAGGGGCCAGAAGGTAGTCCTCTAACAAGGTTGTCCTTGGAGAGCCTAACAATAGTTCTAAGGTTTAGGTGTCCTAGTCTTTTATGCCATAAAACATTTGGTCTACATACTGAATTAAATAAACAGATATCTATAGAAGTTGAAAGAAAATCTACTAGGTAGATGTTACCTTTCCTTTTACCTGTCAACACAGTTGTGTTGTCCTCTGACTTGATTTTGCATAAGGTTTTACTGAAGGTCACCTGGTAGCCTTCATCACATAGCTGACTGATGCTGATTAGGTTGTGCTTCAGTCCTTCCACATATGCTACCTTCTTGAATGTTACTGAACCAATCTGGACTGCACCATATCCTTTAGTTTGTCCAAAGTTGGAATCACCAAAGATAACCTTGGGTCCAAGCTTGGCTCTAAAGGAAGTAAGGTTGTCCTTGTTTCCTGTCATGTGCTTAGAGCACCCACTATCCAAATACCATTGCTGGTTAGATGTTGGATAGGTCTTCACCTGCACATAAAGCAATTCACTTGTTTTTGACCCAGTTTACCTTGGGCCTAGGTTGATATCCTCTAAATTCAGAAATGAAAGACATCCCTGGCTGACTCTTATATCCTTCAGGATGATATCTCCTTGGAGGTATAATCCATTCAGTATAAGGGTTAAAGGTTTGGGATGAAGAACCCTTAGGATTCAATTTTGACTTGCCTATGAAAAAATTTCCAGAGCTCTGACCTCTGTTCGACGATCTTGGAGCTGCGTTCGACGATCGTGGGTCAGATCGTCGAGCTCCGTTCGACGGTCGACTATGGGTGAGGTCAGGTATATGGGATCGTCGACCTGCGTTCGACGATCTTGGCTGAGATCGTCGATTAGCGTTCGACGATTTGTCCTGTGATCGTCGAGCTGCGTTCGGCGATCGTCGATCTCCGTTCGGCGATCGTCGATCTCCGTTCGACGATTTGTGCTGGACTTTAGTTTTCTGAGGCAGATCAGAATTTTTCCTGGCAACCTCTACAACTCCCTTTCCCTTGTCAAAAATGAACTTGATAGGAGTTGTTAGAACAATAGGTTGGCTGGATGAGGCACCCAAGACCAGTGTACTGTTGAATCTTGAGTTCACTGTGCTTGTAATGTCCATCAGCTTGAGGCTTCTCCCATTGAGAGATTCTTCAAGCTTCTTGGCCTCAGAGAGCTCACTCTTCAGTGAAGCTATCTGTTCCCTATAGTTCTCCAACTCCTGAGAGAGTTTGAGGTTTTCTGATTTTAAAACACTCTGTTCAGATAATTGATTTCTGAGAGAGATGATCTCTTTCTCAGACTTTAGCAGGTCTAAACATAGTGCTTTAAATTCAGATTTAAAATCTTCTGAAGTAAAATCAAAAGAGCTGATTACCTGATCTTCTTCAGGTTGAGTCTCTGAGTCTGACTCTGACTCTGACTCCTCTTCCTCTGAGTTGTGTTGTGAGGCATTGATTGCCATCATGCAGAATTCCTTTTCCTCTGCATCATCCTCATCATCACTGGAGCTGGAAGAGGCTTCTGACTCCTCTTCAGTCTCACTCCAGGATTCAGCAACAAATCCTTTCCTTGTGTGCTTATTTTTGCTGAAGGAAGGTTTGCCATTGCCACTCCTTTTGGAGTCTTTCTCCTTTCTTCTTTCTCTTCTGTCCCTTCTGTCCTTGTTCTTATTCTCTGGACAGTCAGGAACTATATGCCCTGGTTTTCTGCAACCAAAGCAAATAATGTCTTTGTTATTGCCAATGGACTTGTCATACCTTGGCTTGTCCTGCTCCTTGTATGATCTTCTTCTGAAGTCCTTTCTGGCCATCTTATAGATTCTTTTGGCCAACAAGCTGAGAAGTTCATCATTGGCTGTTCCTTTTTCTTCAGGCAGATCCTCAGTTGCCTTGAATGCTATAGTCTTCTCCTTTCTTGTGGCTGGTGAAGCAGCCCTCTGTTCTTCCTCTCTGTTCTTGATGAGTAGCTCATAAGATTTGAGCTTACCCAACAAGGCTTCAGTGGTGATCTCATTCAGACTTCTGGCATCTTTAATTGGCCAGATTCTTGAATCCCAAGTGCTGGGGAAGCACATTAGGATCTTGTCATTAAGTTCTGTCAGTGAGATCTCTTTGTCTAATGTCCTCAGTTCACTGACAATTAGACTCAGTCTGTTGTACATGTCTCCCACTGACTCAGTTTCTCCCTTCTTGAAGTTCTCATATTGGGAGATGAGATGGGATCTTCTGTCCTTTCTCTCATCAGCTGATCCTGAAACTATTTCCGAGAGCTTGTCCCAAATCTCCTTGGCTGAATTACATTCAGCTACCTTTTGAAAAATGTCATCTGACATTGTCTGAGCTAGAATGTTCATTGCCTTGGCATCAGCTACTTTCCACTTCTTGATGTCAGCATCTGTTCCTGATGGAGGTGGAACAGCATTTGTGCTTGTGCTCTCTGGGGGTCTTGGACACACTGTCAAAACAGAATTAAAAATATCTTCGTCAATAGAATTCATGTAGAGTCTAATCCTTGCTTTCCAAAGTGCAAACTTTGACAGGTTGCACACTGGAGGTCTGGTGCTAGCATAATCTTTGTTTTGGGCCATGATTTGTGCAAACAGAAGCTAATAATAAAATACAAAAGTAGGATCTAGTTTGGGATCTTTGGGGTTCAGGTGTTAGCCTGTACAACCAAACAGATATGGTATGTTTAACCAACCTCCCTCTGATACCAATTGAAAGGGGAAACTAGATCTGATATACTCTAGAGGGGGGGGTGAATAGAGTATATGGTGCTTTTAAAACACAAAGAAAAACTTTTGCAAAGCTTTACAACAATTGTTGTAATGAGTGTAAGCAGAGAAGCAGAAATAAAACTAATCACAAAACTAAGCTATGCAGAAACTAAGCACAAGAAAATCTAGGCCAGAAACAAAAAGAAAACATGCAGAACCAGATGACACAAGGAAGTATAGTGGTTCCCCAAACTTGGGTACATCCACTCTTCTACCACCCTAGGTAGGAATCCACTGCAGGATGAGTTGATCAGGTGTCCTGGGCACCAATGAGCTTTTGATAAGGTGCTCAAAAACCAAATCAGATTTTTTGATCAGGTGTCTTGCCACCAATGAGCTTTTGACAAGGTGCTCAAAAACCAGATTCAAACTTTTGAAGGGAGTTTGAAAAACCCTTTACAGAGTGGGGGTGAGAGAGTGATGGCAGTCTTCTCTTTTCTCAATCAACTGAGAAGACTAAGTGGATTGATGTCAAAGCTCCCCCTGAGTCCTTAATCTTCAGGAAGATGGGCTTTGCTGAGGGTGATAGGCCTTCAAAGATAGATCTCCAGCAAAAGATGATTTCAGCAAGCTGAAATGTTGAGTGTCTGGAGTCTTGAAATGATGTTGGCCTTGAACACTTTGAGAGCTGAAGAGATCTGAAGATTTTTGAAAGCTTGATCTCTCTGATGAGTGTTCTTCAGAATTCTTGTTGACAGAATATTTTCAAAGAGTCTCTGTATACTGAGTTGTGTCCTATTCTTGTCAATCTCTCTTTTTGTTCTTCTCTATCTTGATTCAAAAACATTCTATCTTTTATTCTCTGTGTCTGAATAGAATATCACTCTATCAAAGATAGCCGTTGGTCTGCATTGATTACAGCCTTAATTGCATAATTTGTTCTGAAGGAAAGTCCACTGAATTGTTCCTTGAAAAATCCCTTGAAACTTGCTCCAGAAGTAAATGAAAACGGCTGGCAGATCTTCTGAATTAAATGCAGAATAACTTCTATCTGATTTAAATTTGAATCTGAAAGATAACTAAAATCGTCGAACTGAGCTCTGCTATCGTCGAGCTGAGCTCAGCGAACTGGAAAATGCAAGCAGCAAAGAAATCGTCGATCTGAGCTCAAAGATCGTCGAACTGAGCTCAGAGATAAGGATCCAGTGCAGAGTCAAAATCGTCGACCTGAGCTCAGCGATCGTCGAATGGAGTTCGACGATATTGAGAAGTTGAGCTCAGCGATCGTCGAATGGAGTTCGACGATATTATGAGGTTTGAGCTCAGCGATCGTCGAATGGAGTTCGACGATCTGTAGAAGTTGAGCTAGACGATCGTCGACCGGAGTTCGACGAAACGTCGTGCTGAGCTCGACGATTAGACTTAGTCTCCAGAAAAACTTGGTCTTCAGGGCAGCTTCCAATCCTAGACTTCTAACCCTTAGACTCAAATCTAATTGACCTATTAAGCTATACAGAAGGTCAAACACAGATTCCTAGAGACATAGTGATCCTGACCCAAATTAGTAATAGGGTGTTCCAACATAATGACGTCTATCCGGTAGATTTACCTTCCAAGTTGCCACCAATCAGGGATATTCAACATGAAATTGACTTCGTCCCGGGCTCGTGCTTGCCTAACCTACTCCATTACCGACTTAATCGCTCCGCACATAATGAACTACAAATATTAATTTCCGATTTATTAGCTAAAGGATTTATCCGCCATAGTAAAAGCCCTTGTGCCGTCCCTGCCTTGTTGGTCCCGAAGAAAGATAAGTCTTGGAGGTTGTGTGTAGACTACCGGGCCATCAATAAAATAACTGTCAAGTATAGGTTTCCCATCCCCCGTTTGGACGATCTATTGGATATGTTGTCCGGTGCCACCGTGTTCTCAAAATTGGATTTAAAGAGTGGTTACCACCAAATAAGGATTCGGGAGGGAGACGAATGGAAAACGGCCTTTAAATCTAAAGACGGGCTTTACGAGTGGTTAGTGCTAGGAGAGGGACTCACCAACGGACCAAGTACTTTCTCACGGTTAATGACTCAAGTATTTAAGCCATACATGGGAAAATTTGTCGTAGTCTATTTCGATGATATTTTGGTGTTTAGTACCTCGCCGAGCGATCATGAAACTCATTTGCGGACAATCCTTACTACATTGCGCCAAGAGAACTTATATATTAATTTTAAGAAGTGCGCGTTCGGTGTGACTTCCGTGGAATTTCTAGGATACATAGTGAACGTTGAGGGTATACATGTTGACCCTAAGAAGGTCCAAGTGATTAGAGAGTGGCCGGAACCGCAAAATATTAGGGAAGTTAGGAGTTTTCATGGATTGGCCACATTCTATCGACGATTCATTCGCAATTTTAGTAGTATCATGGCACCAATCACTGAGTGTATGAAGAAGGGTGAATTTATATGGACCAAATCGGCCGCTAGCGCGTTTCAAATGATTAAGGATCGGATGTCCGAAGCCCCCCTACTACGGTTGCCAGATTTTAGTAAAGTGTTTGAATTATCATGCGACGCTTCGGGGATAGGAATTGGTGGAGTGTTAAGTCAAGAGGGACATCCGGTCGGATACTTTAGCGAGAAACTTGCGAGGCCAAAATTAAATTACTCTAATTATGATTGTGAGTTTTATGCCGTGATACGTTGTCTCCAACATTGGCGACACTATCTCATATCGAAAGAATTTGTAATCCTCTCGGATCATGAGGCGCTAAAATTTTTAAACTCTCAAAGTAAAATCAGCCCTCGGCACGCCAAATGGGTCTCTTATCTTCAGGAGTACACATTCATTATTAAGCACCTTAAGGGTACGTTAAATCGAGTGGCGGACGCCCTTAGTCGTGTCACTCTATTATTATCTAAAATGGAGGTGACGGTAATAGGATTTGAACGCATTAAGGACGAGTATGTCATATGCCCGGATTTTAAGGATATTTATTTAGCCGCTCAGGAACAGGCCCCCTCAATTATTTCAGCCTACTACATTCGTGACGGTTATTTATTCAAGCATATGCAATTGTGTATTCCCCGCTCTTCACTCCGCCACTTCATTGTATGGGAGCTGCACAGTGGAGGGTTAGGTGGACATTTCGGCCGGGATAAAACGATAACGCTAGTGGAAGATAAATTCTTTTGGCCGGGGCTTAAACCAATGGTCAATAAAATCGTAGGGAGTTGCCGCGTATGTCAGTTAGCGAAGGGAAACAAAACCAATGTCGGTCTTTACACCCCACTCCCTATTCCATCTGTTCCTTGGGAGGACGTAAGTATGGACTTTATTTTGGGTCTACCCATGACATTTCGGAGACACGATTCCATCCTTGTCGTCGTTGATCGATTTTCCAAAATGGCATATTTCATTGCTAGTCACAATACCAACGATGCCTCTCATGTTGCTAAATTGTATTTCAAAGAGGTCGTGGCGAATCGGGGCGTCCCCAAAACTATAGTGTCTGATAGGGACGTTAAATTTACAAGCTATTTTTGGAAAACACTTTGGAAGCTTATGGGTACAAAATTGCTGTTTTCATCGGCCTATCATCCCCAAACGGATGGGCAAATGGAAGTGGTTAATCGTAGCTTGGGTAGTTTGCTTCGTTGCTTAGTGGGCGATCATAAAGGTACGTGGGACCTTATCCTTCCTTATGCTCAAATAGCTTATAATAATTCAAGGAATAGGTCCACCAGCCTGTCTCCGAACGAGATCGTTCATGGTTACAAGGCGCCCGTGCCTCTTGACTTGGTCCCATTACCACCATCTCTTAAGTCTAGTCAATTCGCTCGAGATTTCGCCTCGCACGTCCACAATCTCCATAAGCACATTAGCGAGACGCTAGCTAAACAATATGCTATTTATCAATCGAATGCCAACGTACATCGGCGAGCGGTCCCCTTGAATATTGGAGATTTGGTAATGGTTCGTCTCTCCCCTGAACGGATGCCCTCGGGCGCTATAAAGAAATTGGCGAATAGGCGAGCCGGTCCTTTTCGAGTGTTGAAAAAGTTGGGCGAAAATGCATATTTCTTACAGTTACCCGCTGATTGGGGAATTTCCCCTATTTTTAATGTTTCCGATTTAACGCTTTATGTCGCACCACCACCTGAACTTTCTGTCTCGCCGTTTAATATTTCCACTACATCTTCTAATGGTGGGGGGGGGGGGGTAATGGTGGGGGGGGGGGGGGGGGTGGTGAGATTATTTCTGGATCGTTCTCTCCTGCGGACTCTTCGGGAGGTATGCCGCCTACTGATGATGAAACTTGTTTTTCTTCTTTGCCTAACGCATTTCCAAGGTTCCCTCGGACCGTTTTCTTGCATGACAGGATTTTGCAGGATGCTATATTTCCAACTCCCGATGGTGACGTTCACAGGTTCTTGATTCGTTGGCGTGGTCGTCCTGCTTCGGACGACTCTTGGCTCTTGGCTTCGGAGGTGGAGCTACATGATGCGGATCTACTACGCCGTTATGTTCCTGCCCACTCATCGGTGATGAGTCCGTTTGAGCGGGGGAGGATTGATGGCGACCGCCACCATGACGGCCAAATTGATGATGAAGATGACGTGCATGGCGCATTGGTTGATCATGGAGTTGCGGCGGATGATGATGATGTTGGCCCACCGGCTAAAGACTTGCGGCGCCGTGGCGGCCACGGCTACAATCTTCGTCCACGCCACAAGAATTAATTCTTATTTTATGTTTGAATTTAATTATGGTTTGTATTTTATTATCTTGAACTTTTGGTGTGCATTTAACACTAATTTTGGACTGCTATTAGCGCTTGTGTTGTAAGGCCTATATAAGGCTAAGATTCTAATCATAATGGGAGATAATTTGAATTGCTTGCTAAACAAGAAATCTTCCTAAACCTAAATTTCCCCTCATCTCTCTCTCTCTCTCCTAGATACCGCCGCCTCCCTCCTTTCCTCTCTTGGAAATCTTCTCCTCCAAGGTTTCGGCCCCCCTCTCTCCACCATCCCTTCACTTCTCCGTCAATCTCGTTCCATCATCCTACTACACAACCTCTCCCACAATTCTCTTCACCTTTTCCACCATAACCGGCCAACCTTGGTGGAGGCAAAGGAGTGCAAGCACCAAAGGGTTCGGGTGAATCGACACGGTGCAAAGCGGGGAGGGACGAGTTCCTCCATCCTTGGACGCATCTTCCGTGGGGTACAAAGGAGACGATCATTTCTAGCGGATCCAATATCTCGGATCTACTATTTTGAGAGGGGTAACGAAACTTCTACACAAGAGTTTTTCCTTTCCTAGATTGTTTGCGTGGTGGGCGATTTTTGCGTGACTTTTGAAACGGACAAAATTTCGCGGCATTTTCTTGATAGATCTGTGGATTTCTCGTTTGATTTTTGAATACTCTCGGAAGGATTGACGATCCTCGTTATTTTTTTGTTGGGGAAAGATCAACCGTTTTGCGAATCGATATTTTCTTGGTGGGATCTTTCTTTGGTACAACATCGCTTGCTCGGAAGCGAATATTCATCCCTTTAGCTTGATCGGATCTCGACCTCTAGTCATGGTTCGATCTCTGTCGGATTGGCTAACCGAACGTTGGCGCGTGAGATAAATAAACCAAATTGTAACTTGCTGCGTTTCGTTAGCGTGTAGTGCGAGGTTGTTTATCGTGGCGAGAGAACACTCGAAGTCACACGTGTAGGCTCCTAGGACGGCGCTACATCACCTGTGCCTTATTTGGCAGATGGGAGAGGACAATCACCAAGCTCACTAAGGCTTCTGATGAGGATTTCTATAAAGTTTTGAAAATCATCCAAACTAAACTCTCAACTAGGCAAGTGCACCTATCGAAATTTAGTATAAGAAATATCGTATTTAAACTCGGGGACCGTTGAGTATTTGTACTCACAAAGAAGAGCTATTATTTTATCGATCGGAAAATTGGTTTTGTGAAAACGAAAACAAACGTTAAACTAAAAGGAAAAATTCGATGAATAAAAGGCTAGCTTTTGATCTGGAATCCCTTTGGGCTAGAATAAAATCCACGAAATTAAAGAGCACAAGCATCTAAATTATTAACTTCGATCGCGGAGGTTCCAAAGCTACGAAGCGCCTCTCTCAAGAATACGCACTCGACTAACCTTAGGTAGACCTATTAAGACCTCTCGGCCAGTCGAAAGACCTAAGCTTGCTTTAGGCGGTGAACCTCACTAATGGAGTTGACTCCAAGGCGGAAGAATTTTGCGTTCCTCTCTCGAGGGGTGCAAGAAATTCTCTTTATCCTTGAGTGATGTACTCGTATCCACAACCTCTCGGTAAATGTAGGATACGAATTTAAGCTCGAATAAACACAATTTGCAACTTATGAATTCGAAGAAAATTTAAAACAAAGATAAATCAAAGTTTAGAAAATAGAATGCTTGCTAATTTGAGACAAAAATAAGAATTTTATTCCATTTCAAAGTTCATCATGATCAAGTGCTAATTGGGAAATTAGCTACTCATCATGATGGGAGAATTACATGAAAGCATAAAGAAAGACATGATTAAAGAATGACTTGAAAATAAAGGTTACACTATGAATTGAAAATGCAGGAAAAACAGTAAAGAAAATAGAATTAAGCTCCCAAAAATCTCTCCTGAGCATCTGAAGCTGTCTGGAATTTATAGAAAAAGTTGTTGAATGGTCACGCCCCTAGGTCACGCCCGTGACCTAGGGCATGTCGGTCTCGGAACCGCCGTCTTCAAGTCCTCTGAACGTTGGCGCGAAACCGCCAAAAGTCGTTAATTGGCGGGTCACGCCCGTGACCTAGGGCGTGTCTTGACGGTTGTAGAGAAACGGCGGGAAGCAGAAATGGCGGGAATAACTCCGGCCATTGTTGGAAGGGTCACGCCCCATGGTCACGCCCGTGACCATGGGCGTGTCTTGGGAAAACTCCCAGCGCCTGAAACTGCAGCATTAAGTCAGCACGCCGGGCTGTCACGGGGTTCGTCACGCCCGTGCCAAATATGTCACGCCCGTGACTTGTTGCGAATGGAAACTGTCGTTGACTAGAAGACAGGGCAAAGCACTGGATGTCACGCCTAGCGTACACGCCCGTGTGATGACTGTCACGCCCGTGACCTTAGGGCGCGTACTTTTAATTGACGTGGCAGATAGTTCGTTCCACGCGCCGCGTTCTCACCAGGATGTCACGCCCGTGACCTTGTCGGTCACGCCCGTGACGTTGGCGTGTCCTTTTGAAATTTTCCTGCTTTTGCGCAGTTTTGTCTCCTGATCAACCCTATAGACTCCAAATTGAGATTTGCAGCCCAGATTGCCCTGAAATAAGAAATTAGAAAAATTAAATTATAAAATTATAAAACATACTCATAAACTAATTAATTATTAAATAAAAGTAATATAAAAACATGGACAAAATTAGAGTTATCAAATACCCCCATACTTACTCGTTTGCTCGTCCCAAGCAAACAACTTCTCATGGAGAGTAGAAAAATCTTAACGCTAAAAATGAAAATTGAACATAAGGAGTAGAATGCGAAGTCTTATGCCTATGCTTGTAGTTATTATTGTAGAAAAACCTACTCAGCATACAAATTAGTTTTTTTTTAATTTTCTAAAATGTGTTTCTACTTATTATTTTACTTCAAAGATGGAAACACGATAAATCTTCGAATCACGTTTAGGGAAAAAGTAGCATGTTTGCTAAGATAACATTGCACAAATCGAAGATCGGGATACCCTCCAAAGAAATCCATCAATGTTGATGGCCATAGGCTTGCCCTTTCACACTCTCGCCATGGCACTACGTTAACTTATAAGCACAAATCAGTAGGACTTAAGTAGGTTGGAATGTAGGCTTAGGTTTTTGGTTTGGAAAAACAAAGATAAATGCGATGGGTAGACACACCAAAACCTAAAGAGAGCTTGCTCAAAAGAAATAAATTGAAAAAAACTCCGCCAATTCCTTTGTTTTTTTTTCAATATGTTGAATATTTTTCAACTTCCTCTTTTTATTGTTTTTTTTTCTTTCTTCTTTTTTTTTGTTTTTTTTTGTTTTTTTAGAGGATAAATGAAAAATAGAACAACTCTTGTATATTTTTTCAAAAGCCACCAAAATAAAATGGCTCCTAATCACACATAAACTGGTGTTATCTATAATTTCAAGCTCGGTTTTAGGTGTGTAATTAGGATGCTTTTTAGGCTTTGGTAAAGTGTTGGTGGAGCTATAACAAAGGGAAGAGTATAGGCTCAAATTGGCTTAGCAAGGGTAAAACGTTAGGTAAGGGTGCAAAGACTCAAACTAGCCAAAAGAAATGCCTAAATCTTTTTTATGCTAATGAGTTTAACCTATGCAAAGTCTTGAGAATAGCTAGAGGGCAAGTTCTAGACATCGAGAAAGAATACCTCTTTCTTGATCCGCGAAATATCTCTCTAGTAAACTTCTACACACTCTCCTAAAGTATTTTTAGATTTTATCGGTTTCCAAGTAGAAGTAAAATAAACTATTTCTACGCATTCAGAAAAAGAAAAATCTAATTGTATGCTGAATATTTAATTCTACTCAAACTCTACTAACATGTGCACTTGACTAGAAACACAGCATGGCCAACAGTTTTACTACAAAATTCAAAATTCAATTAAAGCATCAAAAATTTTCTAAACTTATGTAAAAATTGAGTACCTAGAATTTCGCATGTGAGTAAATAGAGAAATAAAGATCTCCCTAATTTTGAAAGTAATCCTATTTTTTTTGTTTTTTTGAAAATTGGATTTTTTTATAGATTGCACAAAAGAAATAAAATTGCACAAACAAAATTGCACAAAATAAGCAAAAACAAAATTGCACAAAAGAAATAAAATCCTTTTTTTGGTATTTTTTTTTAGAAAATTTGTATGATTTTTTTTTTATGTTTTGCTTTGAGAAATATCCCCCCATACTTAAACGAGACATTATCCCCAATGAAAAATAAATAAATAAAGAGAAAAGATAGGAGACTTCCCTGAAGCGGGTCATGCAGCACCAAAATGTACCTGGAAGACAAAGCTGAAACAAAACATATTTTTTTATTTTACGAAATAGAAAAGACACATGACAAAGAAAAAAAAATAAAAAAAAGACACAATGGGGCGGACTACAATCCCAAAGAAAAAGAAAGCAGGCTAATCCTCATCGTTATGCTGCCTCGGCTCCTGATAGTGCGTCCGGACGGCTGAAAACTCACGCTCAATACGTGCCATGGAGGACGCTTGATTTGCCGCTAGCGTGGTAAATCGACTGTCAAAACTCACAAATCGAGCGTCAAAATCGGTTTGCATCGTATCTAAGCGCGTGTGAAGAGACACAAACTGACGATCCCAATAGCTCTGAGGGCCGGGCTCGGAAGAAGGGTCCTGCGGTGGTGGAGGAATCTGGGGAGAGTGAATAGTGCCACTGGGACCGGCACCATTATCAAGGTCAAGATCTCCACCACCGACTGCGGGGGGAATAGCCTCAAACTCTCCATCACGTCGCCGCGCTAAGCCGAGGGCCTGAAGGGTCTGGAACTGGATGACCTGCGGCGTCTAGACACAGCTGAGGCGTGGAAGAGCATCCCAAATGCCGAGCTGCTTCGCGAGGAAAGTGATGAAGTTCCCGTCGTGCACTGCTCCCAACCTCGCATTTTCGGCCTGGTGCCGAAAGAAAATTACGAGCAGATAACCAAGGTTGAGGGGGACCCGGTAAAACATACTATATAAATATAGTAAGTCTGCCTGAGTCACCACCCCATGGCTATCGCCGCGACCAGAAATAGTGAAGGTAAGGAGGTTGCGGAGAATACGTAAGGCAGGAGAAATGAGTTGGCTGCCTTTGGATTTCTTTGGGGTGTAGGGGGCGGTGTCACTACTGATTTCCGCCCAAAAGGCGAGAAGGTTGACATCAGTCGGGAAATCAGTAATTAAATCGAGATAGGCAGGAGATTGGGAAAAAGCATCCGAGCAGAAGCCCATGACGACATTGAGTTGGCGGATGGTGAGTTGATGCACTATCCCACCTATGCAAAAGACGATGAAGTCGTCATTGGCCGCCCAACGGAACTCGAATGAAGCCAAGAACTCAACGGTGAGTTCAAGGAAGGCATGCTCGGAAATAGAGAAGAGGGAACTCCATCCAGGGGTGGATAGAAATCCCAGTACCAAATCCGCCGCTCCAAATGTGGCGAGGATCGCCCAATCTAAAATGCGGAACACGCCAAGGGGTTTGGCGCGTAGGCGCTCGCTGCACTCCTGCTGGGTTTGGTTTTGAAAAAGGAGCATAGCTTCCGCTGCGGCGGGATCCGCGGGGTGCTCGGAGGAGGAAGCGGTGGAGCGAGGGTGGTGGCGAGGCATTTTGGAAGAAAGGAGAAGAAGGAAGGATTCGGGATAGCAAAGGGAGAAGATAAGGGTTGGATGGTGTGGAGGAAGTAGAGGGGAAAAATCCCTATTTATAGGGTTTTCGGGTTGGTCACGCCCCCATGTCACGCCCGTGACAGGGGGCGTGACAAGCAAGGGACAAAAAGAAAAGGAATCCGAGGCTGCCAGCCTCGGATTCGCTGGTCACGCCCCAGAGTCACGCCCGTGAGTCTGGGCGTGTAAGGCGTGTCCGATGCAGGAATCCAATGCGCTGACATTGGATTCCAAGGCCACGCCCCTGGACACGCCCGTGACCTGGGGCGTGTCTCATAAAAAAAAGGTAAAGGAATCTGAGGCGTTGACCCGGGGTCACGCCTCGGATTCGATAACACGGCCCAGGGTCACGCCCGTGACACTGGGGCGTGTATCTGAAAACGAGAATACAAATTTTGTTTTGTTTTGTTTTTTTTTTTTTTTGGTTTTTTTTGGGCGAGTCACGACCGTGACTTGCCAGCGGCACGGGCGTGACACTAACTGTCACGGCCATGACTCGGCAGGAAGTGAAGTTTTCCAGCTTCACTTCGTCGAACGAAGTTTCGGGCTAGACAGGCCCGTAACCAATGATGGTCACGCCCGTAATAGGCCCGAAAGACGAACGGAACACAGCGCTCGACGAAACCAGTCTCGGGTTTCGCTCGACGAACTAAACACGTCTATGTCACGCCCGTGACCCATAGGTCACGCCCGTGACAGAGGCGTGTACGAGCAGAAAAAAAAATTGTTTTGTTTTTTTTGCGTTTTCTTTTGATTTTTTTTATTATTATTATTTATATATTTTTTTAAAATTCAACTAAACGATAATAAAACAAAAGTTACCGACTTGAAGAAACGCGTAGACTTGACGCTCAACTCTGTCGATCGTCACGCCGAAAAAAATGTCCTTCAAACCTGCAAAATTTAAATAAAATTTAAAATAAAAAGAAAAGAAAAACACGGGGTGCCTCCCACAAGCGCTTTGTTTATTGTCGTTGAGCTCGACCAAAGCGGGGCACTTGTTTATGGGTTCGGGAGGTTAATTTCCTCCTGGTACTCATTAGTAGTATCGTCGGCGAGGAATATTTTCAACTGGTGCCCATTCACTTTAAATTCGTCTTGTTCCGGGTGCGAGATAAGCACTGTCACATAGGGCCACACCTCTTTTACAATAAAAGGGTCGGACCATCGGTACTTGAGTTTGCCCGGAAAAGTCGGAGGCGCGAATTATAGAGGAGAACTTGGTCTCCCGGTTTAAAATCTTTAGGGTGCTTAATTTTTTTATCATGATAAAATTTTGTGCGCTCCTTATAAAGTTTATTACTTTCATAGGCGAAAGAGCGTCACTCATCGAGCTCGTTAATTGGAAATTTCCGAAGCTCGGAGGACAAATTTTCATCTAGATTAAAAAATTTAAGCGCCCAAAAGGCGCGATGTTCAAGCTCAACCGGTAAATGACATGCTTTCCCATAGACTAGTCGATACGGCGTACAACCGAGAGCGGTTTTGTACGCGGTCTGATAAGCCCATAGAGCATCATCAAGCTTGACCGACCAATCCTTCCTATTAGTAGAAACCGTTTTCTCTAAAATTCGTTTGATTTCACGGTTAACTACTTCTACCTGGCCACTTGTTTGAGGGTGATAGGGGGTGGCTAACCTATGTGTAACGCCGTATTTAGACAAAACCTTAGCAAATTGTGCGTTACAAAAGTGGGTGCCCCAATCACTAACTATTGTCAGCGGTGCTCCAAATCGTGAAAATAGTTTTTTGAGGAATTGGGTCACGACTCGGGCATCATTAGTGGGGAAGGCTTGCGCTTCCGCCCACCGTGACACATAGTCGACCGCTACCAAAATATATTTATTTCCATAGGATGTTGGTAGCGGTCCAACAAAGTCGATCCCCCATAAATCAAAAACTTCTATTTCTAAAAATGTATTTAATGGCATTTCATCGCGGCGGGAAATATTACCTGAGCGTTGGCATTGTTCACAACGACTTACAGGGGCGTGAGCATCCTTGAAGATGCTTGGCCAATAGAAGCCCGCTTCAAGTACCTTCCGAGCCGTCCGATTAGCTTTATAGTGCCCACCGGCGGGTCCCTCATGACAATGCTTTAGAATTTGTGCGCCTTCCTCATGAGAAACACACCTCCGCACTACTTGCTCCGCACAAACACGAAAAAGGAAGGGATCCTCCCAAAAATAATTTTTCAAATCAGAAAAGAATTTCTTCTTTTCTTGATAAGAAAAACCATTCGGGAGGAATCTCACAACAAGATAATTTGCGAAATCGGTGAACCAAGGAGTGGGGAGAGTAATTACCTTATGAATGGCGAGAAGGCGCTCCTCGGGGAAAGTGTCGTCAATGTCCTCCTCCATGAGCTCCCCCGAATTGGGGTTCTCCAACCGCGAAAGATGATCAGCCGCCAAGTTCTCCGCTCCTCTCTTGTCGTGAATCTCCAAATCAAATTCTTGGAGTAGTAAGATCCACCTAATCAATCGTGGCTTTGCATCTGTTTTTGCTAGTAAATATCTCAAAGCCGAATGATCAGTAAAAACGATAATTTTGGACAAGGTGAGATATGAGCGAAATTTATCAAATGCAAAAATTACGGCTAATAATTCTTTTTCGGTGGTCGTGTAATTTTCCTGTGCGGCGGTTAATGTTTTGCTTGCATAATAGATAGGATGAAAGTTTTTATTTATGTGTTGTCCTAACACCGCACCAACGGCAAAACTACTAGTGTCGCACATTATCTCAAAAGGAAGCTCCCAATTTGGAGCGATCATGATAGGAGCGTTAATCAATTTTTCTTTAATAAGAGAAAAAACACGCAAACAATTTTCGTCAAAAATGAACGGCGTGTCTTTTTCTAACAAGTGGGTAAAGGGGCTTAGTTATTTTAGAAAAATCTTTAATAAACCGGCGATAGAAACCGGCATGCCCCAAAAACTACGAACGGCCTTAACATTTGAAGGGGGATGTAGTTTTTCTATAGTTTCAATTTTGCTTTATCTACCTCTATGTCCTTACTCGAAATTTTATGGCCTAAGACCAAACCCTCCCGTACCATAAAATGACACTTCACCCAGTTTAAAACTAGGTTCGTGTCCTCACATCTTTGGAGTACACGGAAAAGGTTTGCCAAACATAAATCATACGAATCTCCAAAAACGGAGAAATCGTCCATGAAAACCTCCATGATATCTTCCACTAATTCGTCAAAGATCGCTAGCATACACCTTTGGAAGGTTGCCGGCGCATTGCACAAACCAAAAGGCATCCTTCGATAAGCGAAGGTGCCAAACAGACAAGTGAAGGTTGTTTCCTCTTTGTCCTCGGGCGCGATTGGGATTTGAAAATATCCCGAGAGACCATCAAGAAAACAATAAAATGAGTGCCCGGATAGCCGTTCAAGTATTTGGTCAATAAACGGCAAAGGAAAATGATCCTTACGGGTTGCATCATTTAATTTACGGTAATCGATGCACACCCGCCATACGGTAACGGTTCGAGTAGGAACTAACTCGTTTTTATCATTAGGCACTACCGTTAACCCTCCTTTCTTGGGGACCACTTGGACCGGGCTCACCCAAGAGCTATCCGAAATTGGATAGATGATACCCACATCTAATAATTTTATTACCTCGGCCTTGACTACCTCCTTCATGTTAGGATTTCGCCGGCATTGAGGTTGAATGGTTTTGTGAGCGTGTTCTTCTTTAAAAATTTTATGGGTGCAAAAGGAGGGATTAATCCCTCTCAAATCCGTGATCTTCCACGCAATTGCGCGGCGATGAAGTTTAAAAGTATGAGATAATTTAATTTTGTCTTCATCGGTCAAGTAGGCCGACACAATAACCGGAAGTTTTGAATCCTCCGCTAAAAATAATACTCTAAATGATCAGGCAATTATTTTAGTTCTAGCGCGGGATGTTCATCATAAGAAGTTTTCAAACGATCACTACCAATTTCTAAAAGTTCAAAAATAGGTGCGTGCGTGATCGAGAGATTATCACTATTTTCATGAGCAATTAAATCTAAATGTTCTAAATCGGCATCATGATCAATAGAAGATAAAGATTTTTCAGAAAAAAGAAAAGAGTCTTCTTCAGGAGAAGCCTCCAAATAATAACATGAATCGTCATTGGAGAGCGAGTTTTTCATAGACGTGTCAATAGTAAAGGTAACTTCTTCATATCCGACTCTAAGGAGAAGTTTCCCATTACTAACGTCTATAATTGCGCGCGAGGTGGCAAAAAAAGGGAAACCGAGAATGAGTGGGACCTCGGTGTCCTCTTCGATGTCAAAGATGACGAAATCTACCGGAAAGATAAATTTGTCAACTTTGACAAGCACATCCTCTATGATCCCCATAGGGAGCTTGACAGACCGATCCGCCAATTGAATGCACATTCTTGTGGGTTTAGGTTCTCCTAATCCCAACTTCTTAACTAAAGAATAAGGCATTAAATTGATTGAGGCGCCTAGATCAGCTAACACACGTTTTACTAATAAATCACCAAACAAACATGGAATGGAGAAACTACCCGGATCGGGTAATTTCTTAGGTAATTTATTAAGTAAAACTGCCGAACACTCCGCATTCAATTGAACCGTGGAGATATCCTCAAGTTTCTTTTTATTGGATAAAAGATCCTTGAGGTACTTGGCGTATTTCAGCATTTGTGCTATTATTTCACAAAACGGTAGATTTATTTGGATTTGTTTAAACATGTCCAAAAATTTACCGTGATGTTCATCCACCCGGTCTTTTTGCATTCTAGAAGGATAGGGAAGAGGTGGTTGATAAGCTTTTGGTTTATTAAAAGTAGAAGGCTTAGGCGGAGGAGAAGATGAAGAAATTATTACCTCCGTATCAACCGGAATTGGAGAAGTATCAACCGGATTGGTAGAAGTGGTTACCTCCTTCCCGCTCCGTAGAGTGATGGCTTTGGCATGCTCCTTTGGGTTGGCCTCTGTATTGCCCGGTATCGCTCCTTGTTGACGATCGGAGAGCATTTTAGCGATTTGCCCAATTTGTGTCTCCAAACTTCGAAGAGATCCGGTGAGATTCCGGATGTTGGCATCATTTGTAGTCGTATATTTGGTGAACAACTCCTCAAGATTGGGAGCTTGCGGTGGAAAATAGCCGGGTGGAATCGTGTTCGGCGGGTGCGCCGCGTTCCCCTGATTACTCCAAGAAAAGTTGGGGTGATTCCTTATACCCGGGTGATAGGTATTGCGAAAATTATTACCCGGATTATAAGGTGTCCGATTCGGATTACCCATGTAATCCACATGCTCGGCAATAGTAGAAGGCTCCCAATATTGGGGCTCATAGGTAGATTTGGACGAGGAAGCAGACATCTCGTTCATCTATTTTTGTAGTTGCTCAACCTGGAGAGACAAACTTGAAACCGTATCGATTTCATACATCCCGGCCGGTTTAGGTGGTTTAGACCGAGGTGTACTCCATTGATAGGTATTCAAAGTCATACCTTCTATAAGCTCTTGGGCGGCCGCCGGTGTTTTGTTATTAAGCGTTCCACCAGCGGCGGCATCGATATGTTGCCTAGTTTGAGAATGTAGGCTGTTATAGAAGGTTTGGATTTGTAACCAATCCGGAATTGCATGATGAGGACATCGGCGAAGCAATTCCTTGAAACGCTCCCAAGTATCATATAACGTTTCCGAATCAAGTTGGGAGAAATAAGTGATATCATTGCGCAATTTAGCTGTTTTAGCCGGCGGAAAGTATTTCGTAAGAAATCTTTCCGTCATTTGAGCCCATGTTGTGATGGATCCTCTTGGTAGAGAACCCAACCACTGCTTGGCTTTAGTGCGCAATGTAAATGGGAATAACCTTAGCCGGATGGCATCATCGGATACACCATTAATTTTAAAAGTATCGCATATTTCTAAGAAATTTGAAATATGCGCGTTTGGATATTCATCTTGAAGCCCATCAAATTGTACATATTGTTGTACCATTTGGATGATGCTTGGCTTCAACTCAAAATTATTGGGGGCAATAGCGGGGCGAACAATACTAGATTGAGTCTCGTCCAAGTTTGGACGGGCATAATAGGACATAGTCCTTTGTTCAACCGCATTTGGCTCACCCATATTGGAAGAAGCAGAAGAGGGAGATCTAGGAGAATGAGAAGAAGAACTAAATGAAGAAGGGGAAGAAGAAGGCGGTGACAGAGAGAGGATTAATGAAGGATTAGGAGTGTCTCCTAAGGATTTCGTATCTTGAAAATTCGGAACTCGAAATCGTAAGCGGTGCCGAAGGGTTCGCTCGATTTCCGGATCCAAATCAAAAAGAGGCGACGGATTCCCGCGGGTCATACACCAAAATAAAACAAAATAAATTTTTTTTTTGATTTTGACATTTTTTAAAAAAAAAAGAAAATGATAAAATTAATAGATCCTTGCTTTCAAAATATCAACAAAAAAACATCCCCGGCAACGGCGCCAAAAACTTGATGAGGATTTCTATAAAGTTTTGAAAATGATCCAAACTAAACTCTCAACTAGGCAAGTGCACCTATCGAAATTTAGTATAGCAAATATCGTATTTTAACTCGGGGACCGTTGATTATTTGTACTCACAAGGAAGAACTATTATTTTATCGATCGGAAAATTGGTTTTGTGAAAACGAAAACAAACGTTAAACTAAAAGGAAAAATTCGATGAATAAAAGGCTAGCACTTGATCTGGAATCCCTTTGGGCTAGAATAAAATCCACGAAATTAAAGAGCACAAGCATCTAAATTATTAACTTCGACCGCGGAGGTTCCAAAGCTACGAAGTGCCTCTCTCGAGAATACGCACTCGACTAACCTTAGGTAGACCGATTAATACCTCTCGGCCAGTCGAAAGACCTAAGCTTGCTTTAGGCGGTGAACGTCACTAATGGAGTTGACTCCAAGGCGGAAGAATTTTGCGTTCCTCTCTCGAGGGGTGCAAGAAATTCTCTTTATCCTTGAGTGATCTACTCGTATCCACAATCTCTCGGTAAATCTAGGATACGAATCTAAGCTCCAATAAACATAATTTGCAACTTATGAATTCGAAGAAAATTTAAATCAAAGATAAATCAAAGTTTAGAAAATAGAATGCTTGCTAATTTGAGACAAAAATAAGAATTTTATTCCATTCAAAAGTTCATCATGATCAAGTGCTAATTGGGAAATTAGCTACTCATCATGATGGGAGAATTACATGAAAGCATAAAGAAAGACATGATTAAAGAACGACTTGAAAATAAAGGTTACACTATGAATTGAAAATGCAGGAAAAATAGTAAAGAAAATAGAATTAACTCCCAAAAATCTCTCCTGAGCATCTGAAGCTGTCTGGAATTTATAGAAAAAGTTGTTGAATGGTCACGCCCCTAGGTCACGCCCGTGACCTAGGGCGTGTCGGTCTCGGAACCGTTGTCTTCAAGTCCTTTGAACGTTGGCGCGAAACCGCCAAAAGTCGTTAATTGGCGGGTCACGCCCGTGACCTAGGGCGTGTCTTGACGGTTGTAGAAAAACGGCGGGAAGCAGAAATGGCGGGAATAACTCCGGCCGTTGTTGGAAGGGTCACGCCCCATGGTCACGCCCGTGACCATGGGCGTGTCTTGAGAAAACTCCCAGCGCCTGAAACTGCAGCATTAAGTCGGCACGCCGGGCTATCACTGGGTTAGTCACGCCCGTGACAAATATGTCACGACCGTGACTTATTGCGAATGGAAACTATCGTTGACTGGAAGACAGGGTAAAGCACTGGATGTCACGCCTGGCGTACACGCCCGTGTGATGACCGTCACGCCCGTGACCTTAGGGCGTGTACTTTTAATTGACATGGCAGATAGCTCGTTCCACGTGCCGCGTTCTCACCAGGATGTCACGCCCGTGACCTTGTCGTTCACGCCCGTGACGTTGGCGTGTCCTTTTGAAATTTTCCTGCTTTTGCGCAGTTTTGTCTCCTGATCAACCCTATAGACTCCAAATTGATATTTGCAGCCCAGATTGCCCTGAAATAAGAAATTAGAAAAATTAAATAATAAAATTATAAAACATACTCATAAACTAATTAATTATTAAATAAAAGTAATATAAAAACATGGACAAAATTAGAGTTATCAGCTTCTACCTCTTCCACCCCAGCTTCTGAAGGCACCATGGCTGTTAAAGCCACTCCCACATCTGCTGAAGAAATTCATCACACTCTACCATCTCTTCCAGCACCCCTTCCAGTAAAACAACTCACTTCCTCTCCCATTATTTCTTCAACACCCCAATCATAACAGCATACTCATGTGCCTACTCCACCTCCATCTCCACCACTTGACATAACTGACATTCCATCTACCCCTCTTCAATAAAATCCACAACCAACACCTCCTGAATCACCTCAAGACACCTACATTCCTACACCACCACAGGCTCCACTTCCCCCACATTTATCTTCCATACCATCTTACATCCTCCCATCAGACTCCATAATGCAAGATGCTACCCTTCCATCCCCATCAACATCTCACCTTAACATATCTGATGTTCCACCCCCTGTTCCCTCACTAGTTGCCAACCCTTTCACACCAACTGTAACACCATCTACAACTTTCTCATTGGACCCCACTACCATCTCATCTATCATCACCATCATCACCCCTCTTCTGAAATCCCTAATAGTAGAGGCCATTAAACCTCTTGCTACCACCATTCCATCTTTATCTGCTCAAATCTCTGCCCTCACTGCTGCCCCCTCCTCAGTCAGGGGCCTAGCCTCAGTTCCTACTGAAACAAGGCAGGGGGAGATGCCTGATGATGAAGCAGCAACTACAGCTTCGGACACTTCAGCTCGAGCACCAGCAGATACTCTGGCAGCATATACAGATTATATAGATAAAGATTTAATTGATTTTATTGATACTGACATGGACTTTGAGTCAGATTCTGAAGCCTTCACAACTGTTGGTGATTTTATCCTCAATCCCACAGTTAATTTACAAGAATTACTGAAAACCTTTGATAGTGTATATATGCATCCTCATCCAGCAACATTCACTAAGCCACATTTGGCTATTGTGCCTTATACTTCTCCTATCAGTCAAGCAGTTGCTAAGCAACTCTGTGACAGTTTTGCAATTCCAGTTTCTGCACCAATCTTGACAGTCATTCCATCCCCTCCAAAAGCTATCTCAGCACCAATCTTTGTGATGGATGACTCCCCTTTGCCAGATCTTGATGAGTTGATCTTGGCTGATATTGAAGAAGAAAATAAGGCAGCAGCTGAAAGCTCTGTCCCAATTACTTCTGATTCCTGTATAGTCTCTTCTTCAACTACTGCTGAAGCCCCAGCTTTTGAAAATTCTGCTTCTGCTCCAGAAAAGACTGCCACTTATGATAAAGCCTTAAAAGTATTGGATGCTCTATATGATAACCATTAGGTTTCTGGCAGTGAAGATGATGATGAAGAAGATTCAGATGAAGAAATTGCTAAGAAGAAGAAGAAAATGCTGTCAAAGAAAAGGAAAGCCCCTCCTCCTACTGCTAAACCAAGCTCAAAGAATGACACCCCATTCTACATCCTTCAAAATATTACTCCTTACAAAGGAATGCCAGCATGGATGTGGTTGTCTAAGAATCAGCAAAAGGAGAGGAAAAGAAGTAGGAAGTATTCTCCTCCACCAGTTCAGAGATACAAAAGAGATCCACCTCCTCCAGCAGCTGGTGCCACTGGATCTAGCTCTCAGAGATCTGCCCCTATGCAAACTTATCAGAGACATCAAGGGAGATCTTCTGGAAGCAGACAGCAAGGGCATCATTCTTCAGGAAATCAACAACAGCAACATCAACAACATCAACAACCTCAGCAGCAACATCAAAGTATCCCTGCAGATCAGAAGGCTAACAGTCCTTAAAGACCATATTCACCTCTTGTTCCTTTTGAGGATCCTGAGACAGCAAACACTGCTAGAATGGCTAGATTTCAGGAAATTGTTGGTCTGTCCTTGATAAATAAAGCAAAAGCTGAAGGGAAATATACATCAGGATATTCTACCATGTCCAAATACAGGAAGGAAAAAATTAAATGATTTGACAAAGCAAATAAATTGTTCAATGTTGATGACTACATGAAGCTACATCCTGAAGCAGTTGTCCCCAGAACTACATCCCTGAAGATTATTGGGGCAGCTGACATGATAATGACACAAGCACAGGCTTTGAATCTAAAGAGAGAAATTATCTTTACCAAGCCAGGATAAAAGCCTAAAGAGGACAAGACCATAGAGAAGAAGCAGAAGAAGTAATCCTTACTCTGTTTTACTTTCTTTACTTTTCTGTCTACATTTGCTTTCAAATTGTGTTAACTGTTTAAACAAAGCTTATCTACATATATATCTGTTGCATGTGTTGGTAATTCTCTACCAAATATATCATTTTCTTGCTTTGTTTATTTTTATGTTTATGTTTTGAGTCTATTAGTGACCTCACCCAAATACTGGGAGATTGTTGGATCCCTAGTTGATTTGGGCTAGGTTCACTAACTTAGGATGAGACCCAATATGTATAGCCAGGGTCAAATTTGTGTCCTAGAGTCTAGGCCAAATCCTCAGAGTCAACATCAGATGGACCAGCTATCAACAAGACCATCAGAGACTCAAGACTTAGAAGATTTCAAGATTAAGTAAAATGAGTTCGATGTTCGTCGAACTCAGGTCGATGAAAGGCGTTCTCAGCTCGACGATCTTGAGATATTTCTCTGAGCTGAGCTCGACGATCTTCATTCTCTAGTCGACGAAAACTGGGATACTTCAACAAACTGAAGACAGGGTAACTCCAGATTATTTTAAGTCCAACTTCAAGCTTTGGTCGACGAACAAGATTCTGAGCTCGACGAATTTGGACCTCGAGTTCACAACAACCTTCTGTTAGAAGATCTCAGGTCGACAAAGTCAACTTCTCAGGCCGACGAATCCTCAGGTCGATGAACTGTGTTCTTTGGTCGACGAATTCTGGAACCAGAAGATTTTTGTCGACACTTAGGGCATGTGTCGACACCAACTTATGTCGACACCAGAAAACTTATGTCGACATCATAAGATTTGTGTCGACACCAAGATTAATCAGTCGACACCCACCTGTGTCGACACCAGAAGTTTTCATGTCGACACACAGAATATCAGTCAACACATACTATTTGATTAAGTCCAGAATTATTTCTGATCTACAATCGACGAATGCAATTGACAGCTCGACAAACTTCAGACAGAAAAGGCAAAGTTCTGAAGCATGCAAGTTTTGTTATTAGCTCGACGAACTTGGAACTCAGCTCGACGAACAGAAGCTGTCTGGTCGATGAATACAAAATCTCAGTTCGACGAACTAGTAACTCAGCTCGACGAATTCTGTTATTCGTTCGACGATTCCAGACTTAGGAATTTCCGGCATTCAATCCTCACTCAAATGCAATAATTCCTGACAGATTAATGACTCAAAAATTCTCTGATTGTAGCCGTTAGAGGAAGCATTAATTGCAGTCTTCTTCAAGAATATTACTTGCTGATTTTCCATGGGACAGTTAAGGAAATGAGTAAATGCCGATTATTCTCAAGGCGTCAGCATTTATTACAAAGGATTCAAATTTTTGAATTGATATAGAAGAAAAGAAGATCGACAATCCATTAAGCAAGAATTAGAGTACAAGAAAATACTGAGTCAGAAAAACACAGACAGATAGACTAACTGCAAGAATTCATACAGCACCAGAAAAGCTTCACACAAAACTCATACTGAAACTTACAGTGACAGGCAGTGATATTCATTCATTCAGAAGAAGAACAATCATAATATATCAAGAGTCTTCTTCTTCAACATTCTCTCCAGGACTTCCTCAAGGATAACAGATATCAAATCAGTCAAGAAAATCCTGTATCACTGCTTGTCAAGAAATCTGATTAAAGACCTATCACCCTACAGCAAAGCTTCAGATCATCCCTGAACCATTCTACATCTCAGGGGGAGCTGTTTGCTAACATCATTCCACATAAGTCTTCTCTCTGATTATTGACAGAGAAGACAAAATCACTCTTTCACCCCCTCCTAGTACAAAGGGTTGACATCTCCCTTCAAAAGTGATTCCTGGTTGCAAGTCTCCTTACCAAAAGGCTTGAGTTGGTTTTTGGGGACCTGATCAAAACCCATTGGTGTCAGGCACCTGATCAAAAATCTGAGTGGATTCCTACCAAAGGTGGTAGAAGAGTGGATGTACCCAGTTGAGGGGGAACCACTATAAATTTCTTGTGTCGTCTGGTTGCTCAACTTTTTCTTTTTGTTCTTGCTGTGTGGCTGTGATTAGGTAGATTATTATCTAATTTACAATTTTCTATTACTGCACCTTTCAATTTATAGCAAAAGCTGTAACAACACTTTTTGTTTTGAGACTTAACAAATTTTTAATATACTTTATTCACCCCCCCCCCCCTTCTAGAGTATTGTAGATCTAAACCTCACTTTCAGTTTTACCTGGAGAGAGTACTGTTGAAATTTGTGAACTGGAAGTGGTTGACGGGACAGGCCGTTCGGCCTGGGAGGACAGCTTTAGCGGACTGGGCGGACTGGGCGGACTGGTCGGACTATGATGTGCGGCCTGGTGGAAAGTCTGGTGGAAGCCGGCTGTCTTCTGAGCAGGTTATTTGTATGGAGTCTGCAGATTGTGCGGCCTGGTATCTGCGGATAGAGAGGCTTGCGGACTGGTGCATTGCTCAGTGGCTGTAGTGCAAGTTTGTGCTGCTAGGCAGGTTGGCTTGTATCCGCGGTATTGGTTGTTGTGGACTGAGCTTAGAGCTTGGCTGAGGCCTTGTCGAGCTCTGGTGGTATAGTAGGTGCTTTGCTGTGGAGGTCTTTGGCGGACTGTGTTTGGAGTCCGGGAGATGGCTGTTGTGATGGGGCAGGAGTGCGAGGAGCCTGCAGACTGATGGCGGTCTGTGCTAGGGTGTTTGGCGGACGGGAGTTTGTGTCCGCCATGTTCGCATTGGCCCTTGATGGTTTTGTACTTGGTCACACTTTGTGCCAAGATCATGGTGTCCGCCGTATCCGCCAAGTCCGCTGTGATCGGGCGGTCTGTTGCTAGCTGCCTTTGGTCGTGGACTTGTGGCAGATTGAGGTGTGAGTCTTGCAGACTGCCTCGGGTTTTTGCGGACAGCCATTGAAGGGGGATTGCTGTCCTGCAGTGGTTGGAGCTTTACAGGCTGATGCCTTGTCCGCATAGCTTGCGCGGACTGGAGAGGGTTCGCCAATGTTTGCCTTGCTCCTGGCGGTTTTCCTTGGAAACCGGCTAAGTCCTTGCGGACTCAGCGGACGGTGTTTTGCTAATGCGCGGGCTGGGGAGGTGTCTCTATCTCTAGGGCGGTGACCACACTCCTCACCTCGCCTATAAATAGGACCCCCCTGGCAGGTCTACAGTAACCTAAGTAACTTGAGTGAACAGTAAGTTGGGTTGTGCAAGGAGCTGCAGTCTCTGTTTGTCAGTCCGCGCTGATTGTTTCAGTGCTGACGTTTGCTGTGTGCAGGTTGCGCGGTTTGCTTCAAGAAGCCAGGAGTTTGGCTGTGACTTCGGTCAAGTACTTGGAAGTGTGCGGTCTCTGCGGACTCAACAGGAGGTCGCTCTGCGGCTTGTCAGTTCTGTTTCATCTTTGCGAGCTTCAATAACCTGTCCGCCGGCTTTAGGCGGGTAGGGGGTGTTCCTCAATTCAGGCTCAGCAGGAGACGATTAACGATGTGTCCGCGCGGCCTCGCGACTTCGGCAGACTCCGTGGCTATTCGGCGGATTGCATCTCAGTTCGGGCGACTTCGGCGACCTCGGCGACCTCGGCGGTCTCGGCGGACTCCGGTGTTGTCCGCCCGGCTTGAATTTTTTGGTGCTTTCTGTTTACAGCTGTTATACTAGCGAAATCATGTCTCGATATGTATGCCTCGTGGTGTAAAGAAGTAAATGAATAATAGACCTGCTTATGCTTCCATTGTTTGTTGGGATTAACCCATGTTCCTTGGTTTTCCGCTGGTTCAACGTGAGAACTAGGTAGTTCCGAAGATATTAATTTGGCGTTTGGGCTATCTTGCTGACCACGTTGAGAAAATTTAACATGGTATCAGAGCCAGGTTCAGTTGCGTGAGCGGAAGTCAACCAGCATTGTTACTCAGTGACTGAGTGGTGCTCAACCTATGTTATTGTTCGGAGCTTCTGAAAGGGTGCCAACAGGTGTTTGTAATGGAAGGGAGTTTTGCAAGAGGTCTGGGCATTGAACTCTTAACGTCGACTAACTTCAAGAAGTGGAAGTCGTGCATGAAGAGTTATCTTCTTGGCGAGGAGCTGTGGGAAGTCGTCGGTGGTGACGACAGACAGGAAGTGAGTGCTGCTTTCGGTACTGCTGAGCAGGTGAGGCTCTGGAGAAGAACAAATGCTAAGGAAGAGTTCATTCTGAAGAGAGCTGTGTCTCCGGAACTGTTTGATCACATCGTTGGGTGTGAGTCGGCTGCTGATATTTGGACAACCATTGATGAGTTGTTCAATAGGAAGAATGTGGCGCGGCTTCAGTTCCTGGAGAATGAGTTGGCCAGGGTAACTCAGGGAGACCTTTCCATCTCCAAGTACTTCTTAAAGATGAAGAGCTTATGTGCTGAGCTGTCGGCACTGGATCCTAATGAGCCTATCTCTGAGGCTAAGATGAAAAGGCACATTATCCGCGGCTTGCGGAAGGAGTATGTGGCCTTTGTCACATCTGTTCAAGGGTGGGCTACTCAGCCGTCTTTGCTGGAGCTGGAGAATCTGCTTGCATCGCAGGAGAGCTTCGCAAGGCAGATGGCTGGATTAAACCTGAATCAGGAAGGCAGCTAAGCTCTCTTCTCAGGCAAGAAGAAAGGATGGGAAGGGAAGAAGAAGAAGAAGGTGCAGGCCGCTGGTGAGAAGGAGACTTCAACTTCATATCCGTCGGAGAGGAGCAATGCTCCTAAGGACTGGAAGAAGAACCTGAAGTGCTACCAGTGTCATCAACGAGGGCACATCAAGCGGGACTGCAAGGTCAAACTGCAGCCTGGGCATGCTGCGGGAAAGGAGGAAGCTTGCTCAAGAAGTGAAGAAGCAGAATGGGGCGGAGCTTTTATGACGAGCACTTGTGTCCGGGCCTTGTCTGCTGAGGACTTCAACGGCAAGTGGATCGTGGACTCCGGGTGTGGTCATCACCTCACCGGAGACAAGTCGAAGTTCACCTCCATGCAGGCGTACTCAGGTAATGAAGCTATTATCACTTCTGATAATACTGTTTATGCAGTAGAGAAAGAGGGGGTCGTGTCTTTGGGTAGTGATCAAGGGCCACTCACGTTAAGGAGTGTGTATCACATGCCGGGCATGAAGAAGAACCTCTTCTCGGTGACCAATACGGTGGATGCTGGGTATCATGTTCTGTTTGGGCCAACAGACGTGAGGTTCCTTCGCAACGTATCAGTAGTGAAGGCTGATGTTGCTCATGTTGGGAGGAGGGTGAAGAACTTGTTTGTTCTTTCCACCAGTGCTTATGTTGATAGAATGAGAGCCAATGATAGTGCTGTTATCTGGCATGAGAGGTTGGGGCATGTTGGCATGGACAAGCTGAAGGCGATGGCTAGTAGAATTCTAGTGAGGGGGTTGCCGAAGTTGTCCTCCTTTGGTGATGGGCATGTTTGTGCGGGCTGTCAATATGGTAAGGCGCATCGTCTTCCGTTTGATAAATCACAAACAAGGAGCAAGAAACCATTGGAGTGTATTCATGGCGACCTGATGGGACTGACGGTTACTGCCAGCCTTGGTGGAAGCAGATACATGCTTCTCTTGGTTGATGACTACTCAAGGTATACTTGGGTGTACTTCTTAAAGGAGAAGTCGGAAGCATTCCGTTTGTTTGTGGAGTTTAAGGAGTTGGTAGAAGGCCTGCTTGGCTTGCAGATTAAGAAGCTTAGAACTGATAACGGGAGTGAGTTTGTCTCCTCCAAGTTTTCTAACTTCTGGAGGAAGCACATGATCCAATGGGAGCTTACTTGTGCCCACACTACACAACAAAATGGGGTAGCAGAGCGAAAGATCCGTCATCTGACGGAGACTTGCAAATGTTGGCTTCATGCGAAAGATATCCCAAGGTCTTTTTGGGCGGAGGGAATGTCTTGTGCTGCTTATGTTATCAACCGGATGCCACTCAGCCCTATCAACATGAAGACTTCAGTTGAGCTGTTGCTGAAGGAGAAGCCGAGTGTGGGACACCTTAGGGTGTTCGGTTCAACTTGCTACGTGCATGTCCCGGATGCTTCACGGACAAAGCTAGATGCGAAGGCAAGGAAACTTGTCTTTGTTGGCTACGATGAGCGGAAGAAGGGATGGAAATGCATGGACCCTGTGACGAAGAAGTTCGTGGTATCAAGTGACATTGTCTTTGACGAGCTGACGTCATATGGAGGTGGCTCAGTGGAGCTAACCGGAGGTAGCAAGGTTGAGGAAGCACCGGTGGTGGCTGCTGAAGGCTTGGAAGAGGAGCTTGTTGTTTCACCAGCAGCTCCTGTTGCTTCGAACTCCGAGGCTGAGCCTTCTGGCTCAGGAAGCAGGGGGAGAACTGCTCAATGCTTGCCCCAGGTAGGAGTGGAGCCTGAAGAGGCAACGAAAGCCATGAGCAAGGAGCCAATTCTTCGGAGATCGAAGAGGGTGGTTAAGCCACCGGCTCGGTACTGTGATGGGAATGCAGTGAGCTTTGTCTCCTACTTCTTTGCAGGTCCTCTGGATGACCGAGAGCCTGCAAACTTCAACGAGGCCACTGGAGTGAAGGAGTGGGAAGGTGCCATGAAGGAAGAGATTGATGCTCTGAAGAAGAATGAAACCTGGGATCTTGTGCCCAAGGTTGATGGCATTACTCCGGTTACTTGCAAGTGGGTGTATAAGTTGAAGAAGAAGACTGATGGGAGCATTGATAGGTTCAAGGCTCGCCTGGTCGCTAGAGGATTCTCACAGCAGTATGGAGAAGACTATGAGGAGACATTCAGTCCAGTTGCGAAGATGACTTCAGTAAGAGTGGTGATCGCCTTGGCTGCTAGCAAGGGATGGAGGTTGTGGCAACTCGATGTGAAGAATGCTTTTCTTTACGGAGAGATTGACAAGGACATCTTCATGGATCAGCCGCTTGGTTTTGTCTCTGAAAAGCATCCGGACTATGTCTGCAAACTCATGAAGGCTCTCTATGGGTTGAAGCAAGCTCCTAGAGCGTGGTATGGGAAGATTGCAGAGTACTTGCAATTCTGTGGATACTTTGCTTCTAACTCGGATTCAGGCTTGTTCGTCAAGAAGAAGGGAGAGCTACGAGTCTTGGTCCTGCTGTATGTGGATGACATGATCATCACAGGAAATTCGGAGGGGGAAGTAGCAAGGCTCAGGGCAGAGCTTGCTATACGCTTTGAGATGAAAGACTTGGGAGAGTTGCATCACTTTCTCGGTTTGGAAGTGGAGAGGAAGGAGTGCGGGATTCTCATTAGCCAGAAAGGGTATGCTGATCGCATTGTGAAGCGGTTCGGCATGGGCGAAGGGAAGAAGTGCTCTACTCCACTGGAACCTGGGCTGAAGCTTCGACGGGATGAAGGAAGGGTTCTTCATGATCCCTTGGTGTTCAGGGCTCTTGTTGGGAGCTTGATTTACCTGACGATTACAAGGCCAGACATTCTTATGTTGTTGGCCAAGTAAGTCGGTATATGGCTGAACCAAGACAATCTCATCTAGTGGCAGCAAAGGGAATTCTGAAGTATGTCAAGGTGACTTCTGACATGGGACTCCTCTATGGAAGGGACTCAGAGTTTGCATTGCTCGGGTACACTGATGCTGACTATGACGGTGATTCGGATGATCGAAGGTCTACTTCAGGTTATCTGTTCACTTGCGGTTCAGCTAGCATCTCGTGGTATAGCAAAAAGCAGGACTCGGTGTCAGTTTCAACCACGAAGGCGGAGTATAAGGCTTCGTCCTTGGCTGCTCGGGAAGCCGTTTGGTTGAGGAGGCTTATAGAGGATGTTCATGAAGAAGTGCAAGGGCCTACTTTACTCCGGGGTGACAATGAGAGTGCTCTCAAACTGGTTAACAATCGAGTGTGTCACGCCAGGACCAAGCATATAGAGATTGATCACCATTTCATCAGGGAGAAGGTGTTGGAAGGATCTCTGCTGGTCGGGCATGTTCGGAGTGAAGATAATCTTGCTGACATCTTCACTAAGCCACTGTCGAAGGGGCCCTTTGAACGCTTGCGCAGCTTGCTGGGCTTGGTCAGCACTTCTCACTTCAAGGGGGAGTGTTTAAATTTGTGAAGTGGAAGTGGTTGACGGGACAGGCCGGGCGGCCTGGGCGGACAGCTTTGGCGGACTGGGCGGATTGGGCGGACTGTGATGTGGGCATGGTGGAAAGTCTGGTGGAAGTCGGCTGTCTTCTGAGCAGGTTGTTTGCATGGAGTCTGCGGATTGTGCAGCCTGGTATCTGCGGATAGAGAGGCTTGTGGACTGGTGCATTGCTCAGTGGCCGTGGTGTAAGTTTTGCTGCTAGGTGGGTTGGCTTGTGTCCGCGGGAAGCTTGCGGACTGATGTGTCCGCGGTATTGGCTGTTGCGGACTAATCTTAGAGCTTGGCCGAGGCCTTGTCGAGCTCTGGTGGTACAGCAGGTGCTTTGTTGTGGAGGTCTTTGGCGGACTGTGTTTGGAGTCCGGGAGATGGCTGCTGCGATGGGGCAGGAGTGCGAGGAGCCTGCGGACTGATGGTGGTCTGTGCTAGGGTGTTTGGCGGATGGGAGTTTGTGTCCGCCATGCTCGCATTGGCCCTTGATGGTTTTGGACTTTGTCACACTTTGTGCCAAGTTCATGGTGTCCGACGTATCCGCCAAGTCCGCGGTGACCGGGCGGTCTGTTGCTAGCTGCCTTTGGTCGTGGACTTGTGGCGGATTGAGATGTGAGTCTTGTGGATTGCCTCGGGTTGGTGCGGACAGCCATTGAAGGGGGATTGCTGTCCTGCAGTGGTTGGAGCTTTGCGGGCTGATGCCTTGTCCGCATAGCTTGGGCGGACTGGAGAGGGTTCGCCAATGTTTGCCTTGCTCCTGGCAGTTTTCCTTGGTAACCGGCTAAGTCCTCGTGGACTCGGCGGACGGTGTTTTGCTAACGCGCGGGCTGGGGCGGTGTCTCTATCTCTAGGGCGGTGACCACACTCCTCACCTCGCCTGTAAATAGGACCCCCTGGCAGGTCTACAGTAACCTAAGTAACTTGAGTGAACAGTAAGTTGGGTTGTGCAAGGAGCTGCGGTCTCTATTTGTCAGTCCGCGCGGATTGTTTCAGTGCTGACGTTTGCTGTGTGGAGATCGCGCGGTTTGCTTTAAGGAGCCAGGAGTTTGGCTGTGACTTCGATCAAGTACTTGGAAGTGTGCGGTCTCTGCGGACTCAGTAGGAGGTCGCTCTGCGGCTTGTCAGTTCTATTTCATCTTTGCCAACTTCAATAACCTGTTCGCCGGCTTTAGGCGGGTAGGGGGGTGTTCCTCAGTTCAGGCTCAGCAGGAGACGATTAACGGTGTGTCCGCGCGGCCTCGTGGCTTCGGCGGACTCCGTGGCTATTCGGCGGACTGCAGCTTAGTTCGGGCGACTTCGGCGACCTCGGCGACCTCGGCGGTCTCGGCGGACTACGGTGCTGTCCGCCCGGCTTGAATTTTTTGGTGCTTTCTGTTTACAGCTGTTATACTAGCGAAATCATGTCTCGCTATGTATGCCTCGTGGTGTAAAGAAGTAAATGAATAATAGACCTGCTTATGCTTCCATTGTTTGTTGGTATTAACCCTTGTTCCTTGGTTTTCCGCTGGTTCAACGTGAGAACTGTGTAGTTCCGAAGATATTAATTTGGCGTTTGGGCTATCTTGGTGACCACGTTGAGAAAATTTAACAAGTACTAGCTCTGCAGTCCCAGCATGAGTAACATCAGTCGCTCCTCCATTGCAATTTTCAACTCTGTCCTTAACTGTTGTGAGATTTGCAATAAGACCCCAGTCATTTGTGACGTGACAGGTAACACTACTGTCCAGCCACCACTCAGACGACGCACTACGGTGACTACTCTCAATCATGGCCATGAAGGACCTGGGATTAGAGTTGTCGACCACCATATTCGCAACATTTTGTGGGGCTTCCTTTTATTTCTTCGGACACCTGCATTCAGCGGCCCAGTGACCTCATTTGCCGCAGTTGTGGCACTTGCCCTTCTTCCTTTTGAGAGAATTCTTTTTGACCGCCAACGATGCTGGGGGTATCACCCTTAGGTGTCGGGGGCTTCTGAGAAGGCTTACTAGGACGTGAAACGAAGTTGATAGCCTGTGAGGGCTGCGCAACCTACTCCAAGCTTTTCCCAGCAATGTTTTGGTCCTCAATATGGATGATCCTTTTGAGTTTATCCAAACTAATCTTCTCATTCAGTCTGTGCATCTCGGTCTTGAAGAAGAGCCACTCAGAAGGCAGCTTACTAAGAATCATGTACACAAAGAGGTTGTCATCCATCTTCGAATGATCATCTTCCAGCTTCTAGCGCATGTTGACTAGCTCTAAGAGTTGAGAAGTGATAGGCACGTTCGCTTTGAATCTGAAGTTGAAGAACTTCTCTCCGATGAGCGACTTTGACAGTCCTTTCTCCTTCTGAAAATGCGCGTTCAGTCGATGCCATATTTCTTTTGCAGACTTGTAAGCGTGGTAGGTCAACGTGAGACTCGGATTCGGGGAATTCAATAGGTAATCCCTGCAAAAATCCTCATCCTTGTTCCACTGGTACTCGTCCACGTCCTCGATAGTAGAAGCGAAATTGCTCTGGATAGTATAAAAAATCTCGTGTTCCTTCATTCCTAGTTGGACTTGAATTTTCCAACTGAGAAAGTCGGAGGCGTCAAACGATTGCAGCTTTACGGTGTCGAGTGCGCTTTTCTTCGACATATTTCTAGATTTAAACACAATTTAAAATTCTAGAACGAGGTCACCTGGGCCGTGTGAAAACGTCAGAAAATCTTCGGATCCAATCCAAGAATTATTTTGCTCCTCTCCGGTTGAATGCAGTCGCCGAAGACTAGATCCAAGAAACAATAACTCCTCTAATGCACATGAGCACTCCCAACAATAGATTTAACATTAGATATGTATCCTCCAAGATCTGTCTGTAATGATCTCCCAAATCAAGAAATTGGGGAGCCTGGAAATCGGCTAGTGCAACTTGAGTGATCTGATTCCACTGTTAGTATTAATTTCCTTAGATCATTCTTTGTCTTGATCTAAGAAATCCAAAGCCAGCTTTTAATCTGGATCTAAGAAATCCAAATCAAATGTCTAGATCTGCACTTGAATGATTTGCAGCAGAAACATGCGAACTGCACGATCTGCAGCGACGGAAAAATTTCCCCGATCTACAGGCTGCAAAATCCAGATGGAGATTGGCGAGCAGCAGAAAAGAGAAATCCAAAAAATCCAAGAAATATTACAAACAGAGAACTGTTCCAGCAAGGTTAGGATTTCAGATGTGGCTCTCTCTCCAGATGTGGATCTACAGAAGAATGAAGAAATCAGCGCTAGGATCACCGACGGAAATGGGGGATAAACTGCTCCTCTTACCGATCTGGAGACAAACTCAGATCTGGAGACAACAGTTCTGGAAAAAAACTGCTCCTCTTCCCGATCCAAAACGACGACAAAAAGGATCGGCGGCGCTCTTCTGATCCGGCGGCTGCTTCGGCAGAGAAACAGAAACAACCTCTTCCTCCCGGGCAGATCTACGACGAGAGGGAAGCTTTCCTTCTGATGTTTTCGACGATCTTGATCTCGAGCGGTGGAATTAGCCGATCCCGCTTCCTTCTTCCTTGCAATCCGGAGGCGACTCGAAGATTTGCGGTCGGGAGTGGCAGAATCGCAGGAGCAACGAAAAAAACGGGGGAGAAAACCGAGAGCGGAAAACCTAGATAATTTATTGAGAATGTAAATGGCTCTGCTCAAGATAGTCCACTAAGTTTCATCGATATGGAATGACCTTATATAGTATCTCCAGCGTATAGCCGTTATACTCTAGTGACACGAAACTCAATGGGTCGTTCTGATTCGGTCCTGACACGCGCAGACATATTAACCAAATATCCTAACACGCACTAGGTCATCCAATATCTTAGAAAGACTTGATAGGGTGCTAGTCAATCACTTGTGGAATACTATACCGGTTCTGTCCATTGCACACTTTAATTGTACTTGTTCTGACCATTCCCCACTACTTATTAATTGGAATCTCTTATCAAAATCTAATAAACAATCTTCTTTCTTTTTTCCAAATATGTGGAGCTCCCACCCTTCCTTTCCCGATCTTATTAAATCTAATTGGAACTTGTCTTGTGACCCATGTAATCTACTAATTACTCGGCAACATGTGCATATAAACTTAAAATTTTCTTAAAGAAATGGAATAAGGAAACATTTGGTAACATTCATGACAAATTAAATATCTGGAGCGTAATTTATTCGAAGCTGAGTCCACATTTGATCTTTTTCCCACCCAGGATAATCTGACCTCCCTTACTCTTGCAAAATAGGAATACACTAATATATTAAATTGTGAGGCATCCTTTTGGGCCCAAAAATCCACGGACCAATCTCTTTGGGAGGGTGTTAGATGCACTCTCTATTTCAAATCACTTGTTACCTCCCGTAGATTCTCCAAAAAGATAACTCGCACACTAGATTACAATCACTTAATCACAATAGACCTTATGTGAAAACATGATTTTATTCTTAATCACTTCACTCAAATAATTGAAGGTTCAACTGTTAGTAGCTCTAGGCCCTGATGGGTTTAATGTCAATTTCTTTTAGGATTGTTGGGACATCATCAAATAGGATTTATATTTGCACAGCAAGGATTTCTTTGAGGGTGGATACCTTACTTATATCTTTACATCTAATAACATCACCCTTATCCCTAAAACCTCAAATCACATATCTCCTAGTCATTTTAGGCAGAGAAGTCTTTCTAACGTCATCACAAAAATCTTTTCCAAGATTTCGGCGATTAGGCTCCAACCTCTTTTAATCAAATGTATATCACTTGAACAAGGTGCTTATATTAAAGGTAAGAATATTCAATAAAATGTTTCTCTAGTCAGGGAATTTGCTCATGATATTAATAAGAAGGTATGGGGTGGAAATATCATCCTAAACCTTGATATGGAGAAGACTTTTGATAGAGTCGACTGGAACTTCTTCCTCTATTATGGCCAAGCTCGGGTTCTCTGATAGGTTGATTGCGTTAAGATGCTTCAATGTCAAAACATGTTTTCCATCATTATTATTGGTAATAAATGCAGGTTTTTTTCCTTCTACTCGCGGTGTGAAAGAAGGCAACCCCCTATCCCCCCTCGTTTTAATTTCCCAAGACTATTTTAGTAGGTTATTTAATAAATGTTTCACTGACTCGAAGGCTATCCCTTTTTGTGGATCATGTCGGCGTCCACCCCCCCCCCCCCCCCCCCCCCCCCCCCCCCCCCCATTCCACATTGTCTATATGCAGTTGACACCATCATTTTTGCTCATGGTAACCTCTCCACAATTCGATCTATTAATAAAACAATCAAGACATTTGAATCTATTTCAGATAAAAAAATTAATTGAAGAAAAAACTATGTTTTCTTATCCAATCGAATCCCGCTACCTACCTTGGTCTTCCCATCTCCTAGGGTCGTAATCATGCTGTTTATTATAAGTCGTTGGTGGCAATTCATTCCTATATTGGTAGTTGGCCTACCAATTTTTTGTGTTGACCAGCGTCGTACCTTGTATTGACTCGGAATAAAGAAAGATGTCACAAATTATGTGGCGCATTGCCAAACCTGTCAGATGGTCAATGAAGAATGCCAAAATCCAGGAAATTTAATGCAACCTCTACCAATACAGGAGTGGAAATTTGAATACATTTTGATGGAATTCGTCCTTGGACTACGTCAACCATGCACATGGAATGACTCTATATGTTTCATGGTCCAAGGGCACAAGTACATGCCGAACTCGCGTGCTCCAGAAAAATCTGCAACACGCCGGACTCGGCAAATTCCAGATGAGTCTGCAGCTCCCGTGGATACCAAACCTATTCGCCCGGTTATATCCTGGGAACAAGCCGACTGCAGAACTATAGCCGACCTAGATAGTCGCCATACCTGTCTGCACAGAACGCGCAGACAGTCCGCCCGAGCAGTCCTCCCATGCCGCCCGAACAGTCCGGCCAAGCCGCCACTTTCACTTCAAAAATGTCAACACTCCCCCTTGAAGTGAGAAGTGGAAACCAGCCCTGGCAGTCCCCGTAACTTTTCAAATGGCCCCTTCGACAGTAGCTTTGTGAAGATATCCACAATATTTTCCTCACTCCACACATGTCCAACCAAAAGAGACCCCTCTAGCACCTTCTCCCAAATGAAATGATGCTTGATCTCAATATGATTGGTCCATGCGTGACAAAATGGATTGTTATCCAGTTTAAGAGCACTTCGTTGTCATCGCATAGCAGAGTGGGATGACACACTTCTTCATGAACATCATCTACTAGCCTCCTGAGCAAAACGGCTTCCCGAGCTGCTATGGTCGAAGCTTTGTACTCCGCTTCTGTAGTAGAGACAGACATCAAATCTAGTTTTTTGTAGCACCAAGATATTCCTGCAGATCCACATGTGAAAACATAACCATACGTCGACTTCCGATCATCTGAGTCTCCCCCCATAATCAGCGTCTGTGTAACCATGCGGGTTGAAGCACGTGTCACTCCCATAAAGGAGCCTCATATCAAAAGTGGTCTTCACGTACTTTAATATATTCCTGGTTGCTACCAGATGAGGCTTCCGAGGCTCCGCGATATAATGAATTACTCGGCCTACAACATAAGAAATGTCTGGTCATGTAATCGTCAAGTGTATGAGGCTCCCCACCAAAACCCAGAACACCAAGGGATCTAAAAGAACCCTCCCCTCATCTCGTCGAAGTTTGAGAACAAAATCCAGTGAAGTAGAACAACTCTTTCCCTCCTGCATGATGAATCACTGAACGATCTGTTATGTATAACCTCTTTGGGAAACGAGTATGCCTCTCTTTCTCCACTCCACTTCAAGTCCAAGGAAGTGATGAAGCTCACCCAAATCCTTCATATCAAAATGAATAGCTAGCTCTATCCTAGGCCTAGCTACTTCCTCTTCAGAATTCTCCATGACGATCATGTCGTAAACATACAACAGCACTGAGACATGAAGCTCCCCCTTCTTCTTTATGAACATGTTTGAATCTGAGTCAGATGCAAAATAACCGCAGAACTGGAGGTATTCTGCGATCTTCTCGTACCATGCTCGAGGTGCCTGTTTCAAACCATAAAGGGCATTTCAGAGCTTGCAGACATATCCTGGATGATCTTCAGACACATAACCCAGTGGTTGAACCATGAAGATGTTTTTATCAATCTCTCCATAAAAAAGGGCATTCTTCATGTCAAGCTGACACATCTTTCAACCCTGGCAGGTCGCCAAGGCAATCACCACCTGCACTGAAGTCATTTTTACAATAAGACTAAACGTCTTCTCATAATCTTTTCAATACTGTTGGGAAAACCCTCGAGCTACAAGGCAAGCCTGTATCACTCGATGCTTCCATCCGCCTACTTCTTCAGCAAGTACACCCACTTGCATGTCACAGGACTAACATCATCGACCTTGGGCACAAGATCCCAAGTCTCATTTCTTCTATGGGAGGCTATCTCCTCATCTATGGCATCATCCCACTCCTTGACTATTGTGGCGCCTTCAAAGCTAGAAGGCTCTCGCTCATCTAAAGGGTCTGTGAAGAAACACGAGACAAAGCTCACCATGTTCCATTCGCTGTACCGAGTTGGTGGTTTGATGGTCCTCTTCAAACTCTAAAGGACCTGACCACGGCTCACCACCTCTGCTGCTTCTTCTGAACTAGCTCCATTCCCGGGTAAACAAGGAGCATCGCTCCCCCTGCTTCCTAAACCAAAAGCCTCAGCCCCGGAGCTAGAAATACCTGAAGCTCCTGATGATAAATGCAACTCCACCAGATGATCCCTAGCAGCTTCCTCTTCCCTGTTGCCAGACCTGCTTTCCTGTAGCTCCACAGTGGAGTTAACTCCATATGATATCAGTTCGTTGAAGACAATGTCTCTAGAAACGATGAACTTCTTTGTGTCATGGTCCATGCACTTTCATCCCTTCTTCCTTTTATCATAGCCCACGAAGACAAGCTTCCTCGCCTTCACGTACAACTTAGTCCTAAGAGAATCTAGGACATGTACATAGCAGGTCGACCCAAACATCCAAAGATGTTCCATGCTGGGCTTCTCCTTAAACATCATCTCATGAGGAGACTTCATATTGATCATACTTAGAGACATCCGATTGATGGCATATTTTGCGCAGCCATCTCTTCAGCCTAGAAGGCCCTAGGAATGCCTTTGGTATAGGGCCAACACTTGCGAGTCTATGTTAGATGACAGATCTTCCGCTTTGCTACACCATTTTGTTACGGCATATGAGTACAACTGAGCTCTCTTCGGATCCTATGCTTCGTGCAGAAGTTAGAGAACTCATTTGAAATTAACTCACTTTTGTGGTCCGTTCTCAACTTTTTAATTTGTGGCCTAAGCCGTACCTCCACTAGCTCCTTGAACTCCATGAACAATTGGAATGTGTCAAACGTCTCCTTCATAAAGTACACACATGTGTACCTCGTATAGTCATCAATTAACACCAGCACGTATTTGTTGTCTCCAAGATGTACTGGCGATGACGGTTAGACCCATCAGATCACCATGGATGCATTTCAGTGGTGCTTTACACCTGGTCCGTGACTTATCAAACGAAAGGCAATGAGCCTTTCCATATTTACATCCTGCACAAATGTGATCGTCGTCAAAGGGTAACAACCTAGGCAAGAATTTCACAAGACTCCTTACTGCCATAACTTTCAACTTGTCCATACCGACATGCCCCAGTCGTTCATTTCATATAGCATCGCTATCGTTGGATCTCATACGATCAACAACCCGTGGATTATGTGAATCTTAAGCTTCGCTTCTAAAATCGGCTCATCAGGGTCCAAAGCTGAGATTTAAGCACACAAGTTCTTCATCTTTAGGAAGAACGTAGAGATGGACAAATCTCCCTGAGTGACCCTCGCCAACTCATTTTCTAAGAACTGTAGCCGCGCTACATTCTTGTTATTGAACAACCCATCAAAGGAAGTCCAAATCTCTACAGCTGACCGACATCCAATGATTTGGTCAAAGAGCTCCGGTGAGATAGTCTGCTTAAGAGTAAACTCCGCCTTAGCATTTGTCTTTCTCCAAGCTCTCACCGCCTCAGCATTGCCAGTGATAACAGTCACTCATTACCTTTCGTCGAGCTGGTGGCTATCGCCTTAGCATTTGTCTTTCTCCAGGGATCCTATTTAGAGGTGCGGACAGGAGTGTGGTCACCACCCTAGCCGATATGATCACCACCCTATCTCGAAGCTTGTACAAGATCTAACCGCACAGATGCGGACACAATGCCAGCCCGCCAAGGTCATAGATGATGTCCGAATAGAGCCTATCCACCTTGGTCACAAGGCCAGAACTAGGACCAGTCTGCCACACCCGCGGACACTACGGACACAGCCACCAGTCTGTAACAACCTGCAGACACTATTCCAGTCGGCACAACTACAGCTCGAGAGTAAGGCACAATCTCGCTTAGTCCAGCTGCCGAAAAGACAGTCAGTCCGCACACCTTGATCCTGTAGCAAGGGCACACCATGCTCAACCAAGCTGCCAACTCGGCAGATAGAGAAGCAGTCTGCATAAACCCGGCGAACCCTGTGGACTAAACACAACCAGACTTCGTACAAATCCAGACCAATTCCATACCTCCAGCCATCCCTAGTGCGAACATAACACCAGTGGATACAATAGCTAATCCACACAAACCAACGGACTCAAACACCAGTCTGCACTAACCAGCGAGCTCCGCAGTTTCCACCAAACCGCGCCACCAAAGCAATTCCAAGCGCGCAAGTACATGCCGAACTCGCGAGCTCCAGCAGCGTCTGCAACACCCCGAACTCGGCGAACTCCAGATGAGTTCGCAGCTCCCGTGGATACAAAACCTATCCGCCCGGTTACATCCTGGGAACAAGCCGACTGCAGAACTCTAGCCGACCCGGCTAGTCGCAATACCTGTCTGCACAAACTTTTCAGACAGTCCGTCCAGGCCGCCCGAACAATCCGCCCAGGCTGCCACTTTCACTTTAAAAATTTCAACACTAATAGATCGTCGAAATCTGATGAAACCTTACAATCTGATAAATCACCCTAAAAGGTACAGGAAAAGTAGTTATCAGATTCAAATAAATCAGCAAACCCTAATACGGTCAAAACACGTAGAACTCGTCACAGAATTGTAAAACCTGCTTTCTCGAAACGAAGATGCCTCTTATAAACAGATATGCCTCCTTGGAATTGAGAAACCTCCTTGAAACGGAGATGCCTCCTTAGAACGGAGATTCCTCTTTAGAATGGAGAAGCCTCCTTGAAATAGAGAAGCCTCCTTGGAACGGAGAAGCCTTCTTGGAATGGAGATGCCTCCTAAAATGAAAATGAAGGTGCAGATAGAACTTTATTTATTACTTGCTTATAGTTCTCCTTAATTTTGCACTTATTACTGCTCTTTATTATGCATTTTATATCAATATTTTACTAACCACACTTCTTTTAATGCACTATATTTACTGCAATTTACTAATGTTTTCTTTTTCACACCTTTATTGAAACTAAGAAAATTGGTCCCTACTGTTTAGACTCAGGGGTGACCAAAGCTTAATAATTTTGTGGTCTCTCTGTGAGAGTCTTGGCAAGAAGAAGGTGGCGAATCAAAAGAATAGCTTTGGACTACCTACAAACATGACCCGTGTGCTACAGCGAGGAGGTCCAGGCACACACCCGGAAGTCTATAGGAACTTCCCCTCCTAATGCCATTGCAAAGCTCAGCACAAGTGAGGTTAACTCTGAACTCTCCCTCATCGAGGGGGGGGGGGGGTGGTGGGTTATGGTCTGCAAACATCTGCACCGACGCGCTCGCCCTAACTGGGCGAGGTCTCCTTAACTCGATCCCTACTGCAGAGAGGTCTCCTCAACTCACCTCGGCTAGGGCGAGGTCTCCTCGACTCACCACCCGCTAGGGAGAGGTTTCCTCAACTCGCTCCCTACTGGGGCGAGGTCTTCTCCACTTGCCCCCGAATGGGGCGAGGCCTCCTTGACTCGCCCCTACTGGGCAAGGTCTTCTAAACTCGCCCCCGGCTGGGGAGAGTCCTCCTCGACTCACCCCCCACTTAAGAGAGGTCTTCTTAACTCACCACTTGCTGGGGAGAGGCCTCCTCGACTCGCCCCCCTATAGGGGTGAGGTCTTCTCAACTCGCCCCCAATTGGGGCGAGGCCTACTCGACTCACCCCCTATTGGGGCGAGGTCTTCCGATTCGTCCTCGAGATTATTTGATCTCGACGAATTATTAGTTATACACAATCCCCTTTTTTTTTGGGCTCGTTCGCGAGCTCGGAAAAACAATGTTGAACATGTACTTTGGAGAGATGACCACTAGCAGATATGCCACTTGAACTGTAACATCCCTCAGATAGCTGACCCCTAGGAGTGGTTTTGTCATTACTATGTCATGACAAAACCCTAGGAAGCCCAAGAAGACCAAGTGGACCTAGGAATGTAGGTGGGATCACTATGGTCTGCAAATAGTAGATTTCTAAACACTAGGTTGGGATGATCTAGGGGCTTCACCATGACTCCAAGGTGTTAAAATTCAACAAACCGCAGACGCCCCCTTGGATACCCTGTTGAACACTCAACAAACCGAAGGAGACACGCCCACTTATAATGTTGAAAGTTTTCCCGGAACGTGGAGTTAGCAGAGATTATCTCAACAAAGCAGTAACAACCAGCAACACATGCAGCACAAGCTTCTTTATTGATCAAGAGCAACCTTCTTTACAAGGCGAGACATACATGGCGAGACATGCTTCACCAAAACCCAACACCGGGAAAGCAGAGACAGTTACAAAGACAAGAACAAAAACAAGCCGCGCGGACTAACTCAACAAGCCGCCGACCTACTGCTGTGGAGTCCGCTCAGTCTGCCAGGTCGCCAGACCGCAACCCAAGCCGCGCGGACTCACCCCTTATTCCAATGCTTAGTTCTTCACCGCCGGTCTGCAAGCCGCCTGACCGCGAGGTCGCCTAGCCGCCAGACCGCACAAGCTGCGTCACCGAATGGAACAGTCCGCCTGAAGCAGGCGACTTCCTGAACCCCGAACCAAGTTGCCAAAGAGAAGACCGCCTGGTCGCTATCCGCGACCTACTGTTTACCGCTTGTTGCTTAACCGCAGAGTCCGCACTGTCCCTGACCGTAATCAGCGCCAAGTCCTGGCTTTCCAGTGCTATCCGCACAACCTACACAGCACAACCGGGTCAACTCTCAATCCGCGCGGACACAAAGTCCAGACCGCAGCAACTTACGCGAGCTCAATTACTGTTCACTTACTTCGGTCCAGGTCTCTTTTTTCTGATGTGACAGGGGTCCTATTTATAGGCACGACGATGAGTATGGTCACCGCCCTTCTCGATAGGATCACCGCCACAACCCGCAGCAAGAACTAGTGTGTCCGCCAGCCCGCGGACACACATTCCAGTTCGCCGCTCCTGTGCAGATAGCCAGTCCGCCCCAGCTTCTCCAAGGCCGGACTCCAATATCCAGTCCGCCTTGCCGCCAGAGACCAAGCCAGGACCACCACAGCCGGACTCCACAACAGCTGTGTCCGCCATTCTGCGGACAAGGCATCAGCCCGCAAAACCCGAGCCCACAGCCTCGCCATCAAGGCGCCTGCCGGACTCAGCGGACACCCGGCTTCCGTCCGCATATCCCAAGTCCATTGCCTCATTGCCAAGGCACCTCCAGACTTAGCAGATACGTCGATCCAGTCCGCAAACAGAAGACTCCAGTCCGCTTCCCTGAGTCCATAACCTCATCACAAGGCTCAACCGGACTCAGCGGACACCAGCTCCAGTCCGCACGCTCCTGCACAAGCAATCCTCCAGTCCGCATATCCCCAAGCTAGCAAACAAGGCGTCAGCACTTCTACTAAGCTTGGCGGACTGAGAATGCAGCCCGCGCTCCACTGCGCGATCTCCCCGGACTGAGCCTCCTGGACTTGGTTTAATTCCCACCAAGTCCAGTCCACTGGCCGCAAGGGCCAGTCCGCACTTACTGGCGGACACTGGATCTAGCCCGCCATACCGGGCGACCTCCAGTTTCTGTCCGCGCTGACCGGCGTTCTCCGCGACTTCCACTAGCCGCTTCACTAGAGCAAGACCAAGGCAACTGCCAAACCGGTCTGCCGAGCTCCAGTTCTTCAGTCCGCTTTATGCCGGACTCTGCGGATAGCATTCCTATCCGCCCGGTTACTTTCTGGGAGTCAACCGCCTGCTGAGCATACACTGGCCTGTCAGACCGCTGCTGCTGTCCACGCAGTCCGCGCGAACAGACCGCCCAGGCCGCCACAGAGCAAACCGCCTGCAACATCCCTGCCGACCTAGCAGTCCGCCAACCCTGTCCGCGTAGGCCGCGCGGATAGGTTTCCCAAGCCTTCCATTCACCCACTTTCACTTCACAGAATTCAACACTCCCCCTTGAAGTGAGAAGTGGTGAATAACTCCAGCAGCTCCCGTAACCTTGCACCTGGTCCTTCCGATAGCATCTACGAAGAGATGTCAAAGACATAGTCTTCGCCCCGCATATCATGGACCATGAGGGAGCCCTCCAACATCTCCAAAAAGGAGTCATGCTTCCCTCTGCCTTCTTCAGCTTCAACCTCCACTCTTGCATCACAGGAGTATCACCAACTTTCTTGGACACTGAAGTCCAAGCCTCGTTGCCTCTGAGAGAAGTCACCTCGTCAGCCTTGGTGTAAACCACCTCCTTGATTCGAGTGAGGTCATCACAGCCAGAAGTACTTTGCTCGACCTGAGGGCTAGCAAAGAAACACGAGACCAAGTCTACCGTATTCCCTTCGCTATATCGAGCTGGTGGCTTACTGATCCTCTTCGATCTCCGAAGAACCGGATCATGGCTAACCACCTCCGCTGCTATTGAACCAGCTCCGTTCCCGGGCAAACCCGGAACAATGCTCCCTTTGCTCCCTGAACAAGACGCCTCCTTACTGGAAACAAAAGCACCTGGAGCAACGCTCCCCCTGCTACCTGAACCAGAAGACTCCCCTCTTGAACAAGAACAACTTGGAACATCGCTCCCCCTGCTTCCTGAACCGGAAGCTTCCGCCTTTGAGTCTGAAGTTCCTGGAGCTTTGCTCCCCCTTCTTACCGACTCTGACGCCTTTGCCCCGGAGCTAGAACAACCTGGAGCACCTGGTGACTCAGGCAACTCCACTTCCTTAGCAGCAGCCTCCTTCAGCCCACCATCTAACCTGCTTGAGAATAGACTCCGCTTTCGCATTTGCCTCCTTCCAAGCTCTCATCGACTCAGAATTGCCAGCAGTATCCTCTTGTCTTCCTGCTCCGCATACAACCTCCCAAAGGTCCTCGCCAAGAAGAAAGCTCTTCATACAGGACTTCCACTGTTCACAGTTCGTCTCTGTAAGAAGATCAATACCAAGACAACTTGCATCCTCCACTGCCATGGTTCTACCACTGGTTTCCTCTACAAAAGAGCAACTACTTCCATTGAGCACTGCTTGACCACTCCAACAACCTGGCTCTGATACCATGTTAAAATTCAACAAACCGCAGACGCCCCCTTGGATACCCTATTGAACACTCAACAAACCGAAGGAGACACGCCCACTTATAATGTTGAAAGTTTTCCCGGAACGTGGAGTTAGCAGAGATTATCTCAACAAAGCAGTAACAACCAGCAACACATGCAGCACAAGCTTCTTTATTGATCAAGAGCAACCTTCTTTACAAGGCGAGACATACATGGCGAGACATGCTTCACCAAAACCCAACACCGGGAAAGCAGAGACAGTTACAAAGACAAGAACAAAAACAAGCCGCGCGGACTAACTCAACAAGCCGCCGACCTACTACTGTGGAGTCCGCTCAGTCCGCCAGGTCGCCAGACCGCAACCCAAGCAGCGCGGACTCACCCCTTATTCCAATGCTTAGTTCTTCACCTCCGGTCTGCAAGCCGCCTGACCGCGAGGTCGCCTAGCCGCCAGACCGCACAAGCTGCGTCACCGAATGGAACAGTCTGCCTGAAGCAGGCGACTTCCTGAACCCCGAACCAAGTTGCCAAAGAGAAGACCGCCTGGTCGCTATCCGCGACCTGCTGTTTACCGCCTGTTGCTTAACCGCAGAGTCCGCACTGTCCCTGACCGTAATCAGCGCCAAGTCCTGGCTTTCCAGCGCTATCCGCACAACCTGCACAGCACAACCGGGTCAACTCTCAATCCGCGCGGACACAAAGTCCAGACCGCAGCAACTTACGCGAGCTCAATTACTGTTCACTTACTTTGGTCCAGGTCCCTTTTTTCTGATGTGACAGGGGTCCTATTTATAGGCACGACGATGAGTATGGTCACCGCCCTTCCCGATAGCATCACCGCCACAACCCGCAGCAAGAACTAGTGTGTCCGCCAGCCCGCGGACACACATTCCAGTTCGCCGCTCCTGTGCAGATAGTCAGTCCGCCCCAGCTTCTCCAAGGCCGGACTCCAATATCCAGTCCGCCTTGCCACCAGAGACCAAGCCAGGACCACCACAGCCGGGCTCCACAACAGCTGTGTCCGCCATTCTGCGGACAAGGCATCAGCCCGCAAAACCCGAGCCCACAGCCTCGCCATCAAGGCGCCTGCCGGACTCAGCGGACACCCGGCTTCCGTCCGCATATCCCAAGTCCATTGCCTCATTGCCAAGGCACCTCCGGACTTAGCGGATACGTCGATCCAGTCCGTAAACAGCAGACTCCAGTCCGCTTCCCTGAGTCCATAACCTCATCACAAGGCTCAACCGGACTCAGCGGACACCAGCTCCAGTCCGCACGCTCCTGCACAAGCAATCCTCCAGTCCGCATATCCCCAAGCTAGCAAACAAGGCGTCAGCACTTCTACTAAGCTTGGCGGACTGAGAATGCAGCCCGCGCTCCACTGCGCGATCTCCCCGGACTGAGCGTCCTGGACTTGGTTTAATTCCCACCAAGTCCAGTCCACTGGCCGCAAGGGCCAGTCCGCACTTACTGGCGGACACTGGATCTAGCCCGCCATACCGGGCGACCTCCAGTTTCTGTCCGCGCTGACCGGCGGTCTCCGCGACTTCCACTAGCCGCTTCACTAGAGCAAGACCAAGGCAACTGCCAAACCGGTCTGCCGAGCTCCAGTTCTTCAGTCTGCTTTATGCCGGACTCTGCGGATAGCATTCCTATCCGCCCGGTTACTTTCTGGGAGTCAACCGCCTGCTGAGCATACACTGGCCTGTCAGACCGCTGCTGCTGTCCGCGCAGTCCGCGCGAACAGACCGCCCAGGCCGCCACAGAGCAAACCGCCTGCAACATCCCTGCCGACCTAGCAGTCCGCCAACCCTGTCCGCGTAGGCCGCGCGGATAGGTTTCCCAAGCCTTCCATTCACCCACTTTCACTTCACAGAATTCAACACAAGGTTCCGCCACAACCTCACCAACCTATTGGAAGGTCCACTAGAGACCTAAGGGTCCATTGGAGTCAACTCTGGGAGGCCAAGTTGACCTAGGATCATCCTTATCCTAAATTGGGCAAGGTACCCTAAGGATAATGTGCCCCTAATGAGCCCAACCAACCCTACCAAGGCCTTCCCAAACCTAAAGTGGGGTCAATGGGTCACCAAAGATCCATTGAGGTCAACCCTAGAGCCTGAGTTGACCGAAGTCAACCCTAGCCCTAAAGTAGTCAGTGCCCTAACTTAGTCAAAGTACCCTTCCTAAGGGGCAAGTGACCCCCAAAGTACTAAGACAACCCTACCCGGCCCAACCTAAATCCTAGGGGAGGCCAATGGGTCACCAAGGACTCATTAAGGTCAGCCCAAAAGGTCAAAATGACCAAGGTCAACCCTAGTCTAGTTTAGGTCAACTTAGCCCAAATGGGCTAACCCAAGCTCAAGCCCTTTTTTATTTGAGATAACCACCTCTTAATTTTGTATGATATGATTTAGTGGGCTGCAAATATCCTAAAGATATGACCAAGTCAGTCTTGGTGACTAGGATGGAGAGAGAGCTCCACCTCACCCTTAATGGAGGAGAGAGAAAGAGGGAGGGGGGAAGAAGCCATTCATTGCTTAGGGAGGCCAAGGGCCACCTTTGATGGCTGGATTCAACTCCGCTGGGGAAGATGAGGAGTTTCCAGCTGTTTCCTGGCCACCACAAGATAGATTCACCCCCACCACCATGGCTGATAATGGCCTTTAATGGCCATAAATGGCCTTTAATGGCCATAAATGGCCTTTAATGGCCATAAAAGGCCATTCAGCCACACCCTTCCTCTTCCTCATCTGGTGGTTTTAAAAGCTTCACTGGACTCAGGGGAATCGTTTACGCATTTTACCTGAAGAAGATAAGGCGTCACATTGTATAGTTGCAGAAACCAGGCAGGCGGCACCACCACCATGATCAGCTCATCTCCAGACCACCAATAAGGTCCTCCCCTCCTCCTCTCTCTGTGGGTAGATCATAGGGCTAATTAGGGATGAAAATCGGGCTCAATTGAGCCCGATCGGAAAGGAATATTTCCCAATTTTTCCATAAAAATTGACCTATCGGAATCGCCGTAATTCGCCCCTCCGACAGTTGTGCCGTCACCGGGCGATAGCCACCAGCTCGACGGAGGTGGTGGTGGCGGTGGCTGGCCAGGGAGGTGGCTGGGTGGCCGGTGGCAGCGGCTTGAAGATGGCCCAGGAAATTAAAATCCTGGCCATTAGCGTGCTGGAGACAATGACCAGATGTCGTCCATCATGCACCAAGATTCGTGCTGATTTGTATTTAAACCATAGGATAAATATTTAATTCATTCCATTTCGGTCATAGGATATGTATTTAATGTTTTTATTTATTAAAAATACCTAAATACCTCTAGTGATAAAATAATAAATATCAAAGTTGTAGCCCTAGGGGTGTACGTTAATTTAAAATTGTTTTGAACCAATTTAGATATCTGTTTTGACAAAGGCACTCAGTATGGTGGGGTCTATGCCTAGGGTTAGATAGAGACATAAATGAGTGCTCCCACTTCATCTCTTGTCCAAATGACGCGAAGTTTGGAAAGGGAGTCATCCTAACCTATACCTAGGCTCTGTCCAAAAATGGGAATTTTTGGAGATATTTTTTTTTATAGTTTTTGGAAATATTTAATAAATCATGTACAAATTAATTAGGTGTCTTAAACATCTCAAAAACTCCCAAAATTTTGGTAGGTGATCTTGGGAAATATTATAGGCTCTGGTAAAATTTTTATCCCTTTTGGGTTTGATGTGATAGGGTAACTGTGTATCCAAGTGTTGGCTCCTTTTAGGTCAAATTTGGGCTAAGTGCCCTAAGTGCTCTTGAGTTGGTCAACCTCAACCAAAGGTGATGGATCTTGACACTCAGCTATATTAGCACACTAAATACCCCCTCCACTATTATTTTGTTGAAGATGAAGGGTGGAGCCCTAGGACACTAGGGTAGGTCCTATGTGTACAAACCTAGGGTTTGAAGGTCAAGGGGTCAAGTTTTCTTGAAATGACTTGAAATTTGGTGGAGAGGACTTGAGGGTTGACACGGTCCTCTGGTAAAAATATCATGAGATTTAGAGCCTGATAAAATTCCCAAAACCCTAACCCTAGTCTAGGACACAAACTTTATACATGTAAAATAGGCCATCAAGACTTTATGGAAAGTTGTGAAACTTGGGTAGTGTGGTCATAAGGTTAATATGAGCCCCTGGTAATTTTATTGGAAATTTTGGAATAACAATTTTAGTACCTCCTTTGTAATAAATGGATTTGCCGTAAATAGTCATTTCTTTATTATGATATCACTGTTCATTGGAAAATTATGAAACTTGTGCAGAGGGTGTTTTAGGTAATTATACTCATACATGAACTTTATTATAATTTTTAGATATATATTATCAGTACTTACTTCACAATCTTATAATTATGTAATTATGTTCAAAAATAGATTCAGAGCTCAATTTTGGTTAGAAAATTGTGAAACTAATGAAAAAGTTTACTTAGGTCATTGTGCTCATGAGCAAATTTTATCATAATTTTTAGATGAATATGTTCAGTAGTTGTTCCATTAATTTATGAATGAGGATTATTGTTCTAAATTAAAATTAGAGTTCATTATTCACTGGAAAGTTTGAAAACTTGGTCGGTAGTGTTTTTAGGGCATATTGGCCATGATTAAATTTTCTTATAATTTTTTGAAGCCTATTTGCAGCACTTGTTTATTTAATTATTGACTATGTGTTTATATTTAAAATTTTGGATCAGAAGCCTAAACCTTGCAAAAAAATTGATAGACTTGAATTTACTGTCAATTAGCTACATATTATTTATCATAATTTTGTGGAGCATTGTGCATGACGGTAAAGGCCACTTCATATTCAAAACTAGGGCATTTGGATTTTTTAGGGAAAATAAATAAATATCAGATAAATTAGGAAACTTTCCAAGTTTCTGAATTTAGGCTATAATGACATGATAGACCTCCATTAATTATCTTAGGGTGTTTGCATGAGAATTTAGAGTACCTCTTATCATGTACATCATATAACATAAGGTGGTCAGCATGTAGTAAATCCACAGAAGATCTGATAGTAATTGATTTGAGCATATGGATTTGGGTTAGTGGCTTGCTGGTCTGGGTGAAGTGAAATGGAGTATTTCAATGGAAGTTGGCATGAGTAGATTGTTGGGTTGTCTAAGATTAGGTGGTACTCAGGATCGACAAAAGATCGTCTTTCCTATGGAGGGAGAGAGAAGGTCAAAACACACTAGGGTTAGGTCCAGAGTAATATTAAAGGGATCAGGAATCGGGTATTGTATAACCTTGGGCTCGCAAGAGGGCCTCAAAAGCGCTCGATGGAAGGAGCAGGGCAAGTGGAAGTGATGGGCGAGTGGGACCATGTGGTCAACTCGCGGTTGGCGAGTCGGGAGGTCTCTGCAGTAGGCGAGACGCCCCCTTTGGGGGGCGAGTAGACCTTTATAAGAGAGAGAGTCCCCTAGCAAAGGATACCCGCAAGATGAGCGGGAAGGCCCGTCTCGCCACCAGGGGCTCTCCCACTCGCATTATGGTAAAAGGCCTTTTTCATTTTTTTATACCCAAGGGGGTTTTTACCCATCTACCCCGGGTATTTTTCCCCTTTTGCCCTTGATGGTCTGCACATAGCTCCTCAGAACAGCGAACTTTGGCTGTTGGAGGACCCAACCAAGGGTACTTTGGTAATTTCAGGCCAGCCCAGTATGGTTATTTGCAGATCCAACTCAGAAAACTATAAATAGACCCATAAGGGCTCCTTAGGAAGCGGGCTTTTCATTATCATCCAAATTTCCAGTGCTTTCTGAAGAGCTCCTAGCTTAACTTTTGGCTTTGGAGGGGAAGCTCTTAGAGATCTTCCGGGTGTGAGGTGCGACCTCCCTGCTGAGGCTTTGGGTCAGTCTTAGGTCCTTTGAATCTAGTCGATGGTCGAGGCTCGAGAGAAGTAGGTGTTGGCTGCGCCCCTATTTTGAACTCACGTTGAGGTCGTTTTTGGCTTCAACATGTATTAAACTATAATAGTAAGTGCCTTGCGAAAGGGAGCTTTGGGCTTCAGCCCATCGTAGTTCCTAGTTCCCTCGAGAAACCTTTAAGGGGTATATCTTGGGCAGTCCTAGGCTAACCTAAACTGTAGGTAAAATAAACTGTATGAGTAACTAGCATAACTAGGGATTCACTTTCACTCACCTCGATGTTTCGGGATGTTAGGTTGGGTCACACGGGCAGTAGGCTCAGTGGTTTTGATGATGAACAGGTTGGCCCAGCGAGCTTTAGCTCGGTTGTTGATTGTGACGGACAGGATAATATGGGGAGCTTAGGCTCGATTGTTGATTGTGACAGACGTGATGGTCTGGGGAGCTTTGGATCGGTAGCTGATATATAACCTTACCTGTGCATAAAGTATAAGGTGGTGGGTAATCGGTATTGGAGGATCGATGCACCGACGCCAATACGTTGACTCGACAAGTGTGATTTTGCACTTCGCCAAGTTAAGTCTGGTGGACTTTCCGGAAAAGAGTACGCAGGAGCTCCTCTTAGTGCATCATTGTCGAGGCGTATGATAGGTCTGACTTGTAGTACTGGTTTAGAGGTGGGCGAGACCCAACCCATGGCTTCCATTTTCCACTACGGAGGTATCCTGGGAGTTTAGGCTCCAGAAAGGGGGAATTAAAGGTCTGTGTGCACAGAGTCGGTTGGGTATGTTGCACTTGCATGTTCACATCATGGCATACTTGCATGTCATAGCATCATCATTGCATATAACCCGTTACACCTATTGTATAAAGTGGTATGGGATGCTTTATATAATAGGCCCTGCGTAACGACTCCTTAGTTTATAAGCTTGTATGAGCATGCTTATAAGTTAAGGTTATTATTCTTGGATATATATACTGCTTTCTTGGAAACCAAAACCCCAACATATAAATCGGTATGAGACTTTTTATACGATGGGAGCCTTGCAAAAGATTCCTTAACTTATAAGTTTGTATGGGCATTCATATAAGTTAAGGTTACATGTTTCTTAACTTACCTTTCATATACTACTGCTTACATATACTTGCTCTGTTTATATACTCATGCTAGAATAGTTCCACCGTCACTTGCTTTGTTTATTCCCCACATTCTGAGCTTCTCTTTCCTCCTCTCCGCACGGTGCCTAGGAGCCATGGGGGAGGGGTAGGGGATGATAGGACTTAGTCTCTTAGACTAACGTTTTTTTGAACCACATCATTTTAGGGGACCGTGGAGCCCAGCATGGAGGAGCAGCTCTGGAGGTCGGCACGCTTGGAGATGGGACAGTCTAGTACCAGAGTTCAGACAGCTGGGACTATGAGTCCCGATTGTCAGTAGTTGTTTTAGTTTTGCTTCCGCGATGAGTGACATGTACTGAGAACTTGATGTATCGGGCGTGAGCCCTATTTTCAGTACCTTTGTTATTATTACTGTGGACTCTCCCTTCGTGTAGATTATTTATATATATGTGATCTCTGTGGATATGTGTTAGAGTTTTTGTTTCATTTACTCTCTTGCTACTTTTTCTGTGATCGATATGGCCGGCAAAATCGGCGTTTTGCAGTGACGAACTTCCTGGGCGTGGGGGTGTCACCGCAAAGCGGCGGTTCTGGGCCTAAGACCCCGTGGTTTTAAAAAGAAAAAAAGGGGGTCTTACATGAACTCCCTCTCATGAATGCAACTCAACTAGAGGAGCTAAAGAAGATTCAACACCTCACAGGCCATTAGCTAAATGGGTGAGCTCAATTGGTGGTGGAGAAAAGGTAGACACCCTCTAGGCCATTCGCTAAGCAAGCGAGCTCAACTGGAGATGAAGAAAAGTTTGACACCCTCCATGTCATTTGCTAAACGAACGAGCTTAATTGGAGGTGGAGAAAGAGTCGACACCCTCCAGGGCATTCGCTAAGTGAGCGAGCTCACATGGAGGTGGAGAAAAGGCCGACACCTCGCAGGAGCCGAGCTCAACTAGAGGTGGAGAAGAAAAGTTGACACCTCGCAGGCGCCTAGCTCAACTGGAAGTCAAAAGAAGGTCGATAGCTCGCAGGAGCCGAGCTCAACTGGTCGTGGAGAAGAAAGGTCGACACCATGCGGGAGCCGAGCTGAACTAGAGGTGGAGAAGAAAGGTCGACATCCTCCAGGCTTTTCACTAAATGAGTGAGCTCAATTTGAGGTGGAGAAAAGGTCGACACCCTCTAGGCCATTCACAAAACGAGCGAGCTCAACTGTAGGTGTTGAAAAGATCGACACCCTATAGGCCATTTTCTAAGCAAACTAGCTCAACTTGAGGTGACGAAAAAGTCCACACCTCGCAAGATCCGAGCTAAATTGGAGGTGAAGAAGAAATGTTGACACCCTATAGGCCATTCGCTAAGCGAGCGAGCTCAACTGGAGGTGCAGAAAAGGTCGATACCTCCCAGGAGCTGAGTTCATCTGGAGGTGGAGAAGAAAGGTCGGCATCCTCCGGGCCATTCGCTAAGTAAGCGAGCTCAACTGAAGGCGAAGAAAAGGTCAACACACTCCAGGTCATTTGCTAAGCGTGTGAGCTCAACTAGAGGTGAAGAAAAGTTCGACACCTCGCAGGAGTCGAGCTCAACTAGAGGTGGATAAGAATGGTCGATACCTCACAGGATCCGAGATCAACTGGAGGTGAAGTAGAAAGGTCGACGCCCTCAAGACAATTCGCTAAACGAGCGAGCTCAACTGAGGGTGGAGAAAATGTCGACACCCTCCAGATGATTCACTATATAAGCGAGCTCAACATGAGGTGGAGAAAAGGTCAACACCCTCCAGGCCATTCGCTAAGCAAGCGAGCTCAATTGGAGGTGGAGAGAAGGTTGATACCCTCCAGGCAATTCGCTAAACGAGCGAGCTCAACTGTAGTTGAAGAAAAGGTCGACATCCTAAAGGCCATTTGCTAAGCAAGCCAGCTCAACTAGTGGTGAAGAAAAGATTGACACCTCGCATGAGCCAAACTTAACTGGAGGTGGAGAAGAAACGTCGAAAACTCGCAGGAGACGATCTCAACTGAAGGTGGAGAAGAATGGTCTACACCTTGTATGGGCCGAACTCAACTGTAGGTGGAGAAAAATGGCTGACGCCCTCTTGGCCATTTTCTAAGTAAGCGAGCTCACTTTGTGGTGGAGAAGAAAGGCTGACACCTCGCAAGAGTCGAGCTCAACTGGAGGTGGATAAAAAAGGTCGACGCCCTCCAAGCCATTCCTTAAACGAGCAAGCTCAATTGGAGGTAGATAAATGGTCGATACCCTACAGGTCATTCCCTAAACGAGAGAGCTGACTTGGAGGTGAAGAAAAAATCGACACCTCGCAGGAGCCGAGCTCAACTGGAGGTGGAGAAGAAAGGTCGACACCTCGCAGGAGCCGAGCTCAACTGGAGGTGGAGAAGAAAGGTCGAAACCTCGCAGGAGCCAAGCTTAACTGGAGGTGAAGAAAAAAGGTCGACGCCCTTCAGGCCATTCGCTAAACGAGCAAGCTCAACATGAGGTGGATAAAAGGACGACACCCTACATGTCATTCAATAAACGAGCGAGCTCAACTGGAGGTGGGGAAAGGGCTCAAAATTGGTTGAAAAGTAGACGACTCGCATGAGGTAAACCTGTGTGTGGGTCTGGATTATGACATCAACTTTGTCGCAAACTCGGACTCGCTCGAGGGGGCAAGTAGTAAGTATGTGGGAGAGGAGCTCGCATAGGGACCCGGACTACGACAACATCACATCTCAAGGACTTCAACTCACTCGAGGCGGCAAGTAGCTGTTATGCGGGAGAGGTGCTCGCGCAGGGACCCGGACTACGTCAACATCATAGCTTGAGGACTTCAATTCACTCGAGTGGGCAAGTAGCTGTTATGCGGGAGAGGAGCTCGTGCAGGCACCCAAACTATGACATCAACACAGCTCGAGGACTTTGTTGGGTACATTGGTCAAATGTACCTGATTTGAAGAAGCCTCACCTAACTCAATGATATGCATCATAGTGTATTTGATGTTTGTTTGAGTTACTTGTGCAGGTTAGGAATACACTGGACTAAAGCTAAAAATTCTAAGTCCATGTGTCGACACCCAGAGGGAAAGTGTCGACACTTGAGAAGACTTGTGACGACACCCAGACAAGCAGTGTCGACACTTGGAGTCATTGTGTCGACACCTGGGAAGAAGAGTCGACACCAGTCAGAAAGTGTCGACACTTGGAGCTGTGTCGACACTCAGTGAAGAAGAATGCAGAAAAGCTGTGTCGACACTTAGAAGAAGTGTCGACACCTAGAAGAGCTGAGTCAACACCAGAAAGTGTCGACACTTGGAGTTGTGTCGACACTCAGCAAAATTCTGCAGAGACTAAGTACAAGTGTCGACACTCAACACAATGTGTCGACACTCAATCAGCAGAGTCAACATATGAAGAATGTGTCGACACTCAACACAATGTGTCGACACACACTCAAAGGAGTCAACACTTGAAGGAAGTGTCGACACCCAGCACAATGTGTCGACACTTAGTTGAAGACTCTACACTTGAAGAAAGTGTCGACATAAGGAGCTGTGTCGACACTTAGCAAAGAACAGAAAAGTTACAAAATATTCTAAGTACAAGTGTCGACACTAAAGGAATGTGTCGACACTCAGCTGAAGAAACAAGATTGAAGACTTATGTCGACACCAAGAAGCAGTGTCGACACTTGACAGTTTCTACACATGAAGATGTGTCGACACAAAGGAGATGTGTCGACACTTAGAAGAATACAGTTAAAGAATGAAGTACAAGTACTTGTGTCGACACTCAATTTCAGTGTCGACACATACAGAAGAAACTGTGTCGAGACATACAAGGAATTATGTCGACACCTTGTAGACTTGTGTCGACACTTACACAATATGTGTCGACACTTAGTCTATAAGTGTCGACACTTAAGAACAGAAAGTCTCGACACTATCTGACAGTTAGTGAAATTTCAAGAAGTGACTGGTTGACATGACAGCTGCCAATCCAGCCGGTCTACTGCAACTGTCAGAGAAATCAGAAGTCTGTTATGAACCGGACCAGCCGGTTACCATGAAGGAAGCCTATAAATAGGCACTCATAGTTTACAGAAAAAATATTAAGAAAGGATTGATCAAGCTATATAGAAGTAGTTGATAAAGAGAGTTCAGATCTTTGTAAAGGTGGTATATCGAGTATCAACACAAGAAGATCTTGCTGTGCATCGGCAGATCTAAGTAGTTGGAGAGAGAGAGCTCCAACCAAGAATTCAGTCTTTGGAACTAAGGCTGAGAAGAAGAATTCAGAGTCATCTGGATTTCAAGAAGCAGAGGTCAAGGAACAACTGCAGAAGATTCAGACTAATTCAGTTCTAATCAAGAAGCTTTGAAGGAAGCTAAGTCAGTTTGGATCTAGCTGAGTTCTTCCAAGAACTCTTCAAGAATCTCTCAACTCCTCTCCTATTTTCTGAGTTGTAGAGTTAACTATTGTACTTTCTATTTTAACCTGTAGGATCCATTGGATCTGAGAGAATTGTAAGCCTATTTTATAAAGGCTGAGGGTAGGGCTTGTTGCCTGAGTGTAGGAGTTGAAGAACTCTGAGCGTAGGCCTTAATTGGCTGAGTGTAAGCCTTGATTGGCTGAGTGTAGGCCTGGGTGGCTGAGTGTAGGCCATTTGGCTGAGTGTAAGGCTTTGGGCCTGAGGTGTAGGAACCTTAATTGGGTTCTGAGTTAGTGGAGAAGTTTGGCCGAATCTAGTACACTGCTAGATAGGCGAAGGGGGAAAGTGGATGTACCCAAAGATTGGGGAACCACTATAAATTAGTGTGTCTTCTGTGCTGTGCTGTGCTGTGAATTGACTGTTTGATTTCTGTAATTGCTGTTAGCTGTAGTAATCTGTGAAATAACTGTTGTGCTGCCAAACAAAAGTCAAAAAGGTTTTGGTCACCTATTCACCCCCCCCCCCCCTCTAGGTGTTTAGGTACCATATCTTTCAAGTGGTATCAAAGCGAGGTTCCTCAAAAAGGACTAACTGTCTGAGGAGATTCAGTTTGGCAGATTCAGTATAAGTCAGGAAACAGTTTCAAGAAAATCAAGAAACATGGGATCTTCAGAGAATCACAAGGAATTGGGTTCAATGAAACTGCCCATATGCAGAAAAGAGATATTTGGAATCTGGAAAGAAAGGGTAAGGCTGTTCATGGAGGCCTCTGACCCTAGGATCTACATCACAGTCAAAGAAGGGCCTTATGTGCCCATGAAGATTTCAGTCTTGGATGCTACACAGAGAACTCCAAAGGATTTTTCTGAGATGACCAAGGATGAGATTGTCCTAGCTACAATGGACAAAAGGGCACAGAACATCATAGTTAGTGCAATTGATGATGCCACCTTCCAGAACCTTATTCACTGTAAAACAGCAAAAGAAATGTGGGATACCCTCATTGTCTACATGGAAGGTTCTGAAGAAGTAAGACAAGATAGGAAGTCCTTGCTTAATCAAGAATATGAGAGCTTTAGGCAAGGAAGAGGAGATAGCATCACTGAATGCTACAAAAAGTTCTACAGAATTGTTAATGAACTCATGTCCTATGGAAGAGAGTTCACAAACTATGAATTGAATGACAAGTTCTTAAGGTCCCTAACCAAAGATTGGGACACTAAGATCTGTGCCATCAGAGAAATGGCAAAGTTGGGAGAAATTCCCCCTCCCACACTGTTTGGCAAGTTGTTATCTTATGAGATGCAATTGTCAGTAAGAAAAGAAGAGGAAAAGTCAACAAGGACTGAACACAGGGAAAGGACTGTTGTCTTTAAGTCAGAAGTACCTAGAAAGAACAGGACTAAGTCATCAACTCCTCCTCCAGAGGTAGTTGAATCAGAATCTGAGGAGTTTGTTAGCACTAAATCTACAAGCAGTGAAAGTGATGAAGACTTTGCTGCATTTACCAGACATTTTCAGAAATTTCTTAAGAAGAAACAGTGGAGGTCCAGACCTTCATTTTCCAAAGGAAAAGAAGTCCAGTATCAGGAGAAGAAGCCTTCAAAGAAGGACAAGAAAAGGACAAAGACTAGCAAGGCAACTGGGTCTAAGATTGTGTGTTACTGCTGCAATAGACAGGGTCATGTTATTGCAGATTGTCCTGAAAGAAGGAAAGAAACCAGTGACAAAAAGAAGACTCACTTCAAAGGAAAGAAGGAGAAGTCCTTTGTTGCAAAAAATGAGAAGACTCTTTCAGATATTTCTTCTTCAGACACTGAGACAGATGCTGAAGCCTATATAGGGCTATTTGCTGAAGAAGAAGAAGAGTTCATGCAGATCATGGAATCAATTTATGAACAAGAAGAATGTCAGTGCCAAGGACTGATGGCATTGACTGAAAGTACCAAAATCCTGGAGCAGCCAGGACCTAGTCAGGTACAAAGTCCAACTCCAAGTTCAGATTCCAGTTCTAGTTCAGACTCAGAATCATCTTCATCAAGTGATGAAAGTGTTTCTGAATCTGAGGGAGATATTCATCAGCTCTTAGATGAATACCAAGTACTGTTGCAAGCCTATAAGAAAAGTAAGATCCTAGCCAAAAGTCAGGCAAAGGAGATTGCTGATCTCAAGGCAGCTGCAACAGATTTTGAGAAGCAGTATGATCAGAAACTGAATGAAGTAGCCAGGCTGAAACACATTACTGTGATTCAGATGGGTACTATTACATTTAAGAATGATCAAATTAAAAGATTGGAGACAAATCTCCAAAAGGAAAAAGAGCTAGCTGCTAGGTTTTCAAAACCTAAATCAGTGCTACCCTTGATTGATGAATTTGTTCATCATAAAGGAAAGGCTGGATTGGGTTTTATTAAACCAGCTAGGACTGTTCAGGATCAGTCCAAGTCCAAGGGCAAAGCCCCAACATTCAACAAGCCTGCTGTAGTCAAGACAGCAAAGGTTGTACCTAAGCAAAGGTACAACAAGTTTGAATGCTGGTGTTGTGGCAAGGTTGGCCACTTTGCCTTAGATTGTTGGCACAATGCCAGTGCCAAGTTGGGTAGCAAGTTACCTGTTGGAAAGCCAGCAGGTAGCTATGTCAAATTGCAAACTAACAATCACCAAGGACCCAAGTTTACTTTGGGTTCTAAGGTTCATTAATTTGTTTTGCAGGAGAATCCAAGTGGCCATACCCCAACATGGTACTTGGATAGTGGATGTTCCAGACACATGACTGGAACTAGGGGATTACTGAAGGACTATATCCCAATCAAAAATGGTCCAAAGGTGACCTTTGGTGGTTCTGAAAAAGGAATCATCAAAGGGTTTGGTAACATTTCTTCTAACCTTGTTACCATTACTCAAGTGGCTTATGTTAAAGGTTTGAAACATAACCTCATTAGTATAAGTCAATTAAGTGATGTAGGGTATGACATCTCATTTGTTAAAAATGGTTGTCATATCAAGAGGTCAAGTGATCAAGAGATCATTTTGACAGGTTATAGGAAGAGAAATGTCTATTGTTTAGACATTATGGTTGAGAACAATAGTTCTCCAGTTTGTCTTGTAGCTGATGAGACAGTCTCTCAATGTGTCAAATGGCACAAGAGGCTTGCTCATCTTAATTACAAGACTATTGGCAAACTCTTTAGTAAAGAGTTAGTGAGGAATGGTCCTCAAGTTAAGTGTGTCAAAGATGGCATTTGCTCAGCTTGTCAAAAGGGCAAGCAGACTAAATCCACCTTTAGGAGCTTAGACAACAAAGATGCTGTGAGGTGTCTATACCTCTTGCATATGGATCTATTTGGTCCAATGCCAGTTCACAGCTTAGGTAGGAAGGTTTACACCTTTGTAGTTGTTGATGACTACTCAAGGTTTTCCTGGGTGTTCTTCTTAAAGCAGAAATCTGAGACACCTAGTATCTTCTATAGTTTTGTTAAGCAAATTCAGAATGAATTGAACTGTACAGTGGTCAAAATTAGAAGTGACCATGGTACAGAGTTTCAGTCTGAAAGCATGACAAAGCTGTGTGAAGATTATGGGATATTTCAAGAATTCTCTTCACCTAGAACACCTCAGCAAAATGGCATTGCTGAAAGGAAAAATAGGATCTTGATAGAGGCTGGTAGAACCCTATTAAGTGATTCATCACTGCCAGAATATTTCTGGGCTGAAGCAGTAAACACTGCATGCCATGTGATAAATAGGGCTACCATCACTAAAAGGTTAAACAAGACCCCCTATGAAGTAGTGAAAGGCAGGAAACCAAATCTGTCCTATTTTAGGATCTTTGGTTGTAAATGCTTCATACTTAACAATGGGATGTCTTACTTAACTAAGTTTGCTGCCAAGTCCCAAGAGGGAGTGTTTGTTGGGTACAGCAATAATAGTAAGGCTTATAGAGTCTACAACTTGACTACACAAGTTGTAGAGGAATCTGTGCATGTAGTTTTTGATGAGTCACAACTAATTAACAATGAGTTGTCTAGTAGTGTGTGCAGCCCCACAGGTCTTACTAAGAAGATGGACAAGCTAACCATAAAAGATGTACCTGCTGCAAGACAGCAAGTAGAGGAAGATGGCTTATGTCCAGGGGGAGAACTACATGTACCAGGAGCTGTAGAAGTACAAGGAATTCAGCTTGATGAAGATGCTGAAGAAGTTCAACCAGAAGTAAGGATGCCTCAAGCCAACAGGCATCTAAGGGATCATCCAGTAGAGCTGATCATTGGAGATCCAAGACAAGGTGTTCAGACTAGAAGCAGAAATCAGAATGCTGTAGTATATTCAAGTTTTCTGTCTCAAATAGAACCAAAGAAATTTGAAGAAGCTATACAAGATCCACAGTGGACTGAAGCAATGCAGGAGGAGCTTAATCAGTTCAAAAGGTGCAAGGTTTGGGATCTGGTTCCTAAGCCAAAAGATCACAATGTGATAGGAACAAAGTGGATCTACAGGAACAAGTTAGATGAACAAGGTGTCATCATTAAGAATAAGGCAAGACTGGTTGCAAAAGGATATAGGCAAGAAGAAGGTATTGATTTTGATCAAACCTTTGCTCCAGTAGCCAGAATGGAAGCCATAAGGATGTTCTTGGCCTATGCAACCTACCAAGGATTCAAAGTATACCAAATGGATGTGAAGTCAGCATTCCTTAATGGTAATTTAAAAGAAGAAATATATGTGGAGCAGCCTTCAGGTTTTGTTGATCCTACTCTTCCACATTATGTCTATAGACTTAGGAAAGCATTGTATGGGTTAAAGCAAGCTCCTAGAGCTTGGTATGAAACCCTATCTAGTTTCCTCATTGAGAACAAGTTCACAAGGGGGAAAATAGATAAGACTCTATTCCTTAGGGAATCTAGAGGCAAAGTAATACTTGTCCAAATATATGTAGATGACATTATATTTGGGTCTACTGAAAGTAGCCTTTGCAAAAAGTTTGCAAAGCTTATGCGAAGTCAATTTGAGATGAGTAGTATGGGAGAGCTGAAGTTTTTCTTGGGTCTCCAAGTTAAACAGACTGAAAGTGGCTTGTCCATATGTCAGTCAAAGTTCACCCTGGAACTCATAAGGAAATATGGTATGGATTCATCCAGTACCATGAGGACTCCTATGGGGTCAAGTATGTCTCTAAGCAAGGATGATGCAGGGAAACCAGTAGATGAAACCTTGTATAGAGGGATAGTTGGCTCTCTTCTATACTTGACTGCAAGTAGGCCTGACATTATGTATGCTATGTAACGCCCCGAAACTCAAAGGAGAAAAAGGGGAATAATTTGGGCCAGTTTGAGTTCTGGCTGCAGGCACACGGCCTGGGACACGGGCGTGTCCCAGGGCGTGTCAAGCCTGTGTCGACACTAAGGCGTGAAGTCGACACTTTGGTCTCGACATTGTGTCGAGACTGGGCACACGGCCTGCGACACGGGCGTGTCGCAGGGCGTGTCGACCCGTGTCGACACTTAGCCGTGAAGTCGACACAGTGCTTTGAAGTTGTGTCGAGACACGGCACACGGCCTGCGACACGGGCGTGTCGCAGGGCGTGTCAACCCGTGTCGACACTCGTCCCGCGAAGTCGACACTTTGGTGTCGACAGTGTGTCGAGACATGGCACACGGCCTGCGACACGGGCGTGTCGCAGGGCGTGTCGACCCGTGTCGACACTTAGCCGTGAAGTGCCGAGACCTTGTACACGGCCTGGAGCCCAGGCGTGTCAAGGTGACACGGGCAAGGACACGGGCGTGTCCGAACCCGTGTCAGCGCTCGGGTTGGAAACGGGAGAAAATGATGGGGTACACGGCCAGATACACGGCCGTGTCAGGTGGAACACGGGCGTGTTCGAGACCCGTGTGAGGTTCCAGGTGATTCGATTTTGACGGCGAATGAGGCACACGGCCCTGGACACGGGCGTGTGCCAGGCCGTGTTCGGCCCAGATTGGGCATTTCAGTCCCGAATCGAAGCCGTTCATTTCTTTGACTGAGGATCCAATGGCTGGGGGTTGTTCCTGAAGGGATATACCCGGGTTTTGACTTAGAAAACCCTCACTTTTTCCACTTGATCTCTCTCCAAACCCTTGGAGAAAGAAAAGCTAAGGCAAGAAGAAGAGGAACTAGATCCGCCATTGGAGGAGCTTCGGAGCTCCGAATCGCAAGCCGACTCCGGATCCACGGAGGCAACGCTAGTGCGGTCAATTCCATCCGATTACTTTTCGATGGCGCCAAAGAGGACCGCAAGGGTAACGATCCTCACTTTTGAGCATGATAGCTCTCTTTCTTAGCATAGGAAGCCCTCTCTCGCGAGTTGGCGAAGAGTTGGAGGCGTTCCTTCGGGTAGATATGTAAAGTCCCCGTTGTTTAGCGTCCGTATGCGAGAACGGACATAGGCATTTTGGTTGAAGCCTACCCGGACATGTAGTTCGGATCGGTGATGTTGCATTGCATAAGGCCGGAGAAGACTCCGTGCTATTTGGTGTTTTTCGGGTTTTCTACACGGTAGATTGCAACAGGGAGCCTTGGGGACTAACCCAAAGGTGCACCCGGAAAACTGGGCAGACACGAGGTCTTGCCAACTTGGTGGCCTGAGAGCCAACTTGAACATAACGGGGTTATGTGACTTGTGTTAGAATGGGACTCGGTGAAAGTTTGACCCGCGCATATGGCTTAAATTGCCATTGCGATGTGAGAACGGGTTAGATGGAGCCGTACCCGCTCTATGTCGTTCGGGTTAGAGAGACCTAAAGTACATGGCACTCGCCGTTGGCATAGATGTGAGTCTTCGGTGGTCGATGGCTTAAATTGACGTGACCAATACCATGAAGACGAATTGCTCATAGGAATGGCCGTCTAGTGGCGGTGGTGAGTCCGGAATGTTAATGGCTTCAATTGACGTAACATCGACCGGTTCACCGAGAATGTGCCCTGAGTGCACGGGACGTGTGGCCGTACGAGCCAACGTCTGTGTTGAAATGGCTATGGTTATATGCATTGCTCGCTTGTGCTAATGAAATGCAGGGAAGGAGCATCGCCGCCCCGAGTTGGGGGCGGGATCGTTATAATTTGGTCAGCATTGCTGACCGTTGCTTTGTTTGCCACCGTGCGGTGGTTTGTTTGCTTGCAGGTGCAGCTGGACCAAGCGGTCAATAGCGGGCTAAAGCCCTTTTTGCGAAGCTGGCCCTCGAAGGCCCGAATGGAAATGTTTTATGTTCTGTTCATGTATGGCCGGCCTGCGTGCCGAGGTTTGAAAATCATGTAAAAGACAAGTGAAACATTTTGTAAGGCCTTAAGGCCGACTTTTGAGTATTTGTGTATACATTCCTATTATCATGTTAGTGGACATTCATGCTTGTGCTGGGTTCTTGTTTTGCAACTTATAAACTGCTTCCGCTAGAATGCTCTGTGTAGGACGTTGAGATTGGTTGGATGGTTTCCATAAGTAACCACCCGGTCTGTCTGTGGTATATGACGTCGGGCCCCGGCCGGACCTACTGCTATATGCTATGCGACGGATAGGGGGTGTTACAATTTGGTATCAGACTCCTGGTTTTGGTCGGGCTTAGAGTGAATTCGTGGGCGAATTCTTTTTAAGGGGTGGTGAGCACATTGTGTGCGTCATCGTTATAACAGTAAAAAGAACCCATGAATGTCCACTTAGGAATGAAAATACTCGTGTTTGAGGAACCTGCGTGTTCCTATAATTGCTGTTTGCAATGTTATTTGGTCGCTTAACGGTGTTTTGTACCACTATAGGTGACCCGAAGTGGTGTTGGGCCGTCAGAACGCCGAGGTTCTGAGGCTAGTAGTGCACCAGAAGTTGCTCCAGCAACACCTTTGTCGGCGGAAAATATAAGATTGGTTGCTGAAGCGGTGTTGGCCGTGATCAATGCGCAGCCTGGGAGGCAAGCGCAGCAGCCCGCTCCTGTATTGGAGCAAGTACCTCTTCAAGAGGCTGAGCCGAGAAGAATGGAGCAAGTGGTTGTAGAACCAATAGTGCCAAGGAGGGCGACTGAGAGGCAGTTGAAGCATGTCATGAGCTTTAACCCTCCGTTATTCTCGGGGTTGGGAACCCCATCGCAGGCTGAAGACTGGCTCTCTAGGGTGAAGAGAGTCATGACAGCGACGGAGACGGAGGTGTGGCAGATGACCACCATCGCTACGTTCCTGCTGGACGGGGAAGCGAGGATGTGGTGGGAAGGTTTGGAGCTGCATCATTTGAGAGGTAGACAACTGATAGACGTTCCGATGGAAGAGTTCTCGGAATTGTTCTTAGCAAGATACCTCCCTTCTACTCAGAGGATTTCAATGGAGAATGAGTTCCTGAAGTTGGTGCAGGGTGAGAGGAACGTGGATGAATATCTCCACGAGTTTACGCGGTTGAGTCGTTATGCTAGCTCCACCATCATGGATGAGGAGCGCAAGACTAATCGTTTTTATGAAGGCTTAAGGGATGAGCTGAGATTGTTACTGTCGGGGCCAATGACGCAGGGTTTCTTAACCTTGGTCAATACGGCCCGGTCCTTGGAAAAGGACATGAAGAATGTACAAGCGAAGAAAGGCTTGGGTGAAAAGAAATCTGAGTTCAGAGTGCCGACTAATTCAAAGTCCGGCTATCGAAGGGCTTTCAAGAAGCATAGGACTTCGGGTCCAGCTCCTTCTGGCGCTTCTGGGGCGACTACGAGTCGGACCCCGGGCGCGTGCTTTACTTGTGGCAAGACGGGGCATTTCGCCCGTGATTGTTGGAGCGGACGTCCTAAGTCCGAGAGGAGGCCGGGAGCCACTTATGAAGAGAAGGGAAAGGCGGTGGAGTCGACCGCATCCCACTATGCTCCGGCCCAACCAAGGGTCTATAATCTTGGCCAACAGGAGGCCATTAAACAAGCTGACGTGGTGACAGGTACGGTTTAATTTATAGCAAGTCAATTCCTTTATATGCTTGTTATGTATATGTTACCTTACCACTGCTTGTTAGGATTTGTGTTGATTTGTGAAAACCCGGCACGAGCACTCTTTGATACGGGAGCTTCACACTCCTTCTTGTCCGAAGGATTTATATCACGCATCGGAGTCCCTTCTTCGATGGCGAAGGATAAGTTGGATGTGTTGTTGCCCAATGGGTGTTCGATGCGAGCGGTTAGGATCTGCGACGTTAAAGTTCGTATTGGGGAGCAGGAGTTCGACCTGCAGGCGTCCTTACTTCCGTTGGTGGAGTTCGACGTCATATTTGGCATGGACTGGCTCTCGGAGCAGCAGGCCCATATAGATTGCGGTAGCAAGGAAGTAAAGCTGGGAGCAAGTCGTGAGACGACGTTTACGGGCTTAAAGGGGTCGAGCAAGACGTTGATGTCTGCTCTTCAGGTGGTGAAGGCGGTTCGTGCTGGAGCAGAACTGTTCTTTACACTAGTGGAGGTTGCAAAGCCGAAGCCCGCGATGGATTGTATTTCAGTGGTATCGGAATACCCTGATGTGTTCCCCGCAGATCTTCCTGGAGCCCCGCCTCAACGGGAGATAGATTTTACGATCGAGCTAGTGCCAGGTGCAAAGCCTGTGTCACGATCTCCGTATCGGCTAGCGCCTAAGGAAATGGCGGAGCTGAAAGTACAATTGCAAGAGTTGTTGGAGCAAGGGTATGTGCGCCCGAGTTCTTCGCCTTGGAGCGCACCGGTCCTCTTTGTTAAGAAGAAGGACGGAAGCTTGAGGTTGTGTATTGATTATCGGGAGCTAAACAAGCTGACTGAGAAGAACAAGTACCCGATCCCCCGTATTGATGATCTCTTTGATCAGTTAGTCGGGTCGACGGTGTACTCGAAGTTAGATCTCAAGTCTGGGTACTATCAGCTGCGGATAAGGGAGAGTGATATCCCAAAGACAGCGTTTAGTACGAGATACGGGCATTATGAGTTTACGGTCATGCCGTTTGGGCTGACTAATGCGCCGTCAGTATTTATGGATTTGATGAACAGGACGTTCAGGGAGTACTTGGACCATTTTGTGATCGTCTTCATCGACGATATTTTGGTGTACTCGCAAAGTGAGGAGGATCACTTCAAGCATCTCCATTTGGTGTTGGAGACACTCAGGAGAAACCAGTTGTATGCCAAGTTCTCGAAGTGCGAGTTTTGGCTATCCTCAGTAGCGTTCCTTGGGCATATAGTGAGTGGAGAGGGTATTGCGGTGGATCCGGCGAAGATTGTTGCGATACGGGAGTGGCCTGAGCTTGCTACGGTAGCAGAAGTCCGGAGCTTTTTGGGGCTTGCCGGTTATTATAGGCGCTTCGTAGAGAACTTCTCGCGGATAGCGCTACCTCTCACTACTTTGACGAGGAAGGAGCATAAGTTCGTTTGGACGCCGGAGTGCGCGCGAGCTTTTGAGGAATTGAAGTGTCGGTTGACCACGGCGCCTGTGTTGAGTTCGCCAGTTGGGACCGAAGGCTATGAGATATATAGCGATGCTTCAGGCAGCGGTTTGGGTTGCGTGCTACTGCAGCATGGCAGCGTGATAGCTTATGGCTCGAGACAGCTAAAAGTGCACGAGAGGAATTATCCGGTCCACGACTTGGAGTTGGCGGCCGTGATTTTTGCCTTGAAGCTGTGGAGACACTATTTGTACGGTGTGAAGATTGATATCTACACCGATCACAAGAGCCTAAAGTATCTAATTGATCAGAAAGATCTGAATATGCGGCAGCGTAGGTGGATGGAGTTCCTGGGGGACTATACTTTCAAGATCCACTACGTGCCTGGCAAGGGGAATGCGGTTGCGGACGCGTTGAGTCGCCGAGCCCCAGCTCAAGCCAATTGGCTATCAGTGCATGATGAGCGGTTGGTGGAGGAGCTGGAAGCGTTGGAGATTGTTTGTGTGGACAGACAATCTAGTGCTGAAGCAGTGCTGAATTGGACTGAAGTCCAATATGACCTGGCTGATCGGATTCGGCAGGCTTTGGATATGGATGCTCATATGAAGCAGTTCATGATAGAGGCTCTGGATGGGTCAAATTCCCAATTCGTTGTGGAGGACGGATTGCTGTGGAAAGACGGTCGTTTGTGCGTCCCCAGTGTGGGCAATTTACGGGTGGAGTTGTTGTACGAGGCGCATCATACCAAGTACTCGATTCACCCGGGGAGCACGAAGATGTACCGTGATGTAAAGAAGCTATTTTGGTGGCCGGGTTTGAAAAAGGATGTGGCGCTATATGTAGCGAAGTGCCAAACCTGCGCCTTGGTAAAGGCGGAGTGCCAAAAGCCGGGAGGATTTCTTAAGTCCTTGCCTATTCCGGAGTGGAAATTCGACGACATCTCTATGGACTTTGTGCATGGTTTGCCAAGGTCGCAGAAGGGGAACGACGCCATTTGGGTGGTGGTCGATCGATTAACAAAGGTGTCGCATTTTATTCCGCATAGGAAGGATGATCCGGTGGAGAAGCTGGCGAAGCTTTATGTGGATAATATAGTGCGGCTTCATGGTGTGCCCCGCAGCATCGTGAGTGACCGAGATGGGCGGTTCACGTCCAATGATTGGAGGCTGGTGCAGCAAATGTTGGGAACAAAGCTGAAGTTTAGCACAGCCTTCCATCCGCAAACGGATGGGCAGACCGAGAGGGTCAATAGAACGATGGAAGACATGCTTCGCATGTGTGTCTTGGACTTTGGAAAGCAATGGGAGGACCACCTTTATTTGGTGGAGTTCGCATACAACAACAGCTACCAAGCAAGTATTCAGATGGCGCCTTTCGAGGCCCTATATGGTAGAAGATGTCGCACGCCGTTGTCTTGGTTAGAAACGGGCGAGTCGAAGTTGTATAAGCGATCGGAAGTGGAGGATGCTACTTCTTTGGTGAGAACAATTCGGGAGAGGTTGCTTATCGCTCAGGACCGGCAAGCAAAGTACTATAATGCCAAGCACAGGAGCGTGGAGTTCGCTGTGGGCGATTATGTATACTTGAAGATCAAGCCGTTCAAGGGTGTCTCGCGGGTGCGACGGTTGAAAAAGCTAAGCCCGAGGTACCTTGGACCGTTTGAGGTTCTGGAGCGAGTTGGAGAAGCGGCCTATAGGTTGAAGGCTTTCTGTGGAGCTAAGTGGTTTACACGATGTATTCCATATTTCGGTGCTTCGGAAGGCGGTTCAAGAGCCTACGCAAGTGATCGCGGCCAATCAAGTGCCGGTGGATAGTGGGCTAACGACAAAAGTCAAGCCCGTGCGGATTGAGGACTCGGAGGTCAAGCGGCTACGCAATAAAGAGATCAGGATGGTAAAAGTCCGGTGGGACAATTGCGGTCGTGAGGAGCTCTCTTGGGAGCGAGAGCAGACGATGCTTGACGAATATCCGGAGTTGTTCCGCTCAGGTACAAATTTAAGTTAGTACATGTTTTTCCCTTTATGTAATTTCGTGGGCGAAATTCTTTTAAGAGGGGTAGAGTTGTAACGCCCCGAAACTCAAAGGAGAAAAAGGGGAATAATTTGGGCCAGTTTGAGTTCTGGCTGCAGGCACACGGCCTGGGACACGGGCGTGTCCCAGGGCGTGTCAAGCCTGTGTCGACACTAAGGCGTGAAGTCGACACTTTGGTCTCGACATTGTGTCGAGACTGGGCACACGGCCTGCGACACGGGCGTGTCGCAGGGCGTGTCGACCCGTGTCGACACTTAGCCGTGAAGTCGACACAGTGCTTTGAAGTTGTGTCGAGACACGGCACACGGCCTGCGACACGGGCGTGTCGCAGGGCGTGTCAACCCGTGTCGACACTCGTCCCGCGAAGTCGACACTTTGGTGTCGACAGTGTGTCGAGACATGGCACACGGCCTGCGACACGGGCGTGTCGCAGGGCGTGTCGACCCGTGTCGACACTTAGCCGTGAAGTGCCGAGACCTTGTACACGGCCTGGAGCCCAGGCGTGTCAAGGTGACACGGGCAAGGACACGGGCGTGTCCGAACCCGTGTCAGCGCTCGGGTTGGAAACGGGAGAAAATGATGGGGTACACGGCCAGATACACGGCCGTGTCAGGTGGAACACGGGCGTGTTCGAGACCCGTGTGAGGTTCCAGGTGATTCGATTTTGACGGCGAATGAGGCACACGGCCCTGGACACGGGCGTGTGCCAGGCCGTGTTCGGCCCAGATTGGGCATTTCAGTCCCGAATCGAAGCCGTTCATTTCTTTGACTGAGGATCCAATGGCTGGGGGTTGTTCCTGAAGGGATATACCCGGGTTTTGACTTAGAAAACCCTCACTTTTTCCACTTGATCTCTCTCCAAACCCTTGGAGAAAGAAAAGCTAAGGCAAGAAGAAGAGGAACTAGATCCGCCATTGGAGGAGCTTCGGAGCTCCGAATCGCAAGCCGACTCCGGATCCACGGAGGCAACGCTAGTGCGGTCAATTCCATCCGATTACTTTTCGATGGCGCCAAAGAGGACCGCAAGGGTAACGATCCTCACTTTTGAGCATGATAGCTCTCTTTCTTAGCATAGGAAGCCCTCTCTCGCGAGTTGGCGAAGAGTTGGAGGCGTTCCTTCGGGTAGATATGTAAAGTCCCCGTTGTTTAGCGTCCGTATGCGAGAACGGACATAGGCATTTTGGTTGAAGCCTACCCGGACATGTAGTTCGGATCGGTGATGTTGCATTGCATAAGGCCGGAGAAGACTCCGTGCTATTTGGTGTTTTTCGGGTTTTCTACACGGTAGATTGCAACAGGGAGCCTTGGGGACTAACCCAAAGGTGCACCCGGAAAACTGGGCAGACACGAGGTCTTGCCAACTTGGTGGCCTGAGAGCCAACTTGAACATAACGGGGTTATGTGACTTGTGTTAGAATGGGACTCGGTGAAAGTTTGACCCGCGCATATGGCTTAAATTGCCATTGCGATGTGAGAACGGGTTAGATGGAGCCGTACCCGCTCTATGTCGTTCGGGTTAGAGAGACCTAAAGTACATGGCACTCGCCGTTGGCATAGATGTGAGTCTTCGGTGGTCGATGGCTTAAATTGACGTGACCAATACCATGAAGACGAATTGCTCATAGGAATGGCCGTCTAGTGGCGGTGGTGAGTCCGGAATGTTAATGGCTTCAATTGACGTAACATCGACCGGTTCACCGAGAATGTGCCCTGAGTGCACGGGACGTGTGGCCGTACGAGCCAACGTCTGTGTTGAAATGGCTATGGTTATATGCATTGCTCGCTTGTGCTAATGAAATGCAGGGAAGGAGCATCGCCGCCCCGAGTTGGGGGCGGGATCGTTATAATTTGGTCAGCATTGCTGACCGTTGCTTTGTTTGCCACCGTGCGGTGGTTTGTTTGCTTGCAGGTGCAGCTGGACCAAGCGGTCAATAGCGGGCTAAAGCCCTTTTTGCGAAGCTGGCCCTCGAAGGCCCGAATGGAAATGTTTTATGTTCTGTTCATGTATGGCCGGCCTGCGTGCCGAGGTTTGAAAATCATGTAAAAGACAAGTGAAACATTTTGTAAGGCCTTAAGGCCGACTTTTGAGTATTTGTGTATACATTCCTATTATCATGTTAGTGGACATTCATGCTTGTGCTGGGTTCTTGTTTTGCAACTTATAAACTGCTTCCGCTAGAATGCTCTGTGTAGGACGTTGAGATTGGTTGGATGGTTTCCATAAGTAACCACCCGGTCTGTCTGTGGTATATGACGTCGGGCCCCGGCCGGACCTACTGCTATATGCTATGCGACGGATAGGGGGTGTTACATGCTACATGTGTTTGTGCCAGGTATTAAGCCTGCCCCAAAGAGTCTCACTTGACTGCAGTCAAGAGAATCTTGAGATATCTAAAGGGCACACCCTATCTAGGCCTCTGGTACCCTAGGAATGGAGATTTTGATCTAACAGGCTATTCAGATGCAGACTTTGCAGGATGCAAAGAAGATAGAAAGAGCACAACTGGATCCTGTCAATTCCTAGGTGGAAGACTCATTTCATGGAGCAGTAAGAAGCAAACCAGTGTGGCCATCTCCACAGCTGAGTCAGAATATGTAGCTGCAGGAAGTTGCTGTGCTCAACTTCTGTGGATTCAACATCAGCTAGAAGACTATGGATGTCAGGTAAGTAGAACTCCACTTTATTGTGATTCTACAAGTGCTATTTCCATAGCTAATAACCCTGTATCACATAGTAGAACTAAACATATTGAGATAAAATATCACTTTCTTAGGGAGCATGTAGAAAGAAATGATATTGCACTTGAATATGTTAAAACAGATAATCAGATAGCTGATATGTTTACTAAGCCCTTAGAAGAAGCTAAGTTTAATAGGTTCAAAATTGAACTAGGTATGATAAACTTAGACTAAGTATACAGAACAAAAATTGGCTAAGTAAAAAGGTGTCGACACATAGACAAGTCTATGTCGACACAGAATAGTAAGTGTCGACACTTCAGGAAAATGGTGTCGACACATCTAGGAAGTTAGTGTCGACACTTCAGAATGTTAGTGTCGACACATGTCGAGTAGGTGTCGACACATCCAATATGGTGTCGACACTTAAGTTTTACTCAGAATTTTTCTAAGTAAAGTCACGACAACATGTCGAGTATAGTGGTGTCGACACTTAACCAAGTGTTGACACATAAAATCTGTTGACTAAATTTGTGTCGACACATGAGTGTCGAGACATTATAAGTCAGTGTCGACACTTAATGTCAGTGTCGACACATGTTTAGCTCGTTATCCCGCCTGTTCATCTTCAAAACTCAACAGGTATAAATAGGGTTCTGTTTGTGTTTGTCGACACGCTTTCAGAGTTTCGAGACCAAACTCCTGTGTCGACATTTCTCTTCTCTAAAGACTAATTCTCAAAACCCTAATGGCTCCTAAGCTGGAAGAGAACGTAAACGAAGGCTATGAGCTCGTGCGAGGCGCATTCGACGACGGAGATCGTGAAATCAAATCAGTGATAACCCTAGTCAGCAATTCAGGATTGGAATTCTTGGTTTCAGAACCAACCAAGATATGGAAGAAAGAAGTGCTTGAATTTCTTACTGGAGCGTCTGTAGATGACTCAGGCTACAGAATTAAGTCAAGGGTGCATGGCACCAAGGTCAAAGTATCACCCAAAAGTCTGAGAAAGGTACTTCAGCTACCTAAAGTTCAGGAAGAAGAGGAAGTCACAACATCTAAGACTAAAGAAGCTTTGGTCTGGTGCGGTCTTGATCCTAAGATGAAAATAGGATCAGTTTTCAACAGGAAGGGGATGAATAATCAAGGCAAATTCCTGTCTGAAGTTGTAGGCGAGGTTATTCTAAGCAAACCAGGAGGGCATGACAGGGTGTCAGCCTCTATGTTCAGTATCATGACCAGAATCATCTTCAACCTTAAGACAGACTGGTCTATGATTGTATTTGATAAAGTGAAGGAAAGTCTGAAGAAGCCCAATCTGGGCAGGATAATAAGTCTCTACCTGGCTGGATCAATTCCAGAGGTAATGAGCTCTGCTGCAGGTAGTAAAATCAATCACATGAGAAGGATGGACATGAGAATCTTCTCCAGGTGGGAAAGGGTGCTGTCCAAGGAATTGACCACCCCAGAAAAGCAAGTTTCAAAGAAAGACTCTCCTCCCAGGAAGAAGAGGAAGACTGCTGCTGTGACTCAGGAGTCCTCCAGCAGCTCAGGGAGTGAAGAACATGTTGTTTTCACTCCTGAAAGTCCAGTAGATGTGGCTGCAGAGAAGTCACCTGCTCCTCAAGAGCCAGCTGAGATTCAGGGGGAGCTGCCTCACACTAGCCCCATCCCTAGGGATCCAAGCCAGGGGGAGCTTCCAGGTGTAGCAGAACCATCTACACTGGAGAGTGAGCAAGCCACCATCCTCATCCAAGAGGTACTTGTTGACCTTAATACTTTCAATTTTTCTATAATAAATTCTGATTTGTCTGATGACCATCAGCCAACTCAGCAAGCAAACCAAGAACCAGATGTTGTTCTTCCAGACACATCTGTTGTGATACCTGATAAAGTGGTTGAAGAACCAAGTACATCTCCTGCACAGTCACCCCCAGAATATACAATGGAAGATCTATTTCTGAATTTAGATCAAGAAGATTTTGATATGGACAAGACTGCTGCTGATGAAGAAAAGGGTGCTGCTATTGAAGGGGAGAACATGGAAGTTGTGGACGAGCCTATAAGGCTAGATACTGAGAAGGCACCTGGTGTGCAGACTAAAAAACCATCAAGCCCTAAGGATAGGGTGAATATTGCCAGTACATCAGAATCTGAAGATGATGAAGCTGAGCAAGATAAGAAGAAGAAGTTCTTTGTTTTCAAAAGAAGGAGTCAGAGCTATAAGAAAGCTCTACAAACTGTTGCACAACACTCCTTAGTTCAACAAGCTCCATCAACTGATTACAGTGCTCTACTGCTTGCCATGCAAATCAAGATGGATGAACAAAGGAAGGCTTTAGAAACTTATGTTGATGAAGGGCACAAGGCACTACAATCTGATCTGGGACAGGAAATCAAGTCAATAAGGTTTGAAATGAACCTTAATAAAAAAAGAGATGACTGATTGTTTTACAAAGGGTGCTCATGCAGTGGTCTATCTGGCTAAACATCAAGAAACCATAAAAGAGAAGGTAGAAGATATTGCATTAAAGCAAGGCTATGTGCTGGAAAATCAATTGAGGATGAATGATAATTTGACTGCATCTCACAATGCAATAGTCACTGAAATCAAGAATAAGTCTACTGAACCATCAACCTCCTCTACTGCTGCCAAAGTTGATTTTGATAAACTCTTTCAAGCTGAACTAACTGCTGTCAAGACTGCCATCAAGGATTCCCAGAAGGTCATTTCTGAACAGCTTACCAAGCTTAGACCTTTCTTTAAAGAGGGCATAAGGTATTTGGACAGCCAAATCAGGTTCCAGAAAGATGATGTGAGAGATCATGTGGAACAAGAAGTCATAAAGGGGGAGAGGGTGTTAGTCAAAGCCAGTTCTGAACATGCAAAATGGATATCCAATTCCATCAGGGCTACACTGGGCTATCTCCCCTGTGTGATGATGACAATGTAGCTGAATCTGGTATTCAAGGAACATATCTTGGAGGTGAGCAACAGGCAGTGGCTGATGTGATCTATCCACCTCCTGATTTTGAAATGGTTCATGCTGATGTAAGCACAATGTATAGTCCACCTGCTGGCAAGCCCAATGTTATTCTGGAAAAGGTTGTTCAACCTATCACAGCTGCTATGCAAGAGGCTTTGGACAAAGAAGAAGAGACTAGGCTATCAAAGAAGAAGTTCAGGGAACTTGCTGAACAAAAACCAGATTTTGAACAGTGGAGCCCTACTTCTAGGAACATCATTCTCACAGCCTGGAAAGCAGCCAAGGACAATGCCCATGAGAGGAACAAGTGGTTCTCAGAGGCTGAATGGAGGAAACATGAGAGTAGGCAGGAAGCCATTGTCCAACATAGAAGGAAGGCTAAGTTAGGAAAGCTACCTCCAACAGCTGTGGAGCCTAGCAAGTACTTTCCTAAGCCCTTTCATTATTTTGAAAGGCAAAAGATCAAGGCTGAAGAACAGAAGAAGAAGGACTCCAAAGGGAAGAAGACTGCTGAAGCTGAGCCTGCTGCTGCTGCTGCTGTGAAAGCCAAAGTGCAAGCTGGAAAAGGCATAGTCATAAAAGAACCAGAGCAGAATTAGACTAAGATTAAACTGAAGAATGTTGTAATCTGTTACATCTGAACATTATTGTAAATCTTTGAAAATATATTGCAAACAATGTATGAACAATTTTTGATAAATATATATTTCATGATTGTTCAGTAGAATGTGTCTAATTCTTGTTTGTTCTGTAATGCTGTATGAGTATACATGTGTGCTTTATTACATGTTTAAGTTTAACTCTGTTGACATATACCTGTTTTACATCATTTTATAATTATTAATTATGAGTGGTGTGTATCATTGACTAAGGGTTATGACTTCTCCAAATAGGGGGAGATTGTTGGGTACATTGGTCAAATGTACCTGATTTGAAGAAGCCTCACCTAACTCAATGATATGCATCATAGTGTATTTGATGTTTGTTTGAGTTACTTGTGCAGGTTAGGAATACACTGGACTGAAGCTAAAAATTCTAAGTCCATGTGTCGACACCCAGAGGGAAAGTGTCGACACTTGAGAAGACTTGTGACGACACCCAGACAAGCAGTGTCGACACTTGGAGTCATTGTGTCGACACCTGGGAAGAAGAGTCGACACCAGTCAGAAAGTGTCGACACTTGGAGCTGTGTCGACACTCAGTGAAGAAGAATGCAGAAAAGCTGTGTCGACACTTAGAAGAAGTGTCGACACCTAGAAGAGCTGAGTCAACACCAGAAAGTGTCGACACTTGGAGTTGTGTCGACACTCAGCAAAATTCTGCAGAGACTAAGTACAAGTGTCGACACTCAACACAATGTGTCGACACTCAATCAGCAGAGTCAACATATGAAGAATGTGTTGACACTCAACACAATGTGTCGACACACACTCAAAGGAGTCAACACTTGAAGGAAGTGTCGACACCCAGCACAATGTGTCGACACTTAGTTGAAGACTCTACACTTGAAGAAAGTGTCGACACAAGGAGCTGTGTCGACACTTAGCAAAGAACAGAAAAGTTACAAAATATTCTAAGTACAAGTGTCGACACTAAAGGAATGTGTCGACACTCAGCTGAAGAAACAAGATTGAAGACTTATGTCGACACCAAGAAGCAGTGTCGACACTTGACAGTTTCTACACATGAAGATGTGTCGACACAAAGGAGATGTGTCGACACTTAGAAGAATACAGTTAAAGAATGAAGTACAAGTACTTGTGTCGACACTCAATTTCAGTGTCGACACATACAGAAGAAACTGTGTCGAGACATACAAGGAATTATGTCGACACCTTGTAGACTTGTGTCGACACTTACACAATATGTGTCGACACTTAGTCTATAAGTGTCGACACTTAAGAACAGAAAGTCTCGACACTATCTGACAGTTAGTGAAATTTCAAGAAGTGACTGGTTGACATGACAGCTGCCAATCCAGCCGGTCTACTGCAACTGTCAGAGAAATCAGAAGTCTGTTATGAACCGGACCAGCCGGTTACCATGAAGGAAGCCTATAAATAGGCACTCATAGTTTACAGAAAAAATATTAAGAAAGGATTGATCAAGCTATATAGAAGTAGTTGATAAAGAGAGTTCAGATCTTTGTAAAGGTGGTATATCGAGTATCAACACAAGAAGATCTTGCTGTGCATCGGTAGATCTAAGTAGTTGGAGAGAGAGAGCTCCAACCAAGAATTCAGTCTTTGGAACTAAGGCTGAGAAGAAGAATTCAGAGTCATCTGGATTTCAAGAAGCAGAGGTCAAGGAACAACTGCAGAAGATTCAGACTAATTCAGTTCTAATCAAGAAGCTTTGAAGGAAGCTAAGTCAGTTTGGATCTAGCTGAGTTCTTCCAAGAACTCTTCAAGAATCTCTCAACTCCTCTCCTATTTTCTGAGTTGTAGAGTTAACTATTGTACTTTCTATTTTAACCTGTAGGATCCATTGGATCTGAGAGAATTGTAAGCCTATTTTATAAAGGCTGAGGGTAGGGCTTGTTGCCTGAGTGTAGGAGTTGAAGAACTCTGAGCGTAGGCCTTAATTGGCTGAGTGTAAGCCTTGATTGGCTGAGTGTAGGCCTGGGTGGCTGAGTGTAGGCCGTTTGGCTGAGTGTAAGGCTTTGGGCCTGAGGTGTAGGAACCTTAATTGGGTTCTGAGTTAGTGGAGAAGTTTGGCCGAATCTAGTACACTGCTAGATAGGCGAAGGGGGAAAGTGGATGTACCCAAAGATTGGGGAACCACTATAAATTAGTGTGTCTTCTGTGCTGTGCTGTGCTGTGAATTGACTGTTTGATTTCTGTAATTGCTGTTAGCTGTAATAATCTGTGAAATAACTGTTGTGCTGCCAAACAAAAGTCAAAAAGGTTTTGGTCACCTATTCACCCCCCCCCCCCTCTAGGTGTTTAGGTACCATATCTTTCAGACTTCAACTCACTCGAGGGGCAAGTAGCTAGCATGCGGAAGAGGAGCTCGTGCGGGGACCCGGACTACAACAACATCACAACTCCAAGACTTCAACTCACTCGATGGGGCAAGTAGACGATATGCAGGAAAGGATCTCGCACAGGGACCCAGACGACGGCAACATCATAGCTTAAGGTCCTCTACTCACTCTAATAGGTAATACCGAAGAGACGGAACAATCATAAATGAACAAGTAACTTTGGTTTATTTTAGTGAATAATAATAATAAAACAAATAAATTTTCCATGACCTGTTTTGATGATAACCTCCCTTGCCGAAGTGAGTAATGAGCAATAACCCCTTTGAGTATTTGTCATGAAGTATAAGCTGCTAATTTTGGCCGAACTAAAGCAAACACCCCAAGACATCACGACAAGACATTGCAGAATAAGATAGAACACCTCAAGACATCACGAGTGGAGCTCACATAATAAAATAGAAGACCTTAAGATATCATGAGATGAGCTCGTGGAATAAGATTAAATACTTTCAGATCACACGAGATGAGGTCGCGGAATAAAAGATAGCACTTAAAGAACCTCTCGAAATAAGCTCGCAGAATAAGATAGAATGCTT